>CM060925.1:428127013-429341298 GCA_030737875.1 Allium sativum | reverse complement strand
AACATACGCCTCATTCCAATTCTGAATATCCTTTTATTTAAATATTCATATCCTTTGGGAAAGGTTCCAATTAATTTTATCAAAGATAAATTCTTTAAATTTATTCTTTAATCTTCCTTTGGATATCAATTCAAACCAAATTAAGGTTTATCCAAACTAGTCGGGATTATCGAACCATACCGAAGTAATCATTTCTTTTATTATCCCAATCCCAATCTATTCATCCCACGGAGCAAAACTAGTAATACTTCATATCTAACACCACGCTGTTATCGGAAAAATTAACTACCATTTCACGTTCAAATCTAACTAAAGATTTAACTATCGCTTGGAGCAAAAATGGTGATACTCCATTCTCGATCATTTCCCAAATTTGATAATTTAAATTATTACATTCTCTTTTCAATCTATTTAAAGATTCATTAAAACTCCACTTAGTTTTATTCTTCCTAAAAATCAATATTATTGATTATTTATCTTTGGGAAATCAAATATGCCACATTGATAATCTACTATTGATTTCTCGATCGTACTATTGATTTCTGCCTATACATAACCTCTAAGGTAGTACATCTTAGAGAAGGGTGTTAAGCAAGAGAATAAATTCTCTGCCACCAAACAGATATACATTTAGCAGAGATCAACCATACAGTTCGAAATACAATGTTAAACATGTAATCCTATCTTTAATTGGGTTAAAGAACTATTTTCATTTAAAAAACAGTTCACGATAAACCCAAATCACATTCCATTAATTATGGAATCTTCATGGAAAACAGATCAGTATATAATCAATATCAATTTCCGTATCCGACTAATAATATAAATGGAATAACGACAACCTTTTAAATTCCATATGCATTAATAGTCTTCCTCCACAAATGCTCACTTCGATTATTACCAAATCGAATTCCATTCAATTCCAATTTAATATATTAAATTGCAAAACTTTACTTTGTAAAATTCCCTTTAAATCTTAATAAAAAGATTTATAAATTCCAAATCACATTTCACTGTAAATCGGGTTAAAGAACGAATGTCGTTAAAAACACAATTCACGATAAACCTAATTCACAACCCATTTTATTCCAGTTAAATGTTAATTAACTGGAAACTCTAATAATCTTAATTAAAAGATTTATTGTTTTCACATGGGGTTCAAGAACAGTGTTATTTAAGACACCATTCACGACAAACCCAAAATCCAATTCTTTTATTCAATTCCAATTAAATATTAATTAATTGGAAAAACTTCACTAAACCTAAATTAAAGATTTATTCTTTTCTCGACTGGGTTTAAGAACAGTGTTAATGAAGACACCATTCACGACAAACCCAAAATCCAATCCAATATTAAATACAAGGTTTTGAATAGAAATTATATCGGCTTATATTCAATATCAAATTCCGAAGTCAACAAATATCATATTGGGAATAATGATATATAAATCTTCCAAATTTCTCCACAATATCCGTATAATCACGGAATCCAATATCGAAATATTCCGAAAATAATTTTGATTCATATCCTTGCCAATTCATATATTGGAAATTCTGGTTATTTTTAAAGCCATTTCAAATCCAATTTATTTATTTAAAAATATTGGATTATAATTCTAGTTCATAACTAGTTCATTTCGATAAAAATATCTCTTTATCTTTTCAAATATGGAATTTTTCATCCCAATTCTTTCCAAATCATTTATTATGATTTTACATAAATTATCAATATTTTTAATAATTTTATCAAGTCCCGTACAGTCGATTTCCATTAACGGTTATCGAACTGCACTTACCGCGACCTTTTCCAAATTTGATTTGGATATAATTCCAAATCCAACTGTTAGATTTCAAATCCCTTATATTCGTTGGAAAGCTCTTTTCGATACGAACCCAACAGTTCCAGTTTTAGGAGAATCCGACGGTCGGATCTCCCGTAATGTCAATTCGAAGTCAATGGTCAAAATTCGCGAACTGCCGCGGCGTAGCGCATTCTATTCAGGCCATTAAATATATATATATATATAATCTATATATATATTATATATATTTCATCGATTTCTATTTAAAACGTATTTTATAAATCATTTTAAATTTGCTTTCAAAACGATTTCAACTTCATATTCAATTTTAAAACAAAATTGAATATTCCATATCATTAATATATAAATGATAATATTTTCGAAAAATTAGATTTTGAAATCACTTCCTTTTCGATATTCAATGTAAAAATGAAAATATCGATATAAATATCGTTCACGTCAAAATGGTGTTAATCTAATCAACACGGCTTCATATATTTCAATATTTTCGTGTCCATCCGAAATTGGACATTAAATCTTATTTTTATCCATTACTGAATATTATTTTAAAATATTAGTTATTTTAAAATATTCACTATCCTTCATTTTAAAATATTCGTTAACTCAAAATATTGTTCTTTCCGAATTGGAATCAGAAATAGTTAATTACCATATAATTTTATTTATATGAATTTCATACACACATGTTACACAACGATAATCAAACACAGTCAACCATCATCCATAGTGCATTACACAACTGGACAAGCATTCAATATAAATAATTAACACTTACAACAGTCTGTCAAACCATCAATTGACATACAACTAAATATTGGGATTAGTGTATGTCCAATATCATCCCAATACCTGTATGGGGTTTTCAAACAATAAACGTTGATTACTATTTGTGCAGTTGGGCGATGTGTAAAATATATCGTCCCAATCAATATCAGTCAAATGTGTGTACATAAATAAACGTCCGATTTGTAAATGAATATATATTTTATTCATATACACGTTAAAAATTATATTTTTAACTATAAAATATTTATTTCAACACTTGAATATTTTATTTTCCATTTCACATCTCAATGACAATCAATTTCCACAACACAATACAATCAAACAAGTCGTCCATGGTCCGTGGACGATGGTGTTAGGAGCTACTAAGCACCATCTGCAACCATATATATATTTAACTAGAAAATAAGATTAGAGTGAGAAGTTCTTACAGTAGATTTCCACTCCGTCAGTTTTAATTTATGAATTTCAACACCGTTCGGGTCTGAATTTGCCTAAAATTCTAACGTGCTCCAAATTGGGCCAGGTTAGTCTTATTGTGAAGCTCTTGCCCTCACGATCCCAACGGATTCAGTTTCGCGCGATTGGGACGATGTATAACAAAGAAATGGTTTTTCTTAAGATTGAACAATTAAATATAATTAATTAAATAATTACTTAATTAATTTAACCTTCTTCTCCATCAATTATTCTGGCCGTTGTCTGAACCCATTAACATGCACCTAGGGTTCCAACTTTTCACGCACTTCGAGGCAGTAGCCGTCGATCCAACCATGCCACGTCGGAGAGTGTCGAGTGCCACCCCTATAGCCTGAACGGCGTTGAACTCGGTGGCGGGGGTTGACCAGAAAACGCCTGGGAACAGCGGAGGTTTGAGCAACTATTCTAAGCAATATACGACTCCAGACCAGATCTTTCCCGTTCATCTTGGAGAGCTCAAGAAGTTCTTCCATCTTCCCTATATAAATTTCAGAAACCATTGAATGGATGAGGAGATCGAACGAGATATTGTCTGGAGCGATTATCACCTTTAATCGTAGGAGCGGCGGTGCAGAACTGATTAGGGTTTTATTTTTTTGATTTTCTGATTGACCACAAATAATATATATATAGAATTTTAATTTCCAAAAATACCTCTGTATCTATACTAACTCCAAATCAAACCCAACGATTGTCACCCTTAGCTAAATATCCCGATTCCGAACCCAATGGGATATGGCCCATAACTCAAATCGGCTGTTTCGTTCAGTTTTTATTAAAATTAAAATATAAATCAATATAATGTTCAAAATTGATTTTAATGTACATTTTAATTTACCGCGGCCACATACTGACTCCAAAAATTCCCAAAAAATAAATCTCGCTATGTTTTGATGATACGGTCCTAACAAAACTAATTTAATTGAATTTGGAGACCGTTTGAAAAAGGGTCATTTTTCAGTCAATTAAATTCAAACTAAGTTGACCAAATACGTTTAAATTCATCACGCTCACATAATGATTCCAAAAATTATGAAAATTGGAATCTACCAATAATTTGACATTCCAGATCCAACAAAAGTGGTCTCATCGAAAACGGTGGTCGTTTGCAAAATAGCTATTTTTAAGGGCTATATTTATATTAAATTCCATAGCGACTATTCTGAATATTTAACTAGCCATAACTTTTTATTCCTGTTATAAAATATGGATTTTTCACATTAGTTGGAAATATATTTTCAAACAGATTCAAATATTTATGGTTCTACCAAAATCTAGTTTATTTTGAATTCTGTACATTCATTTGAAATTTGAAATCGAATTTTTAAACTACCTCGCCATTTTCAATTCTTTTTATAATTAAAATAAATATTTATTTTCAAACTTTGATTTAAATAAATTTATACATACTGATTCTATTCAAAATAAATTTCTAGTCGTTATTATTTAAAATAAATCATTTTAAGTATTCAAAATTCATTAAAATAGCGAAAATAAAAAATTTAAATTGGTACTGATTTTCCAGGTTGTTACAATCTCTGCTATTTAAAATATTTTCATCCTCGAAAAGGAACGAAGATGAAAGTTGTTTAACTAACCAACTCAACTTTCCGTTTCGCTTTCATTCTTCAACTTTTCAGTTTCTAAGAATTTCTAATTTTTCAAAAATTTGGATAACACCCTAAATTTTTGAAAAATTTCACCATAACCTCCTTTGTACGAGGAGACATTTAAACCCACAACTAGCCACGCAGGGCCCCCGTCATCCAAAAAAGAAAAAGAAAAAGCCAAGTGGCTAGCCAATCGGCTCATAAAATCATCCAAACCCAATAAAATAGTAGACATGTACTTATTTGTCAGGCATACAATTTTATTCCTCTGCTTAGCTTCCCTACTATGACCTGTTCACACACACACACACACACACACACACACACACACACACACACACATATATATATATGTATATGCATGAAATTTCAAACAATTTTCAGTTCAATATTTGGTTCAATTTGGCTTAATGGTTCAAAATTTTAATAAATCAAACCAATAATCAAACAACACAACCATCAATCAATTAGTTGGTTAAATTTTCAAATTCATAACTTTGATATATATATATATATATATTCAAATTCATGTTTTTGATGCTGATTCACAACAATAAACCCTATCTAGCTTTGGTTCTCGCACCAGTCAATTGGAAATATATAGATATCACACTTTCAAAACTCGAACATAGGATCTGATGATGCAATCACTATCATCAGAATCATCTCCGGGCGACTAGAGTGTGATTATATATCTATCCAGTATATTTGAGATGTCGTATACACGTGGATCAGACGTATATGCAAAATCTCTATATACTAGATTGTCCAAATCAATTTAAAATAAAATATTCGAATACGTATAATAAGGTATAAATTTTCAAAACAAAATTTGTTTTCATTTTCATTTTAAAAATAAAACTCTTCACACTCTTTCTAGGATACTACAAATCCTATCTATAACGAGTCATTCTCGTTGGATATTACTAATCCAATCTATGATGAATTCTTTCATTTGGTTCTAATGTGTCATGTTCTCGAGCTCTGTAAACCAAAGCTCTGATACCAAACTATGACGACCCGAACTTCCCCGGTCTCCAAAGAGAAGAGAAAGAACGGATTGTCTGAGAACATGACAAATCATGACACAAACAGAAGAACATTTCATTGCTTATTATAACAATTTACATAAGAGTACAAGAATATACAGAGTATGGATAAATATTATACATTTGACAAATATCAGAGATTTAAATTACTCTGCAGCGAAAAAATAATACATAACACAACCGAAAGAAATACACGGATACAGAGCTTTCCGAGTGTAGTTCCAGCTGTAAATCCACGATCTCGTGAATATAATATCTGCAAAACTTAACTACTAGCTGCCCATGTGGAAAATATGGGCACCCAAAGTTTAGGTTAAAACAATAAACTCCAGGTTAGTCATGTGACTGGTGTGAGAACTAAAACTGTTATTAATTTGATTTTAAAGTTAGGTAAATCAAGGGACTGCGCTGCATAACACGTAATAGGTTTACCCCCAAGAATACCAGTGCATAAAACAAACAGCGGAATGCTAAAAAAAGAACAATGAAGCTATTATAAGACTCAGGTCCCATCACACAATACAACACAAGCCGGAGGATGGAGTTTTACCGTATAATAGCCAAAAATGATTAGTACATGAAATTTCTATTTTATTATTAATATAGGTGAAGAAATCAACTTCAAATATAAATGTATCAATCATAGGCGGCGTAGGTACACATATATTACGTCGCCATACTAGGTTCTACAATTAAAACCGAAAAGTCACGTATTGGAAGTTGGATTCCATCTATGAACCGAGGCAAGGGATCATCCTCACCGAATTCTAGACTCTCTAGCCCGAGTCTCAGGATCAGAGCTCGAGTGACCATTAGGTAACATGCAGGGCCGATTCACACTATGTGCAAGGTGGATTCATAATTCCTGAATATGGGTTTCCCCGCCCTATGGGGCATAAATGAGTCAGATAACTCAATATCCATCGGCCGCGTAGCAACCGACATATCCGAGGTGCCTCTCTTTCCATCATCCACATGAGTAAAAATATCTGGGCTCCAAACCATGACACCAATCCTTGCTAGACGAAAATGCACTGCCCTCCCTGCTGTCCTCTCCCGTTTCTAGTTAATACCGTGGTGTGAGGCTCTCGAATTAACGCTACACAAGCTATGCTATATTAAAGCCGTGCTTTAATCATTAACCACAAGACTCTGCTTTTCAACAGAAGCCTTGATCATTTGCATCTCAGCATGCCACACAGGCAATTCATGCCATGTGATTGATGTCTATCGATATATAACCTCGGAGCTCGTATGTCTCAGAGAAGGGTGTTAAGAAAGAGAATAAATTCTCCGCCACCAAATAGATATATATTTAATAGAGATCAATCAACACAGAATAAAATCCAATGTCAGACACACATCCATTTACAAGTTCGTTATGGGTCTGAACGAAACCGGAGGCACCTTATTCCTCGCCCCATGTCCAGTACAGGAGAGACGCCCTCGCATATCTGGTCGATCTCCAAGTACATCTGGACGATCACCACTTATTACCTTATCTTGGGTGTACAACCCAATCAAGACATCAATAATCATCCAAATGATGTGAAGATCTCCAGTCTTTAACCACCGTCTTCATCTTGGACTTATCGTCGAATCAGTTATTCAGAATGGGTATAAACCCGACCTTTCTGAATAACTTGCGTATATTATAAACAAGTGCTATAAAACACAACATACGCCTCATTCCAATTCTGAATATCCTTTTATTTAAATATTCATATCCTTTGGGAAAGGTTCCTATTAATTTTATCAAAGATAAATTCTTTAAATTTATTCTTTAATCTTCCTTTGGATATTAATTCAAACTAAATTAAGGTTTATCCAAACTAGTCGGGATTATCGAACCATACCGAAGTAATCATTTCTTTTATTATCCCAATCCCAACCTATTCATCCCATGGAGCAAAACTGGTAATACTCCATATCTAATACCACGTTGTTATTGGTAAAATTAACTACTAATTCACGTTCAAATCTAATTAAAGATTTATCTATCGCTTGGGGCAAAACTGGTGATACTCCATTCTCGATCATTTCCCAAATTTGATAATTTAAATTATGAAATTCTCTTTTCAATCAATTTAAAGATTCATTAAAACTCCATTTAGTTTTAATCTTCCTAAAAATCAATATTAATGATTATTTAACTTTGGGAAATCAAACATGCCGCATCGACAATCTACACCCTACTATTAATTTCTGCCTATACATAACCTCTAAGCTCGTACATCTTAGAGAAGGGTGTTAATCAAGAGAATAAATTCTCCGCCACCAAACAAATATATATTTAGCAGAGATTAACCATACAGTTTGAAATACAATGTTAGACATGTAATCCTGTCTTTAACGGGGTTAAAGAACTAATGTCATTTAAAAAACAGTTCACGATAAACCCAAATCACATTCCATTACTTATGGAATCTTTATGGAAAACAAATCAATATATAATCGATATCAATTTCCGTATCTGACTAATAATATAAATGGAATAATGACAAAGCCTTTTAAATTCCATACGTATTAACAGTCTTCCTCCACAAAAGCTCACTTCAATTATTACCAAATCGAATTCCATTCAATTCAAACATAATATATTAAATTGGAAAACTTTACTTTGGAAAATTTCCATTTAATCTTAATAAAAAGATTTGTAAATTCCAAATCACATTTCGCTATAAATCGGGTTAAAGAACGAATGTCGTTAAAAACACAATTCACAACCCATTTTATTCCAATTAAATGTTAATTAACTGGAAACTCTAATAATCTAAATTGAAAGACTTATTCTTTTCACATGGGGTTCAAGAACAGTGTTATTTAAGACACCATTCATGACAAACCCAAAATCCAATTCTTTTATTCAATTAAAATTAAATATTAATTAGTTGGAAAAACTTCACCAAATCTTAATTAAAGATTTATTCTTTTCTCGACTGGGTTTAAGAACAGTCTTAATGAAGACACCGTTCATGACAAACCAAAATCCAATTCAATATTGAATACAAGGCTCTGAATAGAAATTATATCGGCTTATATTCAATATCAAATTCTGAAGTCAACAAATATTGTATTGGGAATAACATTATATATATCTTCCAAATTCCTCCACAATATCCGTATAATCACGGAATCCAATATCGGAATATTCTGAAGATAATTTTGATTCATTTCCTTTCCAATTCATATACTGGAAATTCTGGTTATTTTTAAAGCCATTTCAAATCCAGTTTATTTATTTAAAAATATTGTATTATAATTCTAGTTCATAAGTAGTTCATCTCAATAAAAATATTTCTTTATCTTTTCGAATATGGATTTTTTCATCCCAATTATTTCCAAATCATTTATTATCATTTTACACATATTATCCATATTTTAAATAATTTTATCAAGGCCCGTATAGTCGATTTCCATAAACGGTCATCGAACTGCACTTACAACAACCTTTTCTAAATTTTATTTGGACATAATTCCTAATCCAACTGTTAGATTTCAAATCCCTTAAAAGCTCTTTTCGGTACGAACCCAACAATTTCGGTTTTAAGACAATCCGACATCGGATCTCCCGTAATGTCAATTCGAAGTCAAGGGTCAAAATTCGGAAATTCCGCAGCGCGACGCATTCTATTTAGGCCATTAAATATATATATTATATTTCATCGATTTCTATTTAAAACGTATTTTATAAATCCTTTTAAATTCGTTTTCAAAACGACTTCAACTTCATATTCAATTTTAAATCAAAAATGAATATCCCATATCATTAATATATAAATGATAATATTTTCAAAATAAAAGATTTTGAAATCACTTCCTTTTCGATATTCATTATAAAATTGAATAAAATCGATATAAATATCGTTCACGTCAAAATGGCGTTAATCTAATCAACACGTCTTCATATATTTCAATATTTTCGTGTCCATCCCAAATCGAACATCAAATTATATTTTGATCCATTAATGAATATTATTTTAAAATATTAGTTATTTTAAAATATTCATTATTCTTCATTTTAAAATATTCGTTAATTTAAAATATTGTTCTTTTCGAATTGTAATCAGACACAGTCAATTACTATGTAATTTTATTTATAAGGATTTCATACACACATGTACACAACGATAATCAAACACAGTCAATCATCATCCAGAGTGCATTACACAATTGCATAAGCGTTAAATATAAATAATTAAAGCTTACAACAGTCTGTCAACCGATCGATTGACATACAACTAAATATTGGGATTAGTGTATGTCCAATATCATCCCAATACCCATGTGGGGTTTTCAAACAACAAACGCTGATTAATATTTGTTCAGTTGGGCGATGTGTAAAATATATCGACCCAATAAATATCAGTCAACTGTGTGTACATAAACAAATCATCTGATTTGTAAATGAATACTTATTTTACTCATATACACGTTAAAAATTATATTTTTAACTATAAAATATTTATTTCAACACATGAATATTTTATTTTCCATTTCACAATCAATTTCCACAACACAATACAATCAAACAAGTCGTCCATGGTTTGTGGATGATGGTGTCAGGAGCTACTAAGACCCGCCTGCAACCTAATATATATTTAACTAGAAAACAAGATTAGAGTGAGAAATTATCACAGTCGGTTTCACTCCTTCAGTTTTAATTTATAAATTTCAACATCGTTCGGGTCTGAATTTGCCTAAAATTCTAACGTGCTCCAAATTGGGCCCGATTAGTCTTATTGTGAAGCTCTTGCCCTCACGATCCCAACGGATTCAATTTCGCTCGATTGGGACGACGTATAACAAAGATATGGTTTTTTTAAAGATTGAACAATTAAATATATAATTAATTAAATAATTACTTAATTAATTTAACCTTCTTCTCCATCAATTATTTTGGCCGTTGTCTGAACCCATTAACATGCACCTAGGGTTCCAATTTTTCATGCACTTCGAGGTAGCAGCTGCAGATCCAACCATGCCACGTTAGAGAGTTTCGAGCGCTGCCCTTACAGCCTAAATGGTGTTGAACTCGGTGGTGGGGGTTAACCAAAAAACCCCCAGAAACGGCGGAGGTTTGAGCGACTATTCTGAGCAATATATGACTCCAGACCAGATCTTGCCCTTTCATCTTGGAGAGCTCAAGAAGTTCTTCCATCTTCCCTATATAGATTTCAGAAACCATTGAAGGGGTGAGGAGATCGAACGAGATCTTGCCTGGAGCGGTTATCACCTTTAATCGTAGGAGCGGCGGCGCAGAACTGATTATGGGTTTTTTTTTTTTGATTTTCTGATTGGCCAAAAATAATATATATAGAATTTTAATTTCCAAAAATACCCTTGTATCTATACTAACTCCAAATCAAACCCAGCACTGTCGCCCCAAGCTAAATACCCCCGTTCCGAACACAATGGGATATGTCCTGTAACCCAATTCGGCTGTTTCATTCAATTTTTATTAAAATTAAAATATAAATCAATATAACTTTCAAAATTGATTTTAACATACATTTCAATTTACCGGGGCCACATACTAACTCCAAAAATTCCCAAAAAAAAATCTAGCTATGTTTTGACGATACGGTCCTAACAAAACTAATTTCATCGAATTTGGAGACCTTTGAAAAACGACCATTTTTCAGTCGATTAAATTCAAACTGAATTGACCAAACACGTTTAAATTCACCACACTCACATATTGATTCCAAAAATTATGAAAATTGGAATCTAGAAATAATTTGCTATTCCGGATCCAACGAAAGTGGTCTCATCGAAAATGGAGGTCATTTGCAAAATGGCTATTTTTAAGGGCTATATTTATATTAAATTCCATAGTGACTATTCTGAATATTTAACTGGCCATAACTTTTTGTTCCCGCTATAAAATATGGATTTCTCACATTCGTTGGAAAGATATTTCCAAACATATTCAAATTCCCGTTTTACCAAAATCTGGTTTATTTTGAATCCTGTACATTCATTTGAAATTTGAAATCGAATTTTCAAACTACCGCGCCATTTACAATTCCTTTTATAATTAAAATAAATATTTATATTTTAACTTTGATTTAAATAAATTTATACATTCTAATTCTATTCAAAATAAATTTCTAGCTGTTATTATTTAAAATAAATCATTTTAAATATTTAAAATTCATCAAAATAGCCAAAATAAAAATTTTAAATTGGTTCTGATTTTCGGGTTGTTGCAATGTATTAGTCTAGATTTATTTAATTAAATCAATTTCTTAAAATAATACGTAATAAATTGTATTACAGAATTAGCCAAAACTAGATTGTTACAATAGTCATGAGACTTTTCATCAGATTTTTGAAGGGAATGATAACTTGAATACAAAAATAAAAATTTCCAACTGAAAGCAAGAATTTTGAATTTACTTTTACATCACACTATCACTTCAAGATCAGGAAATTTAAAGTACCCAATTTTGGAAGTGTGTAAAGTTTTTTTTCTCTCTTTGCAGTTATTACGACATAAATTGTGCACAGATCATTTTAGATGAATTTTTTTCCTAAGAATCTTACAAACCTTGAAAATACTCCTTTCCACGGAGTTTACCTTCCTTGGATTTGTAACTGCTTTGTGTGGATTTCAAAGGAGAAGAATTTATCTCTCGAAGGTTTTTTTACTCAAATTAATCTTGCGTTGATAAATTTCCTTTTATTTTTTAGCCTTATAAAACTCTTGCCAAAAGGATGAGAGGCATACTCATGAAGAAGAGGAAGAAATAAAAGAATAGGAGGAAGGAAAAAAAGAGATGAAAATAGTAGGAGAAGGAAAAGAGGAGGCAGAAGAAGAAATTTCTTTGGAAAGCATTAATTTTCTGTCTCGTCTAACAAAAAATGATCTTCTTAAAAATCAAGAGAAGATAGTTTAAAAGCAAAAGATACTCAAGAGATCTGTTAGTAAGAAACTGAACAAAAGTTCTAACCAAATGGATAATTACTTTGGGAAACTTAAATAGAAACTTGGACTCTCCTCATCATTGTCATATCCTATATCTTTCTAGTTTTATAAGTATTTGAAACGATTGTTGTATTAAGTTTATCTTCTAGTTTATGTTCTAAGTTATGTAAAAATTTAAATATCTTGTAATCATTATTTAAGTATTAATGGTAGCCTATGTTTGTCTATTAAACATTCATGTATCAGTCCTGGAAATAATAATAAACTTGAACATATAAATAAAAATGCATAAAAGTATCAAAAACTAATATCTTTTCAAAATTGCAAGGTCATGTCAATATACCCTTGCTATATATATCCATATATAATGACACAATTCCAAATCTCTGAAGTTTGAATGGTTTTCTTGTGTTTATTCAATTCAAATGACTTCTTACTCTTATATTTATACCCTTTCAAACCAAAAATATGAGACTGATTAATATTCATCTTCTTCAAACCAAAAATATGAGACTAATTAATATTCATCTTCTATCCTTATTTTTATTTGAAATCTAATTCAAAATAATGGCTACATTTACCCACAACTTGACCAACAACCTTGAACAAACTTTAAATCCTTCAAAAATATTCTCTCTTTAATTTTATAATATTAGTCGCACTTGGAATTGAGTCAAATGGAGATAATCATGAAACAAAAAACATTTTAACATAATTTAATGGATGAGTTTTTCCCTTATCAAAGGTGGACAAAACAAACATTCTTGAGTGCACAATAAACAATGATAATGTAATCTGGGAAGCAATAAAGGCATATCCTATCTTTGATGGTTGGGTTGAAGTACCACATCATATTCAATTAAATGGGCTTGTTTAATAATAAATACTAGTTTGAAACTCGAAATGGCATGTTAATAGCTTACCATGTGCATACGCTATGATCAACCACTTAGATGGTGCTCGTGGACTAGGCTAGGTGCACTAGGGAGGGTTTTACGACTCCGGTCGGTTTCCCTCCTGAAAAAATTCAAAAAAAAAATACTAGCTTGAATATGATTTGAATTTGATGGGTTTGTTTTAATTGGATTAAATGATTTGTAACGACTTGATTTAATTAAATGGTATGATTTCAATTTTAAATGATTTTTATGACTTAGTAATTGATTTGTACAAATTTGAATAATTTGTAATGGTTTGTTCATATATCATATTTGAACTTTGTTTACATAATTGTCTCTTTTATTACTACTATAATATGTTATTTGAAGGGAGTTAGTATGCAAGTCAGAGCCATTCTTTGAGTCGGTAGGTAGTACATTCAGTATTCGAGTCAAAATTAGATTGAGGATTATAGTTATTAGTTTTTACTGATGACAAAAGGGGATAAATATAAAATAGGTTAGATATGCATAGATTAAGGAGAAGTTTTAGGATATAGTGGGAGTTAAGTTATATTTATAAAACATGGGTGATGGTTTTGATGACAACAACCCTAGGAATAATATAACATATAAATACTAATGTTACTAATTTTTATCTGGATATATATTGTATATATATTACAGGATATTGAGAGGTGCTAATGATGATAATTGTACGGTATCAAGAATAGATTCAAGACGATGATGATGCTGATATAAAATTCACGAGCTAGAGAATGAAAGCTCATAAGTATTGAAGAGTTTAAGATTTCAAGACATTCTAGATAAGTATAGATTCTTAGAATAAATGTTAAAATTCTAATAGTACTTAATCGCTTTTTTAAATGATTTTCCACAAAAAAATTAAAATTATTTCAAAATGATTTTTAAATAATCGATATTTCCAAAATGATAGGTTTTCAAAAACATCCTTTTTATTTTCAAACCTTTCGTATTATTTAAACTTTGGTTTTGTAAATTCGTATGTGATTATAACTTTGGCAATTTCCTTATACTTTGTTTTAAATAGTTTTATAAATAAAACTTAATGTTGTAATTCACATATTTAAAGAACTATTTTGAAAAGTTTTATTTAAAATTTATAGTGATTGAAATATGTGTAAACCACGTTTAAATGATTTTACAAAGTTTCAAATTATTTATAAAGTAATATATTTTAGAATGATTTAAATAAATTAAATTTCCAAATTTCACTAAGATAAGCCGACATATCTATCTATAGCATGTCGACATACTTGCCAGTTTTTCAAAATTTAACTTTCAAAAGAAGTGTCTTTTTGACATACTTCTTTGCGAATAGACATGTCTTTTAGTTTCCTATAAGTATCTATGGTCTAAAACGAAATTTCAGTTTCAACTTATTCATTTCTAAGTCATCTCTTTGTTTTTTCTCTAACTTTCATAGAAAATCTTAACCATACTCTGCTAAATTTCAATCAGAGCCAAATATGTTCATTTTTGATTTGATTCTCTATTATTCTCTCCTCAATCTCTCAAGACCAAAGTGCAATTCAGAATTATAGGAGCAACCGTGTTCAAGGATCAAAAATCAAAGTCTACTAAACTCTTTTAAATCGAAAATACTGCTCGTAAGGGTATGTTGGTGGCCCGAAAATCCATTGGTTATGATTATGGCTCGAAAATCGACTGTCTGTGCTTAGTAGGCTTGACACTAAGTGAGTCTAGAAAAAGTTCGAAATTCTGGAGGGTGTGTCTAATAACATTAAAAGCGATATTCCATTTGCATTTACAAGTAAAAAAGAATTCGTATGGGATATGTGAGGGACTAGATGAGCGTACTTCTAAACCAATATAAAAATCCTAGTGTGTTATTTCTTTTTACTTTACTACATTTACTTTTATCGTCATTCTGATTCTGTGATTGTTAATAACATCATTTCAAGTATAAATTTGTTAAAAGTTTAAAAAGTGCAACGACCCGGAAATTTCGACGCTCGAATTTTCAACAATAATACATAATCCCGTATTACTTGTCAAAAACCCAAGTGTTGAAACCCAGACTATTAATAGAAAGAAGTTAGAGGATGAGAAATAGAAAGAAAGAAATATTAGAATAGAAGAAAAAGGAGAACACAACAGAATCTCATAGCAGAACAAATAAAATATAATATATCAAATCTCTTTACAAAAGAAAACTGTATATATATACATACCATTTATCAGAGTACAACGTACATCAATCACAGTGGAAATAATGTAATAACCCGGAAATCCGAGCCAATTTTAGCGAAACCAAAAATATTGGAATCTATTTGTGAATATCTTTCCAATGAATACGAAAAATCAAAATTTCATAGCGAGAATCAAAAGTTATGCCCAGTTGAAAATTCAGAATAGTCGCTATGGAATTCTGGCCCTTAAAAATGGAAATTTTGCAAACGACCTCGGTTTTCGACGAAACCTCTTTTATTGGATCCGTGATGTCAAGTTATTGCTAGATTTCAAAATTCATAATTTTCCGAACCAATATGTGAGCGTGGCAAAGGAAAACGTGTTTTGGCAGTTTAAGTTGATTTTAATCAACTGGAAAATGGCCATTTTTCAAACGGTCTCAGAATTCGATGAAATTAGTTTTGTTAGGACCGTATCGTCAATACGAAGCTAGAAAATATTTTTCGGGAATTTTTAGAGGTTGTATGTGGCCCCGGTAAATTGAAATGTACGTTTAAATTAAGTGTATATTGGTTTATATTGTAATTTAAATAAAAACTGATCGTAACACCTGAATTGGCTTGCTGGGCATATCCCGTTGTGTTCGGAATGGGGGTCTTTAGTTAGGGGCGATAGTCGTTGGGTCTCGTTTGGAGTTCGTATTAATAAACATGAATTTTTGAAATAAAATAATATAATATTATATATATAACACAACCCAAAGTCAAACCCCTATATTCCTTCCTCTCGCGGTCAAACCACAACCGCTCCAAATCGTTCAATGGCGGAAATGCCTTCAATCTTTCCCCCTCGTTTTTCTCTCCATCCACGAAGAATTAAACTATAGTTCTTCAGCGAAAATTGAAGAGCTCCCAACGATCTTCGTATCCAGATAAGCCTCAATGTTCAACGTTGGATATTTTGCTCGAGAAGGGAGCTCGAAGTTGCGCCGCCTCGAGGTGATTTTCTCCTTCCACCGATGATCGAGCTCCACCAGAGGGAATGCCGGAGGTAGCTGGCGCGAAGCCCGACGATGGGGAGTGGTCTGATCTTTTTCCAAGGCATTGTGGTGCTCGAAATTTCAAAACCCTAGTTGGAACCCTGAACTGGAAACCGCGGCCGGTAAATGAAAGCGGGAAGAAGGTAGTTTTATTTATTTATTATATTATCTTAATTAATTTAAAAAGAGAAAAATATGTTTTTTCATAAATAACATTATATGAAATTGAACTGTTTAAGATATAGATATATATATAGAGAGAGAGAGAGGGAGAGAGAGAGAGAGAGAACATTTGTTTTGAAATCTATATGGCATTGTTTTTATAAAAATATACATGGTTTTTAGAAATGAAAATATATATTGTTTTTAAATAGAAATTTGCATTGGTTTTATAAAAATAGAAATTTGCATTCGTTTTATAAAAATAGAAATTTGCATTGTTGTTTTATAAAAATAGAAATTTGCATTGGATTTATAAAAATAAATTTGCATTGTTATAAAAATAAAAGTAGCATCGTTTTTAGAATAAAATAGCAGGGACTAAAAATATGATTTTTATTATGAAGATAACGAAATAAAAATGTGATTTTTACTATGAACAACATGAATCAGATTGCGATGGGACCACTGGAAACAAATCCCAACCGTTCAGAAATAAAGAATGACGGAGTGGAACCCCAAGGTGCGAACTCCTCACTTTTATTTATTTTCTAGTTGAAATATATACTAGGATGCAGACGGTGCTTAGCAGCACCCGACACCTATTGTCCATAGACCATGGATGACTTGTTTGTGTGATTGTTTGTGTTGTGAAATTTGACTGTTGATTTTGATGTGAAATAAAATAATTTCATGTGTTGAATAAAATAATTTCACGTGTTGAAATAAAATAATTTCATGTGTTGAAGTAAAATATACATTCATGTGTTGAAATAAAATATATATTCATTTACAAATCGAATGATTTGTTTATGTACACCGATTTGACTGATATTAATTGGGACGGTAAATTTTACACATCGCCCAACTGCACAAATAAAATCTGCATTTGATTGTTTGAAACCTCACAAGGGTGTTGAGATGAAATTGGGCATACACTAATCCCAATAATTAGCTGTATGTCGATCGATTGATTGACAGGCTATTATAAGCGTTGAATATTTGTATTTAATGCTTATACAGTGTAGAATACACTTTGGATGACGGTTGATTATTTGTCGTTGCTATTATATACATGTGTTGTATGGAAACCATATAATTTACAATATATGGTAATTGATTGGGCCACATTCCAATTTGAAAAATAAGAAAATATAAATATTCATGTGTCGAATAGAAGTAAATATTCATGTGTGGAATAGAAATAAATATTCATGTGTTGAATAGAATAAATATTCATGTGTTGAATATAAATATAATTTCATGTGTTGAATATAAATATAAATTCATGTGTTGAATAAAAATATAAATTCATGTGTTGAATAGAATAAAAATTCATGTGTGAAATAAAATATATATTCATATGTTGAAATAAAATATATATTCATGTGTTGAAGAAAATATTCATTTGTTGAATAGAATAACGAAGTTATTGAAATATATAAAGTCGTGTTGATTATATATGCGCCATTTTGACGTGAATGATATTTATATCGATTATATTCGTTTTTAGAATGAACATAGAAAAGGAAGTGATTTCAAAATATAATGTTTTGAAAATATTATCATTTATATATCGATAATGTGGAATATTCAATTTTGATTCGAAATTGAATATGAAGTTGAAATCGTTTCGAAAACGAATTTAAAACGATTTATAAAATACGTTTTGAAAGGAAATCGACGAAATATATATATATATAATATATATATATATATATATATATATATATATATATATATATATATATATATATATACATAATGGCCTGAATAGAACGCGCCGCGCTGCGGCAGTTCGCGAATATCGACCATAGACTTCGAACGGATATTACGGGAGATCCGACCGTCGGATTCCCCTAAACCGGAACCGTTGGGTTCGTATCGAAAAGAGCTTTCTAAAAAATATTAGATATTTGAGATCTAACGGTTGTATTTGGAATTATGTCCAAATCAAATTTGGAAAAGGTCGCTATAAGTGCAGTTCGATGGCCGTTGATGGAAATCGACTGTACGGGCCTTGATAAAATTATTAAAAATAGTAATAATTTGCGTAAAATCATAAGAAATGATTTGTAAAGAATTGGGATGAAAAATTCCATAATTGAAAAGATAAAAATAGATTTTTATCGAAATGAACTAGTTTTGAACTAGAATTATAATTCCATTTATTTTTAAAATAAATAAATTGGATTTGAAATGGTTTTGAAAATAACCAGAGTTTCCAATAATTGAATTGGAATGGATGTGAATCGAAATTGTCTTTAGAATATTTCGATGTTGGATTTCGTGATTATACAGATATTGTTACGGAAATTTGAAAGATATATTAATATCGTTATTCCAATACGATATTTGTTGGTCGTAGAATTTGATATTGAATATAAGCCGATATATTTTCTATTCAGTGCCTTGTATTTAATATCAAATGTGATTTTGGGTTTATCGTGAACCATGTTTTAAATGACATTGGTTCTTTAACCCAGTTAAAGACAGGATGTGATTTCCCAAGTTAAACAAGCATTAATATTGATTTTTGGGAAGATTAAAACCAAGTGGAGTTCTAATGAATCTTTAATTAGATTGAAGTGATCGAGAATGGAGTATCACCAGCTTTGCTCCAGGAAATACTTAAATCTTTAATTAGATTTGAACGTGAAATGATAATTGAATTTACCGATAACACCGTGGTGTTAGATATGAAGTATGACCATTTTTACTTCGTGGGATGAATAGGTTGGGATTGGGAAATAAAATAAATGATTACTTCGGTGTGGGTCGCTAATCCTGACTAGTTTGAATTGATATTCAAAAGAAGATTAAAGAATAAATTTAAAGAATTTATCTTTGATAAAATTAATGGGAACCTTTCCCAAAGCATAAGAATATTTGAATAAAAGAATATTCTGAATTGGAATGAGGCGTATGTTGTGTTTGCGTAACACTTGTTTATTATATACGTGAGTTATTCAGAAAGACCGGGTTTATCCCATTCTGAATAACTGATTCGACGTGGTGTCGAGAATGAAGACGGTGGTCGAAGACCAGAGGTCTTCACATCGTTTGGGTGATTACTGATGATCTTGATTGGGCTGTACACCCAAGAGGAGGGAATCAGTTGGTAATCGTCCAGACGTACTTGGAGATCGATGGATATGCGAGGTACAGGGTGCCTCTGGTTTCGTTCAGACCCGGAACGAACTTGTAAATGGACTGTGTGTCTGATATTGGATTTTATTCTAAGTGATTGATTTCTATTAAATATATATCTGTTTGGCGGCGAAGAATTTATTCTCTTGCTTAACACCCTTCTCTGAGACGTACGACCTCAGGGGTTATATATTGATAGATATCAATCACATGGAGTGAATTGCCTGTGTGGCATGCCTAAGTGGCAGTTGATCAAGGCTTCTGTTGAAAAGCAAAGTCTTGTGGTTGATGATCAAGGCACCACCTGTGTGGCTTAGCTTTGCGTAACGTTGATTCGCGAGCCTCACACACCGGTGTGAACCAGAAACAAGAGAAGGATCCAGGGTGAACGTGTATTACTTCTGGTTGTATCCGTGTATTACTTCTAGTTGTATCTTGTATTATTTTTCCGCTGCTATGTAATGTATTGTATTGTAATCTCTGATATTTTGTCAAGTGTATATTTATTCATACTCTGTATATTCTCGTATTCTGATGGAATTGTTGTAATAAACAATGAAATGTTCTTCTGTTTGTGTTCCGATGTGTCTTGTCCTCAATTCAATCCGGGCTTTCCTTACCGGGGAAGTTCGGGTCGTTTTAGTTTTGTATCAGAGCTTTGGTTTACAGTGCTCGGAGAACAAGTCACGTTAGAACCAAACGAAAGAATTCATCAGATATTGGATTAGTAATATCCAATGAGGATAGCTCGTTAGAGATGGGATCGGTAGTATCCTAGAACGAGTGTGAAGGGTATATTTTTAAAATGAAATCAAGTTTTGTTTTTAAAATTTAATTTAATTTTACGTATTTGATTATTTATTTGTATTGAATTTGGACAATCCAATATATAAAGATTTTGTGTATACGTCTGATCCACGTGTATTTGAAATTTTAATATACTGGATAGATATAGAATTACACTCTAATCGCCCGGAGATGATTTTGATGATGGAGCTCTGTAACAACCCGTATTTTCAATAACCTGTAATAACATAAATCGAGGCAGAATTTAATTCTAAAATGGGAATCAAGGGAAACGGGCTATGCCATTGTGTTCGTCTCGGAAAAATACGCGAAATAGAGTCCGAGTTTTCGAAAATCGGAGTCCGTATGACCAAGATATGGCCTCGCGAAGTTTCACGAAAATTCCCAAATTAAAGTATACTTAATTAAGTGAAATGGGTTGTGTAGATATATATATATATATATATATTGATATATATATATATATAATTGAAAATTTAATAAATAAATATGCAAAAATGCTCAAAACAGCGAATTGGGAGAGGGGAATAACCGAACCGGCCGATTTTTGAAGTCGACCCGAGCCCGCTGGGTCGACTAGGGGTTAATCCAGGGTGTTTGGCTGTCAACCCGTGGGCCGATTCGCTCAAGTGCAGATTTTGCATTTGAATGGTTCTCATGGTCCATCTTTAATCTAAAGGCCCTAGATGGTTCCTACACTTGACTTCTTCCCCAAGACATGCTTTGATGGCTTGGATTGAATCTAGGGTTAATCCTATGGCCTAAAACACTTGCCTAATCTATAAATAAGACCCTAACCTACCCTAATTCATTCATAATTAAACCTAGTGACTAAACTATGGCAAAATGCTAGCTCTCATGGCCTCCACTAATTTTATGAAGAGGGTTGCATACTAATCACTCTCTAATCAACTTCTAATCCCTTCTTAGCATCTTAATCTTCTTCATTTGGTGTTCAAAGTTGCTAGTTGTGAGTTTCTATCACTTTGATGATCTTTTGGTAAACTAATTAGATGAGATGTGATGAGATTTATGGTTTTGTATGTGGGTTAATGAGCTTTGAATCATATGACATGATGTTAGCATTAATCTTATGTTTATGCATGTTGAGTATGTAAGCTTATGCAAGTTTAATATGATGTATGTTATGTTTGCATGATGCTAAATATGCAAGTTGTGGGCTATGTAATCATATGCATGTTATGCAAGTTCATGGTAATATGCTATGCAAGTTACATGTTTGTTAATATGCAAGTTACATGTTTGTTAATATGCAAGTTACATGTATGTAAATATGCAAGTTACATGTTTGTTAATATGCAAGTTACATGTTTGTTAATATGCAAGTTACATGTATGTAAATATGCAAGTTACATGTTTCTTTATATGCAAGTTACATGTTTGTTAATATGCGAGTTACATGTATGTAAATATGCAAGTTACATGTTTATTAATATGCAAGTTCATGATGACACATTATGCAAGTCTATAAGCTAATATGCAAGTTTGTTATGCAAAATGAATATGTAAGTTATGTGACATATTATATGCAAGTTATGTGACATGTTATGCAAGTTCATATGCAAGTTATGTGTTTGTTAATATGCAAGATGGCACCTTTGAAACATGTTCATTCATATGCAAGTTGACACCTTTTATATGTGTTATATCATGAACGAAATTACGTGGGAACGATGGGGTAATTAAATGCATAAGTTAATAAGATTGTGTGAAATTAATATAATTATGCATAACACAAAATAAATAAACATAGTATGGGAATTTGCCTATTTGGTTAGGTGTACCCATACTATGTGTTGGGAATTTACCTATTGAGTTAGGTCTACCCCATGGGAATTTACCTATTAAGTTAGGTCTACCCATGTTAAGAAAACTTGATTAATTAGGGATAATTAATATAAAATTATGAGGGTGATTAATTAGGTGTAATTAATTGACTAAGACACGAGGTTGGACTCAGTTGTAGCGTAAAACTGCCCGGACCCAACCGGCTTAACCAGTTGCTACAAATGTTAGCCCAATGTGAGAGGTCTTAGGCACAAACTAAATACGTAATTAATGTAAAGACACGAGGTTAGACTCTGTTATGACATAAGGCTGCCCGGACCCAACCGGCTTAACCAGCGGTCATAAAAGACAGTCTAATGTGAGAGGTCTTTACAAAGGTTACGTTCTTAATTAATTAATTAAGAAACACTTAACCACATTAGCATGTAGAGGGACATGAGGGGTTAAGTGGGTGCCTCGGGTGGCATGAGAAAATCTAGTGGTTGCCTTGGGTGGCAATAGAAAATACGATTAGAATACTTAACCAAAATAGAACATGTAATTAAAACATGATTAAAGGGTTAAGTGGGATATACTAGAAAAAGGGACAAGCTTAGGTGGGTAGCTTGTGGAGGCCCATTTCAACCAGTAACCCATACGTATCTTTGTGGGCTCGACCCATGTCGAGGACGGGACACGCATACTGGGCTTGACTGTAAGAGGCAAACGGGTTAGCGGTGGCAACGCAAGTCCAACGGGCTTCATATGCGTGAGTGGGCCCGGGCTGGTAGGTAAGCCGTTGTTGCATCGAGTAGATATAAGCCGTGCACCTTTAGTTTCATCAGGTTGCCACATTGGGGAATGATACATCCCACGGTGGGGCCAGCACGGGTATCTACGTTAGGGAGCCGATCGAATGGGAAGTAGTGTGTACACCTAGTGGATTGTAGGGCCCCGTGGCGCCTACTTGGTCACCTAGGGGTACGCAGGTACTAATTAGTAAATTTTATAAGTCCTTGGGTGGGGTCAACCTTTAAGTTAGGAACGACTGGTGTGGTGCAGTTTAGTAATTTACCTTAGGGAGGGTAGATGCGTCTTTATCCTTTATCTTCGTTTAGTTGACTGCTTAGGGTAGCCATTCATCCCTATATGTTACCGTATATCAGTTTATGTCTTCTCTGGTTACTTTAACGATTGTATTGTTAAAGTTATAGGACTCGCTCAGACTTATGTCTGACCCTGTTGTTTTTATCTTTTTCCCAACCCTCAGGTCCTACGGTGGATCCTAGCAGTAGTGGAGCTTGATCGGATTGCTGTTCCAGTCTTTAGGAGCTTGGATAGATGTAAAGCTCCAGTTATCCAGTTATCTTTTCTTTTGTTTGGCTATTGTATGAGAGTGGGATTATGTACTTCTTTATTTTGATGGATATTGTACTTGACCTTTATTGTGGTTTTATGATGTAACCAGACATGTTTTACTTCCGCTGTTATGAGATGATGTTTTAAAATTTCAAGTACTATTTATATCTGTCTTGTTGTAATTTTTCTGTTCTATATTCACTAAAATACTCCACCGATGCTATGGCATTCCCTTAGTGAGTGATCATAGCGGGAGTGGGGTGTTACACGTGGTATCAGAGCTTAAGGTTACCAGAACAGATAAAATTTTTGAGAAAAACTACTTTCTAAGAGTATTTTCGAAGAAAGTATTTTTAAAAGCATGTCTTCTAAGAGAAAAAGTTTTTGAAAAAGAAAAGCATAATCCCCAATAGCCATATCTTTATCTTTCGGAATCTCCTTTTTGAATCTTTCCTCTTTCGTTTCAGCATGGCTGAAGATCTTAACATCCCGGAGGGTTTAGTTATACCACTATGGTATAGGAGGTTGCAAGAGGCTAGGGCCGCGGCTGCGGGTCCGGCCAATGCTACTACACCAGAGACAACCGCTCCTCCTCCTCAGCCTAGAGTGGATAATTTTGCTAAGGTTTGCAAGGAGTTCAAGGCTATAGGAGGAAAACCTTTTCTTGGTTCAGAGACTTTCGTAGAGGCTAGAGATTGGCTTAAGGAAGTGGAAGAGTTGCTAGATATCTTTGAAGTGGAAGAGGGAAAGAAAGTCAAGTTGGCGGCTTGGTTAATGAAGGGAGAGGCCTCATTCTGGTGGGAGGTCACTAATGGAGAACGCCCTGTTGACTCTTGGGCAGATTTTAAGCAAAGGTTTGGGGCTAAGTTTCTCTCAAGGGCGGAAGAGAATCTGTTTATGGAGAAGTTCTTGAATTTGAAGCAAGGGAATCTCACGGTGAAAGAATATGTCAACAAATTCAATCAATTAGCAAGGTTTGGCATAGAGTTGGTAAATACACCGGAGAAGAAGGCTTTGAGGTTCGTTAGAGGCTTGAACGAACCATTGCAAGGAATAGCTATGACTCACATTCCTATGGGGGCCACTTTTGAGAAGCTTGTCTACATGGCACTTATGCATGAGGATGATAAGAATTCTAAGGCACCAGAGAAAAAGGGGGATCAGAAGAAACCGCAACAGCAACAACAAGGCAAGGGCGGAAAAGGCAATGGTGACAAAAAGAAGACGAAGAAGAAGTGCTTCAATTGTGGAACACCAGGACACCTCAGTAAGGATTGTCGCAAAAAGAAGAAGACCGGTTGCTTTCATTGTGGTGAAGCAGGGCATCTTGTGAAAAACTGCCCAAAGAAGGGGCAGAAGACGGGGTCTACCTCAGGAGGCCAGGTGCAAGCTCTTATAGCACCACCTCAGTCAGGGGGGCAAGTTCAGGTTCTCTCAGTTCCACCGATTCAGCAGAGAGGTAGAACTATTTCCGTTGAAAGTCTGGTTTTTCTGTTTGATCATCCAGTTCGTACTTTGTTTGACTCTGGCGCATCGCATTCTTTTATCTCATCATCGTTAGTTGAGTCACTGCACTTAGACACCAGTCTAGTTGATGATCCCTTGGTTGTCTCAAACCCAATTGGGGGCTCCATATATCTGTCTATGATATGTTTGGGTTTGAAGATTTCTATACTTAGCGTTGAGTTTAGATGTGATGCTTTTGTATTGGGCTTCACGGGCTATGGGTTGATCTTGGGCATGGACTGGTTATCCAGTAATGGTGCCGTTCTTGATTGCGAAAGGAGAGTTGTCAGGCTCATGACCCGCTTGGGTAACACTCTCGAGATCTCTTGCAATCCCATGGAATCTGTTTTGCTAAGTTATCTTGAATCGCTCGATGCTTCGGTCGAAAGTTTGTGTTCTGTCAGAGTAGTCCGGGAATATCCGGATGTGTTTGAAGAAGTAAAGGGTTTGCCTCCGAAGCGGGAGATAGATTTCCGAATTTATTTGGTGGATAATGCCAAACCAGTGTCTTTGCCAGTACGCCACATGGCTCCTCGTGAGAGAAGAGAACTTCATAAGCAAGTAGGGGAGTTGCTTGAGAAGGGGTTCATAAGGCGAAGTATATCGGAGTGGGGAGCTCCAGTAGTGTTTGCCACGAAGGCGGATGGGTCCCTCAGACTTTGTGTGGATTATAGGGAACTTAATAAGCTCACGAAGAAGAATAGACACCCATTACCGAGGATAGATGATCTCTTTGATCAGTTGGTTGGCGCGTCAGTATTTTCGCAGATGGACTTAGCTACAGGGTTTCATCAGTTAAGAGTGGCGGAGGACAGTATAGAGAAGACTGCTTTCCGGACTCCGGATGGTTTTTATGAGTGGCTAGTGATGCCATTTGGGTTGACAAACGCCCCCGCATACTTTGTTGATCTCATGAGTAGAGTGTTCAGAGAGTATCTGAATAAGTTTGTAGTAGTTTTTGTGGATGACATCTTGGTCTTTTCCAAGAATGAAGAAGAGCATGCCTTACATCTCAAGGAAGTGTTGGAGACTCTTCGAGCGCATAGTCTTAAAGCTAAATTCTCTAAATGCCATTTTTGGAGAAGAGAAGTGCGATTCTTAGGGCATGTGGTCTCTAAGGAAGGGATAGCTGTGGATCCCGCAAAGATAGTATCTATCCAGGATTGGAAAGTTCCTAGAAATGCTACCGAGGTAAGAAGTTTCTTGGGGTTGGCAGGATATTATAGGAAGTTCATCAAAGACTTCGCGAAGATATCAGCCCCATTAACCCGCTTGACGAAGAAGAATCTGGTTTTCTCATGGGATGTAGATTGTGATGATGCTTTCCGACGGTTAAAGAGAGCTTTGACCACCGCTCCAGTTTTAGTGCTTCCAGATGGGAGTAAGCCGTTTGTTGTTTATACCGATGCTTGTGGAACAGGATTAGGCGCAGTCTTGATGCAGGAGGGAAGGGTAATAGCCTATGGAGGGAGACAATTGAGAGTGCATGAGAAGAATTACCCTACCCATGATCTAGAGTTGGCCGCGATTGTTTTCGCACTTAAGTCTTGGCGCCATTATCTTCTTGGTGAGAGATTCGAGTTGTTCACCGACCATAAATCATTGAAGTACTTATTCTCTCAGAAGGATTTAAACTTAAGACAGCAAAGGTGGATGGAGTTCTTAGCATCCTATGATTTCGAGATAGCGTATACCCCTGGTAAGGGTAACGTGGTGGCAGACGCCTTAAGTAGAAAAAGGCTATCTTTGAGTCCATTGTTCGTGGAACGACGAAGCTTGGAGTTTCTTTCTTTGTTTGACTTCAGACCTTCTGTTGATTTTGTACCTGGTTTGTTGGCATCCTTGGAGGTTAGACCTACTCTTTTGAGACGGATTGGCGAGGCTCAGCGAGACGACCCACAGTTGGTTGTGTTGGTAGAGAAGCTTATAAGAGGGGAGTCGTCCAGCCATTTGGGTAGATACACCATAGATGATAAGGGATGGTTGCATAGAGACGGTAGACTTTGTGTACCGCAAGATGAGGGTTTGAAGAAGGCTATTTTGGATGATGCACATCGTTCAAGAATGACTATTCATCCCGGTGGAGACAAAATGTACCAAGACATGAAGAGAGTTTTCTTTTGGGCCGGTATGAAGAAAGATGTGGCCGAGTATGTGGCTAAATGCTTAGTGTGCCAACAAGTTAAAGTGGAGCAAAGGAAACCCGGTGGGTTGCTACACCCATTGGAAGTTCCACAGTGGAAGTGGGATAGTGTCTCGATGGATTTCATCGACGGGTTACCGAGATCGAGGAAGGGCAATACGGGAATTTGGGTTGTGGTAGACAGACTTACAAAGAGTGCCCATTTTATACCCGTAAAGAGTAAGAGGACCGCTCCATGGCTTGCTTCAGTCTATGTTAGAGAGATTGTTAGATTGCATGGCGTACCATCCAGCATTGTGAGTGATCGAGATCCTATTTTCACTAGTGAGTTTTGGAGAAGTTTGCAAGAGGCGGTAGGGACTCAGTTGTGTTTGAGCACCGCATATCATCCTCAGACGGACGGTCAGACCGAGAGGGTGAACCGTATCTTAGAAGATCTTTTGAGGCTTTGTATCTTGGATTTTGGAGGTACATGGGAAGAACATCTTCCTTTGGTGGAGTTCGCATATAATAACAGCTTTCAGTCCAGTATTGGTATGGCTCCTTTCGAAGCTCTTTATGGAAGGCCTTGTCGATCTCCTACATGTTGGTGGGAATCTACGGATAAGATCTTGCTTGGGCCGGATATGGTTAGAGAGACTTCAGAGAAGATTGATTTAATTCGAAAAAGGATGAAAGCAGCGCAAGATAGACAGAAATCTTATGCGGATCGGAGAAGGACGGATCTTGAGTTTGAGGTTGGGGACATGGTTTTTGTCAAAGTATCTCCATTGAGAAATGTTGTTCGCTTTGGGTCCGTAGGGAAGTTAGCACCGAGATTTGTTGGGCCGTTTCCTATTAAGGAAAGGATTGGACGGATGGCATATAGGGTGGAGTTGCCCGACAGACTTAGTGGTGTTCATGATGTATTCCATGTATCACATTTGAGGAAGTGCTTACATGAGACCGCGGAGGTGGTAGAGCCGAGCTTGCTTAGAGATGTAGAGGTAGAGCGTGATGCGACGATTCGACGAGCTCCTACTCGCATCCTTGGGTCAGAAACTAGGAAGTTGAGGAACAGAGAAGTTCAGCTAGTTAAAGTGCAATGGGGAGATGACGAAAGCAATGCTACTTGGGAGACGGAAGCAAAGATGCGTTCTTTGTATCCATTTCTTTTTGAGAGTATGTCTTTTAACTTCTCCTTTATTGCTTGTCTAGTACTTATCTTATCTTTAGTATATCCTCTCGCTAATACCTATGACCTTTAGATAGGGTAAAACCTATGGTTGAGACATGTGTTTGAAACATGTTATGGTTGATGGATGCATATGGATGCAATTGTTTGCTAGTGGTTGCTCGTGGATGCATATACACACACATTAGGCACTAGATCGGCTCAGTCACTTCATGTTGCATATTGCATAAATGGATGTGGTAGTTAGATTGATGGATGTATCATGGCTGTGTTATCATATGGATGATGCATTTTTGTGTATGGTTGTGCACGCATGTAGAAATTTGTATGTGTCAATAGGGTTTCGCATACATATTGGATGCATGGCACTATCATGGTTTGCATTAAGGAGGTTTACTGTATCAGTAACCGCCTGATTTTCGCATTAGGTAAGTACATATACACACACTTTTGCATATATCCATCCAGCATTTAGAATCTTGTAAGGACAATGATTGCTCGTGGATGATGCTTTGAGTAGATGGATGATTGGATGGTAGGATACGTTCTTCCTAACTTGAAGATTTCGGGGACGAAATCCTTTAAGGAGGGGAGAATGTAACAACCCGTATTTTCAATAACCTGTAATAACATAAATCGAGGCAGAATTTAATTCTAAAATGGGAATCAAGGGAAACGGGCTATGCCATTGTGTTCGTCTCGGAAAAATACGCGAAATAGAGTCCGAGTTTTCGAAAATCGGAGTCCGTATGACCAAGATATGGCCTCGCGAAGTTTCACGAAAATTCCCAAATTAAAGTATACTTAATTAAGTGAAATGGGTTGTGTAGATATATATATATATATATATATATTGATATATATATATATATAATTGAAAATTTAATAAATAAATATGCAAAAATGCTCAAAACAGCGAATTGGGAGAGGGGAATAACCGAACCGGCCGATTTTTGAAGTCGACCCGAGCCCGCTGGGTCGACTAGGGGTTAATCCAGGGTGTTTGGCTGTCAACCCGTGGGCCGATTCGCTCAAGTGCAGATTTTGCATTTGAATGGTTCTCATGGTCCATCTTTAATCTAAAGGCCCTAGATGGTTCCTACACTTGACTTCTTCCCCAAGACATGCTTTGATGGCTTGGATTGAATCTAGGGTTAATCCTATGGCCTAAAACACTTGCCTAATCTATAAATAAGACCCTAACCTACCCTAATTCATTCATAATTAAACCTAGTGACTAAACTATGGCAAAATGCTAGCTCTCATGGCCTCCACTAATTTTATGAAGAGGGTTGCATACTAATCACTCTCTAATCAACTTCTAATCCCTTCTTAGCATCTTAATCTTCTTCATTTGGTGTTCAAAGTTGCTAGTTGTGAGTTTCTATCACTTTGATGATCTTTTGGTAAACTAATTAGATGAGATGTGATGAGATTTATGGTTTTGTATGTGGGTTAATGAGCTTTGAATCATATGATATGATGTTAGCATTAATCTTATGTTTATGCATGTTGAGTATGTAAGCTTATGCAAGTTTAATATGATGTATGTTATGTTTGCATGATGCTAAATATGCAAGTTGTGGGCTATGTAATCATATGCATGTTATGCAAGTTCATGGTAATATGCTATGCAAGTTACATGTTTGTTAATATGCAAGTTACATGTTTGTTAATATGCAAGTTACATGTATGTAAATATGCAAGTTACATGTTTGTTAATATGCAAGTTACATGTTTGTTAATATGCAAGTTACATGTATGTAAATATGCAAGTTACATGTTTCTTTATATGCAAGTTACATGTTTGTTAATATGCGAGTTACATGTATGTAAATATGCAAGTTACATGTTTATTAATATGCAAGTTCATGATGACACATTATGCAAGTCTATAAGCTAATATGCAAGTTTGTTATGCAAAATGAATATGTAAGTTATGTGACATATTATATGCAAGTTATGTGACATGTTATGCAAGTTCATATGCAAGTTATGTGTTTGTTAATATGCAAGATGGCACCTTTGAAACATGTTCATTCATATGCAAGTTGACACCTTTTATATGTGTTATATCATGAACGAAATTACGTGGGAACGATGGGGTAATTAAATGCATAAGTTAATAAGATTGTGTGAAATTAATATAATTATGCATAACACAAAATAAATAAACATAGTATGGGAATTTGCCTATTTGGTTAGGTGTACCCATACTATGTGTTGGGAATTTACCTATTGAGTTAGGTCTACCCCATGGGAATTTACCTATTAAGTTAGGTCTACCCATGTTAAGAAAACTTGATTAATTAGGGATAATTAATATAAAATTATGAGGGTGATTAATTAGGTGTAATTAATTGACTAAGACACGAGGTTGGACTCAGTTGTAGCGTAAAACTGCCCGGACCCAACCGGCTTAACCAGTTGCTACAAATGTTAGCCCAATGTGAGAGGTCTTAGGCACAAACTAAATACGTAATTAATGTAAAGACACGAGGTTAGACTCTGTTATGACATAAGGCTGCCCGGACCCAACCGGCTTAACCAGCGGTCATAAAAGACAGTCTAATGTGAGAGGTCTTTACAAAGGTTACGTTCTTAATTAATTAATTAAGAAACACTTAACCACATTAGCATGTAGAGGGACATGAGGGGTTAAGTGGGTGCCTCGGGTGGCATGAGAAAATCTAGTGGTTGCCTTGGGTGGCAATAGAAAATACGATTAGAATACTTAACCAAAATAGAACATGTAATTAAAACATGATTAAAGGGTTAAGTGGGATATACTAGAAAAAGGGACAAGCTTAGGTGGGTAGCTTGTGGAGGCCCATTTCAACCAGTAACCCATACGTATCTTTGTGGGCTCGACCCATGTCGAGGACGGGACACGCATACTGGGCTTGACTGTAAGAGGCAAACGGGTTAGCGGTGGCAACGCAAGTCCAACGGGCTTCATATGCGTGAGTGGGCCCGGGCTGGTAGGTAAGCCGTTGTTGCATCGAGTAGATATAAGCCGTGCACCTTTAGTTTCATCAGGTTGCCACATTGGGGAATGATACATCCCACGGTGGGGCCAGCACGGGTATCTACGTTAGGGAGCCGATCGAATGGGAAGTAGTGTGTACACCTAGTGGATTGTAGGGCCCCGTGGCGCCTACTTGGTCACCTAGGGGTACGCAGGTACTAATTAGTAAATTTTATAAGTCCTTGGGTGGGGTCAACCTTTAAGTTAGGAACGACTGGTGTGGTGCAGTTTAGTAATTTACCTTAGGGAGGGTAGATGCGTCTTTATCCTTTATCTTCGTTTAGTTGACTGCTTAGGGTAGCCATTCATCCCTATATGTTACCGTATATCAGTTTATGTCTTCTCTGGTTACTTTAACGATTGTATTGTTAAAGTTATAGGACTCGCTCAGACTTATGTCTGACCCTGTTGTTTTTATCTTTTTCCCAACCCTCAGGTCCTACGGTGGATCCTAGCAGTAGTGGAGCTTGATCGGATTGCTGTTCCAGTCTTTAGGAGCTTGGATAGATGTAAAGCTCCAGTTATCCAGTTATCTTTTCTTTTGTTTGGCTATTGTATGAGAGTGGGATTATGTACTTCTTTATTTTGATGGATATTGTACTTGACCTTTATTGTGGTTTTATGATGTAACCAGACATGTTTTACTTCCGCTGTTATGAGATGATGTTTTAAAATTTCAAGTACTATTTATATCTGTCTTGTTGTAATTTTTCTGTTCTATATTCACTAAAATACTCCACCGATGCTATGGCATTCCCTTAGTGAGTGATCATAGCGGGAGTGGGGTGTTACAAGCTCCATCATTAGGATTTATGTTCGTGTGACGAAAGTGGGATCTCTATATATTTCCGATTGACTGGCGTGAGAACCAAAATTAGATAGGGCTTATTGTTGTGATTTGGCATCAAAAATGTGATTATTGACTATATATCAAATTTATGAATTTGAAAAGCTAATCAACTAATTGATTTTTGATTGTGTTGTTTGATTATTGGTTGATTAATTAGAATTTGAACCATTTAGGCCAAATTGAACCAAATAGTGAATTGTATTGAAATATTGCATTTGCATGCATATACATGTATTTACATTGAACAGGTCATAACAAGGAGGCTAGAGAAGAGGAATAAAATTGTTTGCCCAACAAATAGGTACATGTTTATTGTATTTATTGGGTTTTTGATGATTTTATGAGCCGATTGGCTAGCCGCTTGGCTGTTTCTTTTTCTTTTTGGATTGATAAGGGCCATGGGAGGCTATTTGAAATATCCCGAAGCTCATGCTGTAGGGGACGTTATGGCGAAATTTTTCGAAAATTTAGGGTGTTACCCAAATTTTTGAAAAATTTGAAAAGTTCTTAGAAACTGAAAAGTTGAAGAACTTAAGTCGTAATGAAAACAATGAAAGTTGAGTTGATTAGTTAAACAACTTTCGGCTTCGTTCCTTTTCGGGGACGAAAAGTTTTAAGTAGGGGAGATTGTAATAACCCGGAAATCCGAGCCAATTTAAAATTTTTATTTTGGCAATTTTAGCGAATTTTGAATATTTAAAATGATTTATTTAAATAATATCAACGAGAAATTCATTTTGAATTGAAATAGAACGTATATTTATTTGAATCGTCGTTAGAATATAAATAATTTATTTTAATTATAAAAGGAATTGAAAATGGCGCGGTAGTTCGATAATTCGATTTCAAAGTTCAAATGAGTGAACCTGGTGTAAATTAAACCGGATTTTAGCGAAACCAAAAATATTGGAATCTATTTGAGAATATCTTTCCAACGAATCCGAAAAATCAAAATTTCATAGCGGGAATCAAAAGTTATGCTCAGTTGAAAATTCAGAATAGTGGTTATGGAATTCTGGCCCTTAAAAATGGAAATTTTGCAAACGACCTCGGTTTTTGACGAAACCACGTTTGTTGGATCCGTGATGTAAAGTTATTGCTAGGTTTCAAAATTCATAATTTTCCAGACCAATATGTGAGCGTGGCAAACGAAAACGTGTTTTGGCAGTTTTAGTTGATTTTAATCGACTGGAAAATGGCCATTTTCAAACGTTCTCAGAATTCGATGAAATTAGTTTTGTAAGGAACGTATCGCCAATACGAAGCTAGAAAATATTTTTCGAGAATTTTTAGAGGCTGTATGTGGTCCCAGTAAATTGAAAGGTACGTTTAAATTAAATATATATTGGTTTATATTGTTATTTAGAGAAAAACTGATCGTAACAGCCGAATTGGCTTGCCGCGCATATCCCGTTGTGTTCGGAATGGGGGTATTTAGCTAGAGCAATAGTCGTTGGGTCTCGTTTGGAGTTCATATTAATAAACATGAATTTTTGAAATAAAATAAAATAATAATATATATATAATACAACCCAAAATCAAACCCCTATATTCCTTCCTCTCGCGGTCAAACCACAGCTGCTCCAAATCGTTCAACGGCGGAAATGCCTTCAATCTTTCCCCCTTGTTTTTTGCTCCATCCACGAAGAATTAAACTATAGTTCTTCAGCAAAAATTGAAGAGCTCCTAATGATATTCGTATCCATATAAGCCTTAATGTTCAATGTTGGATATTTTGCTCGAGAAGGGAGCTCGAAGTTGCTACACCTCGGGGCGATTTTCTCCTTCCACCGACGATCGAGCTCCACCAGAGGGGGTGCCGGAGGTAGCTGGCGCATAGCCCGACGACGGGGAGTGGTCTGATCCTCTTCCAAGGCGTTGTGGTGCTCGAAATTTCAAAACCCTAGTTGGAACCCTGAACTGGAAACCGTGACCAGTAAATGAAACAGGGAAGAAGGCAGTTTTATTTATTTATTAAATTAGCTTAATTAATTTAAAAAGGGAAAATCTGATTTTTTTTTTATAAATAAACATTATATGAAATCGAATTGTTTAAGATATATATATAGAGAGAACATTTGTTTTGAAATCTATATGGCATTGTTTTTATAAAAATATACATGGTTTTTAGAAGTGAAAATATACATTGTTTTTAAATAGAAATTTGCATTGGTTTTATAAAAATAGAAATTTGCATTGTTGCTTTATAAAAATAGAAATTTGCATTGGTTTTATAAAAATAAATTTGCATTGTTATAAAAATAAAAGTAGCATCGTTTTTAGAATAAAATAGCACGGACTAAAAATATGATTTTTATTATGAAGATAACGAAATAAAAATGTGATTTTTACTATGAACAGCGTGAATCAGATTGCGATGGGACCACTGGAAATCCAAACTATTCAGAAATAAAGAATGACGGAGTGGAACCCCAAGGTGAGAACTCCTCACTTTTATTTATTTTCTAGTTGAAATATATACTAGGATGCAGACGGTGCTTAGCAGCACCTGACACCCGTTGTCCACAGACCATGGATGACTTGTTTGTGTGATTGTTTGTGTTGTGAAATTTGACTGTTGATTGTGATGTGAAATAAAATAATTTCATGTGTTGAAATAAAATAATTTCATGTGTTGAAGTAAAATATATATTCATGTGTTGAAATAAAACATATATTCATTTACAAATCGAATGATTTGTTTATGTACACCGATTTGACTGATATTGATTAGGACGATAAATTTTTCACAACGCCCAACTGCACAAATAAAATCTGTGTTTGATTGTTTGAAACCCTACACGGGCGTTGAGATGAAATTGAGCATACACTAAACCCAATAATTAGCTGTATGTCGATCGATTGATTGACAGGCTGTTATAAGCGTTGAATATTTGTATTTGATGCTTATACAGTGTGGAATGCACTCTGGATGATGGTTGATTATTTGTCGTTGCTATTATATACATGTGTTGTATGGAAACCATATAATTAACATTATACGGTAATTGATTGGGCCTCATTCCAATTTGGAAAATAAGAAAATATAAATATTCATGTGTTGAATAGAAATAAATATTCATGTGTTGAGTAGAATAAATATTCATGTGTTGAATAGAAATATAAATTCATGTGTTGAATATAAATATAAATTCAAGTGTTGAATAAAAATATAAATTCATGCGTTGAATAGAATAAAAATTCATGTGTGAAATAAAATATATATTCATGTGTTGAAATAAAATATATATTCATGTGTTGAAGAAAATATTCATTTGTTGAATAGAATAACAAAGTTATTGAAATATATAAAGCCGTGTTGATTAGATATGCGCCATTTTGACGTGAACGATATTTATATCAATTATATTCATTTTTAGTACGAATATAGAAAAGGAAGTGATTTCAAAATATAATGTTTTGAAAATATTATCATTTGTATATCGATGATGTGGAATATTCAATTTCGATTCAAAATTGAATATGAAGTTGAAATCGTTTTGAAAACGAATTTAAAACAATTTATAAAATACGTTTTGAAAGGAAATCGATGAAACATATATAATATATATATTATATATATAATGGCCTGAATAGAACGCGCCGCGCTGCGGTAGTTCGCAAATTTCGACCATAGACTTCGAACGGATATTACGGGAGATCCGACCGTCGGATTCTCCTAAAACCGGAACCGTTGGGTTCGTATTGAAAAGAGCTTTCTAACGAACATTAGAGATTTGAGATCTAACAGTTGATTTGGAATTATGTCCAAATCAAATTTGGAAAAGGTCGCTATAAGTGCAGTTCGATGGCCGTTGATGGAAATCGACTGTATGGGCCTTAATAAAATTATTAGAAATAGTAATAATTTGTGTAAAATCATAAGAAATGATTTGTGAAGAATTGGGATGAAAAATTCCATAATTGAAAAGATAAAAATAGTTTTTTATCGAAATGAACTAGTTTTGAACTAGAATTATAATTCCATTTATTTTTAAAATAAATAAATTGGATTTGAAATGGTTTTAAAAATAACCAGAATTTCCAATAATTGAATTGGAATGGATGTGAATCGAAATTGTCTTTGGAATATTTCGATGTTGGATTTCGTGATTATACAGATATTGTTATGGAAATTTGGAAGATATATTAATATCGTTATTTCCAATACGATATTTGTTGGTCGTAGAATTTGATATTGAATATAAGCCGATATATTTTCTATTCAGAGCCTTGTATTTAATATCAAATGTGATTTTGGGTTTATCGTGAATCGTGTTTTAAATGACATTGGTTCTTTAACCCAGTTAAAGACAGGATGTGATTTCCCAAGTTAAACAATCATTAATATTGATTTTTGGGAAGATTAAAACCAAGTGGAGTTTTAATGAATCTTTAATTAGATTGAAGTGATCGAGAATGGAGTATCACCAGTTTTACTCCAGGCGATAGTTAAATCTTTAATTAGATTTGAACGTGAAATGGTAATTGAATTTACCGATAACACCGTGGTGTTAGATATGAAGTATGACCAGTTTTACTTCATGGGATGAATATGTTGGGATTGGGAAATAAAATAAATGATTACTTCGGTGTGGGTCGCTAATCCCGACTAGTTTGAATTGATATTCAAAAGAAGATTAAAGAATAAATTTAAAGAATTTATCTTTGATAAAATTAATGGGAATCTTTCTCAAAGTATAAGAATATTTGAGTAAAAGAATATTCTGAATTGGAATGAGGCGTATGTTGTGTTTGTGTAACACTTGTTTATTATATACACGAGTTATTCAGAAAGACCGGGTTTATCCCATTCTGAATAACTGATTCAACGTGGTCTCGAGGATGAAGACGGTAGTCGAAGACCGGAGGTCTTCACATCGTTTGGGTGATTAATGATGATCTTGATTGGGCTGTTAACCCAATAGGAGGGAATCAGTTGGTAATCATCCAAACGTACTTGGAGATCAATGGATATGCGAGGTACAAGGTGCCTCCAGTTTCGTTCAGACCCAGAACAAACTTGTAAATGGACTGTGTGTCTGACATTTGATTTTAATCTGTGTGATTGATTTCTATTAAATATATATCTCTTTGGCGGCGAAGAATTTATTCTCTTGCTTAACGCCCTTCTCTGAGACGTACGAGCTCAGGGGTTATATATTGATGGATATCAATCGCATGGAGTGAATTGCCTGTGTGGCATGCCTAAGTGGCAATTGATCAAGGCTTCTGTAGAAATGCAAAGTCTTGTGGTTGATGATCAAAGCACCGCCTGTGTGGCATAGCTTTGTGTAACGTTGATTCGCAAGCCACACACACCGGTGTGAACCAGAAACGGGAGAAGGATCCAGGGAGAACGTGCGTCTCTTTCTAGCTAGAAGTGGCAACAGTGGTTTTACACGCCCTGACGAGTTTGACTTATGTGGTTGTTGATGTTGCGAGGCGCCTTGGATATATCGGTGACTATGTGGAGCCGATGGAGTCATTTGGCTCATTTACGACCCATAGGGCGGGTAGACATAGTGTGACGACCCCAAAACCCCGTATGACAGTGTCAAGGGTAAACTTTGGAATATAACACATAAACAGAAAATAGCAAAACAGAATTAAATAAATACACCAGATAATGTACAAATAATACACTGGATAAACATAATCATCAGAGTTACACAGTATACAGGATCATACTTAGTTCAAAATACAGTTCAGCTATACATAAATGTCTACAGCGGAAAACAAAACATAATATGTATAATAGGAGCTGAACAACATAAAAAGAGATAAATGATAGAATCCATCTTCAACTCCAGCTATCCAAAAAGAGCCTGTTAAAACCTTAATACAAGGTTGCCCATGTAGAAAGAGGAGCACCCGAGTTTGCAAGTGAAACAAACTACGAGTCAGTCATGGGATTGGTATGAGAAATCTACTTAACTCATTTATAATATGGCTAATCACAGGACCACACCACTTTCGCTGAACGGGTTTACTCCGTTAGATTGCCAGTGCTTCACAACAAGTAAATATTTTAAACATTGCCATGCTTTTTATAAAAATGAAGCCATTATAAGACTCAGTTCCCATCACATAATGCAATGCAAACCGGAGGATAGAGTTTTTACCTTATAATGGCCAAAATATGCTTGATACGAATAAAACAAAAGATTTGGTATTATTACTAGTGTTTATATATTTGAAAATCAGTTCCAAATCATAAGTATCAATCATACATTAATGCCCCATACCACTATGTCGCCGTATATAGGTATACAATCAAAACTGCACAGTTACATATTTGGAAATTGGATTTCCGTCATGAACCAAGGCAAAAGATAGTCCTTACCGAATTCGAGACTGTCTAGCCCGAGTCTCAGGATCAGAGCTCGAGTGACCCTTGGAGCGACAGGGCCGGTCCACCGATCTGGAATAAAATGCCTGAACACTACGTTTACCCGCCCTTTGGGGCGTAAATGTGCCAACGAATGACTCCATCGGCTTCATATAGTCACCGATATATCCGAGGCGCCTCGCAACAGCAACAACCACACAGGTGAAAATAATATATATGTCAGCCAGTTTAAGCACTGACACCACCTCTAGCTAGAAGGAAACGCATGCCCTCCCTGAGGCCCTCTCCCGTTTCTAGCTCATACCAGGGTGTGAGGCTCGCGAATCAACGTTATACACAAAGCTATGACACACATGTCGTGCTTTGATCATCAATCACAAGACTTTGCTTTTCAATAGAAGCCTTGATCACTGCATTCTAGCATGCCACACAGGCAATTCACACCATGCAACTGATGGCTATCAATCACACAGAACGAATTCCAATGTCAGACACACAATCCAATAACAAGTCCGCTCTGGGTCTGAACGAAACCGGAGGCGCTATATACCTCGCATACCCATCAATCTCCAAGCACGTCTGGACGATCACCACTTATTATCTATATTTCGGGATGCCTCCCAATCAAGACATCAGTTACCATCCAACCGAGGTGAAGATCTCCGATCTTCAACCACCGTCTTCATCATTGACTTCATATCGCCGATCAATTATTTGAAATGAGATTTAACTCGGCCTTTTCAAATAATTCACGTATATTTAGAATTTAAATCAATTCATTTCAATGGTTAAATTATTCGACAACAATTCACGCCAAACACATTCAACCATCAAATATCACATAAACCGAGGAAATTCAGTTTATTCCATTCTATATCGTTTATAATATTTTATCACGATTTATCGCTATTTTTATTTATTTAAAAAACAACCATTTCATTCAAACGACGCTTCAGGCCATAACGCGGCTGTGGCGCTGTTTTTCTTCAGATTTGATTTACACATCTGAAAATCTACCTGTTGGATCTTCACAAATTTTATATCATTAGAAAGATCTTTTCAAAATGAATCTAACGGTTTCAGTTTTGGGAAAAATCCGACGGTCGGATCTCCCGGTACACTCGTTTGAAGTTTCGATTTCAAAATACGAACTGCAGCGTCGTTATTCGATTTAATTTAATTATATATATATATATAATCGATTCTGGCGCTGCTTTTCTTTAGATTTGAATTAAACATTCCAGACAATCCAACCGTTGGATTTTCACAAAGTGGGTATCGCTGGAAAGATATTTCCAAGCCGAACCCAACGGTTACAGTTTCGGGAAAATCCGACGGTCGGATCTCCCGCACTAATCATTTGAAATCACGGTTTCAAAACACGAATTGCAGCTTCGTTCTTCGATATATTTTAATTATATTTATACATATATATGTTAGACCCAAAAGTGGTTCTAACACCCAAATTGATTAAAAGCAAGATGAAATGAGATAAAAACAAAAATGAACACACAGGATTTATAGTGGTTCGGCGAAGAAATGCCTACGTCCACTTATCTTTCACTATATTCAATAATTCAGTTGCAAATACAATATAATTGTCACTTGACTTCACTCACAACTCGCTTATATTCACTCAATAGAATAAAACAAATAATGAAAGAAGATTTGGATTCTCCGGGAGTAATGGAGTTCGGGTTATGGAGGTAGTTGAATTCTCAAAGTGCTGAAAAAGATCCTTCTCTTTGTCTCCAGACGGGGTATTTATAGGTGTGAATTTGCTTGAAACTTGATCCGGGTCGGGGCCACATGTCGTCCATCCCACCATCTTCGGGTTCGGATGAAATATTATGTTGACAACGCATCAAAGGAACAGACGTTATGGGTAGGAACTGGTCATAGCCGGTCCGGATATCCAGGCGCTTTTGCAGGAGAATAACAGGGAGCATGGGTTCGGGTCGGAGACGCGCAGATAAGGGGTTCGGATCGGGATACCCGATCCGAACCGGATTGGCTTGGATGCAATGCTTTCTTCTTCTCTAATCTGCTCCGCTCCGATCCATTTTCGTGGCAAACAGGTGGCTTTCCGATCCAATCGAGATTTAGTTGCCCTCCGATCCGATTAGATACGCCTTACCAATTTACTCAATAGGAGTTCACCGATCCGAACAGAAAGCTCTATCCGACCCGAACCGATATGTTGCTCTGACCCGACCCGAACAACTGCAGCTATCCAATCTAGATTGTAGTGTCTTCTCCAATCCGAACCGAAGTCTTCTAATTAAAAATGCCCTTCAATGTATGGTTTCTTGACTTTGTGTTGCCTAGTTCACAAAGTAGGCTAACATTTTGCCCCCTCAAAGGATGCTTCTGTTGTATACGAAGCGTGCTTTGATGTCGTTTGAATGCTAGTCCCTGAATCAGAACAATCAGAAAGTCCCTTCTGTTCGTTTGTGAAGATGCGTTGCTTCATGAAGACATGTCTCTTATCGCTTATATATATGTCGTGAAATACTTGATTCATTTTCTTCATTTTTGAGTCTAGTCCAGAAGTTCTTCTCGACATATAGTATTCTTCTCAGGTATGTTCTTTCCTAGTTTTTCTTGTAAATCCAATTCGAATGCTAGAGGAATGCACAGATTTCTACCCGGTTCGGTGTCCGACTCGAGTACCTTTTCTTCCTGTTTCGCTTTGCACTGGGTTGATGGGCCAGAAGATGTGGGCTGGCTTGGACTCGGTCCGAACGGAGTAAAATACGGGGAATACAAAGAGCCATCTCACGTCGTATATAAAATCAACCACCCATACTCTTCTACCTTCTTTACTCCCACAATTCTTGTTCTCCCAGCTTTATACCGAAACCCCACTTCCTAAAAAATCTAAAAACTCCAAACTCCTCGTTTCAATCTTCGAATAACACATCTAGGTATTTTAAATCTCCGATTATTTATGTAATAACTAATTTCAACTAGAATTTGCGTTTAAATCAAGCGATTGGAGTGTGGTGTTTGTTGAACTCCGACGCTTGGATCTCCTCCACCGTTTGTCATCGTCGTTGATGGCGTCTTCGCCGTCTCGAGGTAGCAACGGGGGTCATTGGGATCCAGCGTTAAATGTTCAAGCACATAAACGCTTAACTTCGTTTGGGTCTAGTGAAATTTGAAGACGAGACAGGGGAGAATAGGAATTGGGTTCGGTTCGGGTAAGGAAGTGCTGAAGCAGCGGAGGGGTGGACAAGTTCATATGTTAGGATCGGGTCGGAATGAAATGCGATGTGGAGAAAGCCATGCTTGCCCGACCAGGTCGGATTGGAGGAAGAGATAGAGAAAGGAAAAGGACGTATGGATCCTTTTGTTTGCTGAACCGTTCCGAATGCTTATTCCGATCCGGTTTAAAACTGCCAAATATGAACGTCTTCTCCGAACCAAACAATATGCAGACCCGAACCGATCCCAGCTATATGCACATCCGATCCGAACCCAACAATAAGCACACCCTACCCGAACTGAATGATATGCATATTCCAACTCAAAGCACAAGACTTTATCCAACCAGGGTTAATCAATGCCTGACATAATCTTCAACTTAATGAACAGTTAGGGTAGTGCCTTATGAACGTAAACGATCATCAAGATTTATTCTGAACATCGCCGCTCCGTTAGAGCTTTGCATTATGCTTTTAAGTGTTTTTCTTTTCATGTTTTGCGCATACCACACACACTTTAGCTCACACATATGCACAGGGGGACATGGGCTAATTTACTCCAATCCGTGCTATTGCTTCTTCAATAGTTCTATGACAATGAGGCCCAGACGCTCTTCCCGTCTAGCTGAGAGAAAAGAAGCTCCGGAAACTTCTAACAAAATCACTCTTGGGGATATATCTTCTTCGTCTGATCCAGAATGGGACAGCGAGGGTCCAGATTACGGGGTTGGACATCGGGAAAGCGACGAGCTGTCTTCAGAGAATGAAGTTTCTCTGGGTTTTGAGGAGGAAGGAGGGATTGGTGACAATCGAGCACCCGATGAATTTGAATCAGCCATCATATTGGAATCACCCTCGGACTCCGTTGAATAAACAATTGACAACGATCGACTTGTCCGAATTTGCCTAAAATACGGAATAATGAAAAGGGACACCCTAGTGCCCTCACGCTCTGACCGTCCCCACAACCCTCCAGAAGGATATATGACGGTCACTCGATTGATGTGCATGGTCGGCGCCATTCCTCCATTTTCTCCTTTCATCGTTGATTTCTTAAGACAAATGCGGATTGCCCCCATGCAGTTGCATCCCAATTCATTTGCCTATTTGCACACCTTGTACATAGCATATCGTGAAATCCTAAGCGTAGAGCTCACGTTCGATGACGTTCACTTCTTCTATAATTTCAAGCATCGGACTCGAGAAACTCCATCCTTCTGCTACTTTGAATTAGTCCCGAAAAGGAAGATAATCACTGCACCATTTAGCAGTAAAGCTGGAGATTCCAGACTAGAATGGTTCTACATAAAGCAACAGTCTGGATGCGCCAGGAGATGGACAAAATCAAGTAAAGCGTTGATTTTATAAATCCGGACTCTATACACTTGAATCATCACCTTGACCTGTTTTCCTTTTTGTTTGCAGTCGACAATCCCAAACAGATATCAGATCAGGTGTTCTTTAATCGGATGCACCGACTTCTTAATGGCGATCAAAAATTCTTGACTATCGACGAGGTCCTTAAAGATGAATACCTTCACTTTCATGGGCTGCTATCCGTTTTTCGTAGCATCGGTCATGGGACGGTCCCTTATGCATACATTCCTCCAGTGGAGATAGTTCCGGAGACAGGAGAAGGCTCGGGAATTCCTACAGTGCCTCTTCAAACTTCACCTTCTCCATCTTCCACACAAGATGATGAATTGGCTAATCTGGCCGAAAAGCATCGTGAAGGGTATATTGCCCCCGAGGAAACTACTTCTCTAGACAAGTCAAAATCCTCCCAAGAGTCGCCACTTCATGCTTCCGAAGGGGATGTTCCTAGTACTGATGAGCACATATTTCAAGGTTTGGGGGATCTCCCCTTACCTGAAACTATTTATACTTCAGAGGATTTCAGGAAGGATCCTTTAGTCTTCACCTCTTCTGAAGAAACCACTCCCGCTAAGGCCAAAGAGCCTGCCCGCACTAGTCTAGCTTCAGACTCGGGTTGGTTGGGGGGAAACACACCACTTAGGATACACTTTACACCACAGCATTAGCATTCATTGCATTTCTTTCTCCATGAATCCATTAATTCTAAACTTCGTTTATTTTATCGTGCAGGTACAAAGTCTCGATCCTACTACGATATAAGAAAACTTCGTCGTAGCATGTCCAATCCTCCTCAGGATGTCGAGTATGATCGCCGGGATGATCGTGGTAGGGAGGAGAGAAGACCTTATGATCCTTATCGTTCTCGACCCTCACGTTCCCGCTCACCAGTTAGGCCGGAACAAGAGAAATACAAAGGTTACCAAAGCCGTAGGGAGGAGGACAGACCACAATCCAAAGACTCCTCCTCTTCCTATGAGAAACGCAATAGAGAGAAAAGTCCTCCAAAGGAAACCGGGTCTCGAAGTAAGCAAAAGGTCCCTGCTACTAAACGACCTAGGACAGACAAAGAGACTACAGAATCCTCTTCAGGAAGGGACACCGAATTGACAATCCTCGCTCCTCCCCCACCAGACGCGGGAACTGCAATAAAGCGAGCATATTTGAAAGAGCAATTTCCCGAACACTACTTCGAAACTCTGACTTTTTTACCTGCCCTTGAACCTATTTCGTCTAATTGGGCGGATGAGGCCAAAGCAAAGATTGATGCGGTGCAAAAACAATATACTGAGATGTTCAAATATTCGCGCAATCTTTCTAAAATCATTCGCACTCTAATCACAAATACTGATTCAATGCAAAAGACCGCGGAGGAGGATACTAAGGCCTTAAAAGCTCTAGGAAAAGATTTGGAAGACACTCAAGCTCAGCTAGCGGTCGCTCAAAGGGACGCTTCTAATTTCAAACAACAATTCGAGGACATGCAAAAGCGCTATCACGATTTGCTTGAATCTCATACTCAGGAGCGTTCTGAATTAAAAAAGCAAGCTGACGAGGCCAAGTCAGAAGCTGCTAAGACACGCCTTGCTTATGCTGAGCTTGAGCGAAAAAACGCCGAGTTAGCAAAGAGGAGTGCTGAATTAGAAAAGAAGAACGCTGGCTTGGCTTCAAAGCTGTTGGAGGCAGAGAACAGGGCTGCTCTGGCCGAGGGCAATGTGGAGTGTGCTATTAAATCTGCGGAGGATGCCCGCAAGCAACTATCAGAGGCGGAGGCTGATATTCAGGGCTTCGGCGAGCTAATGATTGAATTCTTCGCACACATTATTCGTCGTCGAAACATTTCTTGGATCGAGGACTATCCATCCACTCTGGTTCAAGTATGGAATCAAATCGTTGAGTGGGAAAAAGAGGAACTTAAGGTCGATTCCCTCGATGAAGATAAACTGATGGAGAAATACTTGAGAGACGATGAACCGGAGCGCCTAGCTGAAGGGCGCCGCCTTATTACTGAGGCCATGGAAGAAGAGAGACAGAAGTCTAAACAAAAAACCATTCTCAAAGCTGGTTCCTCTTCTTCTGCCCCTGCAACCTCCGAAGTAGAAGGGTATGATCCCGAAAATCCGGGAATTCCTCGAACAACCCTGCTATCCCCTATTCCTGAACTAACCCCAGAGGTAGTGGTCACCCCCGCTGATAAGTCTTCAGAAGGTATCGCTATCTTTTCTCCTCAATTTGCCAAAGCTATTTCTACCTTTCGCCACGTGATTGAACAATCGATGAGAGACCCTTTGTTTTCGCCTGAGTTGATAACCGTTTCTTCTCATTCTGTAGGTGTTGAACCATCCGAAAAGACAGATGTAGCTCAAGGAGCTGTCGCTGGGACAAAGCCTGCTGATAGGGCCAAAGAAGGGGAAGACAAGGCTGCTTCTATAGACTTGGGGGAAGAAAGTGAGCCAACTAAGGTCACCACTCTCCATGATGAAGAAATGATAGCAGCTTTAAAGGGCGACGGAGGAGACGGGGGGCATGAAGAGGAACCGGAAGTTGCAATAACCGGGGAGTCGAAAAGCGCTGATGACGTTACCTTGGCTGCCATGAAGGCTGATCAAGACAAGCGCTTGCAATTAAAGGCCGAAGAACTAGACCCTGAGGTCCTCAAGCTTCTCGCAGTTGTGGATGCGGGATCAAGGTTAGTTGTTAAGCTCTCAACTAGATCTATTACAGAAGAACTTGCTAAAAAATCTTCTCTTGATTCCAGTGCCCCGCCCTCCGGGAAGAATTCTACTGGCTCCAGTACCGCATCTTCAGGGAAGAAGAAATCAAAACGAATCTTGACTGAAGCCGAGAAGGAAGCAAAGGATGCGGAGAAAGCCGCCAAGAAATCCAAGGCTCATTCCAAATCTAAATAGTGGATTGTCCTGCATCTTTTTAGCATCTTTGTGAACCAATAATTGCTGCCACAAAAGCAGCTCCTGCACTTTCTTTTTTAGCTATCTCCCTGTACAAATTCATTCATTTGTAAATAAAAATAATTCACTTTTTGCAATGTTTGTTCGTTAGTAGTTATGCATGTCTACAGTTGTGAAACGAAATTGTGGAGGGGGAAATATGTGTATGCATATGTGTCCCCAGTCAATTTCCACAAGTTATTCAATGCTTAACCAAGCAATCTGAATGCCCCCAATTCTCTGACGGGATAGCACTTCCTGTGTCGTCAGTACCTGTCGTTTTTTCTGGCATTTCTTTTATACTCTCCCTCTTTCTCTTGAGAGTTAGAGTTCGAGTTCAGTCATCTGTTTATTCCCCGGTCGTTCAACGGGGAAAGATTTCTTTCTCGGCGCTCAGTCGGAGACGCCTTTATACTCTCTTTCTTTCTCTGGAGAGTTAGAGTTAGGAAGAGAATTTCTTTTTCAGCGCTCAGTCAGAGACGCTTTTATACTCTCTCTCTTTCTCTGGAGAGTTAGAGTTAAGAATGTCGTTTTCTCATTCTTTTATGTCTTATTGCACAAATAATCGTTGTGCTTCTTTTTATGTCTAAACTGTTTTCAACCTTTTTAGGCTCTGAGTTATCCTGTATTTTATAATCACAACAGAATAACTGATGAATGTAAATGCATAAAAGTAAATATCACACAATATTTTTATAGTGGTTCAGCTAAGTCGTAGCCTACATCCACTTTATAGTCCTTTATTCATATCATCAGATTTTCCCAAGGCAAGGCGTGCCTTATTACAGAGTTCATAAGAAAAATAACACAAAGTACAGTGTTTTTAATCCAAATATCGCATTAAGTGTTGGGCATTCCATGCTCTGGGGACTTCTTCGCCATCCACGGTCGTTAACTTGAAGGTTCCTTTTTCAAGTTTCCGTTGAATGACAAAGGGTCCTTCCCATTTCGGACCAAGGTGAGGAAGGGATGGAAAGACTCTCTTTAGCACCAAATCTCCTGGTTCAAAAGTTCTGAGGCGAACCTTTTTGTCGTAATAGCGTGCCATCTGACGCCGATGCCTTGCTGCACGCAAATCTGCTTCGTCCCTTTTCTCTTCGACTTCATCAAGAGACTCAAGTAAAAGTGCCCGATTTGTCATCGGGTCATAATATGTCACCCTGTGGGAAGGAACTTCTAGTTCAACTGGAATTACAGCTTCTGAGCCAAAGGAGAGAGAGAAAGGGGTATGACCGGTGGCCGTTTTAAATGTTGTTCGATATGCCTACAAAGCTAGGGGTAATTCATCAACCCACTTTGCCTTTGCACGCTCTAATCGCTTCTTGAGGATGGATTTTATTACCTTGTTTATTGCCTCTACTTGCCCATTCGATTGCGGATAGGCAACTGCAGTATATCGTTTGTCTATCTTATACTTCTGGCAAAAATTTCTGAATTCAGTGCTATCAAATTGGGTCCCGTTGTCAGTTATAATCGTCCTTGGGATCCCGAATCGGCATATAATATTTCTGACCACAAAACTTATCACCTTTCTTGCTGTGATCTTAGTCAAGGGCTCAGCTTCCACGCACTTCGTAAAATAGTCCACGGCTACTATTGCATACTTAGCTCCTCCTTTAGCAATTGGTAAAACTCCAATGATATCAATTCCCCATGTGGCAAATGGCCAAGGACTCACCATCGATTTAAGCTGGGTTGACGGTGCCCTGGGGATTTTGGCGAATCTCTGGCACTTATCGCAGCGTCGTGAATAATCTGCTGCATCTTTGTTGATTGTAGGACAGAAGTATCCGTACCGCAATATTTTCTTTGCTAAAGTTTGACCTCCTGTATGATCTCCACACTCACCTTCGTGTACTTCTCTTAGTACACGCTTGATGTCGTCGTGTGCTATACATCATAACAGGGGCATAGAAAATCCTTGTCTATAGAGAGTATCATCTTGTATGACATATCTGGTAGTTTTGCGAACTACAACTCTTTTCTCACTCTTCTTCGATGGGAGTGTCCCATTCTTAAGGAAATTCTTAATTGGAGTCATCCATGACTCCTTCTCTGGTTCCGCTTCAAAAGCGAATTCAATTTCCATTGACTCAAAGCTTGGCGACTCCAACGTTTCAATTGGAATTACTTCAGTCTCTTCTGGATTGTCGGAACTAGCCAGCTTTGCCAGTCTATCCGCTTTCTGGTTTTCAATTCTGGGAATATGTGTTATGTTGTACCGCTCTAAGCTATTCAATAGCTCTTTCACTTTCTTGAGGTAAGCGATAAGTCGAGGTCCTCGAGCCACAAATTCCTCTCGCACTTGGCAAACAACAATTTTAGAGTCACAGAATATGTCTAACATTTTTACTCCAAGGTCTTTAGCAAGTTTCAGCCCGGCAATCAGGGCTTCATATTCAGAGTCATTGTTAGTTGCCGAAAATTCTAATCGCAGGGCGTAATATAACGACCGTCCCTCGGGAGTGACTAAGACAATTCCAGCTCCGGACCTTCGGTCATTCTAAGCTCCATCTGTATATAACTTCCACGGATTCATCTCTAGCTCATCCTCGGATTTAACCACTCGGTCATTGATTATTTCCTCCTCTGGAATGGTGAACTCCGCAATAAAGTCTGCTAGAGCTTGCCCCCTGATTGACTTTCGTGGTTGAAAATTCAAATCAAACTGACTTAGTTCTATGTTCCATTTGATCAACCTTCCCGATGCTTCGGGTCTCTGCAATACCTGCCTTAAGGGCTGGTCGGTGTATATGGTTATTGGATGGGCTTGGAAATAGTGACGAAGTTTTCAGGATGCGATCAGGAGGCTGTAAGCGAGCTTCTCAATTTTTGGGTAATTGCGCTCTGCCGCTGCTAATTTCTTACTTACATAATACACCGGCCTTTGTACTTTGTCTTCTTCTCGAACCAGAGCCGTGCTGACAGCATGAGCCGAGACTGCCAAATAAACAAATAATTCTTCGTGATCTACGGGCTTTGATAAAATCGGCGGTTTCTCTAGCAGTTCTAATAGATTTTGAAAGGCCTCAACACAATCCGGAGTCCACTGGAAGTTCTTCTTTCCCCTTTTTATCAAATCAAAAAACGGAACACATTTATCTGTGGCTTTGGAGATGAATCTACTCAGCGCCGCTACTTTCCCTGCCAGACTTTGGACGTCTTTAATTCTCCTCGGTTCTTCGATGTTTCTAATCGCTGCTATCTGGCTAGGGTTGATTTCAATTCCTCGGGAACTCACAATGAAGCCAAGGAACTTTCCCGATGCCACTCCAAATGAGCATTTCAGAGGATTCAATTTCATCCGGTACTTTCGCAAGATACCAAACATTTCCGCTAAGTCTTGCGTATGACTGGAAGACTGCTTTGATTTGACAAGCATATCATCCACATAAACTTCCATAGTTTTTCCTATTTGATCATAAAACATTCTATTTACCAAGCGCTGATAAGTAGCTCCAGCGTTTTTTAACCCGAATGGCATTACAACATAACAATATAGCCCCGAATTCGTAATAAAACTCGTATGTTCTTGGTCTGGTACGTGCATAGGAATTTGGTTGTATCCAGAATATGCGTCCATGAACGAAAGAAGTTCATGACCTGCTGTCGAGTCTACAAGCTGGTCAATCCTGGGAAGTGGGAAACTATCTTTCGGGCAAGCTTTATTTAAATCTGAAAAGTCAATGCAAGTCCGCCACTTTCCGTTTGCCTTCTTTACTAAGACGGGATTCGATATCCAGTCGGGATAAGTCGAATCTCGAATAAATCCATTCTGCTTCAACTTCTCTACTTCCTCTTTGAGAGCAGCCGACCTCTCTGGGCCCAGCATGCGTCTCTTTTGCTTCACAGGCGGATGCTTCGGATTTACATTCAATTTGTGACTTATAATGGATGGCGATATCCCACACATGTCAGTATGGGTCCAGGCGAACACGTCTAAGTTTTCCTTCAAGAAGTCCGTTAGTTCTTTAGCTCGACGTGGATCCAATTGAGAACCAGTCTTCAAAACTTTTGTCGGATCAGCTTTATCAATGGGAATTTCCACCGTCGTCTCATTAGGAGTTGCATTCCTAGCCTCTGGTTCCTCGTCTTTTCTGGGATCCAGGTCTTCAGGCGTTCCTTTGGGCAACTCCTTCGGGGTCAATCTCTCTAATTGCAATGCCGAGTCCCCCTTTGAGGGAGACGAGGCATCCTTACTCTCAACGTTAAGTCCTTTCATCAACATCTTTAACTCGGCCACATAGCAGGCCCGTCCGGAAACCTGATCCCCTCTCATTACTCCAGTTCCGGCTTCGGTTGGGAACTTAAGTAACAAGCACCAAGGGGCGATACAAACTCTAAATTCAGCGAGGGCAGGTCTCCCCAAAAATGCGTTATATGGCGAATCTACGTCCAATACTACGAACTGAAGCATTCGCACTCTTCTACGTTCTCCTTGCCCCAGGGTCACGGGCAACTCTATGTATCCCATGGGAGCTGTCGTCGCTCTGTTGAAGCCTCTAATCCATCCTTCACAAGGTTTCAGATCTTCAGACTCAAGCTTCATCTGATCAAATGACTTCTTGAACAAAATATTAACGGAACTTCCATTGTCTACTAATACCTTATGGACCAAGGCCGGCCCAATGGTGGTAGTAATAACCAACGGATCATTGGTGGGTGACTGTATCCCAGTATTGTCTCGGCTGCGAAATACCACGTCGTCGAACATGATCTTCTGTTGTTTTATGGGGGTGACATCTTCCAAATCATCACCTTCATTCACGTCTAGATGCTTAGCAGCATTCACATATTGATCCATCGATCTGAAACTTCGGATTGCTGGGTGAGGTCCGCCTACTATGGAGTTGATAACAATTCCTTTACCTTTCTGCTGCGCTGTAGGCTTGGGAGCAGGTAGAATCTGTTTTGGAGCCTGCTCACCTTGCCCCTATCTCTCGGGGCAACCTTGTACTCATCCAACTTCCCTTCACGCAACAGTTTCTCAATCACATCCCTCAAATGCCGACATTCATTAGTTGAATGCCCGTGAGTTCCATGGAACAAACAAAACTTCCCTGTCGCCATTTCTTTCTCGGTCGAATCACGAGGTGGCGGCCTTTTGTATTGCAACACATTATACGTATCCAGGTAAATATTTTCCAGGGTGTCGTTCAATGGTGTATAATTCTCGTAGTTCTGGAATCGGGGTCTTTTGTTAGGGTCACTTCCCCTGTTTCTATTTCTTCTGTTACCGCTCGAATTACGGTTATTGTTGTTGTTTCCCCGACTTCCAGTATTGCTGTTTCCACCCTTGTTTCCTACATTTACTTCAACCTTGCCAGAATTCTCCCCAGACTGCTTCACAGCGATATTACTCTGCACATTCTCCTTTGAAGCCGTCTCAGACTTTCTCTTTCAGTTTGCCCTGGCCTCCTCTCGCCTTAGATAAATATCGGCTTTTTCATAGAATATCTCCCTTGTGGAGGGTGTCTTCCCAGAAAGGTAGTCTCCAAACTCAGATTCAGGATCGACTCCTTCCTTTAATGCCATCAGAATAGTGGGCTCATGCGGGTCACTGACCTCAGTTACAGCTTGGTTAAAACGATCAAGATATGCCCTTAAAGATTCTCCTGGTGCCTGTTTGATTCTCGATAATTCAATAACACTTTTGGACTTTCGGGCATGTAGTCGGAACTGGTTCATGAAACGCTCGCTTAGTTCCTTGTAATTCGAAATCGAACGAGGAGGAAGTCGGGTAAACCAGAACAAGGCCACATCTTCTAAGTAGATTGGAAATGCTTTGCACTTCACTTCATCAGGGGCAGCAGCAGCATTCATGAGCCACGAATACCGCATCAAATGCTGTCCCGGATCAGTCCTTCCATTGTACTTGTCCATCTGTGGCAAGTTAAAGCGTCGGGGAAATTGGAAGTCGAGGATATCATCGGTGAACGGAGTATGGCTTCGCTCAATGCCATAATCTTCATTTGTATAATTCCGGCTCTCTGACATGATCTGGCGAACCATTGCCTGTACATCAGCATTAGTTAGGGGCCGCTCAGGTTCCCTGGCCCTAGCATCCGAGTTCCTACTGGGCTCTTGTTAAGGAGATGCCCTTCTTCTTCGAGCTGCCTCTGCTCGACTCCGTTCCCTGCGTTCCCGGTCGATCTCGGGAAGAGGGGACTGGAGTCTTTACCCCCGAGTGGGGTCATCGTTTCCTAATGCTCGTGCGATATCCTCATGAGATCCCAAAGATCCAAATGTCAGCTGCTCCACATTCTGAGCTCGTTCGAGTGGCCTTCGTTCACGGGGCCTCTCTTCCTCGGAAGATGAAGATTGATCTACTGGTGTGTGACGAACCGGTGATGGAGTTCTCTATCGACGGAGTTCACTAATCTCCCGACTCATGAGCCTCATATTTTCCTGCATCATGAGATTAGTGCGCTCGTGAACTTTCATGGCTTCCCTCGTGCTCTCAAGCATGTCAAGCAAGCGCGAGAAATCTCCTTGGGTGATGGGTGCAGATGGATTGACCTGATCACCAACCCTGGTAGCTGGAATTGGAGCATTCGTAGGGACTCGAGTAGAGGTTCCAGCTTCACCAAGCATCGGGTCGGATCGGAGGTAGGAAGTCGGATCGGTTCGAAGCTGGGGAGCCTGGTCAGATCGGTGTGTGGCAAGCAGCTCGGGTCGGTTCAGATTGGGGGAATGCACTGCCTCAGAATCTCCTACCCGGATCGGATCGGAGCTCTCCCTCTGCTGGCGGCTCGGATTTCCTGCATTGGTTCTTCCTGCTGCTGAACTCTGCCCCCGAGACCTTGTTACAACAGCATTTTGCTGATCTTCGCCAGCTCCATTTCCTCGAAAAGGTTGAACTTCCTTGCCTTTTCCTTTGGCCATGAGTTTTTGACAATCACTTCAACGAATATAAAAAAGCGGAGAAACTTAAGGATTCACTTCTTTGAACTCAACGGTCCAAAAAGTAGAAAGAGATCCCGGAAAATAAAGAATTTAGATGAGGATTCTCAGTGAAAGCACCAAAATGTTAGACCCAAAAGTGGTTCTAACACCCAAATTGATTAAAAGCAAGATGAAATGAGATAAAAACAAAAATGAACACACAGGATTTATAGTGGTTCGGCGAAGAAATGCCTACGTCCACTTATCTTTCACTATATTCAATAATTCAGTTGCAAATACAATATAATTGTCACTTGACTTCACTCACAACTCGCTTATATTCACTCAATAGAATAAAACAAATAATGAAAGAAGATTTGGATTCTCCGGGAGTAATGGAGTTCGGGTTATGGAGGTAGTTGAATTCTCAAAGTGCTGAAAAAGATCCTTCTCTTTGTCTCCAGACGGGGTATTTATAGGTGTGAATTTGCTTGAAACTTGATCCGGGTCGGGGCCACATGTCGTCCATCCCACCATCTTCGGGTTCGGATGAAATATTATGTTGACAACGCATCAAAGGAACAGACGTTATGGGTAGGAACTGGTCATAGCCGGTTCGGATATCCAGGCGCTTTTGCAGGAGAATAACAGGGAGCATGGGTTCGGGTCGGAGACGTGCAGATAAGGGGTTCGGATCGGGATACCCGATCCGAACCGGATTGGCTTGGATGCAATGCTTTCTTCTTCTCTAATCTGCTCCGCTCCGATCCATTTTCGTGGCAAACAGGTGGCTTTCCGATCCAATCGAGATTTAGTTGCCCTCCGATCCGATTAAATACGCCTTACCAATTTACTCAATAGGAGTTCACCGATCCGAACAGAAAGCTCTATCCGACCCGAACCGATATGTTGCTCTGAACCGACCCGAACAACTGCAGCTATCCAATCTAGATTGTAGTGTCTTCTCCAATCCGAACCGAAGTCTTCTAATTAAAAATGCCCTTCAATGTATGGTTTCTTGACTTTGTGTTGCCTAGTTCACAAAGTAGGCTAACAATATATAAATACAATCTATTCTTCGATTTCAAAACCATATTCTTTTCATACATTTGATAAAAATGATATTTTTATCCAACAGACATTTATTTCAACACTTCACTATTTTTAACAATTCATGTTTATAATAAAAAAGTGATTTTTATTGTGAAACAATTTATTTCAAAATACGACTATTTTATATTGTTCATATAGATGATAAAAATATGATTTTTATTATAAAGCAATTTATTTCAAAACACGACTATTTTATATTGTTTATATAGATGATAAAAATATGTTTTTTTATTATAAAACAATTTATTTCAAAACATGAATGTCGTTCAACACATGAATTTCTATTCAACACATAAATTTCTATTCAACACATGAATATAGTTTCAACGCATGAAAATCACTCTAACACATGAATATTATTGAAAATTTCGGCAGCATAACGTCAGGGTAGTTAAAACCGGGACCGTCCCTAGTACGGCTCCTCACTCTACCTTAAAACCTTGCGGTTTTTGACAATGGGGATTTCATGCATCTAGTTCGCACGCAGGCGGCCTGTTCATTTTTTTCTTTTTCCACAAACTAATCCTATGTGGTTTCAACCAAATAATTCTCAACCACAAACTAGTATTTTTCAACCACAATCAATCAATTCAACCACAAACAATTCTAATCAACCATTCGCCATCAACAAATTTTCACACCAATCACAACCAATAAATATCGTCCATGGTTTGTGGACGAGGGGCGTATATATATATTTATATAAGTATATTTCACTTTTATTTCAACACATATATAATTTTTACAATGCATATATAACTTATACATCGAGCATACAACTTATACAACGCTTATACATGAGGTGTACAATGCTTATATAACTCATACTTCGAATATATAATTTATACATCGTCAATTTCCATATCGTTTATAATTCAGAAATCTCACATTGGGTTCCACTCCACCAAAAATAGCAGAAGGCTCAGAAAAATATGCGGTCTCTTCTAGAATGTAGAAGATGTCCACACGAGTCCATGGTCTCTTGTTTCACTTGATTTCGACTACATAGCAAAAAGATATGATTTTTATTGTAAATCGTAAACCGTAGCGCTTTAAAGTGCTATTAAATAGTTTAAATAATATCAGCCGTTACCTTTCTGAAATTCTTCAAATCTAGGTTTGGATTTATCGGCCAATCCGTTGCACTTGAAGACGATCGGGTTTCTCCACGTTGTCAGGCTAGGGAAGCGCAGCTGCGCCGAAGGGGGGCGCCCAGTTCGGTGGCGCCAGTGAACGGCGGCGACGGGTTGAAGTCACGGACTTCCCGAGCGCGATTCTCGATGCACACAACTCAAGGGAAGGCACGGCTGCTACGGATTTGAAGCTCTCGTCGAGCTCTTCGAAAACCTCAACTGGGTGGAGTGCTAATTCGGCGTGTAGCGGTCGGAATCGGGGCTAGATGGTTTGAATGGCTTTCCGCCTTTAATCGTGGAGGGAGAGAGAATGTCGGGGGAGAGAGAAAGGGTGCTGGCCAATAGAATTTATTTATTTATTTATATATTTTTAAATTTCTAAAATACCCCTTACCTTCTACAAACTCCAATCCAAACCCAACGACTGTCGTCCCTAGCTAAATACCCCCATCCCGAACACAATGGGATATATTTCGTAGGCCCATTCGACTGTTTGAGTCAGTTTCTCTTCAAATTAAAATATAAAACATTCAATATTTAATTTGAACGTACATTTCAATTTACCGGGGCCATATATTGATTCTAAAAATTCCGAAAAATAAATCTAGCTATGTTTTGACGATACAGTCTCAACAAAACTAGTTTTCTCGAATTCTGAGACAGTTTGAAAAATGGCCCTTTTCTGGTCGATCCAATTTAATAGAAATCGACCAAACACATTTTCCTTTGCCACGCTCAAATACTAGCTTCAAAAATTATGAAATTTGAAACCTAGCAATAATTTGACATCCTAGATCCAACAAAAGTGGTTTCGTCGAATTCTAAGGTCGTTTGCAAAATGGCTATTTTCACGGGCTATATAAACTCTATAGCGACCTTTCTGAAAATTCATTTAGCCATAACTTTTGCTCCCGCTATGAAACTTCGATTTTTCAGATTCGTTAGAAAGATATCCACTAACAGATTTAAATATTTTTAGTTTCACTAGAATCCGTTTTGTTTTGCTCCCGGTATAGTCAGTAAAAGTTTGAATTCAAATTTTGAAACTACCGCGCCATTTCAGGCCTTGTTCATAATTAGAAATAATTATATTCATTTTCAAACATCGATTCAAACTTACTTTTCGTCGTTATTATTTAAAATATTTATTTTAAATATTTAAAATCCATTAAATAACAAATTTAAAATTTTTAAATTGGTTCAGATTTTACGGGTTGTTACAATCTCCCCCACTTAAAACTTTTCGTCCCCAAAAAAGGAACAAAGTCGAAAGTGGTTTGATTAATCAACTCTACTTTCAATCTGGCTTCCATTCTTCAACTTTTCAATTTCTAAGAATTTTCAAATTCTTCAAAAATTTGGCTAACACCCTAAATTTTCGAAAAAATTCACCATAACCTCCTTTGTACGGGGAGGGGTTTGGAAATTTATTGGGCCGTATTAGATACCCAATAAATCCTAATAAGCATGCACATATTTATAGTGATATATTTCGGTGTCCACAGGGGAGTGTGTATATATCATAAATCCAGAGAATAAATTCTCTTCATCCGACAAAATGGTTTTTGTGCCTTAATGACCAGAGAGACGTGTTTATTGTCATCTCCAGACCCGTGTAGGGTTTTTATTAATCTTGCCATTTACCGTTACATTTTATATGGTCCATATCAATCATCAGTTCAACCTGTAATATATAGTCATCGCGATACAAGCCTCTCGCTTTTATGGTAAATCTTCAACCTCGTCACACAAGCTCCAAATGCTTATGTGGTATATGATGAAGTATGCCTATCTTCAAGAAGTATGCCATGTAGTATGATTCAAAATTAATTGTTACTATCCTATGGCAACGTTTATTACACACAGAACAACCAGCACTCCGCATACATTGGCATTCACAGGAGTTGATATAATAATATTTCGCATCCAACTCATTAAGGTTTACCTATTTGTTGGGCACGCAAATAAATTCTTTACTCAACCACTATCCATTTACCTGTTCAAACATATATAATGCACATGTATATATTTCCATCTATTTTTAAATCAGTTCAATACTTGATTTAATTAACTATCATTCTAATAATTTAATTAATCAAATCCACAATCACACAACACAAGCAAAAATCAATTTGCTTTTAACTTTTCAAAAATATACTAATTAATTTATATACTCTTTTAAAATAATCAGACTATAGAATTAAAAGTTTACATCCATGAAAAGAAAATAACAACAAAGTAGAGAACAAATGGTAATGCAAAGTATGGTAAATGTATCTTGCACCGGAGTCAATCAAAGATATCCACCCTGCACTTAGGATAGGCTTTCTTAATGCTTTCCTCTGTTTCCCAAGTACAATCTCGCGGATCTCCACTCCATTGCACTTTGACTAAGTGAACCTTCTTGTTCCCCAGTTCTTTGGTTTCTTTGCCAATAATATTTAGCGGCTCTCTTCTCACAGCCAATTCTGGAGTAATTTCTATATCCTGTCGTGCAGCTTCTTCCACAACCAAGTCTGGGTCATGAACATGCTTTCGAAGTTGAGGTATGTGAAATACATCATGCACTCTAGGCAACCAATCAGGTAATTGAACTCTATAAGCGAGGGTTCTAATCCGTTCAAGAATAGGGAATGGACCAATAAATCTGGGCGCCAACTTCCCAGTTTTTTCAAATCGAATCACTCCTCTCATCGGAGAAACCCTTATATACACATAATCACCAACAGAAAAAGCCAAATCTCTTCTTCTCGAATCAGCATAGGTCTTCTGTCGGCTTTAAGCGGCGAGTAATCGTTTCTTAATGAAATCGACTTTGTCCGCAGCTTCACGAATCATATCAGGTCCCAATACAAGTCTATTACCAGGTTCAACCCAACAACCAGAGGATCGACATGGTCTACCATACAATGCTTCGAATTGTGACATTGTCAGGCTCGCTTGGTAGCTGTTGTTGTATGAGAACCCATCCAAATGTAAATGGTCTTCCCATGATCCACCAAAATCTAGAACACAAGCCCACAATAAATATTCTAGTATACGATTCACCCTCTCAGTTTGACCATCTGTCTGAGGATGATAAGCGTTTCTCAAGTTCAGCTTCGTTCCCAGTTCTACTTGAGATGCCTCCTAGAATTTGCTAGTAAATATTGGATCTCTTATGATATTATAGGATATTCATATCCCCTTGTATCAAATAGTAGAATTCATCGCATAATCGCTCAGTTGCTTCTAGAGGAATAAATTTTTCACTGAAAAGCTCTTTGAATCTATCCCAGGTGATATCACCTTCTGGATTATCTTTAAAAATTGAATCCCACCAGAACAAAGCCTCGTCTTTTAGTGCCCAAGATGCTAGTAATCTTTTCTAGTCATTTCTCAGCTTTAAACCTTCCAAGATTTTCTCAGCAGAACGAATCCAAGCTTGTGTTTTCATAATAGATTCTTTTCCCAAGAGTGGTGATCCACCCAGATTTCGATACCTCTTTACTAGAGCCTCAATATCTGATTCGGTATTCCTTCTTCTGTTTTTGACACTCATTTTCTAGTACTTCTGCAAATAACATATCAAGTGTCAAGTCAACAGAAAAGATGTTATAAAGCATAGAAACATTTACTTGAATGTAAATGTGTCTATCGGGGTGTATTTCATTCTGCTATACTCATACTAGGATATTATTGATCCTATCTGTAATGAGTTATTCGTCCTAGAACACTACTGGTGCTATTTCTGACGAGTTCGTTCCTATGTTAAATTCCAGAACTAAGCTTAACTAAAGCTCTGATACCACGTTGTAATGACCCCAAAACCCTGTATGACGGTGTCAAAGGTAATCTTTGGAATATAACACATAAATAGAAATTAGCAGAATAGAATTAAATAAAAACACCAGATAATGTACAAATAATGCACTGGATAAACATAATCATCAGAGTTACACAGTATACAGGATCATACCTAGTTCAAAATACAGTTCAGCTATACATAAAGGTCTACAGCGGAAAACAAAACATAATATGTACAATAGGAGCTGAACAACATAAAAAGAGATAAATGATAGAATCCATCTTCGGCTCTAGCTATCCAGAAAGGGCCTGCTAAAACCTGAATACAAGGCTGGCCGTGTAGAAAGAGGGGCACCCGAGTTTGTAAGTGAAACAAACTACGAGTCAGTCATGGGACTAGTATGAGAAATCTACTTAACTCATTTATAATATGGCGAATTACAGGACCACGCCACTTTCGCGGAACGAGTTTACTCCATTGGATTGCAAGTGCTTTACAACAAGTAAATCTTTTAAACATCACCATGCTTTTTTTATAAAAATGAAGCCATTATAAGACTCAGTTCCCATCACACAATGCAACGCAAACCGAAGGATAGAGTTTTTACCTTATAATGGCTAAAATATGCTTGATACGAATAAAACAAAGTGAATATTAGGCACACATCCCTAAAACGAAACTTAATTAGGCTTACATCCGGTCATAAACTTATTGTAAATTAGGTCCCTATTTTCAAAAACATATAAAAAAATATAAAAAAAATATTAAAAAACCATGTAAATTCGTATAATTAAAACAATTAATCGTGAAAAAAATCAGATCAAAAAAACATTAAAAACAACGTCGAAATCATGAAATACAGAAAATCAACGAAATGCAGTAAATTGCATCAAAACATGCATATAAATCGATTAGTTGCATACATGTATGCATTTGTTTCAAATCTGCGTCAAAACTGCAGTATAAATGCATACATGTATGCACATATTGTTAAAACATGCATCTGCTGATGCATTTGTTAAAAAACTGCATACCTACGTGCAACTTATTCACGTTTGCATGTATTTTGACATATATGCACACATGTATGCAGTTATATAGAAAAACTGCATACATGTATGCAATTTTTCAAACAGGCGTGCATAAATATATGCATGTGTATTCGAATAGTTGCATAAATGTATGCAACTATTCGTAAAAGTTGCATACATTGATGCAACTTTTTTTTTTTGATTTCTGTGGACTTCCGAGAATATTTACAGATTTTAGAAATTTTTTTTTTTTTTTAAGTGATAGCGCCTGAAAATTTGGACAGAAAACGAAAGAGGCGGAGGTATGGAAAGTGGCAGGCGGAAGATTCCAGGCGGCAGCTAAAATAGGGGGCGGGTTTACAGAGAAAACATTAATTACAGGGATGTATTGTGAATTTAAAACTTGCAAAATAGTTGCATACATGTATGCAACTTTTGCCAATAGTTGCATACATGCATGCAAGTATTTCTGAAGCTGTTTTAGTTGAAAATGTATGCAGAAACTTGCATACATGTGTGCAACTATTTGAAATACTTGCACACATGTATGCAAGTATTTACATGTGAAAATAAAATATGTGCAGAAACTTGCATACATGTATGCAACTATTTTAAATACTTGCACACATATATGCAAGTATTGCATGTAAAAATATAACAGAGAAATACTTGCACAGATGAATGCAAGTATTCCAAATATGTGCATGATTTGATGCAAATTACTGCATTTTTCGTTGTTTTCTGTATTTTTTCGATTTTGATGCATGTTTTGATTTTATTATGATCTGAATTTTTGGGCGAGTACATGTTTTATTTAAATACGAATTTACGTGATTTTTTTATATTTTTTTAATATTTTTTTTATGAATTTTCAAAAAACAGGGACTAAATTTACAATAAGTTTATGACCGGGTTTTTTTTATATTTTGAAACCTAATAGGGACCTCTAAAAAACGCACCCTAAAACAAAAGCATTTGGTATTATTACTAGTGTTTATATATTTCAAAATCAATTCCAAATCATAAGTACCAATCATAGACGGCATTAATGCCCCATACCACTATGTCGCCATATATAGGTATAAAATCAAAACCGCACAGTCATGTATTTGGAAATTGGATTTCCATCATAAACCAAGGCAAAAGATAGTCCTTACCGAATTCGAGACTGTTTAGCCCGAGTCTCAGGATCAGAGCTCGAGTGACCCTTGGAGCGATAGGGCCGGACCACTGATGTGGATTAAAATGCCTGAACACTACGTTTCCCTGCCCTTTGGGGCGTAAATGAGCCAACGAATGACTCCATCGGCTTCACATAGTCACCGATATATCCGAGGCGCCTCACAACAACAACAACCACACAGGTGAAAATAATATACATGTCAGCCAGTTTAAGCACTGACACCACCTCTAGCTAGAAGGAAACGCATACCCTCCCTGAGGTCCTCTCCCGTTTCTGGCTCATACCGGGTGTGAGGCTCGCGAATCAACGTTATACACAAAGCTATGCCACACAGGTCGTGCTTTGATCATCAACCACAAGACTTTGCTTTTCAAAAGAAGCCTTGATCACTGCATCTTAGCATGCCACACAGGCAATTCACACCATGCAATTGATGGCTATCAATCTCACAGAACGAATTCCAATGTCAGACACACAGTCCATTAACAAGTCTGTTCTGGGTCTGAACGAAACCGGAGGCACTATATACCTCGCATACCCATCGATCTCCAAGCACGTCTGGACGATCACCACTTATTATCTATATTTTGGGATGCCTCCCAATCAAGACATCAGTTACCATCCAACCGAGGTGAAGATCTCCGGTCTTCAACCACCTTCTTCATCATCGACTTCTTATCGCCGATCAATTATTTGAAATGAGATTTAACTCGGCGTTTTCAAATAATTCACGTGTATTTAGAATTTAAATCAATTCATTTCAATGGTTAAATTATTCGACAACAATTCACGCCAAACACATTCAACCATCAAATATCACATAAACCAAGCAAATTTAGTTTATTTCCATTCTATTTCGTTATAATATTTTATCACGATTTATCGCTATTTTTATTTATTTTAAAAATAGCCATTTCATTCAAACAACAGTTCAGGCCATAACGCGGCCGTGGCGCTGTTTTTATTCAGATTTGATTTACACATATTTGAAAATCTAACCGTTCGATATTCAAAAATTTTATATCATTAGAAAGAACTTTTCAAAACGAATCCAACGTTTTCAGTTTTGGGAAAATCCGACTGTCGGATCTCCCGGTACACTCGTTTGAAGTTTCGATTTCAAAATACGAACTGCAGCATCGTTATTTGATTTAATTTAATTAATTATATATATATATATATAATTGTTTCTGGCACTGCTTTTCTTCAGATTTGAATTAAACATTCCAGACAATCCAACCGTGGATTTTCACAAAGTGGGTATCGTTGGAAAGATATTTCCAAGATGAACCCAACGGTTACGGTTTCGGGAAAATCCGACGGCCGAATCTCCCGCACTAATCATTTGAAATCACGGTTTCAAAACATGAACTACAGCTTCGTTCTTCGATATATTTTAATTATAATTATACATACATATATATATATATATAATCTATTCTTCGATTTCAAAACCATATTCTTTTCATACATTTGATAAAAATGATATTTTTATCCAACAGACATTTATTTCGACACTTCACTATTTTTAACAATTCATGTTTATAATAAAAATGTGATTTTTATTGTGAAACAATTTATTTCAAAACACGAATATTTTATATAGTTCATATAGATGATAAAAATATGATTTTTATTATAAAACAATTTATTTCAAAACACGACTATTTTATATAGTTCATATAGATGATAAAAATATGATTTTTATTATAAAACAATTTATTTCAAAACATGAATGTCGCTCAACACATGAATTTCTATTCAACACACGAATATAGTTTCAACACATGAAAACAATTCTAACACATGAATATTATTGAAAATTTTGGCAGCATAACGGTAGGTAGTTAAAACCGGGACCGTCCCTAGTACGGCTCCTCGCTCGACCTTAAAACCTTGCGGTTTTTGACAATGGGGATTTCATGCATCTAGTTTGCACGCAAGCGGCATGTTCATTTTTTTCTTTTCCACAAACTAATCCTATGTGGTTTCAACCAAATAATTCTCAACCACAAACGGGTATTTTTCAATCACAATGAAGTCAATTTCAACCACAAACAATTCTAATCAACCATTCGCTATCAACAAATTTTCATACCAATCACAACCAATAAATATCGTCCGTGGTTTGTGGACGAGGGGCGTATATATATATAAGTATATTTCACTTCTATTTCAACACATATATAATTTTTACAATGCATATATAACTTATACGTCGAGTATACAACTTATAAAACGCTTATACATGAGGTGTACAACGCTTATATAACTCATACTTCGAATATATAATTTATACATCGTCATTTTCCATACCGTTTATAATTCAGAAATCTCACATTGGGTTCCACTCCACCAAAAATAGCAGAAGGCTCAGAAAAATATGCGGTCTCTTCTAGAATGTAGAAGACATCCACACGAGTCCATTATCTCTTGTTTCACTGGATTTCGACTACATAGCAAAATGATATGATTTTTATTATAAAATCATAAACCGTAGCGCTTTAAAGTTCTATTAAACAGTTTAAATAATATCAGCCGTTACCTTTCTAAAATTCTTCAGATCTAGGTTTGGATTTATCGACCAATCCGTTGCACTTGAAGACGATCGGGTTTCTCCACGTTGTCAGGCTAGGGGAGGCGCAGCTGCGCCGAAGGGGGGGCCCAGTTTGGTGGCGCCCGTGAACGGCGGTGGCGGGTTGAAGTCCCAGACTTCCCGAGCGCAATTATCGATGCACACAGCTCGAGGGAAGGCGCGGCTACTACGGATTTGTAGCTCTCGTCGAGCTCTTCGAAAACCTCAATTGGGTGGAATGCTAATTCGGCGGGTGGCAGTCGGAATTAGGGCTGGAAGGTTTGAATGACTTTCCGCCTTTAATCGTGGAGGGAGAGAGAATGTCGGGGAGAGAGAGGGAGGGTGCTGGCCAATAGAATTTATTTATTTATTTATATATTTATAAATTTCTAAAATACCCCTTACCTTCTACGAACTCCAATCTAAACCCAACGACTGTCGTCTCTAGCTAAATACCCCCACCCCGAACACAATGGGATATGTTTCGTAGGCCCATTCGACTGTTTGAGTAAGCTTCTCTTCAAATTAAAATATAAAACATTCAGTATTTAATTTGAACATACATTTCAATTTTCCAGGGCCACATATTGATTCTAAATATTCCCGAAAAATAAATCTAGCTATGTTTTGGCGATACGGTCCCAACAAAACTAGTTTCGTCGAATTCTGAGACCGTTTGAAAAATGGCCTTTTTCTGGTCGGTCCAATTTAATAGATATCGATCGGACACATTTTCCTTTGCCACTCTCACATACTAGCTTCAGAAATTATGAAATTTGAAACCTATCAATAATTTGACATCCCGGATCCAACACAAGTGGTTTCGTCAAATTCTAAGGTCATTTGCAAAATGGCTATTTTCACGGGCTATATAAACTCTATAGCAACCCTTCTGAAAATTCATTTAGCCATAACTTTTGCTTCCCGCTATGAACCTTCGATTTTTCTGATTCGTTAGAAAGATATCTACTAACAGCTTTAAATATTTTTGGTTTCACTAAAATCCGTTTTGTTTTGCTCCCGGTATAATCAGTCAAAGTTTGAATTCAAATTTTGGAACCACCGTGCCATTTCTGGCCTTGTTTATAATTAGAAATAATTATATTCATTTTCAAACATCGATTCAAACTTACTTTTCGTCGTTATTATTTAAAATATTTATTTTAAATATTTAAAATCCACTAAAATAGCCAATTTAAATTTTTTAAATTGGTTCAGATTTTAAAGGTTGTTACACGTAGTGTTCAGGGTTTTGTTTAATCCACATCGAGTGGACCGACCCTGTGGCTCCAGGGGACGATGCGTTCTGCTCCTGAGGCTCGGGCTAGAGAGTCTCGAATTTGGTAAGGACGGTCCCTTGCCTTGGTTCACAGATGGAAATCCAACTTCCAATACGAGACTTTGCGGTTTTGATTGTGTACTTATATATGGCGACATGATATATGGCACCCATGCAGTCTATGATTGATACTTATGATTGAAATTGTTTTGACACTATACACTTATAGTAATAATAAAAGATTAAATTTAGTGTATCAAGCATTCTTTGGCTATTATAAGGTAAAACCCTATCCTCCGGCTTGTGTTGCATTGTGTGATGGGACCTGGGTCTTATAATAGATTCATTGTTCTTTATTTAGCATTGCGCTGTTGTTTTATGCACTGGTATTCTTGGGAGGAAACCCGTTCCATGTTATACGGCGTGGTCCCTTGATTTACCTAACTTTAAAATAAAGATTAATAACTGTTTTAGTTCTCACACCAGTCACATGACTGGCCTGGAGTTTATTGTTTTAACCTAAACTCTGGGTGCCCTTATTTTGACACGGGCAGTTAGTAGTTTTGGTTTTGCAGATTAATATTCACAGGATCCTGATTTACAGCTGGAACGATACTCGGAAAGCTCTGTATCCGTGTATTACTTCTAGTTGTATCTTGTATTATTTTTCTGCTGCTATGTAATGTATTGTAATCTCTGATATTTTGTCAAGTGTATATTTATTCATACTCTGTATATTCTTGCATTCTGATGGAATTGTTGTAATAAACAATGAAATGTTCTTTTGTTTGCGTTCTGATGTGTCTTGTCCTCAATTCAATCCGGGCTTTCCTTACCTGGGAAGTTCGGGTCGTTTTAAATAACTTTGTATAACTAACGGTGAAGCCTCCTGCTTCCGGCTCCTGAAACTCCAAGCGAAACCTAACTTGGAAATATACTCGGTCTGACCCGAGCACATTTGAAGCAAAGCAAAATTCACTTGGATCAGTCTGGAATACTTTCAGTGATAAATTGACCGCACAACTACTTATTTAACTTTGAAAAATTATTTTGAAATAAAAGAATAATAGTAAGACCAGCCCACACATAAATACAAACAGTTTTTACCTTACTACAACCCAAAACATTTTTGAAATTAATATATTTTCTTATATTATAATAATGTCTATCAAACCACAAATAAATAGTAATCTAGTAGAATGCTTGCATCTCACGCTCTACATATATAGTATATAATCAAAATCGCGGGCTCTTATTGGAGAATGGATTTCCTGGAAAGGTATGGGACCACCTTCCAACAATGTACCTCCAAAGATGAATACATTGGGGTTCAGCAAGAACGTCTTGCAACCCGAGTACACATGACCGGCCACTCATTTCACATGAGAGTATCGAATATATCACTACCACGGTTGGAGGCCAGCCAACCGAACCAATAGCGTACATGTAATATAAAAGGAACAACCAAAGGCATTTGATTTCTCCAGATCAGGTAATGATATACCCTTTTAATGGGTGTGACCCACATAGCCATGCCGCCTACCCGATTTTGTGCCATTTGCGATTGATGAGGCTCGAGGTTACGTTTATCTCGATAATCAGCACATCTATGAACGCCATATCGTCAGATCCATCAAATCTCTAATTGACGTCCACAAATACTCTCTGGGTGTTAAGCAAGAGAATTTCTCGGCCACTGAACTTGGTATATTTGTAAAAATCAATGTACATGATTCTTAAGGAAATACTCCGTCAGACATCCGTCCATACAAGTCATCCAGGAACAGGATGAACCGAAGTCACACTGCTACTGCATCCTAGGTATCACCCTATAGATCAGTATCAAGAAGTTCTTCCGCTCACGAGGATCAACGGTCTTCGATGCCCCATCTCGACCATATTCTAATTTCTTCAACGTTACATATTTGCTGGTCGGAATGGTTTTCGAATGTAAATTCGATCCCAGTCTTTCCGTACCAACAATCGATAAAAGGCCAGATTTTAATAATCGGTTATTTAACTATCAAATCATAACAGTATATCTAGGTGAATTGGCAGCTCAAGTCCTTCATATAAATTTCATTATCACTATTCCATCGGTTCTTGTAATCAGTTCCATGAATTTAATCTTATCAAAACTCTTCTGGTTTCGTTACTTTGAAAACATTAACCAATGCTCTTTTTACCAACTTCACTTTTTATTTCTTTGTTTAGAAATATTACCTTATTTTATAAATCATCTTTTATTTTCCTTTATCGTGGAAACATCATTCAATTTACTCAATTTTTTTTTAGTTTTTTTCTTTGATTTGAAATCATTGCTATAGTTCTATAATTCCACTTTCCATTTCCTTTACAATTTGGCATATCGTTATATTTCCATTCAATCCAACGACAAATGATTAATTACCAAAATCTTTCCCTTATTTCGATTGAACCATTTCACTTAATCCAGCTCTTAGGTGAACGCTTATTTTTAAAATCATCGGTTTGGGTAAAACCCTTTTCACACCTCGTTTATATGATTTGAATTATATCTCAAATCCTTTCCATTATGATCCATTCCATAACTTTATTTTGTTTAAGAAAAGAATTTCAAATCGTGAAATACTCACTTTAGTTATAAAAGCAGTTATATTTCCGATTAACTAAAACTAGCATAGTTAATTAATTTTAAAAGGTTATTTAAATAAATGATAAATTTTATTAATCATGAATAATACGATAATCACTTTCCGACCCACTACAAACTAATATTATCTCTCGATAATAGTGAAGCCGTTCAAGTTGAGGTATTCTAGTTACCTCTCAGACCTTGATCGACAACGTTCTTATCTTAAGATAACACAAGTTTGCATTCTGATACATCATTCCCACTTCCATTTAATATGGCTTTATAAACTCTTTTCCTTTATTCAAAACCCGCTATACAAGTTAATTCCTCCTTCCTCATCGAGTAAGCTTTCCAATCACTACCAATCGAATTCAATATGATTTTCATACCATATCTTATATTGGTCATTTACTTATAATCTCTTTACTTACATATTAACCCATTTAATATCCTTTTTGAATGAACCCACTTAATCCTCTTCTAAAAAGTCCTATTTAACTCCCTTTACTTTTACTTAATAAAATCATATCACAATTCCGGCATTAGCTTATAAATCCCATTTACACTTTGTTAATACGATTTGAACTAAATTTCAAATCCTTTTATGCTAATCTATTTCATCACTTTTATTTCATAAATCTCTTTCCGATCAAATCGCTTTTACAAATTAAACCATTATCTTAAACATGGTCGTGGCTTGATCCTTCCTTTATAAACTTATCTTCATAAAATTATGGGATTTGCAACAAACTCTTTTTATAACCTATACTTAATTAAAATCTCATTATAAATCGATTTCTTCTTGCACGAATCCATTTAATCATCTCATTCATAATCGCCTCCATTTTCACTTAATTAAACTTTGTCGACATCCCCATATTACTTATAAACCACTTTTACAAACTTCGTTTGTAAGCTCGGACTAAAATCCTTTTATAAAATTCTTATTATACTTAAATCAAAACTTCATGCTAACTGATCACCTCTTAATTGAATTCCAATTAAAATCATCGCTTTAATTATTGATTAAAATAATAATTAACTCTAGTATTAACTACCCTAATAATTAACTCTAATATTCACTACACTAAAGGTAGTTAACTTTAATTTTCGTCTTTAAAAGCTTATTAAATAATAATTAACTTTAATAACCATAAACAATCCAATAATTACTTTAAATCATAGTTAATCGAAGATTAACTAACATTTAACACCATTCATTTAATTTAATGAATATTCATAAAATTATTGATTATATTAGTTTAAATCAAATTAATCCCATTGTCAAATTCAAATTAAAACTGTTGATTTCTGCCAACCGTATATATCAGTATACCATTTACTGATTTCCGTTATCATTTCCTCCTTAAATTAATTAAATAAATTAATTAATTTAAATTATCAGTTAATTGTTTTATAAAAATAATTATTCCATTTCATTAACCCGTAGGTTAGTTTTTGACTGCAGTCCATGAATGACATCGAATTCTTATTATAAATTATTGATAATCTCTGTTAAAACATGATTATAAACATATAAAGATAATTATAACTTCTTTTCATTTTCCCCTATTAATTAATAATCTAATTAATTTAAAACATCACTTTAATTGTTATATAAAACAACTATTCAATTTCACTAACATGTATATCAGCTCCTGACTTTCTGTTCATAAAACTGCGTAACAATTAATTATATAAACTTTTAATAATCACATTTGTAAAACAAGATTTTAATATATTTATAAAACTTCGATTTAATCAACTCATATAAAATAAACTTGAGATCTTCAATTTTTTTATAAAATAAATAAATTTAAACTCCGTTAATTTGCTTATTAGCAAAACAATGTCATAGAACACTAGATTTAGACCATCACTGCCAACCACCTAATCAATACCGTCGATTGATTAAAATCACAACAATAATCACATCCATTAAACCATCATCATTCATATAGGTTTCAATGTCATTTAGGGTTCAATCAATTCATGTGTAAACAATATAAAAATAATCAACACACATGATATTTTGAGGAATCTGGTCGGATCCCTCCAACCTGTTCTTCCCTACATCACGGGCTATTATAATATTTCATGATAGTACATAAATTTTAAATAAATAAATAAACGACGATAAATTAAAAACAACCATTAGATCAACCATAAGAAACCAAACAGCGAATCAACCGTTATATATTTTTAATGATATTCTATGGATTTATCACATCAAAGCAGTGCAGAAAAGTGTTAGAATTAACTCATCATTATTGTCGATTCACGATTGTCGCATTATATCATGTAATTTTAAACTGACATTTAAAATTACACGGATCTCCAACTGCTTCGATTTCAGTTCATACCGGCGCCATAGCATGGTGCCCGTTGTCATGGTCCCTACGAGTCTAGTTTCGCTGATATCCGTTAACATATGAAGAAGTTATGCGAATTTAAAATTTATGTAGATATACGATTAGTAAATTAACTCTTAATTAAATTATTTATATTAATTACCTTAAATTATCCCTTAAATAAGTTAGCCACTTCATCCTCCATTTCTGCTAATAACTGTTGCTCATGCGGTTAGTACTGTTCATTGGAAAAATTCATGATCTCCATCTCTCTACCATCTGCTAAATCAAAGTCCACCACCATGGACTTTTAAACCCTCGCTGCGCCTCCACCATCGATCATCAGACCGCTGCACCCTCACCACTGAAACCGCATGTCCAAGCTGCCTCTCCGGCCGGAAGCCCCACGCCTCCAGATCGACCCACGCTGCGCCAAAAAACCTTCTAGGTATTTTCCGTTTATACCCACGAAACAGGCGCCACCGACACCCATCGACGACCGAAACACTTCCATTCGACGCCCCTCCCATCGGCCTTCACTTCTGCTTCAGACATCCCAACCAGGACCTACTCCTTCATCATCAAAATCACGGTTTTCCAATTAGAGCTTTTTTTCGAAAACCCTCAAAACAGCCTCTCCGTTCATCTCCTTTCCATGACCACCACAGGTCAAATCAACTCCTTTGATCAAAGGAAAAATTAAAGCCCTTGATCTCCTCTACAACTTCCTCTTAGACCACCACAACAAATGCTCAACCAATATGTCACAAAAGCACAAAAACTGAAATATCTCAGTTTTTGGCCGATTCCGGCAACAACAGTCGTCCGTTCACCCCCAATTTTTTACAGTAGGTAAATATTGACCCAATCTACCACTTTGCTTCAGACGCCCTAGGTAATTCATGACCGAATCGAAGATATAAATTATTTTGTAAAATCAGACTTTTTTGCAAAATGTTGGATGGAAATTGGAGATGGGTTGATAAATTCTGATTTAGGCTAAGGGTTAGGTTGTTTATATAGGTGGAAGAATTATTATTTTAATTTGATGTGACAAGCAATATTTTTTTCCGTGTCTATCACAAATTTTGAACACCGTTTATTCGTTCTCTTGCTCACATACAAACTCCGTTTTCTATGAAAATGGACGTTATAGTATAATTTGACACTATGGTCCTAATGAAACTTGTTTCGTCGAATTCCGAGTCCATTTGCTCAAACTTCACTCATTCACGTCCAAATGGTTGCTTTATTTGCATTTAATTTTACCACGCTCACAGAATAACTCCGATTTGCGTGCAAATTGAAATCTAGCAATAATTTGTTGTTACGGTCCCAATAAAATTTGTTTCGTTGAAAACAGAGGTCGTTTGAATAAAGTCCCTTTCAAAGGGTCTAATTTGAATTAAAATAAATCAATTTTAAATATTTCAATATAATAAAAATAAAATATTATAATTGGCCATGCATGACCTGAATTTTATATAGATTCAAAATAAAATAATCTAGGTTGAAATCCAAGCCAATTCGATATTTAAAATATTTAAAAACCCTTTTCTTATATAAATAATCACCATAATTAATTAACGAATTCCATAGCGACTATTTCAAAATTTGACTTGGACATAAAACAAAATCTACATTATGAAAACTCGATTTTTCTCTTCCATTAGAAAAATATTATCCAATAGATTCAGACATTTCTTATTTTGAGAAAATCCGGCTCATATTGGATCCTGCACAACCAATTAAAGTTCAAACTGTAATATTACGAACTACCGCGCTGCTGCAGCTCGTTTTGTAATTAAACTATAAATTTTACGATCAATCGTCGTTAAATTAACGAATATGCTATTATAAATTCAATACAAACAACATTAAACCATTTTAAATTGCATGTTCACATTATTCTGCCAACACAACATTTTCCAACCGTTTTGGAAGTAAATTTTATTTTATTATAAATTTAAATAACATATTCAAAATAAAATCGTTAAATTCCATTTTTTAAATTTAAATTAATATTTTAAATAATAAAATAAATTAAATAATTGCCAGAAAATATGGGATGTTACATTCCTTCCCCCTTAAAAGAATTTCGTCCCCGAAATTACTAAGGTAGAAGAAATGTTGCAAGCCCATTATCATTACAAAAATATTTAATTAAAACTTAGTTTTAATTTTCAAACTAACCATATTGGTTTTAAACCCAATTTATTTCAAATAACGAAATTTTCAAAAAAAAAAAAAAAAATCAAAATATTCTAACACCTTAAATTTTAGAATTTTTTTGGCAGAGTCTCCCCTGTACAAAGGGACATCTGCAAAATTGCTGGTTCAAGAAATATATATACATCGACCAACACAGTCGGAAAAATTCAAAATCCAATCTCAAAACCCAAATAAAAACCAAAAATTTAATATTTTGCGTAGGCGTACCTTTTTGCGAGCGCTATTATGCGATAAGCGATAAATATACTCGTGGTTGTTTGATTAACATGCCAAACTGGATTCAAATTACTCCATAGTTCTCTTGGATTAACTCTGTACATATTCTCAACTTCAATGAACTCATTAGTCTTTAAAAAAATGTCAGTCAGATACAAATATCCATATTATCCATATCATTCATTCCAATCAATTCCACACACAAATCAATTCACATGCAGTTTATTTTTAATTATCTATTAACTATCTAATTGTTTAATCTTGGATTCATTTATTTAACTTATTTATTTCAGATTGGTTTCCAACCAATGTTCAAATCTATATCCATGCCATATATTTCAGCCAAACAAATCCTTGATTTCCACATTATACTTTAATCCATCTCAATAGTTTCAATTCATTTCTTCTAGATTGGTTTTCAATCAACTGTTGGCGAATTCTATACAAACCATCCAATATATAACAAACAACAAAGGCATAATGATTCAACCAAACCATTTGGATTAATATTTCTCATTTGCTTTCACTTTGGTTTCACATCAATTGATTAACATTGGATAAATTTCCATTCAATCATCATTTACTCGATTTCACAAGTGAAGTCTCTTTTTATTATATTAATCTATTCAAGAATATTCCAATTTGAATTCTTATTCAAGTCATTCGAACAAATCCATATTATAATCATTTGAGAAAAATATATTTATATAAAAATATAATTCAAGCTAAACTATATCAAAATAATTTTATAATAAATCATAAATACGTGCTCTCATATATACACTCAAACTCAATCTAGGGCTTTACTAACCCTATCTCCATCGAGTTACACCATAGAGCCAAGGTTATCACTAAACCAATAGCTCTGATACCAACTATAATGACTCGGAAATTTCGACGCTTGAATTTTCAACAATAATACATAATCCCGTATTACTTGTCAAAAACCCAAGTGTCAAACTCCAGACTGTTAATAGAAAGAAGTTAGAGGATGAGAAATAGAAAGAAAGATATATTAGAATAGAAGAAAAAGGAGAACACATCTGAGTCTCACAGCAGAACGAATAAAATATAATATATCAAATCTCTATGCAAAAGAAAACTGTATATATATACATATCATTTATCAGAGTACAACATACATCAATCACAGCGGAAATAACTTTGTATAACTAACGGTGAAGCCTCCTGCTTCCAGCTCCTAAAACTCCAAGAGAAACCTAACCTGGAAATATACTCGGTCTAACCCGCGCACATTTGAAGCAAAGCAAAATTCACCTGGATCAGTCTTGAAAACTTTCAGTGATAAATTCACTGGATAACTACTTGTTTAACTTTGAAAAATTCTTTTTGAAATAAAAGGATAATAGTAAGACTAACCCACACATAAATACAGACAATTTTTACCTTACTATAACCCAAAGCATTTTTGAAATCAATATATTTTCTGATATTACAATAATGTCTATCAAATCACAAATAAATAGTAATCTAGCAGAACGCTTGCATCTCACACTCTACATATATAGTATACAATCAAAATCGTGGGCTCTTATTACAGAATGGATTTCCTGGCAAGGTATGGGACCACTTTCCAACAATGTATCTCCGTGGATGAATACATTGGGGTTCAACAAGAATGTCTTGCAACCCGACTACACATGACCGGCCCCTCATTTCGCTTGAGAGTATCAAATATATCATTACCACGGTTGGAGGCCAGCCAACCAAACCGATAGCATACATGTAACGAGCCAAAGATTTTTGGCCCCGGAAGTCAACATAAATACCTTTACCGTAACTCATGTCGACTTTCCAAACACCGAAAACACTGGAACGTTATTAGAAAGAATTTAGAGGGTTAGATAAGAAAGAAATATAAGAATAGAAGAAGAAGAACCAACACAACACAGAATCAGAGTCTCACATCGCGGCGAAACAAAATATAATACAGAAATAAAACTATATTGAGTGCCTTTAAAGTACTTACAATATCAGAGTACATCACACAATGGGACAGTTATAATAACCTATTCCCATATACAACACACAGCGGAATAGTAGCTATATAATATCATATGTCTGGACATCTCCAGCTCGTCTCTTCATAGCATTCGATAACCTGAACCTGTACACCCCAGGCTAAACCGAGCATTTACAAAACACCGGGTCAGTCTGGTGAACCAGAGTGAGAAAAAACTCACACAGTATTAAGGGTATCACACAACTTGATTTTTAAAGTTAAAAATCTTTTCAAAGAAAAGGATAATCGTAAGACCAAATCCACACATAAACACGGACGGTTTTTACCTTACGATAACCCAAACCATTTTGAAATCGATATCATTTATGATATTATAATAGTTTCTAAATACAAGTAAATAACAATCTAGTGGAATCTGCTTGCATCTCACGCTCCACATATATAGTATACAAATCAAACCCGCGGGCATTTAAGGGAAATTGGATTCCGACTATGACAAGGTATGGGACCACCTGCTGATAGTGTATCTCTAGAGGCAAATACACTGGGTTCAACAAGAACGTCTTGCAACCCGGCCCACACATGACCGACCACTCATTTCGCTTGAGTGTATCAAACTTATATCACCAACGGTTGGGCTCAAACCACCATTTCCCGAAAAGGGACAGCTTCGAAATAGATTAAAGAAACAAAAGGAATTTCTCTAGATAGGTGATTATACATGCTAATGGGAGCGACCCACATAGCCATGCTGCCTGCCCGATTTTTTTTCATTTCCCGGTTGATGAGGCTTGAGGTTTAGAATTTTCCTTCAGAACATCTAGCCATCATTTACTTTCCACATCATCAGATCCATAAAATCACTAATTGACTTCCACAAACATATACTGGGTTTAAAAGAAGCGCGCCTTCTTCGCCACCAACTCGGTATGTTTGTAAAAATCAACGTACGTGGTTTTTAGGAAATACTCTGTCAAACATTCGTCCATACAAGTCATCCAGGAACAGGATGAACCGAAGGTACTTTCCTACTGCATCCAATATAGGAATCACCCCATGGATCAGTAGCGAGAAGTCCTTGCAACCCGTAGATTTCAACCACAACAGAACAACAATTTATCTCGGGCCGCTAAGCCAGAGATTATAAGTAATTCTTCCGCTTATGAAGATCCACGGTCTTCAATGCTCCATCTCGATCATCTTTTTATACCTTCACGTATTTGTTAGTCAGAATGGTTTTTGAACATAAGTCTGATCCCGATTTTTCCTTACCAACAATCGTATGGGTCAGATTTGATAGTCGGTGATTTAACTATCAAAATAAACAGTGTTTAAATCATGACAATCCAATAAGTTCACTAGTTCAGTATTCAGCACCACTTGGCCTTTTTAATTAAACAAATGTAAATTTAAAACTTTCAAACACTTCGCTATTATGAACATAGTTTCGCTACTTATTTAACATAAGATTTTACTTTAAACAAATTCCCTTTTATATATCCAGTTTCCTATTTCCACTTTCAAACCATTTGCCACATTGTTATCTCATATTGGGAAATCGATTCAATTTATTACTTGTAAAACAACATTAGGAGATATCTTTTATTCATTACTTGAAAACAAAATCCAATGTTTATTCTTAGAGCATAAAACTCATCTTTTACATTTCCTTTTCTAACTCGAACATATCATTATGTTTTCACGCAACCCCTTTTACTTCCCTTTTTCTTTGGATTCATCATTATATATATATTTTCCAACTTTCCCACAAAACATTCGTATTATTATTTATCAAATGAAATAATAAACTTTTACTATCATTTTTACCATTACAACTCATAACATCTTCAGATAATCTTGAAGTCGTTCAAGTTGGGGTATTTTAATTACCTCTCAGACCTTGTTCAACAATGTTCATATCTCAAGATGGATACAAGTTGTAATCCAAAAACCCCATTTATAGAACACTGGTTTATTATAAAACCCTTTTATCTAAATTTTCGTTTTTACTTAATTCAATTAATTAACATTTAATTTAAGCTTTAATAGTCACTTAAAATTTACTTCTATAACTTTGTTATAAAAACTCAGGTTTAAGAAAAACTTTTCCACAAACTCCTTTCACATTTCCATCGGATTTCATTTCCCATTTCGAGTACTTTTTAAATGAATTTCAATTAAAAATTATTTCCTTAAATTATTACCAATTAAAATAATAATTTACCTCGACAGTTAACTACTACCATAGTTAATTCCTTTATTTACAAAAATAAATATTAATTCCCTTTTTAAAGATCTTATTAAAATAATATTCACTAAATTCTTTTACTCAATTAATTCAAATCAATTTAATAATCAATTTCAAATAAAACATTTGACTTAGTCACTCAACGCAGTTATCTCGTTAACCGATTCCTACTTGTTTTCACTTTAAATTAATTAATAACATAATTAATTAAAATAATCCCATTAATTTTTTTTAACAAAATAATAACCCAACTTATCGGTTAGATTAATTTCTATTCACGAATTTATAAATCTGATTAACATCAGAAATTACTTTGAAAAATCAATAAATAATAATCAAAGTCTTAAATAAATAAAATATTTATTTATTTCACTTTTTATAAACTTTTATTCAACATAATATATATATTTCAGAATTTATTTCCAGTTATAAAATAAAATTTATAACTTCAATTCTATCAGTTCACCTAATGGTAAATCGATATAAATAAAACAATTTACTTTTAGGCCATTTACTGCCGATTACTCAACCAATACCGCCCATTGGTTAAAACCAAACATAGGTTGAATTTCCAATCAATGATCAATACTCAAATCAATTACCCAAACATGACAGTTCATATGATGATATGAAAATAAATAATACATTTTGAGGAATCCCGTTTGTAACACCCAACCTCCGTTAAGGTCACTCACAAAGGGAATGCTTTAACTTTGATGGAGCGTTTTAGTAGACAGAACAAAAATTTACAAGACAGATAAAATAGTACTTGAAAAAATTATAACTTTATTATAACAAAAACCGAAGTAAGTTTGGTTACATCTTTTCAAATCACAATATCAGAATTCAAGTACAAAAATATCAGTCTTGTACAAAATCCTTCAGAATACATAGTTTTTAAAATCATAATCCCCCAACATAAACTACCATGGAAAGATAGAGCCAAGGCCAAACGATACTTCAAGCAGAGAAAGTCCAAATCAAGCTCCTAGATTTCCACCCTACAAACCTAGGGAGGGGGAAACGAAAGAGAAGGGGCGAAAACAAGCAAGGTCAGACATAAAGTCTGGCAAGTCCAGTGAATTTCAACATATGAACAGATAATAATATCATGACATGAAAATAAAGCTGGATAAGAGAAAATATCAACAGGAGTAACTAATATACTTAAGCTAAACAGAAGAAACAGAATGATATAGCCCAAGTTATGCTTCTTACTTATATTTTACTTCTCTGCACTAATACTAGTATAACAGGATTAGGTGTTACCCTAATGTCTAATCAGAAACAGAATAATGGACCTTTACCACTCGAACAGAAGGTACAGAAACAGAATAATCCTTATGGAAATAGAATGTTAGAGTTAGGTGTACACTAGTAAATGGGCCTTTACCACCCCAACAGATGGTACCATGCAGAAACAGACAGGTGTTACCACCCAACGGAAACAGACGGTACCCCAACGGAAACAGACAGAACTAAGTGTACCCTAAATCTATCCCAAGCGATCGGCTCCCTAATACATAAATACCCTGTGCCAGCCCCATAGAAGGGTGTATCACTCCCCAAAGTGGCAACCTTTAAATGACACAGACCTATTTACAGATGTCATGGCGTCTTACATCCTCAGAGGCAGACCGGGATCCATACACGCACATGACCCGGTTGGAACGCACCATCAACACCCCTTGCCATTATCAGAATGAACCGCTTATAATTAGCTCCGTAAGCGTGCCCGGACCCTACCTACTGTTGGGTCATAGTTTTGATACCAGAAAGGGTTACTGACTAATATGGGTCCCAAACAACAGGTGACACAAGTATTTTCCCTCCTAACCTTGTGTCCCCAGACTAACAGATTTAAGATTAACTTGTTTACAAGTTTTCAGACATACAGAATTCAAGTCAACTAGTTCGCATATTAGAAAATTCAGGTTAATAAGTTTTCAAACTAACGGATAAGATGTACAGTTTTAACAGACTTACAGATTGCCTAACTTTGTATTGGGCCGACAGATTCATGAAACATGTTTATTAATTCATAATTCCAGTTGGTTTAGCCCTATCTACCCAACACGTTTTAGACATCATATTTACCTCAGATTTGTATTAATTAAATATTAATGCGTAGACGTCTCACATTAGGTCGATAGCTTGTTGCCGCTGGACAAGCCGGGCAGTTCCGGGAAGACTTCTGCCACAAGCCAAGCCTAACCTCGTGTCTAAGCATATTTTATTTATGCCTATGACCTCTCACATTAGACTAGAAGTTTGCGGTTGCTGGTTAAGCCGGTTGGGTCCGGGCAGGCTTCTACCGCAAACATGAGTCTAACCTCGTGTCTCAGCATTTTTATTATAACCCATTTATTCCATTACAAATGATACAAATATCAGACTAACTATGCCAATTTAACATATTTGACTTTTTTTCAAGTCGTAGCAGATTAAACAAATTAACATGTTTTACACAAATTACAATCATATAGCTTTTCAACAGGTCTAACAGATTTAGCAGCTCAGGCGGTTCAACAGATTTAGTAGATTAGGCAACTCAACAGATTTAACAGATTGGGCACAATTAGCAGATTAGGCGATTCAACATATTTAACAGTTTAGGCAATTCAGTAGATTAAACAGGTAACAGATTTAGCAGATTAGGCAAATTTAGCATATTAAACATATAACAGTTTTAGTCGATTAAACATTCCTTAAAGTCCTATTCACATATCTTGCCTAATTCATAAAGTAAGCCTAAACTTATAAGCCCAAATTATGGTCATAATCCACCATATAACATATGTCCCAAATTTTAGTTAAACTTGCATAGTTTAGAATATTCTCCAAAAACCTTACATATAAAATGCCAAATATAGCCATGGATTACAATGCATGTCATATATCCAAAAACCCACTTTTATGCATGTTGACATTAATGGTTATCCTATTTAATATAGGTATTTATGCCTAAGTTATACACAAAATAACCCTCCTTCTTCTAAATTACAGACTATAATATATAAAGTATGTCCAGATCTAGAATTACAACTTATGTCCTTTATATTCTAAGTCATAAACAATCTCATATAATATGCCTCCAACTTATGTCCTGAATTACAACATGTGCTATGTATCTAAATCAATTGCTTATTTATAGTTAAATCTTTACACCCAAATCCTAAGTCATATGTCAAATATTCTTCTATGCCTTAAGTCATATGTTCAATACACTTTATGTTTCAAACTTGTCTAGCCATATGTCTCAGATTTATGTGTAGCTACAGCCTATATTCTTTCCTCAAATCAGTCACAGATCAGTCATGCCCAATTTATGCATCATTCATTATTTGCCCCAAAAGTTTGGCATTCGTGCGTCAATCTCTTATGAGATTTGGCTCAAGCTCGTGGTAGCCTGGCTATAGAACAGAAAGAAGAGATATACATAATAGTTACAATATGGTAGATCTAAACAGAACATAATATGCATATCCTCAGATTCAGATTTACAACCATGTCACGATCATAATTAAATTTCATATCTAAAAATAACTGTGCTTGCCTTGATTGGATTATAGAAGAAGAGTTGCAGTAGTTCTCTTTTAGCCTAATTCGGATTTGGAAGAAGATGCACTATTTCTAGTTTTGATTCCAGCAAAGTAGCAACGCCATTATTTTATTTATTTATAATATTTCAGAGGCAGCATAAAGAGAGAATAAAATGGTGTAAAGAGAATGGGGCTAGGGGCTGTTTATATAGGATTAGGCGGATGAATATAGACAGAAAACGAGACCAGATACATCAGAATGAACCCAGGCTCAAACCTGGGTTTCAGCACCAGGTCGACCATAAGGTCGACCTGGTCCCTGGGAGGTCGACCATAGTGTCGACCCCCAGGTCGACCTGGTCCTGGGCGGGAAAATTCCCGCCCAGTCTGCGCTGGAGTTTGAATTCGAATTTTGATTTCGAATTTCGAGCTGTTTTCGATTCTGAAAATCTCTGAAACTTCGGAGGGTCATATCTCCCTCATACGGACTCCGTTTCTCGAAAACTCGGACTCGTTTCCATGCAAAATTTCGAGACGAACGCAATGGCGCAACCCGTTTCCCTTGATTCTTATTTTAAAAATTAATTATTCTCTGATTTGTTACTTATACGTTCATAGAAAACACGGGGTGTTATATTCTCCCCTCCTTAAAGGATTTCGTCGCCGAAATCTTCTAGTTAAGAAGAATGTGTCCTACCATCCAGTCATCCATCTACTCAAACATCATCCAAAAGCATCTACTGTCCTTAGAAAACTTCTAATGTTGTATGAACATATGCAAAAGTGTGTGTATATGTTCCTTATCTAATGCAAAGATCAGGCAGTCCACTGATTCAGTTGACCTCCCTAATGCGAACTATGTTAGTGCCATGAGTCCAACATGTATGTAATTTTCCTATTTGATACATATCATTCTTATATGAGTGACAACCATTCATTCATATGCAACATCCATGTGATGAGTCAATCATTTTGCATCCACAAAAATTGAAAATGCTCACACATCCATATGCAGTATGAGAGTGTTTTCGAGCCGATCTAGTGCCTAGTTTGTGTATATGAATCCACGAGCAACCACTAGCAACCACTTGCATCCACTTGCAACCATCAAACATAACATGACTCAAACTCATGTTTAACCCATTAGTTTCTACCTAAAGTTCGAAGATTCGATCGATAGGATACAATCGAATGATGGAAGCGAGTACAGATAAAACAAAAACTTGGTTCCCATTAGACATTGGTTGAGAGAATAATTCCCCTAAGTATCAACCCCGAAGACCGAAATCAACATCAGATTGACACCCAGGGGATTACCCTCTTTAGACAATGTCAAAACTGGAAATCTTAACCTTATCAAAAATATTCGGATATTTACAGATTACTGGTACAGATCAGATTATCGAATGATTCTTAGGAAACTAAACATGATAAAAACCCAGAATATATGCATCATAGTCAACTTAACGCTCAACACAGATACCCAACTTACCACACTTAGATGAGTCATAACCCTTGTGAGTCTGAGTCTACAGCGGAATCAGAAACAATACTAGTATTCAAGTGCAGAGTATCGATTACAGAATCGAAATGCTAGAATCAGAAAAGAGTTTTAACTCAAAAATAAGATAAAGAAATTAAACCTCCTACAGAAAGTTTTCGTATTTCTATCCTATCCACTAGCCTCGAGAGTGTTTGCCTTCCCTCCAGAAGTTGGTCCTGCCCTCTGTCCTTGCCCTCGTTTCTTTGGGCAGTCCCTAGTAAAGTGTCCCATCTCACCACAATTGAAGCAAGTGCCCTTTCTTTTTCTGCAATCCTTGTTCAGATGAGTCAAGCTTCCACAAGTAAAACACTTTTTCTCCTTCTTATCTTCAGACTTCTCATCCTTCTTTTGTGTTTCCTTTTTGGGCCATGCTTTCTTGTTCTGTGGTTCTTCCTTCTTTGTCTCTTTCTTGCCCTTGTCTTCCTCGTGCAGTAGTGCCATGTCCACCAATCTCTCGTAAGTCGCTCCCATGGGTACATGGGTCATGGCTAGGCTGTGCAGTGGCTCATTCAATCCCTTGACAAAACGGAGAGCCTTCTTATGAGTGGTATTCACTAAGTCCAGTCCAAATTGGGCCAGCTGATTGAATTGATTGAAGTACTCCCTGACAGTCATACTTTCTTGCTTAAGAGATAAGAACTTTTCCAATTGTAGACGTCATTCAGCTTGTGAGAGGAATTTCATCTCAAACCTCATCCTGAAATCCATCCATGTGTCAACCGGCCTCTCGGCGTTAGTGACTTCGCACCAATAGGAAGCTTCATCTTTGAGCAACCATACCGCTAACTGTACGTTCTGCCTATCGTCCACCTCGAAGATAACGAACAGATCCTTAGTTTCTTTGAGCCAGTTCCTCGCTTCTACGAATGATCCATTTCCCTTGAAATCCTTTCCACCCATGGCCCTAAAACCTGTACAGATCTTTGAAAAAGAAATTGTACGAGGAGGGGGCGGAGGAGGAGGAATCGCTGCAGCTGGAGGAGGAATATCTGCTGGGCCTACATCATTGGCCCTAGCCTCTAAGTACCTCCTGAACCAGCCAGGTATTGGCATGCCCTTGGGAAAGTTAAGATTCCCGGACATGCTGGAATGAAAGAAAAAGATTTAAAACGGAGAACTAAAAAGATAGATATATGGCTTTTTGGGGATTATGTTTTTCAAAATAAACTTTATTTTTGAAAATACTTCCTTTTAAATCCTTTTTGAAAATAGTTTCAAAAACTTTACCCAATCTGGTAACCTTCAGCTCCGATACCAAGTGTAACACCCCACCTCCTTTAGGTCACTCACAAAGGGAATGCTTTAACTTTGATGGAGCGTTTTAGTAGACAGAACAGAAATTTACAAGACAGATAAAACAGTACTTGAAAAATTTATAACTTTATTACAATAGAAACCAAAGTAAGTTTGGTTACATCTTTTCAAATCAGAATTCAAGTACAAAAATATCAGTCTTGAACAAAAGCCTTCAGAATACATAGTTTTTAAAATCATAATCCCCCAACATAAACTGCCATGGAAAGATAGAGCCAAGGCCAAGCGATACTTCAAGCAGAGAAAGTACAAATCAAGCTCTTAGATTTCCACCCCACAAACCTGGGGAGGGGGAAACGAAAGAGAAGGGGCGAAAACAAGCAAGGTCAGACATAAAGTCTGGCAAGTCCAGTTGCTTTCAGCATTTGAACAGATAATAATATCATGACATGAAAATAAAACTGGATAAGAGACAATATCAACAGGAGTAACTAATATACTTAAGCTAAACAGAAGAAACATAATGATATAGCCCAAGTTATGCTCCTTACTTATATTTTACTTCTCTGCACTAATACTAGTATAACATGATTAGGTGTTAGCCTAATGTCTAAACAGAAACAGAAAAATAGGCCTTTACCACCCGAACAAAAGGTACAGAAATAGAAACAAAATAATCCTTACAGAAACAGAATGTTAGAATTAGGTGTACACTAGTAAATGGGCCTTTACCACCCCAACATACGGTACCACACAGAAACAGACAGGTGTTACCACCCAACAGAAACAGACGGTACCCCAACAGAAACAGACAGAACTAAGTGTACCCTGAATCTACCCCAAGCGATCGGCTCCCTAACACATAAATACCCCTGTGCCAACCCCACTGAAGGGTGTATCACTCCCCAAAGTGGCAACCTTTAAATGACACATACCTATTTACAGATGTCACGACGTCTTACATCCTCAGAGGCAGACCGGGATCCATGCACGCACATGACCCGGTTGAAACGCACCATCAACACCCCTTGCCATTATCAGAATGAACTGCTTATAATTAGTTCCGTAAGCGTGCCCGGACCCTACCTACTGTTGGGTCATAGTTTTGATACCAGAAAGGGTTACTGACTAATATGGGTCCCAAACAGCAGATGACACAAGTATTTTCCCTCCAAACCTTGTGTACCCAGACTAACAGATTTCATATTAACTTGCTTACAAGTTTTCAGACATACAGAGTTCAAGTCAAATAGTTCACAGATTAGAAAAATCAGGTTAACAGGTTTTCAGACTAACGGATCAGATGTACAGTTTTAACAGACTTACACATTGTCTAACTTTGTATTGGGCCTACAGATTCACGAAATAGGTTTATTAATTCATCAGTACAGTTAGTTTAGCCCTATCTACCCAACACGTTTTATACATTATATTTACCTCAGATTTGCATTAATTAAATATTAATGCGCATACCTCTCACATTAGGTCGGTAGCTTGTGGCCACTGGATAAGCCGGGCGGTTCCGGGCAGACTTCAGCCACAAGCCAGACCTAACCTCGTGTCTAAGCATATTTTATTTATGCCTACGACCTCTCACATTGAACTAGCAGTTTGCGGTTGCTGGTTAAGCCGGTTGGGTCCGGGCAGGCTTCTACCGCAAACATGAGTCTAACCTCGTGTCTCAGCATTTTTATTATAACCCATTTATTCCATTACAAATGATACAAATATCAGACTAATTATGCCAATTTAACAAATTTGACTTCTTTTCAAGTCGCAGCAGATTAAACAAATTAACATTTTTACACAAATTACAATCATTTAGCTTTTCAACAGATCTAACAGATTTAGCAGCTCAGGCGGTTCAACAGATTTAGCACATTAGGCAACTCAACAGATTTAGCAGATTGGGCACAATTAGCAGATTAGGCGGTTCAACATATTTAACAGTTTAGGCAATTCAGTAGATTAAACAGGTAACAGATTTAGCAGATTAGGCAAATTTATCATATTAAACAGATAACAGTTTTAGTCGACTAAACATTCATTAAAGTCCTATTCACATATCTTGCCTAATTCATAAAGTAAGCCTAAACTTATAAGCGCAAATTATGGTCATAATCCACCATATAACATATGTCCCAAATTTTAGTTAAACTTGCATAGTTCAGAATATTCTCCAAAAACCTTACATATAAATTATGCCAAATATAGCCATGGATTACAATGCATGTCATATATCCAAAAACCCACTTTTAGGCATGTTCACCTTAATGGTTATCCTATTTAATATAGGTCTTTACGCCTAAGTTATACAAAAAATAATCCTCCTTCTTCTAAATTACAGACTATAATATATAAAGTATGTCCAGATCTAGAATTACAACTTATGTCTTTTATATTCTAAGTCATAAAAAATCTCATATAATATGCCTCCAACTTATGTCTTGAATTACAACATGTGTTATGTATCTAAATCAATTGCTTATTTACAGTTAAATCTTTACGCCCAAATCCTAAGTCATATGTCCAATATTCTTCTATGCCTCAAGTCATATGTTCAATACACTTTATGTTTCAAACATGTCTAGCCGTTTGTCTCAGATTTATGTTCTAGCTACAGCCTATATTCTTTCCTCAAATCAGTCACGGATCAGTCATGCCCAATTTATGCATCATTCATTATTTGCCCCAAAAGTTTGGCATTCGTGCGTCAATCTCTTATGAGATTTGGCTCAGGCTCATGGTAGCCTGGCTTTAGAACAGAAAGAAGAGAGACACAGAATAGTTACAATAGGATAGATCTAAACAAAACAGAATATGCATATCCTCAGATTCAGATTTACAACCATGTCACGATCATAATTAAAATTCATATATAAAAATAACTTTGCTTGCCTTGATTGGATTATAGAAAAAGAGTTGCAGTAGTTCTCTTTTAACCTAATTCATATTTGGAAGAAGATGCACTATTTCTAGTTTTGATTCCAGCAGAGTAGCGACGCCATTATTTTATTTATTTATAATATTTCAGAGGCAGCATAAGGAGAGAATAAAATGGTGTAAAGAGAATGGAGGTAGGGGGCTGTTTATATAGGATTAGGCGGACGAATCTAGACAGAAAACGAGACTAGATACATCAGAATGAACCCAGGCTCAAACCTGGGTTTCAGCACCAGGTCGACCCCTAAGTCGACCATAGGGTCGACCTGTTCCCTGGGAGGTCGACCATAGTGTCGATACCCAGGTCGACCTGGTCCTGGGCGGGAAAATTCCCGCCCAATCTGTGCTGGAGTTTGAATTCGAATTTCGATTTCGAATTTCGAGCTGTTTACGATTCTGAAAATCTCTGAAACTTCGGAGGGTCATATCTCCCTCATACGGATTCCGTTTCTCGAAAACTCGGACTCGTTTCCAAGCAAAATTTCGAGACAAACGCAATGGCGTAACTCATTTCCCTTGATTCTTATTTTAAAAAATAATTATTCTCTGATTTGTTACTTATACATTCATAGAGAATTCAGGGTGTTACACCATTGGATCCCTCCAACCTGTTCTTCCCTGTATATAAACGGTTATCTCCAAACAGTTCAAACAATTCGTGTAACAACCCGAATTTTTATAACATGTTAAAACAAGAAATCAGGGCAGAATTAAATTATAAGTTAAGAATCAATGGGAACTGGTTACGCCATTGCGTTCGTCTTGAAATTCTGCTTGAAAACGAGTCCGAAATTTCGAAAATCGGAGTCCGTATGACCAAGTTATGGCCCATAGAAGATTTCAGAAAATTCAAAATTCAGCCCGAAATTCAAATTCAGACCCAAACAGACTGGGCGGGAAAATTTCCCGCCCAGCCCCAGGTCGACTGGGGGGTCGACTGTGGAGTCGACCTTCCCCAGCCCCAGGTCGACTAGGCAGTCGACCTGGGTGTCGACCTGGGGGTCGACCTCCCTGGTTGGGCCATGTTGGCCTGGTGCACCTGTTTGCTCCTTTGGTTCTGCTCAGCTGGCCTATGACGAGATTTGATGGTTCAGATCTAAACTAGGGTTAATCCTATGGCCTAAACTTTTCTCTACTCTTATAAAAACACCCTAAGACCTAGCCTAAACCACCACAAATCATCCTAACAACTAAATGCTAACCATCTTCATCTTGAGAGCTTGAGAGTTCTAAACTAGATCTAAGGCAAAGGAGCAATCTTTCTCCATCAAATCAAAGGAGCTACTTATTTCTCAAGGCTTTGTGTGGAGCTTATTATTATTTCTAGTGTTGCTACATCATTCCTAGAGCTTCTACAACGTCTCTATCTTGTTCTATTTTGTTCTAGTTCTCATAGCCATGATTTGTAAGCCCCACTCAACTCTTAGATTTAAACTATGAAATTAATATGAACATGTAGCAAGTTGAAATGGGATTTTTGTGTAATACTTGTCTTGGGTCTATCATTGTATGCATAGATCCATTCATGACTCTTTTGATCTATGATTGTGGAACTATCATGAACCCAGTACAGTTCATCTTGATTTTTGGGTAGAAATCTATGAGCTTTGTTTGGGGATTATGCATAATGCAACATAGAACCCCTCATAACCTATGTTAACTTGCCTATGATGTTGAACTCCATGCTAGTCACAAGTTTATCACTCTATGTCAACTATTACCATATTATCACCCTATTTGTTAAGTTTGATGTCATACATGTTTTGAGGCCAATAATCCTATATGCTAGTTGTGATGAACACCTTTGCCTCAAATATCATCATGTTTAACTTATGACCAACTTTACCACCTTATGCCCATCTTTGTATATTGTTATTTTACCCTTCTTGATCTATTTGTATTGATGTGAATTTACGTGCGATGGGAATACATTATGGGTAGTTAGGCGAACTTGAAATGACATGAAAAACATGACTTGAAATGTGACATGAAAATTGATTATTCTTGAAAACTTGAATGTGGTCATGACATGTAGAAAACCATAAAGTGGCCAACTCGAGGTTGTGTTGAGTTTGTAGCATAAATCTGCCCGGAACCGCCTGACAAATCCAGTGGCTACAAACAATAGGATCCAATGTGAGTAGTTGGTCATATCGCGCTTGAAACCCGAGGTTAGACTAGGTTGTGGTGTAAAGCTGCCCGGACCCGCCCGGCACATCCAGTAACCACAACAAAGTCTATTGTGAGAGGTTGGGCGCATTAAGTTAATTAATGCCACATGATAGGGTTAAGTCATGAACCACTTGGACACACTTAACCAACTTGATACATGATTGGATAGGGTTAACCACACTTAACCCGTTAGAAACCCTAGTTACGTGGTCCTTTTCAGCAGTAACCCTCTTAGATGTATCATGATACCCTAGGGACTAGGCTAGGGCGGGGCACGATTACTGGGCTGATTGTAAGCGACCCGAAAGACGGCTGAGTAGGTGCGCCAGTGTAGGTTCAGGCGGGCTATGGTCGTGCACATAGTCCGGAGTTGAAAAAAAACAGACACGGGCACCAGTAGGTTTAGACTGTGTGTGCTTGATTTGTGTCAGTGGTTGGCACCCTAGGGCTTGATACACCCTAGGGTGGACCTAGCACAGTTGACTACATTCCGTGATTGGGTCGTATGACACCGACACTCGACAAGTTAGGCTTATAGGGATCTGATCGACTAGATCGTATAGTTGGACCTTGACTTGGGTCATCTCATGATATTGGGCCAAGGGATCATTTCTTGTTTATACTTGACATGGGTTAGAATACTAGTACTATTGGTGCAAAACTAAACCTTGTATATGCGATGCCACAATTGATCTACCTTGTTATCTATTTATCATGCCAGTTAGTTACCATCTTTATGTTTCATCTCAGTTTCTCATGTCTAGTTAACTTCATTAGTTTTTATACTAATAGTAGGTAGGACTTACCAGTCTTTATGACTGACCTTTTTTCTTTTGCCTCTTTTCTTCCGTTCCCCCCCAAGGTTCTCAGAGAGGGAACACTAGTGCTTAGCTTGGACATTTGGCTTGCTTTCTTGACAGCTCATGTACGGTTTGGACTTGAGCTTGCTATGGCTTCACCACATCTATTTTGGGGATAGTTTACTTTATGTTATTTTTAGTTTATGTTTCTAGACTTGTGGTAGTTGGAAAATGATGACTAAGTATTTTGATGTAAGTTGACTTTGGTTTTTAAATGGTTAACCATGGTTTTTAAATTTCTACCGCTGCTTTACTTATTTATTTATCTATTTTCTGTCTTGTGATATCTCTGTGCATGTTTACCTAGACAACACCCCTCCAAAGCTAATGCAATCACTCGCGAATGACCCTGGCGGAGGTGGGGTGTTACATTTGGTATCAGAGCCTGAGGTTTACTAGACCGGACAAAAGTTTTAAAAACCCTTTTGAAAAACTATTTTCAAAACCAATTAAGTATTTTTCCAAGGAAAGTCTAGTTTATTTTAAAAGGCTATTCCTCAAAAGCCATTAGCACTATCCTTTGTTTCCTCGTTCTAAATCTATCTTTTACTTCGTTTCAGTATGGCCGATAACTTTATCATCCCGAAGGGAATACCGGTGCCTCTTTGGTTTAGGAGGTACATGGAGGCTAGGGCAAATGGAGCCGGCCCAGCAGACACTCCCACTCCTCCTCCTGTAGCTGAGGTTCCTCCTCCTCCTCCTCCTCAGCATCCACAAGCGGATTTCGCGAAGATTTGCAAAGACTTTAAGGCGATGGGTGGCAAGAATTTTGTTGGGACAGAGACTTTTGTTGAGGCAAGAAACTGGTTAAGGGAAACTGAAGACCTTTTTGCTATCTTTGATGTAGAAGATCGTAGGAAAGTTCTGTTGGCAGTATGACAATTGAAAGAGGAAGCTGCTTATTGGTGGGAAGTCACCAACGCTACTAGGCCTATAGAGACTTGGGCAGACTTTAGGATGAGGTTTGGGCTTAAGTTTCTATCATCTGCTGAAGAGAATCTGCAAATGGAGAGGTTTATATCTTTGAAGCAAGGGGACATGACCGTGAGGGAGTATGTGAATAAGTTTAACCAGCTTGCTCGATTCGGTTTAGACATGGTTAACACACCACAGAAGAAGGCTCTACGCTTTGCTCGAGGATTGAATGAGCCATTGCAAGGTTTGGCCATGTCTCATATACCCATGGGGGCCACTTTTGAGAGCTTAGTGGATATGGCCTTGCTTCAAGGAGATGATAAAAATGGCAAGAAAGAAGTTAAGCTTAATGAGACTCAAACCAAGAAGGTGGGCTCCAAGTTGGGAGGCAACCAGAGAAACCAGAACAACAAGAACAACAAGGGTAACAAGGCCAACAACAACAAGGCAAGGGAGACAAGGAAGTGCAACTTCTGTGGGATCACTGGACACATAGCCAAAGATTGTAGGAAGAAGAAGAGGAAGTTGGGAGAATGCTTTCATTGTGGAGAGTCTGGACACTACAGTAAGGATTGCCCAAAGAAGCAAGGACAGGGGCAAGGACAGACTCAGCGGGTAGGACCTTCTGGAGGGCAGATGCATGCTCTCAACACTACTCCAGCTCCGGACCGAGGTAGTATTTCTGTAGAAAGCCTTGTTTACATTTTTGGTTTTCCTGTTCGAACTTTATTTGATTTCGGCGCATCGCTTACCTTTATTTCTTCTGACATTGTTGAAAGTTTGCACCTAAGTACTAGTCTAGTTGAGGATCCCGTTAGTGTTTCTAATCCAATTGGGGGTTCCGCCCATCTATCTATGATTTGTATGGATTTGAGGATTTCTATCTTGATCGTAGAATTCACATGTAATGCTTATGTTCTCGGGTTCATGGGATACGGGTTGATTTTGGGCATGGATTGGTTGTCTAGTTATGGAGCCATTCTCGATTGTGAGCATAGGGTAGTGAGGCTTATGACTCGCCTTGGCAATACCCTAGAGATTTCTTGTAACCCTATGGATCCCGTCATGTTATGTTATCTTGAATCCCTCGACTCGTCTATTGACAATCTTCAATCTGTGAGGGTGGTCCGAGAATATCTTGATGTCTTTGATGAGGTGAAGGGGTTACTGCCTAAACGCGATATAGACTTCTGTATTTATCTTGTTGATAATGCCAAGCCAGTTTCATTGCCTGTTAGGCACATGGCCCCACGAGAAAGAAGAGAGCTTAGCAAGCAAGTCAAGGAGTTGCTTGAGAAAAATTTCATTAGGCGAAGCATTTCTGAATGGGGTGCTCCTGTGGTATTCGCTACTAAGGCGGATGGTTCGCTTCGTCTATGTGTTGATTATCGTGAGTTAAACAACCTGACAAAGAAGAATAGGCACCCGTTACCGAGGATTGATGATCTCTTTGACCAGCTTGTAGGTGCTTCTGTTTTCTCTCAACTCGATCTAGCCACCGGATTCCATCAGCTTAGAGTGGCTGAGGATAGTATTGACAAGACTGCGTTTAGGACTCCAGATGGATTTTTTGAATGGCTCGTCATGCCGTTCGATTTGACTATTGCACCCGCATACTTCGTTGATTTGATGAGTAGGGTGTTTAGGGAGTTTCTCAACAAGTTTGTGGTTGTCTTCGTGGATGATATTCTGATCTTCTCTAAGGACAAGGAAGAGCATGCTACACATCTCAAGGAGGTTATGGATACGCTTAGAGCTCATCAGTTAAAGGCCAAGTTCTCCAAATGCCATTTTTGGAGAAGGGAAGTTCGGTTCCTTAGGCATATAGTTTCTAAGCAAGGCATAGCTGTGGATCCCGCTAAAGTAGTGGCGGTACAAGATTGGAAAGTTCCGAAGAATGCAACTGAAGTGAGAAGCTTTCTCGGTCTGGCAGGATTTTATAGGAAGTTCATTAAGGACTTCGCTAAGATTTCAGCCCCTCTCACTAAGTTAACGAAGAAGAACTTAGTCTTTGCATGGGACTTAGAGTGTGAGCTTGCTTTTCAAAGGCTGAAGAAAGCCCTCACCACAGCTCCGGTTCTAGCATTACCCAATGGAGGGAAGTTGTTTACCGTGTACACCGATGCATGTGGCACGGGATTAGGCGATGTCCTGATGCAAGAAGGGAGTGTGATATGCTTTGGGGGTAGGCAACTCAAAGTTCATGAGAAGAACTATCCCACTCATGATTTGGAGTTGGCGGCGATCGTCTTTGCACTCAAATCTTGGCGCCATTATCTTCTAGGTGAAAGGTTTGAGTTATATACTAATCACAAGTCGCTCAAGTACCTCTTCTCGCAGAAAGATTTGAATCTAAGGCAGCAGAGATGGATGGAATTCTTGGAATCATATGACTTCGATATAGCTTATACCCCTGGCAAGGGTAATGTTGTGGCAGATGCGCTAAGTAGAAGAAGGTTGACTTTGAGTCCCTTGTTTGTTGAGATAAAGAGCCTAGAGTTCTTGGCAACCTTTGACTTTACACCTGCTGTTGAGTCGATGACTGGTTCGTTAGCATCCCTTGAGCTTAGACCTACACTTCTTGATCAAGTTGGGACTTCACAGAGGGAAGACCCGCAGATAGTCGAGATCATGGACAAGCTGATTCGTGGTGAGACGTTAAGTCACCTCGCTAGATATACTATTGATGACAAGGGGTGGCTAAGGCGTGATGGAAGACTATGTGTCCCACAAGTGGGAGACTTAGTAAATAAAGTTCTTGAGGAAGCGCATCACTCGAGGATAACCATACATCCCGGAGGGGATAAGATGTACCGGGATATGAAGCGCATTTTCTTTTGGGTTGGGATGAAAAAGGATGTTGCAGAGTTTGTTTCTAGATGCATTGTTTGCCAACAAGTAAAGGCCGAGTCGAAGAAGCCCGGTGGGCTACTGCATCCATTGGAGGTCCCGCAATGGAAGTGGGAAAGTATCTCTATGGATTTTGTGGATGGATTGCTGAGATCAAGGAAGGGGAATACTAGCATATGGGTCATAGTGGATAGACTCACGAAGAGCGCTCATTTCATTCCAGTGAAGAGCAAGAGGACCGCATCATGGCTAGCATCTGTTAGCGATTGCATGGAGTTCCTTCTAGCATAGTTAGCGATCGTGACCCAATCTTCACTAGCCAATTTTGGAATAGTTTGCAAGAAGCGATGGGTACGCGATTGGATCTATGTACAGCCTATCACCCACAGACGGATGGTCAGACCGAAAGGGTGAATAGGGTACTAGAAGATCTGTTGAGGCTATGCATTCTTGACTTTGGTGGCACTTGGGAAGACTACCTTCCTCTCGTAGAGTTTGCTTATAATAACAGCTACCAAGCAAGCATAGGGATGGCACCATTCGAAGCTTTGTATGGGAGGCCGTGTAAGTCAACAACATGTTGGTGGGAGACAACAGATAAGCTTATACTTGGGCCCGACATGATAAGGGACACATCCGAGAAGGTTGAGTTGATTCGAAGGCGGATGAAAACGGCCCAAGACAGACAGAAATCCTATGCAGACAAGCGGAGGACAGACTTAGAGTTTAAAGTTGGAGATATGGTCTTTGTGAAGGTTTCTCCCTTGCGAAATGTGGTTCGTTTTGGAGCAGTTGGAAAGCTAGCACCAAGGTTCGTAGGACTCTTCCCTATCATCGAGAAGATTGGGCAAATGGCTTATAGGGTGGAATTGCCCGAGAAGCTGGCTGGAGTGCACAATGTCTTTCATGTCTCGCATCTCCGAAAATGCCTACATGAATCAGCCGAAGTAGTTGAGCCTAGCATTCTTGAAGACATGGAGGTAGAGAAAGAGGCAACCCTGAGGCGAGCTCCGATTCGTATCTTGGGAACGGAGATCAAGAAACTGAGGAATCGAGAAGTCAAGTTAGTAAAGGTTCAGTGGAGTGAAGCCGATGAAGATGCAACTTGGGAAACCGAAGAGAAGATGCGTGGGCTTTATCCATTTCTTTTTGAGGGTACATTCTCAATCTCTTTTCCTAGTTAGCATATCTTTCTTTTGCTATCCATGTTTATCTTGTTATTTCGTTAATCTTGTCATGAGAACCTTAGGTAGAAACCCTTTGGATGAAACATGCATTTGAAACATGTTATGCTTGATGGTTGCAAATGGTTGCAAGTGTTTGCAAGTGGTTACTCGTGGATGCATGATACACGTTAGGCACTAAGATCGGCTCACACACTTTCATATTGCATATGCATGAGTGTTTATGCTTATTCATGGATGAAACTTGTTATGCTATCACGTGGATGCTGCATATGGATGAATGTTATGTGTACTCTTGTAGAGATTATAAATTATGTTAGGAATTTGCATACATTTGGACTCATTTCACTAACATATTCTGCATTAAGGAGGTTTACTGAGTCAGTAACCGCCTGATTTTCGCATTAGATAGGTGCATATACACACACTTTAGCATATGTTCATACAGCATTAGAAATCTTTTAAGGACAATGATTACTTGTGGATGATGTTTTGAGTAGATGGATGATGGATGGTAGGATACGTTCTTCCTAATTTGGAGATTTCGGGGACGAAATCCTTTAAGGTGGGGAGAATGTAACAACCCGAATTTTTATAACATGTTAAAACAAGAAATCAGGGAAGAATTAAATTATAAGTTAAGAATCAATGGGAATGGGTTACGCCATTGCGTTCGTCTCGAAATTCTGCTTGAAAACGAGTCCGAAATTTCGTAAATCGGAGTCCGTATGACCAAGTTATGGCCCATAGAAGATTTCAGAAAATTCAAAATTCAGCCCGAAATTCAAATTCAGACCCAAATAGACTGGGCGGGAAAATTTCCCGCCCAGCCCAAGGTCGACTGGGGGGTCGACTGGGGAGTTGACCTTCCCTAGCCCCAGGTCGACTGGGCAGTCGACCTGGGTGTCGACCTGGGGGTCGACCTCCCTGGTCGGGCCATGTTGGCCTGGTGCACCTGTTTGCTCCTTTGGTTCTGCTCAGTTGGCCTATGACGAGATTTGATGGTTCAGATATAAACTAGGGTTAATCCTATGGCCTAAACTTGTCTCTATTCCTATAAAAACACCCTAAGACCTAGCCTAAACCACCACAAATCATCGTAACAACCAAATGCTGTCAAAATGCTCCCTAATCATGGCCTCCATCTTCATCTTGAGAGCTTGAGAGTTCTAAACTAGATCTAAGGCAAAGGAGCAATCTTTCTCCATCAAATCAAAGGAGCTACTTATTTCTCAAGGCTTTTTATGGAGCTTATTATTATTTCTAGTGTTGCTACATCATTCCTAGAGCTTCTACAACGTCTCTATCTTGTTCTATTTTGTTCTAGTTCTCATAGCCACGATTTGTAAGCCCCACTCTACTCTTAGATTTAAACTATGAAATTAATATGAACATCTAGCAAGTTGAAATGGGATTTTTGTGTAATACTTGTCTTGGGTCTATCATTGTATGCATAGATCCATTCATGACTCTTTTGATCTATGATTGTGGAACTATCATGAACCTAGTACCGTTCATCTTGATTTTTGGGTAGAAATCTATGAGCTTTGTTTGGGGATTATGCATAATGCAACATAGAACTCCTCATAACCTTGATGTTAACTTGCCTATGATGTTGAACTACATTCTAGTCACAAGTTTATCACTCTATGTCAACTATTACCATGTTATCACCCTATTTGCTAAGTTTGATGTCATATATGTTTTGAGGCCAATAATCCTATATGCTAGTTGTGATGAACACCTTTGCCTCAAATATCATCATGTTTAACTTATGATCAACTTTACCACCTTATGCCCATCTTTGTCATATTGTTATGTTCCCCTTCTTGATCTATTTGTATTGATGCGAATTTACGTGCGATGGGAATACGTTATGGGTAGTTAGGCGAACTTGAAATGACATGAAAAAATGACTTGAAATGTGACATGAAAATTGATTATGCTTGAAAACTTGAATGTGTTCATGACATGTAGAAAACCATAAATTGGCCAACTCGAGGTTGGGTTGAGTTTGTAGCATAAATCTGCCCGGAACGACGCGGCAAATCCAGTGGCTACAAACAATAGGACCCAATGTGAGTAGTTGGTCATATCGTGCTTGAAACCCGAGGTTAGACTAGGTTGTGGTGTAAAGCTGCCCGGACCCGCCCGGCACATCCAGTAACCACAACAAAGTCTAATGTGAGAGGTTGGGCGCATTAAGTTAATTAATGCCACATGATAGGGTTAATTCATGAACCACTTGGATACACTTAACCAACTTTATACATGATTGGATAGGGTTAACCACACTTAACCCGTTAGAAACCCTAGTTACGTGGTCCTTTTCAGAAGTAACCCTCTTAGATGTATCACAATACCCTAGGGACTAGGCTAGGGTGGGGCACGATCACTGGGCTGATTGTAAGTGACCAGAAAGACGGCTGAGTAGGTGCGCCAGTGTAGGTTCAGGCGGGCTATGGTCGTGCACATAGTCCGGAGTTGAAAAAAAACAGACACGGGCACCAGTAGGTTTAGACTGTGTGTGCTTGATTTGTGTCAGTGGTTGGCACCCTAGGGCTTGATACACCCTAAGGTGGACCTAGCACAGTTGACTACATTCCGTGATTGGGCCGTATGACACCGACACTCGATGAGTTAGGCTTATAGGGAGCCGATCGACTAGATCGTATAGTTGGACCTTGACTTGGGTCATCTCATGATATTGGGCCAAGGGATCATTTCTTGTTTATACTTGACATGGGTTAGAATACTAGTACTATTGGTGCAAAACTAAACCTTGTATATGCGATGCCACACTTGATCTACCTTGTTATCTATTTATCATGCCAGTTAGTTACCATCTTTATGCTTCATCTCAGTTTCTCATGTCTAGTTAACTTCATTAGTTTTTATACTAATAGTAGGTAGGACTTACCAGTCTTTATGACTGACCCTTTTTCTTTCGCCTCTTTTCTTCCGTTCCCCCCTCCCCCCCAGGTTCTCAGGGAGGGAACACTAGTGCTTAGCTTGGACATTTGGCTTGCTTTCTTGACAGTTCATGTACGGTTTGGACTTGAGCTTGCTATGGCTTCACCACATCTATTTTGGGGATAGTTTACTTTATGTTATTTTCATTTTATGTTTCTAGACTTGTGGTAGTTGGAAAACGATGACTAAGTATTTTGATGTAAGTTGACTTTGGTTTTGAAATGGTTAACCATGGTTTTTAAATTTCTACCGCTGCTTTACTTATTTATTTTTCTATGTTCTGTCTTGTGATATCTCTGTGCATGTTTACCTAGAAAACACCCCTCCAAAGCTAGTGCAATCACTCGTGAATGACCCTGGTGGAGGTGGGGTGTTACAATTCGAACAAATCAAATAATTCAAACAGACCAAACAATTCCAACCATTAAACATGTTTATTGATAAACGTGAACAATAAGGTAAGTTACCTTTATTGGAACCAATCGTTAGAAAAACGATTTGGTATTTCACTAAAATTAAACGATGGTTTAATTTCATCAGTTAAATCAGCAAATAAATTTATAATTAGCAAATAGTCAACCATTGGCAAGCAGAGCACACAAAATCAAAACCTAAATTATATAAAATATAAATGGGTAAAACTGAGTGAGTTTAACTCACCTTGAGTTGATACCGTTGTCTGAACGGTTAGTTTTAATTAAATTAAACGAGAGTTTAATTTAATTAAAAATCTTGGTTGATTCCCATTGTCCAGATCCTTTCCATAATCAGTGATAGTTGAGACAAGTCCAACGTCCCCAGAATCGTCCAGTTCTGATCACATATGGATTTGTTATTAATATTTAAAGTTAGCGATATATAATAGAATTCATTTATTTCTTAATCACGGTTTAATAAACTAATCATACTACATTACCAACCACTGCAGACTAATTTCCCACTCCATTGCTGCTTTGTTCAGGCCTCAGGACCCAAATCCTATTATGATTTTATATGAGAGTGTTACAAATACTTTAAGCTAATATAATTTTATCATATAATTTAATTTCTAAAAGTCAATTAGTATTAATTACTTAGTTTATTTGTTCAGCATGCCACTATATGCTTCATCCCGTTCGTTGTTGCTTCAAACCCGATAGAGTACCCTGCAGTAATTTATTTCTTTAATTATCACCAATTACTTAAACCAAAGTTTACTTAATCATATAGTCAACTACGTTTAATTTGGGAACATAAATTGGATCGGTCCTCTCAGCCTCCTTTTGTTCCTGCGATAAGGTTTAGCCATCCAACAAATCCGACCTATATGGTTTACCATTCGATTAACACAAATTAATAACCATTCTTAATATTAGTACTTAATAAATTAAAATTGATTACACTGTAATTAACTGGTTCGGTCAATTCAATTTGATCCCAGGCCTTCGTTTGTTTTCCTGTACTTTGATTTTGTCCAACCCTTTACTCCCTTCCAAACATAAACCGCTGCCACCTCCCAGAAACGCGCCTCCCTGTCGGATCGGAGGTCTATCGGCCTTCACCAAAAGATCGCGCCCATCGCCCCCTCCCTCTCACTGAAGTCTCGACATCCTAGGTCCCCTCGTTGGCCCATAATAACCCTATAACCGAAGACGCTTCCCGTCGCAATTTCGGCTACTGTGTATGTAACACCCCACCTCCGCTAGAGTCACTCACAAAGGGAATGCACTAGGTTTGGTGAAGCATTATCGAGGTAAACATGCACAGAAATATTACAAGACAGAATATATATATATAAAACAGCGAAAGTAGATCAAATTTCATTACCTTATAAAATAAGGTCTAAAGCCTTTTACATCAGAATACATCAAAACCTGTCTTGCAATAATAAAGAAGCATAAAACCATTTCATAAATTATTCCCAGAGTAAAACAGTAAAGTAGCCATAGCCAAGAAAAGTCCAAGCCATGCGTGATGACCTTCAAGCAGAAGAAGCCCGAACTAGATAACAGTGTTTCCTCCCTGAAACCTGGGGGGGGGGGGGAAGGAAGACAAAGAGGTGAAACAAAACGGGGTCAGTCATAAAGACTGGTAAGTCCTATCTACTTTCAGTATAAAAACAGGTAAAGGTAACATGACATGCATAAACTGAAAGTAAACATAAGGATGACTACAAGATAGATAAACTAAACCAGGGCCACAGGCTGAACTACTGTAGCAAGGTAAACTAAGATATCATGATAAACTACGGTGTCATGATAAATCAAAGTATCGCATAGTCAGGTTTCTATCATGTATACTATCCCAAGGTATCTATCCTGCATAACATCCCACAGTATCTATCATGTATATTTCTCCTGGTTCTAACATGTATATTTGCTCTGCACCTCTCGTACTAGTATCCCAACCCACATCATGTGTTAACTATGAATGTCCCTTGCCCAATGTCATGTAATGGTCCACGTCAACCTAATATATAGCATATGTAGGTTTTTCCCAACTCGTATGTTTCTTTCCATGTATAAGTTCAGTCCTTTGCCGTAGGCCCTACGGGCTTTCCCATGTAAACGTTTTATCCTTGAAGTTATTTTGGACTGCTACCCTTGATCTAGTTATGTTTTCTTACCATGAACTATCGCGTGTCCACTTAGGATTTATGCCACCTAGGACCACTAGGGATTATGCTAACTAATGAACGTTTCCGTGTCTCGGTTCGGGTTCAGCCACCTAGGGCCACTAGGGATTATGCCACCCGTCAACCGCGCCCTTTATCTCGCGTATGTATCGTGAATCGTTTTCCATGTCTAGACACACATGTTCCTCAATGTGCCATCCGAGTTCCGTGCCAGGGCAAATCAAGAAATACGGAACTCGGTCGGGAGCTTTAAGTCATCTGCTGAGGCAGATATCAAGGTCTGTTTTTGTACCCGTGGCTATGGTCCCACGTGACCCCTCCCTCAACTACTGAAAGGCAATCCAAGAAAAATCATGTATGAGAACTACACTAAGGCCCATCGATTCCCACTTCCAGATAGCCAACCTCACCCATAACTCGATAGCTAGTATATGGTCTTTTGGGAGTTCCCTGCCTTTCCGTACGTACACGATTGACTAAAGATGGTAGGTAGTCTCCGACATGCTATCCCGGGGCAAAATCAAGTATCGTCGACTCCACGCTAATCCATCCCAGTCTTTAGGTCGCTCGCATAGCAACCAAGGCATATTCTTGGCTCTTCTACCACAGACCTTAACCCCTGTGAGGCCGGGTTTCATGGACCACTTGCCACCTCACAGAGGGATACCAAGAGTACCCTCACGTTCCCCGAAGCTTCCGCTTCGTCACCCAGTTCGCAGGAGCTTTTATCCAAGTCAGATAACCTGCTCCTCCTCGTATACTAAGCGATGACCTACCGTACCAGGTTACTCATCTCTTTATGAACTAGTCTCATGACCTTAGCTAGGAATTATTATTAGTTACCCTTAATTAAGGTTTACCACTTAGCTCCTCTTTCCGCTATCCTTGTTAACTACGATTTCCATCCTAGTCCCCTGAGCTAGGGTTTTGTCAAATGTGTTAAGTGTTGTTATCCAAGTTCATGACTTAACCTGCCCACGAATCAAGTCAAGATTGGCTAAGTACTCAAGTTCAAGGCTTAGCCCTACATGTTGGTTAAGTGTACTAAGAAGCTCATGACTTAACCCTATCAAGTCAAATTGGTTAAGTATTTATTTGTCTTAACCCTATCAAATTATCATGTTAGATTGATTAAGCATAAATTATCTTAATCCCATCAGATTGTCGAGTCGGATTGGTTAAGTGTAGGTTAACTTAACCCCATCCACTAATCGTATTACAATGGTTAAGCCTAATTTAAAAGGTCTTGTGACTTAACCCTACCAGACCCACGTATTAGATTGGTTAAGTGTAGGTTACTTAACCTCATCAAATCATCACGTATAATTGGTTAAGTATAAGTTACTTAACCCCATTAACTTATCATATTAAATTAGTTAAGTATTGGTTACTTAACCTCATTGGATTACCAAGTTTAGATTGGTTAAGTGTTTAACTTAACCCCAGCGAATTACCGTGCTTAGATTAGTTAAGTATAGGTTACTTAACCCCATCTAATTACCGTGTTTAGATTAGTTAATTCTTAATTACTTAACCCCATCTAATTTCCAAGTCGGATTAGTTAAGCGTAAATTACTTAACCCCATCCCCTAATTGTCTTGTATGGTTAAGTGTCACTAAGAAATCAAGCCCGGTCCCACTTAACCTATCCATTCGTGTCATATCGGCTAAGTGTCATTAGTCAACTTTACTTAACCTTATCATGGGGCATTAATTTAATTAATGCACTCTCAACCTCTCACATTAGACCTTGTTGTGGTTACTAGTTAAGCCGGGCGGGTCCGGGTAGATTTACACCACAACCTAGTCTAACCTCGGGTCTTAAGCGCGACATGACCAACTTCTCACATTGGATCCTATTGTTTGTAGCTACTAGTTAAGCCGGGCGGGTCCGGGTAGATTTACGCTACAAACTCTACCCAACCTCGAGTTGGCCACTTTCATGTTTGGTCTAGTGTCATATTACACCTACAACCCATACGTGTCTAATTTCAAGTCCCATGTTTACCCCACGTGTCATGCCCTCATTTTGGTTCAACTTACATGTCATGTTCACATGTAACCTCAAGTCAAGTTTTCATGTCTTATTCAAGTCAAGATTTCGTGTCATGTTCATGTTTATCTAACTACCCCAAAATCGTGTTTTCACTTGAGTGAAAGCGAGTTAACATAGTATAAATACTATGATACACATTGACCCTAAAACCTGCACGATGCCATGACGGGGTTGGCTTCAAACATGCGTGGTATCATGAAGGGATTGGCCTTGTACATGCATACTATCATATAATGGTTGGCCACAAGCATGCATAACATAAAAGGGGATTGGCCACAAGCATGCATTATGTCATAAAGGATTTGGCCACAATTTTGCATATTATCATAACGGGATTTGACCTTACATAAACATGATATCATAAGGGGGTTGGTTTCATTTACATGCATAAGCCCCAAAGTCCAATTTATGCAACTATTTCACAAGTCAAAGTTGCTCTAAGTGTTCATGCTATCATACTACAAGTAAAGGTCCAATCTTGCATGGCAAACTAAGTCCAATGCAACATGAATAGCATGGTTTAGTCGCTAAAACATAACCCAAAGTCATATGTTCATGTTAAAGGAGCAAACTAGGCTCACATAGGTTATAGCATTCATGTTTAACCACATTTTATTCCATGCCATGATTAAACTACCGTTAACATCTCGAAGTAGCTAGAACTTACATAGTGTGGCAAGAGGACTAGGAGCATGAATCATTTTGACGAAGAAAGGTGGCTCCTTTGGTGAAGAACCGTCATGAAATCGCCATAGCAACGTTGATCCACTCCCTTGATTTGATGTAGCAAGCTAGCACCTTTGATTCGGATCTTGTTTGAATGCATAGGCTCTTGAAGTTGGAGATGGAGGCCATGATCAGTGGAGATTTGGGCAGTACTTCGTGGAAAGAGTGATTTATGAGGAGTTTAGGGTAGGCTTAGGGTCTTTTTATAGAGATTAGGAGTAGTTTAGGCCGTTAGATTAACCCTAGGATAGATCCAAGCCCTCAAAAATCGTCACAAGCCTCCAAAACCGAGCCAAACAGCAAAACAGGTGCACCAGGCTGCCTGAGTTCGACCAGGCAGGTCGACCCCCAGGTCGACCCTGGGGTCGACTCCCCAGTCGACCTGGCCCCCACCAAGGTCGACACCCAGGTCGACCTGGTCTGGGCGGGATTTTTCCCGCCTACCTGATTTTCTGAAATTTTTGAATCTGTTTTGAATTCTGATTTTTCGTGAAACTTCGCGAGGCCATATCTCGGTCATACGGACTCCGATTTACGAAATTTCGAACTCTATTTCGCGTATTTTTCCGAGACGAACGCAATGGCGCAACCCGTTTATCCTGATTCAGATTTTATAATTTAATTCTGCCTTGATTCTTGTCTTAGCACGTTGTTTAAAATTCGGGTTGTTACATTCTCCCCTCCTTTAAGGATTTCGTCCCCGAAATCTCCAAGTTAGGAAGAACGTATCCTACCATCCATCATCCATCTACTCAAAACATCATCCACAGGCAAACATTGTCCTTAAACGATTTCTAATGCCATATGAACATATGCAAAACGTGTGTGTATATGCTCCTTAGCTAATACTAATTATCAGGCCTGAATGATCTTTCTAATGCAAAATATGTTTAGTGCCATGAGTCCAACATGTATGCGAATAGTCCTAGTCATATAAGTACTATATGCGTGCACAAACATTCATTCATATGCAACATCCGCATGATAACACATTCAATTTCATCCATAAACAAGTATAAATACTCGTGCATATGCAACATGAAACGTGATCGCGTCAATCTAGTATCTAATGTGTATTCGCGCATCCACGAGCAACCACTTGCAACCATTTGCAACCATATCAATCATAACATGTTTCAAATACATGTTTACATCCATAGAGTTCTATCTAAGATTCTTACGATAAGATCGAGGAGATAAACAAGACAAACTCCTTACGGGGTTTGTAACAGAAACAGGACCGAGAGGATATCCACCAAGCAGTAGCATGCAAGCAAGCTCTACAGGAGAACCAAGGATCAAAGATATACTCTTAAAAAGAGACTTGATGCGCGCGTCTAAGCCGCAATTCCTTGAGCTTAATTCCATTGTGTCTTGACCGCCTTTGACTTCATGATTTCGTAGCTCCTTGATTCCTATTTCCAAGGTATGAGTCGGAACTCGTTTCATTGTCGCCTCTCGTTCCACTTTCATTTATTCTTTCCCTAGTATACTTGGCTCAACCATATCTACGTACTCATCCAAGCTCTCCAAAATTCACTAGTGAATTCTGGATCTCGTTTACCGATGTCAATCCATGTTACCACGTGTACTTACTAGGGTGATTCCTATAACCCATGCTCAAGCGGAATGAACCATCCATCTTTTTGGCGGACGTTACTCGATTGGATCAGAGATTTCCGATAAATGCATCAAGAGATTCTAGGTAACTAACCATGACAGAACCCAAAAGGTTACACGAGACTCCGAAGGTATTACCAAAGCAACCAAGAGTCTGACTACCCTCTTTTCCAAAACCGAGAATGGTATCCCTTACTGGATAACCACTTTACCCCTAGAATCCATCCATGGCTCAACAATAGAAGTATTGCTTCTAATCTCAACACTTGGCATAGACGTTCTCAAATCCAACAAGTCATGAATAAATGGACCGACTCTCCAACCAGATTTTTGGGACAAAACAGGGATCCTTTACCATGCTAGTACTAAGGTGCAGAGACTCAACTATCCAAGCAGACTTAAATGATACGATGATCAAGACAAAGTCTGGATGGGATGGTAGAAAAGAACGACTAAACCTTTACCAGAAACGGTACCATTTCTATTAGGTACCCTAGAAATGGGAGCGTACAATTGCCCTCTCCGATGATCTTGTCCTTGTCCTCCTTGATGGACTAAGCCATAGCAACAGTTGCTTATCCTTAAGCTCGCGTCCTTTATCCTTACTCTTATTATCCTTCCTTGTACCACGGCAACAGGTCTCTCGAGAACCACCTCCATCGTACGGAAAACACCTACGTGGCTAGACAAAGATTAGCCACAGTTAGAACCACAGATGGAGGGAAGAAAGGAAAGGAGATTCAATCAAGGAATCAAAGGATAATGCTAATGGCCTTTGGGGAATAGCCTTTTAAAAAAAACTTTTCTTGAAAAATGCCTCTTTGTAAAACGGTTTCTCAAATAGTTTTCAGAAGGTTTTAAAAACTTTTGCTCAGTCTGGTAACCTTCTGCTCTGATACCAAATGTAACACCCCACCTCCGCTAGGGTCACTCACAAAGGGAATGCACTAGGTTTGGTGAAGCATTATCGAGGTAAACATGCATAGAAATATTACAAGATAGAACATATATATATATAAAAAACAACGGAAGTAAAACAAATTTCATTACCTTATAAAATAAGGTCTAAAGCCTTTTACATCAGATTACATCAAAACCTGTCTTGCAATAATAAAGAAGCATAAAACCATTTCATAAATTATTCCCCAAGTAAAACAGTAAAGTAGCCATAGCCAAGAAAAGTCCAAGCCATGCGTGATGACCTTCAAGCAGAAGAAGCCCGAACTAGATAACAGTGTTTCCTCCCTGAAACCGGGGGGGGGGGGGGGAGGGAACGGAAGACAAAGAGGCGAAACAAAACGGGGTCAGTCATAAAGACTGGTAAGTCCTATCTACTTCCAGTATAAAAACTGGTAAAGGTAACATGACATGCATAAACTGAAAGTAAACATAAGGATGACTACAAAATAGATAAACTAAACCAAGGCCACAAGCTTAACTACTGTAGCAAGGTAAACTAAGATATCATGATAAACTACGGTATCATGATAAATCAAAGTATCACATAGTTAGGTTTCTATCATGTATACTATCCCAAGGTATCTATCCTGCATAACATCCCACGGTATCTATCATGTATATTTCTCCTGGTTCTAACATGTATATTTGCTCTGCACCTCTCGTACTAGTATCCCAACCCACGTCATGTGTTAACTATGAATGTCCCTTGCCCAATGTCATGTAATTGTCCACGTCAACCTAATATATAGCATATGTAGGTTTTTCCCAACTCGTATGTTTCTTTCCATGTATAAGTTCAGTCCTTTGCCGTAGGCCCTACGGGCTTTCCCATGTAAACATTTTATCCTTGAAGTTATTTTGGACTGCTACCCTTGATCTAGTTATGTTTTCTTACCATGAACTATCGCGTGTCCACTTAGGATTTATGCCACCTAGGACCACTAGGGATTATGCTACCTAATGAACGTTTCTGTGTCTCGGTTCGGGTTCAGCCACCTAGGGCCACTAGGGATTATGTCACCCGTCAACCGCGCCCTTTATCCCGCGTATGTATCGTGAATCGTTTTCCATGTCTCGACGCACATGTTCCTCAATGTGCCATCCGAGTTCCGTGCCAGGGCAAATCAAGAAATACGGAACTCGGTCAGGAGCTTTAAGTCGTCTGCTGATGCAGATGTCAAGGTCTGTTTTTGTACCCGTGGCTATGGTCCCACGTGACCCCTCCCTCAACTACTGAAAGGCAATCCAAGAAAAATCATGTATGAGAACTGCACTAAGGCCCAACGATGCCCACTTCCAGATAGCCAACCTCACCCATAACTCGATAGCTAGTATATGGTCTTTTGGGAGTTCCCTGCCTTTCCGTACGTACACGATTGACTAAAGATGGTAGGTAGTCGGCGACATGCTATCCCGGGGCAAAATCAAGTACCGTCAACTCCACGCTAATCCATCCCAGTCTTTAGGTCGCTCGCATAGCAACCAAGGTATACTCTTGGCTCTTCTACCGCAGACCTTAACCCCTGTGAGGCCGGGTTTCATGAACCACTTGCCACCTCACAGAGGGATACCAAGAGTACCCTCACGTTCCCCGAAGCTTCCGCTTCGTCACCTAGTTCGCTGGAGCTTTTATCCAAGTCAGATAACCTGCTCCTCCTCGTATACTAAGCGATGACCTACCGTACCAGGTTACTCATCTCTTTATGAACTAGTCTCATGACCTTAGCTAGGAATTATTACTTAGTTACCCTTAACTAAGGTTTACCACTTAGCTCCTCTTTCCGATATCCTTGTTAACTACGATTTCCAACCTAGTCCCCTGAGCTAGGGTTTTGTCAAATGGGTTAAGTGTTGTTATCCAAGTTCATGACTTAACCTGCCCACGAATCAAGTCAAGATTGGCTAAGTACTCAAGTTCAAGGCTTAGCCCTACAGGTTGGTTAAGTGTACTAAGAAGCTCATGACTTAACCCTATCAAGTCAAATTGGTTAAGTATTTATTTGTCTTAACCCTATCAAATTATCATGTTAGATTGATTAAGCATAAATTATCTTAATCCCATCAGATTGTCGAGTCGGATTGGTTAAGTGTAGGTTAACTTAACCCCATCCACTAATCGTATTACAATGGTTAAGCCTAATTTAAAAGGTCTTGTGACTTAACCCTACCAGACCCACGTATTAGATTGGTTAAGTGTAGGTTACTTAACCTCATCAAATCATCACGTATAATTGGTTAAGTATAAGTTACTTAACCCCATTAACTTATCATATTAACTTAGTTAAGTATTGGTTGCTTAACCTCATTGGATTACCAAGTTTAGATTGGTTAAGTGTTTAACTTAACCCCAGCGAATTACCGTGTTTAGATTAGTTAAGTATAGGTTACTTAACCCCGTCTAATTACCTTGTTTAGATTAGTTAAGTCTTAATTACTTAACCCCATCTAATTTCCAAGTCGGATTAGTTAAGCGTAAATTACTTAACCCCATCCCCTAATTGTCTTGTATGGTTAAGTGTCACTAAGAAATCAAGCCCGGTCCCACTTAACCTATCCATTCGTGTCATATCGGCTAAGTGTCATTAGTCAACTTTACTTAACCTTATCATGGGGCATTAATTTAATTAATGCACTCTCAACCTCTCACATTAGACCTTGTTGTGGTTACTAGTTAAGCCGGGCGGGTCCGGGTAGATTTACACCACAACCTAGTCTAACCTCGGGTCTTAAGCGCGACATGACCAACTTCTCACATTGGATCCTATTGTTTGTAGCTACTAGTTAAGCCGGGCGGGTCCGAGTAGATTGACTAGAGATTAGGAGTAGTTTAGGCCGTTAGATTAACCCTAGGATAGATCCAAGCCCTCAAAAATTGTCACAAGCCTCCAAAACCGAGCCAAACAGCAAAACAGGTGCACCAGGCTGCCTGGGTTCAAACAGGCAGGTCGACCCCCAGGTCGACCCTGGGGTCGACTCCCTAGTTGACCTGGCCCCCACCCAGGTCGACACCGAGGTCGACCCCTAGGTCGACCTGGTCTGGGCGGGATTTTTCCCGCCTACCTGATTTTCTGAAATTTTTGAATCTGTTTTGAATTCTGATTTTTCGTGAAACTTCACGAGGCCATATCTCGGTCATACGGACTCCGATTTATGAAATTTCGGTCTCTATTTCGCGTATTTTTCCGAGGTGAACGCAATGGTGCAACCCGTTTATCCTGATTTAGATTTTATAATTTAAATCTGCCTTGATTCTTGTCTTAACACGTTGTTTAAAATTCGGGTTGTTACAGTGTACAGTTGATTTTGATCATCACCGTAGAGATTATAGGCCTTGATTCCCCCTTCGATTTTGATGTTGAAACAAATTTCGAATTAAGAAGAGAATGAAGAGATTTATACAAGGAAAGATGGGTGGTGTAGTTCGTTGGAAGTGTGGCGACGCTCCTCTGTTGACCGCACAATTAGGGTTAGGGGAAAACATATGGGTATATATAGGGACTGATTTAAATTAAAATATTATTCAGCGAAACTTCGCGGTAAAGTAACGCATAAAACTATTTACAATTGACTTCTGTTTTCTGAAAACAAAACAAATCCTAGCATAGAAAAATATTCCGGACCCAATGGGACAAGTTTCGTCGATATCCGAGGTCGTTTGAAAAAATTTCCTTTATAAAACCAGAAATAAACACGCGTTTCAAATTTCCACGATCACTAGATAAATCCAATCAACTTGAAACTTTGAAATCCTAAAATAATTAATCAATACGAACCCAACGGCACCAGTTTGGTTGCATTCTGAGACTGTTTTCCCGGCAGGCTATTTTCACGCGCATCGTGATGCCATTTTGGACACCAAATTACCCGGTCTCCAAAAATAACAAAATATATACCTATCCTGACTCTAATCGACGATACAAACTCAATGGAATTGGCATCGCGGCCTAATTCGATCGTCTGTTCAAGTTATACTCAAATAATCCTTTATTAAATTAATTATGCGGTATAGAAATTGAACGGGCGTTTACGACTACCGTAGTTACATACGACATCGGTTTGCCACGCCATTTAACACCGTGCAATAATTTAACGTTACGGTCCTAGTGAAACTGATTTTGTCGAAAACGGCCTCTGTTTGCCAAATGGCCATTTTAAAGGCCGATATTTTAATAACGATTTTCATAGCGATTATTTCACTTTTTGATTTGGCCATAACTAACAATTTATAATACAAAATCTGGATTTTTCTCTTTCATGTGAAAATTATAATCAACACGATCCCTAAGTTTCCTGTTTCATGGAAATCCGACTTTATCGGATCCTGTATATTCGATTGAAGTTCAAAACTCCCATTTACGAACTGCCACGCAATTTCGAGCTTGTTTTATAATTATATAAATATATAACGTTCAAACTTCGTTTTAAATAATGAATTAAATATTAAAATCCTTTAATACTCCATATATAATATTTAAAATAATAAATTAAATAAAATATTTGACAACCAAAAATACGGGATGTTACATTCTTCCCCCCTTAAAATAACTTCATCCTCGAAATTGCTAAGGTAAGAAAGAATGTTACAATCCATTAATTTCTAAATCCATTTTATTTTAAATCAAAACCATCAATATAAATTTTCAAAAATATGTAAAATTTTCTAACACATAAAATTCCCGAGAAAAATCGGCAGAGTCTCCCCTGCACGGAGTGACATCTGCGATATCGCAGGAACAAATAATATATATACATCGACCCATTCGGTCGGAAAACAAAAATCAAAACCCTAAAATTTTATATTTTCGCGTAGGCGTACCTTTTTGCGAGCGCTATTGAGCATGTTTGCTCAAAGTATATGCGATCTACTTAATCAATATCAATTTCCTCAGCCATCTGGCACCTGTACTCAACTCAATTCACATATCAATAACGGATATATGAAATTCTGAGATAATATTTCACTAATCAACTGGTATAACTACATCAATTGCAAAGTCAAACACACAACATCAATTCATTACCAAATACAGGGTTAAATCGTAAATTCAAATTCGTACTCAGTTCATTCCAGTTTAATTATACTGGAATTTATTCTTTAGTTTATAATTCATTCAACTCTATTAAATTTGTTGATTATTCCCATCGAACAACTATCATCCAATAACAAACAATTCACAATCAACAATCAATACATCACCAAATCAATTGAATTTACATTCAACATTAATATTTTACCATGGTTTCTCATATTTGAACATTAATCGATCAATTTCTATTCGATTATTATTTATCCATCACATTTCCAATTTCCAGCTCTGTTTTATTTAATTCCGATATCATTCTTTACTTTAATTACACTTAACCAAGTTAAGTTTTCAACTCAAATTTTCAACTCGATTTGAATTCCATTCAGATCGATCAAACACACTAGTATCCCAATAATTTGATAAAATTATTTCTTTTCTGTACAAAAACATCTTTAGAATAAAATTATTTCATTTACCCTCTTTACAAAACAATACTGTATCGATTTCCAGTTCAATGCTTCTCAACAATTGAATCGATCAACCAACACAATACAAAACATTTGTATATAAAATTTACAAATACATTCTCATATATATACACTCAATCTCGATCTAGGGTATTACTCACCCTATCTCTATCAAGTTACACCACAGAGCCAAGGTTATTACTAAACCAATAGCTCTGATACCACTGTAACGAACCAAAGATTTTCGGCCCCGGAAGTCAACATAAATACCTTTACCATAACTCATGCCGACTTTCCAAACACCGAAAACACTGGAACGTTATTAGAAAGAATTTAGAGGGTAAGATAAGAAAGAAAGAAATATATGAATAGAAGAAGAAGAAGAACAAACACAACACAGACTCAGAGTCTCACATCGCAGCGGAACAAAATATAATACAGAAATAAAGCTTTATTGAGAGCCTTTAAAGTACTTACAATATCAGAGTACATCACACAATGGGACAATTATAATAACCTCTTCCCATATACAACACACAATGGAATAGTAGCTATATAATACCATATGTCTGAACATCTCCAGCTCGTCTCTTCACAGCATTCGATAACCTGAACCTATACACCCCGGGTTAACCCGAGCATTTGCAAAACACTGGGTCAGTCTGGTGAACCAGAGTGAGAAAAAACTTGCACAGTATTAAGGGTATCACACAAATTGATTTTAAAGTTAAAAATCTTTTCAAAGAAAAGGATAATCGTAAGACCAAATCCACACATAAACATGGACGGTTTTTATAACCCAAACCATTTTGAAATCAATATCTTTTCTGATATTATAATAGTGTCTAAATACAAGTAAATAACAATCTAGTGGAACGCTTGCATCTCACGCTCCACATATATAGTATACAAATCAAACCCACGGCCGCTTATTGGAAATTGGATTCCGACTATGACAAGGTATGAGACCACCTGCCGATAGTGTATCTTTAGAGGCGAATACACTGGATTAAACAAGAACGTCTTGCAACCCGGCCCACACATGACCGACCACTCATTTCGCTTGAGTTTATCGAATGTATATCACCAACGGTTGGGCTCAAACCACCGTTTCCCGAAAAGGGACAGCATCGAAATAGATTAAAGAAACAAAAGTAATTTCCTAGATAGGTGATTATACACCCTAATGGGAGTGACCCACATAGCCATGCTGCCTGCCCGATTTTTGTCATTTCCTGGTTGATGAGGCTTGAGGTTTAGAATTTTCCTTCAGAACATCTAGCCATCATTTACTTTGAATGCCACATCATCAGATCCATCAAATCACTAATTGACTTCCACAAACATATATTGGGTTTAAAAGAAGCGCGCCTTCTTCGCCACCAACTCGGTATGTTTGTAAAAATCAACGTACGTGGTTTTTCGGAAATACTCCGTCAGACATTCATCCATACAAGTCATCCAGGAACAGGATGAACCGAAGGTACTTTCCTACTGCATCTAATATAGGAATCATCCCATGGATCAGTAGCGAGAATTCCTTGCAACCCGTAGATTCAACCACGACAGAACCACAGTTTATCTTGGGCCGCTAAGCCAGAGATTATAAGTAATCCTTCCGCTTATGAAGATCCACGGTCTTCAAAGCTCCATCTCGATCATCTTCTGATACCTTCACGTATTTGTTGGTCGGAATGGTTTTCGAACCTAAGTTCGATCCCGGTTTTTCCTTACCAACAATCGTATGGGTCAGATTTGATAGTCGGTGATTTAACTATCAAAACAAACAGTGTTTCAATCATGAAAATCCAATAAGTTCACTGGCTCAGTATTCAGCACCACTTGGCCTTTTTAATTAAACAAATGTAAATTTAAAACTTTCAAATGCTTTGCTATTATGAACATAGTTTCGCTACTTATTTAACATAAGCTTATATTGTAAACAAATTCCCTTTTATATATCCAGTTTCCTATTTCCACTTTCAAACCATTTGCCACATTGTTATCTCATATTGGGAAATCGATTCATTTTATTACTTATAAAACAACATTACGAGATATCTTTTATTCATTACATGGAAACAAAATCCAATGTTTATTCTTAGAGCATAAAACTCATCTTTTACATTTCCCTTTCTAACTCGAACATATCATTATGTTTTCACGCAACCCCTTTTACTTCCCTTTTTCTTTGGATTCATCGTTATATATATATATATATATATATATATATATATATTTCCAACTTTACCACAAATCATTCGTATTATTATTTCTCAAATGAAATAATAAACTTTTACTATCATTTTTACCTTTACAACTCATAACATCTTCAGATAATCTTGAAGTCGTTCAAGTTGGGGTATTTTAATTACCTCTCAGACCTTGATCAACAACGTTTATATCTCAAGATGGATACAAGTTGTAATCTAAAAACTCCATTTATATAACACTGGTTTATTATAAAACCCTTTTATCTAAATTTTCCTTTTTACTTAATTCAATTAATTAAGTAACATTTAATTTAAGCTATAATAGTCGCTTAAAATTTCCTTTTATAACTTTGTTATAAAAAATCAGGTTTAAGCAAAACTTGTCCACAAACTCCTTTCACCTTTCCATCGGATTTCATTTCCCATTTCGAGTACTTTTTAAATGAATTTCAATTAAAAAGTATTTCCCTAAATTATTACCAATTAAAATAATAATTTACCTCGACAGTTAACTACTACCGTAGTTAATTCCTTTATTTACTAAAATAAATATTAATTCCCTTTTTAAAGATCTTATTAAAATAATATTCACTAAATTATTTTACTTGATTAATTTAAATCAATTTCAAATAAAACATTTGACTTAGTCACTCAACGCGGTTATCTCGTTAACCGATTCCTACTCGTTTTCACTTTAAATTAATTAATAACATTATTAATTTAAATAATCCAATTAAATTTTTCTTAACAAAATAATTACCCAACTTACCGGTTAGATTAATTTCTATTAACGAATTTATAAATCTGATTAACATCAGAAATTACTTTAAAAAATCAATTAATAATAATCAAAGTCTTAAATAAATAAAATATTTATTTATTTCCCTTTTTATAAACTTTTATTCAAAATAATATATATATATATATTTCAGAATCTATTTCCAGTTATAAAATAAATTTTATAACTTCAATTCTATCAGTTCACATAACGGTAAATCGATATAAATAAAACAATTTACTTTTGGGCCATTTACTGCAGATTACTCAACCAATACTGCCCATTGGTTTAAAACCAAACACAGGTTGAATTTCCAATCAATGATCAATACTCAAATCAATTACCCAAACATGACAGTTCATATGATGATATGAAAGTAAATAATATATTTTTAGGAATCCCGTTGGATCCCTCCAACCTGTTCTTCCCTGTATATAAACGGTTATCTCCAAACAGTTCAAACAATTCGAACAAATCAAACAATTCAAATAGACCAAACAATTCCAACCATTAAACACCATTATTGATAAACGTGACCAATAAGGTAAGTTACCTTTATTGGAACCTATCGTTAGAATAACGATTTGGTATTTCACTGAAATTAAACGACGGTTTAATTTCATCAATTAAATCAGCAAATAAATATATAATTAGCAAACAGTCAACCATTGGCAAGCAGAGCACACAAAATCAAAACCCAAATTGTATAAAATATAAATGGGTAAAGTGAGTGAGTTTAAATCACCTTGAGTTGATACCGTTGTTTGAACGGTTGGTTTTAATTAAATTAAACAAGAGTTTAATTCAATTAAAAATCTTGGTTGATTCCAATTGTCCAGATCCGTTCCATAATGCAGTGATAGTTGAGACGAGTCCAACGTCCCTAGAATCGTCCATTTCTGATCACATATGGATTTGTTATTAATATTTAAAGTTATAGATATATAATAGAATTCATTTATTTCTTAATCACGGTTTAATAAACTAATCATACTACAATACCAACCACTACAGACTAATTCCCCACTCCATTGCTGCTTTGTTCACGCCTCAGGACCCAAATTCTATTATGATTTTATATGAGAGTTTTACAAATACTTTAAGCTAATATAATTTTATCATATAATTTAATTTCTAAAAGTCAATTAGTATTAATTACTTAGTTTATTTGTTCAGCATGCCACTATATGCTTCATCCCGTTCGTTGTTGCTTCAAACCCGATAGAGTACCCAACAGTAATTAATTTCTTTAATTATCACCAATTACTTAAAACAAAGTTTACTTAATCATATAGTCAACTACGTTTAATTTGGGAACATAAATTGGATCGGTCCTCTCAGCCTCCTTTCGTTCCTGCGATAAGGTTTAGCCATCCAACAAATCCGACCTGTATGGTTTACCATTCGATTAATATAGATTAATAACCATTCTTAATATTAGTACTTAATAAATTAAAACTGATTACACTATAATTAACTGGTTCGACCGATTCAATTTGATCCCAGGCCTTCATTTGTGAAACGACCCGAACTTCCCCGGTCTCCGAAGAGAAGAGAAAGAACGAATTGTTTTAAGAACACGACAAAATAGAACACAGACGGAAGAACATTTCATTGTATATTACAACAATTCCATCAGAATACAAGAATATATAGAGTATAAATGAATATATATTGCACAGAAATATCAGAGATTTAAATTACATTGAAATACATCGCAGCGGAAATAATACAAAACACAACTAGAAGGAGATATACGAATACAAAGCTTTCCGGATATCATTTCAGCTGTAAACCAGGATCCTGTGAATATAAATCTGCAAAACCAAAACTACTAGCTGCCCGTGTCAAAATAAGGGCTCCCAGAGTTTAGGTTAAAACAATAAACTCCAGGCCAGTCATGTGACTGGTGTGAGAACTAAAACAGTTGTAAATCTTTATTTTAAAGTTAGGAAAATCAAGGGACCACGCCGTATAACATGGAACAGGTTTCCTCCTAAGAATACCAGTGCATATAACAACAGCGCAATGCTAAATAAAGAAAAATGAAGCTATTATAAGACCCAGGTCCTATCACACAATGCAACGCAAGCCGGCGGATAGGGTTTTTACCTTATAATAGCCAAGAATGCTTGATACGTTTAAAACAAACTATTTGATACTATTATAAGTGCATAGTGTATAAAACAACTTCAAATCATAAGTATCAATCATAGGCGACATGAGCATCCCATGCCACTATGTCGCCATATATAGGTTTACAAATAAAACCGCAAAGTCACGTATTTGGAAATTGGATTTCCATCTATGAACCGAGGCAAAAGATAGTCCTCAACCGATTCGAGACTCTCTAGCCCGAGCCTCAGGTCAGAGCTCGAGTGACCCTTGGATCATCAGGGCCGGTCCACCGATGTGGATTAAAATGCCTGAACAATGCGTTTCCCCACCCTATGGGGCGTAAATGAGCCAACGAATGACTCCATCGGACCCGGATCGTCCGATCAAACCGAGGCGCCTCGCAACAGCAACAACCACATAAGTCAAACTCGTCAGGGCGTGTAAAACCACTGACGCCACTTCTAACTAGAAAGAAACGCATGCCCTCCCTGAGGTCCATCTCCTGTTTTTGGTTCATACTGGGTGTGAAAATCGCGAAGTAAACGTTACACAAAGCTACGCCACAAAGGCCGTGCTTTGATCATCAACCACAAGACTTTGCTTTTCAACAGAAGCATGGATCATTTACATCTTAGCATGCCACACGGGCAAACCACTCTATGCAACCGATATCAGTCACACAGAATGAAATCCGATGTCAGACACACAGTCCATTTACAAGTCTGTTCTGGGTCTGAACGAAACCGTAGGCACCTAGTACCCCGCATATCCATCGATCTCCAAGTACGTCTGGACGATCACCAACTGTTCCCATCTTCTTGGTTGTACATCCCAATCAAGATCATCAGTAATCACCCAAACAACATGAAGACCTCCGGTCTTCGACCACCGTCTTCATCTTCGACTTATTGTCGTATCAGTTAATCAGTATGGGATAAACCCGGTCTTTCCGAATAACTCGCATATATTATAAACAAGTGTTGCACAAACACAACATATGCCTCATTTCAATTCATCAGTCACTTACCGTAAATTAAAAAGAGAATAATTCCCCAAAACCCCAAAGGCCGAAACCAACATCAGATCAATATCCAGAAAACCATTCTGCTTCGCTACCCAACAGCTAGTTCCTAAATTTCACATTCATAGGGGAAAGGTTCCCATTAATTTGATCAAAGATAAATTCCTTGAATTTATTCTTTAATCTTCTTTTGAATTTCGATTCAACTAGTCGGGATTAAGAGCCTTACCGAAGTAATCATTTGTTTTAATTTCCCAATCCCAACCTATTCATCCCACGAAGTAAAACTGGTTATACTTCATATCTAACACCACGGTATTATCGGTAAATTCAATTACCATTTCACGTTCAAATCTAATTAAAGATTTAACTATCGCCTGGAGTAAAACAGGTGATACTCCATTCTAACACCTTTTCAATCTAATTAAAGAATCATTAAAACTCCACCTAGTTTTAATCTTTAACTGGGTTAAAGAATCAGTGTCATTTTAAAACACGGTTCACGATAAACCCAAAATCACATTCCATTAATTATCGGGTTAAAGAACAAGTGTTATTTAAAACACTGTTCACGATAAACCCAAAAATCAATACCAATTCAATTCCAATTAAATAATATTTAATTGTTACATTTCATTAACTCTAAATAAAAAGATTTAATCTTTTCTCAACTGGGTTCAAGAACAGTGTTAATAAAGACACCATTCACGACAAACCCAAATCACATTTGATATTAAACACAAGGCTCTGAATAGAAAATATATCGGCTTATATTCAATATCAAATTCTACGACCAACAAATATCGTATTGGAAATAACGATATATAAATATCTTTCAAATTTCCACAACAACATCTGTATAATCACGAAATCCAACATCGAAATATTCCGAAGACAATTTCGATTCAAATCCATTCCAATGAATTATTGGAAATTCTGGTTATTTTCAAAACCATTTCTAATCCAATTTATTTATTTTAAAAATAAACAAATTATTATCCTAGTTCAAAACTAGTTCATTTCGATAAAAATCTATTTTTATCTTTTCAAATATGGAGTTTTTCATCCCAATTCTTCCCAAATCATTTCTTATGATTTTACACCAATTATTACTATTTTTAATAATTTTATCAAGGCCCGTACAGTCGATTTCCGTCAATGGCCATCGAACTGCACTTACAACGACCTTTTCCAAATTTGATTTGGACATAACTCCAAATCCAACCGTTAGATTTCTAATTTCTAATATTCGTTAGAAAGCTCTTTTCGATACGAACCCAACGGTTTCGGTTTAAGGAGAATCCGACGGTCGGATCTCCCGTAATATCCGTTCGAAGTCAATGGTCGAAATTCGCGAACTGCCGCGGCGCGGCACGTTCTATTCAGGCCATTATATTATATATATAATATATACTTCGTCGATTTCCTTTTAAAACGTATTATATAAATCGTTTTAAATTCGTTTTCAAAACGATTTCAACTTCATTTCTAATTCAAATAAAAATTGAATTTTTCCTTATAAATTCGTTTTAAATTCATTTCAAATTGATTTCAATTCAAATTGATTTCTAATTCAATTTCAGTTCGTTTTCAATTCAATTCAATTTCAATTCGAATTCATTTATATTCAATTTAAATTTGAATTCATTTATACTCAATTTCAATTCGAATTCAATTATATTCAATTTCAATTCGAATTCATTTATATTCAATTTCAATTCGAATTCATTTATATTCAATTTCCATTCGAATTCATTTCTATTCAATTTCTATTCGAATTTCAATTCTTTTCAAAATATCAGATTTTGAAATCACTTCCGATATTCATTATAAAATGAATAAAATCGATATAAATATCGTTCACGTCAAAATGGCGTCAATCTAATCAACACGGCTTCATATATTTCTATTTTCAAATATTCCATTTCAAATATTTCTTTTTCAAATATTTCTATTCAAAACTGGAATGAAGCCCAATCATTTACCATATAATGTTAATTATATGGATTTTCTACAACACATGTATACAATAACAACGATGAATAATCGACCATCATGCAACGTGCATTCTACACTGTACAAGCATCAAATATAAATATTTAACGCTCATAATAGTCTGTCAATCAATCGATCGACATACAACTAAACAATCAGGATTAGTGTACGTCAAATATCATCCCAATACCCGTGTGGGGTTTCAAACAATCAAACACAGATTTTATTTGTGCAGTTGGGCGATGTGTAAAATTTATCGTCCCAATCAATATCAGTTAAATGCGTGTATATAAACAAATCGTCCGATTTGTTTATTTTTATTTCATTTCATATACACGTTAAAATTCTATTTTCAACTATAAAATATTTTTAACTATATAAATATTTTATTTCGTTTCACATCACATCACACAATCAACTACACATCAAAATCAAACAACCAAGCATACAAGCCGTCCATGGTCTGTGGACGACGGGTGTCGGGTGCTACTAAACACAGTCTGCATCCTAGTATATATTTTAACTAGAAAATAAAATTAAAAGGTGAGAAGTTCTCATAGATAGCTAAATCCAACGTCGCGACTCTTCATATGTAGGAAATCTTCATCGTTTCTTCTTTCATCACCTTCGTCATCCGTATTCACTACATATATAAAAATCAAATTTTTACTTTGCTATTCAATATATAAAAATCGAATTTTTACTTCGCTATTCAATATATAAAAATCGAATTTTTACTTTTCTATTCAATATATAGAAATCGAATTTTTACTTTGCTATTCAATATATAAAAATCGAATTTTTACTTCGCTATTCAATATATAAAAATCGAATTTTTACTTTGCTATTCAATATATAAAAATCGAATTTTTACTTTGCAACTAAATATATAAAAATCAATTTTTTACTTTGCTATTCAATACATAAAAATCGAATTTTTACTTCGCTATTCAATATATAAAAATCGAATTTTTACTTTGCTATTCAATATATAAAAATTGAATTTTTACTTCACTATTCAATACATAAAAATCAAATTTTTACTTTGCTATTCAATATATAAAAATCGAATTTTTACTTCGCTATTCAATATATAAAAATCGAATTTTCACTTTGCTATTCAATATATAAAAATCGAATTTTTACTTTGCTATTCAATATATAAAAATCGAATTTTTACTTTGCTATTCAATATATAAAAATTGAATTTTTACTTCGCTATTCAGTATATAAAAATCGAATTTTTACTTTGCTATTCAATACATAAAAATCGAATTTTTACTTCACTATTCAATACATAAAAATCGAATTTTTACTTCACTATTCAATACATAAAAATCGAATTTTTACTTTGCTATTCAATATATAAAAATCGAATTTTTACTTCGCTATTCAATATATAAAAATCGAATTTTTACTTTTCTATTCAATATATAGAAATCGAATTTTTACTTTGCTATTCAATATATAAAAATCGAATTTTTACTTCGCTATTCAATACATAAAAATCGAATTTTTACTTCGCTATTCAATATATTAAAATCGAATTTTTACTTTGCTATTCAATACATAAAAATCGAATTTTTACTTCACTATTCAATACATAAAAATCGAATTTTTACTTTGCTATTCAATATATAAAAATCGAATTTTTACTTCGCTATTCAATATATAAAAATCATATTTTTATATTTCTACTTCATATGCAAAGATCGGATTTTTATTTCATTGCTATAAAAAAAATCACATTTTTATTCTTCTACAATATAAAAGTTTGATTTTTCCTAGTTTAAAAATTCGATCTTTCTTAGTTTAAAGATTTGATCCTTTCTATTGTATTTATATAATCTTTTAATCACTAAAAATATAATCTTTTTGTTACAAACACAATTTAAAAACTGAAAATAGAAATTAAATTCGGATTCATACTAAAATTAAATAAAAATAATTTAAAAACTCACATCGATCGGATTTGGGCGGAGGGTTGCCTGTCGTGGTCGAGTCTGGGCTCTGAGGTGGTGGTGGGGCATCGCCTGTCGAGAAGGAGGAGGGGGGTATCGGTTTGGGGAATTCGAAAGGGGGGCTGTGCGGTTTGGGGGATTCGAAGGGGGGGGGGGGGGGGAAGGCTCGCCTGTCGAGGAGGGGGGGTCGGACTTCGATCGAGGGGGGGCTGTTAGGAGCAGAGCGGCGACGGTTGCTGCGATGGGGGGCGGCGCCTCCTGGGGCTGAGCGACGCGATTTTTTTTCCTTTTTTTTTTCCTTCGTTCGATTGAAAGGATACGGGGGGGGGGGGGGTCTGATAATATAGAGAGAGAGGAGAGAGAGAGTTTTATTATTATTTTTATTTATTTAATTTCAGAAAGTTGACTTTTTTATTTGACCTCTAAACGAGGCCCACAGCCTGTCGTCCATAGCTAATTACCCCCATTCCAAACACAATGGGATATGTATCGTAAGCAGATTCGACTGTTTCGATCAGCTTTCGTCAAAATCAAAATATAAATCTATATTTTGAATTTGAACGCACATTTCAGTTTACCGGGGCCACATACGGACCCGAAAAATTCCAGAAAAATATTTTCTAACTTCGTATTGACGATACGGTCCTAACAAAACTAATTCCGTCGAATTCTGAGATCGTTTGAAAAATGGTCATTTTCCAGTCGATTAAAATCAACTGAAACTGGTCAAACTCGTTTTCCTTTGCCACGCTCACATATTGATTCAAAAAATTATGAAATTTGGAATCTAGCAATAATTTGACATCACGGATCCAACAAAAGTGGTTTTGTCGAAATCTGAGGTCGTTTGCAAAATTTCCATTTTTAAGGGCTAGAATTCCATAGCGACTATTCAGAATTTTCAACTGGACATATCTTTTGATTCCCGCTATGAAATTTCAATTTTTCGGGTTCGTTGGAAAGATAGTCACAATTAGATTCCATTATTTTTGGTTTCACTAAAATCCGGTTTATTTTGCACCCGGTACATTCATTTGAAGTTTGAAATCGAATTATCAAACTACCGCACTATTTCAATTCCTTTTATATATATAAATAATATTTATATTCTATCGTCGATTCAAATGAATATATGCGTTCGAATTATATTCAAAATAAATTTCTCGTTGATATTATTTAAAATAATTCATTTTAAATAATCAAAATTCGCTAAAATTGCCAAATAAAAATTTCAAACTGGCCCAGATTTCCAGGTTATTACAATTTGTTTTGCTGTACTTTGATTTTGTCCAACCCTTTACTCCCTTCCAAATGTAAACAGCTGCCACCTCCCAGAAACGCGCCTCCCTGTCGGATCGGAGGTCCATCGGCCTTCACCAAAAGATCACGCCCAATGCCCCCTCCCTCTCACCGAAGTCTCGACATCCCAGGTCTCCTCTTCGCCCGTAATAACCCTATAACCGAAGTCACTTCCCGTCGCAATTCCGGCTACTGTGTACAGTTGATTTTGATCATCGCCGTAGAGATTGTAGGCCTTGATTCCCCCTTCGATTTCGATGTTGAAACAAATTTCTAATTAAGAAGAGAATGAAGAGATTTAGACGAGGAAAGATGGGTGGTGTAGTTCGTTGATTTTAGAAGTGTGGCGGCGCTCCTCTGTTGACTGCACAATTAGGGTTAGGGGAAAACATATGGGTATATATAGGCACTGATTTCAATTAAAATATTATTTAGAGAAACTTCACGGTAAAGTAACGCATAAAACTATCTACAATTGACTTCTGTTTTTTGATAAAAAACAAATCCTAACATAGAAAAATATTCTGGACCCAATGGGACAAGTTTCGTCGAAATCCGAGGTCGTTTGAAAAAAATTCCCTTATAAAACCAGAAATAAACACGCGTTTCAATTTTCCACGATCACTAGATAAATCCAATCAACTTGAAACTTTGAGATCCTAAAATAATTAGTCAATACGAACCCAACGACACCAGTTTCGTTGCATTCTGAGACTATTTTCCCGGTAGGCTATTTTCACGCGCACCGCGATGACATTTTGGACACCAAATTACCCGATCTCCAAAAATAATAAACTATATACCTATCCTGACTCTAATCAACATACGAACTCAACGGAATTGGCTTTGCTGCCTAATTCAATCGTCTGTTCAAGTTATACTCAAATAATCCTTTATTAAATTAATTACGCGCTTTAGAAATTGAACATCCGTTTATGGCTACCGTGGTCACATACGACATCTGTTTGCCACGCCATTTAACACCGTGCAATAATTTAACGTTACGGTCCCAATGAAACTGATTTCATCAAAAACGACCTCTGTTCGCCGAATGGCCATTTTAAAGGCCGATATTTTAATAACGATTTCCATAGCGATTATCTCAAATTTTGATTTGGCCATAACTAACAATTTATAATACGAAATCTGGATTTTTCTCTTTCATATGAAAATTATAATCAACACGATCCCAACGTTTATTGTTTCACAGAAATTCGACTTATATTAGATCCTGTATATTCGATTGAAGTTCAAAACTCCCATTTACGAACTGCCGTGCGATTTCGAGCTCGTTTTATAATTATATAAATAAATAACGTTCAAACTTCGTTTTAAATAACGAATTTAATATTAAAATCATTTAATACTCCAGATATAATATTTAAAATAATAAATTAAATAAAATATTTGACCGCCAAAAATACAGGACGTTACAATACATGTAATATAAAAGGAACAACCGAAGGCATTTGATTTCTCAAGATCAGGAAATGATATACCCTTTTAATGGGTGTGACCCATATAGCCATGCTGCCTACCCGATTTTGTGTCATTCCTGGTTGATGAGGCTTGAGGTTACGTTTATCTCAATAATCCTCACATCTTTGAATGCCACATCGTCAGATCCATCAAATCACTAATTGACGTCCACAAATACACTCTGGGTGTTAAGCAAGAGAATTTCTCCGCTACCAAACTTGGTATATTTGCAAAAATCAACGTACATAATTCTTAAGGAAATACTCTATCAGATATCCGTCCATAAAAGTCATCCAGGAACAGTATGAACCGAAGGCACCCTCATACTGCATCCTAGGTATCACCCTATAGATCAGTAGTGAGAAGTCCTTGCATATCTGAAGATTCCAATCACGACAGAATCACAAGTCATCATAACTCTGGTAGCTAGCGAGAGAAATTTAACGAGTAGTTCTTCTTCCGCTCATGAAGATCAACGGTTTTCAATGCTCCATACTGAACATCTTCTGATTTCTTCAACGTTACGTATTTGCTGGTCGGATGGTTTTCAAATGTAAATTCGATCCTGGTCTTTCCGTACCAACAATCGATAAAAGGCCAGATTTTGATAGTCGGTTATTTAACTATCAAATCATAATAGTATATCTAGGTGAATTAGCAGCTCAAGTCACTCATATAAATTTCATTATCACTATTCCATCGATTCTTGTAATCAATTCCATGAATATAATCTTATCAAAACTCTTCTGGTTTTGTGTGACGGCAAGGAATTTCGCTCGGTCCGAACCAGTCGCTAAACCGATCCAGGCCGTTCGAAACGCCCTATCGTTTGAGAACAGGACAAAACAGAACACATACAGAAGAACATTTCATTGTATATTACAACAATGCACCAGATTACAAGAATATACAGAGTACGAATAAATATTACACAGAAATATTAGAGATTTAAATTACATTTAAATACACAGCAGCGGAAAATAATACTATACACAACTAGAAGAGATATACGGATACAAAGCTTTCCGGATATCGTTCCAGCTGTAATCCAGGATCCTGTGAATATAAATCTGCAAAACAAAAACTGCTAGCTGCCCGTGTCAAAATAGGGGCACCCAGAGTTTAGGTTAAAACAATAAACTCCAGGTCAGTCATGGGACTGGTGTGAGAACTAAAACAGTTATTATTCTTTATTTTTAAAGTTTGGTAAATCAAGGGACCACGCCGTATAACACGGAACGGGTTTTCTCCCAAGAATACCAGTGCATGAAACAAACAGCGCAATGCTAAATAAAGAAAAATGAAGCTGTTATAAGACCCAGGTCCCATCACACAATGCAACGTAGCCGAGGATAGGGTTTTCCCTTATAACAGCCAAAGAATGCTTGATATGGTTAAAACAAATCGTTTGATACTATTATAAGTGCATAGTGTATAAAACAACTTCAAATCATAAGTATCAATCATAGGCGGCATGAGCGTCCCATGCCACTATGTCGCCATATATAGGTTTACAAATAAAACCGCAAAGTCACGTATTTGGAAATTGGATTTCCATCTATGAACCGAGGCAAAAGATAGTCCTCACCGTCTTCGAGACAATCTAGCCCATGTCTCCGGAACAGCCGCAACTGCCCCTTGGAGCGACAGGGCCGGTCCACACGGAGTGGATTATAGTGCCTGAACAATACGTCTCTCCGCCCTACGGGGCGTAAATGAGCCAACTAAATGACTCCATCGGTTCGAGAACGACCGATCAATCCGAGGCGCCTCGCAACAGCAACAACCACATAAGTCAAACTCGTCAGGGCGTGTAAAACCACTGACGCCACTTCTAGCTAGAAAGAAACGCATGTCCTCCCTGAGGTCCTCTCCCGTTTTTGGTTCATACCGGGTGTGAAACTCGCGAATCAACGTTACACAAAGCTACGCCACAAAGGCCGTGCTTTGATCATCACCACAAGACTTTGCTTTTCAACAGAAGCCTCGATCAATTGCCGCTTAGGCATGCCACACAGGCAATTCACTCCATGCGTTTGATATCCATCAATACATAACCCCTGAGCTCGTACGTCTCAGAGAAGGGCGTTAAGCAAGAGAATAAATTCTCCGCCGCCAATCAGATATATATATTTAATAGAGATCAATCACACGGACTAAAATCCAATGTCAGACACACAGTCCATTTACAAGACCGTTATGGGTCTGAACGAAACCGGAGGCACCTAGTACCCCGCATATCCATCGATCTCCAAGTACGTCTGGACGATCACCAACTGTTTCCATCTTCTTGGGTGTACAGCCCAATCAAGATCATCAGCAATCACCCAAACGACGTGAAGACTTCTGGTCTTCGACCACCGTCTTCATCTTCGACTTATCGTCGTATCAGTTATTCAGAATGGGATAGACCCGGTCTTTCCGAATAACTCGCGTATATTTTAAATAAGTGTTACACAAACACAATATACGCCTCATTCCAATTCATTAGTCACTAACCGTAAATTAATCAAGAGAATAATTCCCCAAATATTAACCCCGAAGGCCGAAACCAACATCAGATCAATATCTAGAAAACCATTCTGCTTGGCTAACCGACAGTTAGTTTCTAAATTTCACATTCATAGGGAAAGGTTCCCATTAATTTTATCAAAGATAAATTCCTTGAATTTATTCTTTAATCTACTTTTGAATTTCGATTCAACTAGTCGGGATTAACGAAACTTACCGAAGTAATCATTTGTTTTAATTTTCCCAATCCCAACCTATTAATCCCATGAAGTAAAACTGGTAATACTTCATATCTAACACCACAGTGTTATCGGTAATTCAATTACCATTTCACGTTCAAATCTAATTAAAGATTTAACTATCGCCTGGAGCAAAACTGGTGATACTCCATTTCGATTATTTCAATCTAATTAAAGATTCATTAAAACTCCACTTAGTTTTAATCGTTAACTGGGTTAAAGAATCAGTGTCATTTAAAACACGGTCCACGATAAACCCAAAGTCACATTCCATTAATTATCGGGTTAAAGAACGAGTGTTATTTAAAGCACCGTTCACGATAAACCCAAAAATCAATATCAATTCAATTCCAATTGAATATTATTCAATTGGTACACTTCATTAAATCTAAATAAAAAGATTTAATCTTTTCACAACTGGGTTCAAGAACAGTGTTAGTGAAGACACCATTCACGACAAACCCAAATCACATTTGATATTCAATACAAGGCTCTGAATAGAAAATATATCGGCTTATATTCAATATCAAATTCTACGATTAACAAATGTCGTATTGAAATAACGATATAAATGTATATCTTTCAAATTTCCATAACCACATCTGTATAATCCCGAATTCCAACCTCGAAATATTCCGAAGACAATTTCGATTCAAATCCACTCCAATGCAATCATTGGAAATTCTGGTTATTTTCAAAACCATTTCAAATTCAATTTATTTATTTAAACATAAATAGAATTATAATTCTAGTTCAAAACTAGTTCATTTCGATAAAAATCTATTTTTATCTTTTCAAATATGGAGTTTTTCATCCCAATTCTTTCTAAATCATTTCTTATGATTTTACACAAATTATTACTATTTTTAATAATTTTATTAAGGCCCGTACAGTCGATTTCCATCAACGGCCATCGAACTGCACTTACAGCGACCTTTTTCAAATTTGATTTGGACATAATTCCAAATCCAACCGTTAGATTTCAAATTTCTAACATTTGTTAGAAAGCTCTTTTCGATACGAACCCAACGGTTCCGGTTTTAGGAGAATCCGACGGTCGGATCTCCCGTAATGTCCGTTTGAAATAAATGGTCGAAATTCACGAACTGCCGCGGCTCGGCGCGTTCTATTCAGGCCATTATATTATATATATAATATATATATAATATATATTTCGTCGATTTCTATTTAAAACGAATTATATAAATAGTTTTAAAATCGTTTCGAAAGCAATTCCAACTTTCTTTTCAATTCAAATCAAAATTGAATTCTTCTTTATAAATTCGTTTTAAAATTCTTTTCTATTCAATTCAAATTTCAATTCAATTTGAATTCATTTCAATTCACTTTCAATTCAATTTGAATTCGTTTTCAATTCAATTCATTTCAAAATCGTTTTCAATTCATTTCATTTCGAAATCGTTTTCAATTCAATTCATTTCGAAATCGTTTTCAATTCAATTCATTTCGAAATCGTTTCCAATTCAATTCCAATTCGAATTCATTTCTATTCAATTTCAATTCGAATTCATTTCTATTCAATTTCAATTCGAATTCATTTGTATTCAATTTCAATTCGAATTCATTTCTATTCAAAATTTTAGATTTTGAAATCACTTTTGATATTCATTATAAAATGAATAAAATCGATATATATATCGTTCACGTCAAAATGGCGTCAATCTAATCAATACGGCTTCATATATTCCTATTTTCAAATATTCTATTTCAAATATTTCTTTTTCAAATATTTCCTTTTCAAAACTGGAATGAGGCCCAATCAATTACCATATAATGTTAATTATATGGATTTTCTACAACACATGTATATAATAGCATTGAAAAATAATCAACCATCAACCAAAGTGCACTACACTGTATAAGCATCAAATATAAATATCTAACGCTTATAACAGCCTGTCAATCAATCGATCGACATATTTAATCAATCAGGATGAGTGAACTTCAAATTTCATCCTAACACCCGTGTGGGGTTTCAGACAATCAAACACAGATTTTATTTGTGCAGTTGGGCGATGTGTAAAATTTATCGTCCCAATCAATGTCATTCAAATAGGTGTACATAAACAAACCGTCCGGTTTGTAAATGAATATTTTATTTTATTCACTTTCACTATATTCATATTCACGTTAAAAATTATATTTTTAACGATAAAACATTTTATTCCAACATATGAATTTCTATTATTCATTTACACAATAAAATGATATTTTTATTTTCTAACATATTTTAGAAAATTTCGGCGGCATAACGACACGATACTAGAAACGGGACGAGGCCTAGCCTTATCCCCGGTCTAGTGAAGGCCCACGCCATTCACACATCAATCAAATTCACCCATCAACCAAATTCAAATCAAATCATCTAACTAATTTATGCAACCAAACAAACAAGTCCATGGTCTGTGGACGATTGTGTCGGGTGCTACTAAGCACCGTCTGCATCCTAGTATATATATATAAATAGAAATGAAATTGAAATGTGAGAAGTTCTCACAGATAGCTATCCTAGCTCCACGACACTTCATTTGCAGAAACCTTCATCGCTACCGCATCTTCGTCATCTTCTTTGCCCGTAGCCACTACATATATAAAAATCACACATTTTTATATTTTGTTGTCTTTGAAATAAAAATCATATTTTTACAATCGCTTTCTATATTTAAAAATCGAATTTTTATTCCGTTATATAGATAAAAATTATATTTTTATCACGCTATTTTCCATATAAAGATTTCGCCTTTTCAAATTTAAAGATTTCATCTTTATAAAAATCTCATTTTTATTTTCCTACACTTATAAAGATGATATTTTTAATATTCCTATCAGGTAAAAATTATATTTTTTATTTCCTACCTAAACAAAAATCATATTTCTACCACTTCCATATAGTAAAGATTATATTTTTAATACTTTAAAAATATAAAAATCATATTTTTAATTCTTTAAAAATATAAAAATCATATTTTTAAAGCTCTACTTATATAAAAATAATATTTTTATTCTTTCTCTAATACAAAAATTATATTTTTGACCTTCTCCTATATTAAAAATTATATTTTTAACCTTCTCTTATATTAAAAATTATATTTTTAACCTTCTCTTATATTAAAAATTATATTTTTAACCTTCTAATGTCATACTACATATGAAACTAATTTTTTTTCATTTTATAACTTACTTACATTATCTAGAGAAAGAAAAATAATAAATAAAGCAAATAAAGCTTACAGTGGTCAAGGAAAAGGGGAGGGGCGTTGTTTGCTCGCTGCAGTCGGAGAAGGGGAGGGTTGCGCTCGGGTGAGAGGAGGAGCATCAGCAGGTGGTGGCGTTGGAGTTGAGCGCGGCCTCCTCCTCACGCTCGCGGTCTTCTTCGATGGCATCTGGGGTTTGGAAGTGGAGAGGAGGGGTTGGGGAAGAAAGAGGAGGTGCGAAGGAGGGGGGGCGATTGATGGTGGCGGGATCGGAGCGGCGGCCGTCGGTCTGTGGGAGGGCGCCTCCGTTCGATTTTTTTACTTTTTTTTCTGATCTGTATTGTGAGGAGAGAGAGGGTATAGAGGAAGTTATAATAATATATTTAATTATTTAATTTAATTTAATTGTCCTTTTAAAGTTGACTTTTACATATGACCTCGAAACGAGGCCCACCGCCTGTCGTCTATAGCGTTTCACCCCCATTCCGAACACAATTGGATATGTACCACAAGCTGAATCGACCGTTTCGATCAGTTTCCGTTGCATTTACATTTAAATCATTATATTGAATTTTAAACGTACATTTCAAATTACCGGGGTCACATACTAACTAGAAAAATTCCAGAAATTTTTTTCTAGCTTCGTATTGACGATACGGTCCTAACAAAACTAGTTTCGTCGAATTCTGAGACCGTTGGAAAAATGGCCAATTTCCAGTCGATTTAAAATCAACTGAAACTGGTCAAACGCGTTTTCCTTTGTCACGCTCACAATTTGATTCAGAAAATTATGAAATTTGAAACCTAGCAATAATTTGATATCACGGACCCAACAAAGCTGGTTTCGTCGAAATCCGAGGTCGTTTGCAAAATGTCCATTTTTAAGGGCCTGAATTCCATAGCGACTATTCAGAATTTTCAATTGGACATATTTTTTGATTCCCGCTATGAAATTTTAATTTCCCGGATTCGTTGGAAAGATATTATCAATTAGATCCCATTATTTTTGGTTTCACTAAAATCTGGATTGTTTTGCACCCGGTACATTCAATTGAAGTTTGAAATCGAATTATCGAACTACCGCGCCATTTTCAATTCTATTTATAATTATATATAAATATTTATATTCTAACGACGACGTATATAATATAAACGTTTGAATTATATTCGAAAATAAATTTCTCGTCGATATTATTTAAAATAATCTACTTTAAATATTCAAAATTCGCTAAAATAGCCAAAATAAAAATTTTAAACTGGCTCAGAATTTCCGGGTTGTTACATTTTGTTACTTTGAAAATATTACCCAATGCTCTTTTTACCAACTTCCCCTTTTATTTCTTTTTAGAAATATTACCTTATTTAATAAATCATCTTTTATTTTCCTTTATCGTGGAAACACCGTTCAGTTTACTAAAACTTTTTTTCGTTTTTTTATTTGATTTGAAATCATTGCTATAGTTCTATAATTCCACTTTCCATTTCCTTTACCATTTGGCATATTGTTATATTTCCATTCAATCCAACGACATATGATTAATTACCAAAATCTTTCCCTTATTTCGATTAAACCATTTCACTAAATCCAGCTCTTAGGTGAATGCTTATTTTTAAAGTCATCAGTTTGGGTAAAACCCTTTTCACACCTTGTTTATATGATTTGAATTAAATCTCCAATCCTTTCCATTATGATCCATTCCATAACTTTATTTCGTTTAAGAAAAGAATTTCAAATCATGAAATACTCACTTTAGTTATAATTAAATAAAAGTAGTTATTTTCTGATTAACTAAAACTAGCATAGTTAATTCATTTTAAAAGGTTATTTAAATAAATGATAAATTTATTAATCGTGAATAATACGATAATCACTTTCCTACCCATTACAAACTAATATTATCTCTCGATAATAGCGAAGCCATTCAAGTTGGGGTATTCTAATTATCTATCAAACCTTGATCAACACCGTTCTTATCTTAAGATAATACAAGTTTGCAATACCCAATTCTGATACATCATTCCCACTTCCATTTAGTATGGCTTTATAAACCCTTTTCCTTTATTTCAAAACCAGCTATACAAGTTAATTCCTCCTTCCTCATCGAGTAAGCATTCCAATCTCTACCAATCAAATTCAATATTATTTTCATACCATATCTTATATTGGTCATTGACTTATAATCTCTTTACTTACATATTAATCCATTTAATATTCATTGTGAACGAACCCATTTAATCCTCTTTTAAGAAGTCCTATTTAACTCCCTTCACTTTTACTTAATAAAATCATGTCACAATTCCTGCATTAGCTTATAGATCCCATTTATACTTTGTTTATACGATTTGAACTAAATTTCAAATCCTTTTATGCTAATCTATTTTGTCACTTTTATTTCATAAATCTCTTTCCGATCGGATCGCTTTTACAAATTAAAACATTATCTTAAACATCGTCGTGGCTCGATCCTTCCTTTATAAACTTATGTTTATAAAATTCTGGGATTTGCAACAAACTCTTTTTATAACCTTTACTTAATTAAAATCTCATTATAAATCGATTTCTTCTTGCATGAATACATTTAATCATCTCATTCATAATCGCCTCCATTTTTACTTAATAAAACTTTGTCGACATCCCCATATTACTTATAAACCACTTTTACAAACTTCGTTTGTAAGCTCGGACTAAAATCCTTTTATAAAACTCTTATTATACTTAAATCAAAACTTAATGCTAACTGATCACCTCTTAATTGAATTCCAATTAAATTCATCGCTTTAATTATTAATTAAAAAAATAATTAACTCTAATATTAACTACACTAATAACTAACTCTATTATTCACTAACTAAAGGTAGTTAACTTTAATTATCGTCTATAAAAGCTTATTAAATAATAATTAACTTTAATAACCATAAAAAATCCAAAATTACTTTAAATCATAGTTAATCGAAGATTAACTAACATTTAACACCATTCATTTAATTTAAGAATATTCATAAAATTATTGATTATATTAATTTAAATCAAATTAATCCCATTGTTAAATTCAAATTAAAACAATTGATTTCTGCCAACCGTACATATCAGTTAACCATTTACTGATTTCCGTTATCATTTCCTCCTTAAATTAATTAAATAAATTAATTAAATAAATTAATTTATTTAAATTATAAGTTAATTGTTTTATAAAAACAATTATTCCATTTCACTAACACGTAGGTTAGTTTTTGACTACAGTCCATGAATGACATCGAATTCTTATTATAAAATATTGATAATCACTGTTAAAACATGATTATAAACATATAAAGATAACTATAACTTATTTTCATTTTCCCCTATTAATTAATAATACAATTAATTAAAAAAATCACTTTAATTGTTATATAAAACAACTATTTAATTTCACTAATATGTATATTAGCTCCTGACTTTCTGTTCACAAAACTGCATAAGAACTCATTATATAAACTTTTAATAATCACATTTGTAAAACATGATTTTAATATAATTATAAAAATTCGATTTGATCGACTCATATAAAATAAACTTGAAACCTTCAATTTATTTATAAAATAAATAAATTTAAACTCCATCAATTTGCTTATTAGCAAAACAATGCCATAGAACACTAGATTTAGACCATCACTGCCAACCATTTAATCAATACCGTCGATTGATTAAAATCACAACAATAATCACAACCATTCAACCATCATCATTCATACAAGTTTCAATGTCATTTAGGGTTCAATCAGTTCACGTGTAAACAATAAAAAAATAATCAACACACATGATATTTTGAGGAATCCGGTTGGATCCCTCCAACCTGTTCTTCCCTACATCACGGGCTATTATAATATTTCATGATAACACAAAAATTTTAAATAAATAAATTAACGATGATAAATTAAAAACAGCCATTAAATCAACCATAAACAACCAAACAGCCAATCAACCAGTATATATTTTTAATGATATTCTATGGATTTATCACATCAGAGCAGTCAAGAAAAGTGTGAGAATTAACTCACCATTATTGTCGATTCACGATTGTCGCGTTATATCATGTAATTTTAAACTAGCATTTAAAATTACACGGATCTCTAACTGCTTCGATTTCAGTTCAGACTAGCTCCACAGCGTAGTGCCCATTGTTAGGGTCCCAATGGGTCTAGATTTGCTGAAATCCGTTAACGTATGAAGAAGTTATGCGAATTTAAAATTTATGTAGATATACGATTACTAAATTAACTATTAATTAAATTAATTATATTAATTACCTTAAATTATCCCTTAAATAAGTTGGCCATGTCATCCTCCATTTCTGCTAATAACTGTTGCTCACGCGGTTAGTATTGTTCATTGGAGAAATTCACGATCTCCATCTCTCTACCATCTGCTAAATCAAAGTCCACCTCCGTGGACTTTTAAACCCCCGCTGCGCCTCCACCATCAATCATCAGTTCGCCGCCCTTACCACTGAAAACGCCTGCCCAAGCCGCCCCTCCGCGCGGGAGCTCCACGCCTCCAGATCGACCCACGCCGCCCCAAAAACCTTCGAGGTGTTTTCCGTTTATACCCACGAAATAGGCGCCACCAACACCCATCGACGACCGGACCACTGCCATTCGACTCCCCTCCCATCGGCCTTCACTTCTCCTTCAGACATCCCAACCAACACCTACTCCTTTATCATCAAAATCATGATTTTCCGATTAGAGCTTTTTCTCAAAAACCCCCCAAAACTGCCTCTCCATTCATCTCCTTCCCACGACCACCACAAGCCAGATTAGCTCCTCCGACCAAAGGAAAAATTGAAGCCCTCGGTCTCCTCTACAACTTCCTCTTAGACCACCATAACAAATTCTCAACCAATATGTCACAAAATCACAAAAACCAAAACTGAAATATCTCAGTTTTTGGCCGATTCCGACAACCACAATCGTCCGTTCACCCCCAATTTTTTACAGTAGGTAGATATCGACCCGATCTACCGCTTTGCTTCAGACCGCCGTAGGTAATCGTGACAAAATCGATGATATAAATTATTTTGTGAAACTAGACTTTTTTGCAAAATGTTGGATGAAAATTGGAGATGGGTTGATAAATTCTGATTTAGGATGAGGGTTAGGTTGTTTATATAGGTGGAAGAATTATTATTTTAAGTTTATGTGACGAGCGATATTTTTTTCTGTGTCTATCGCAAATTTCGAACACCTTTTATTCTTTCCTTTGCTCACATACAAACTCCGTTTGCTATGAAAATGGACATCATAGTATAATTTCAGGTTATGGTCCTAATGAAACTTGTTTCGCCGAATTCCGAGTCCGTTTGCTCAAACTGCGCTCGTTCACATCTAAATGGTCGCTTTATTTGCATTTAATTTTGCCATGCTCACAGAATAACTCCGATTTGCATGCAACTTTGAAATCTAGCAATAATTTGCTGTTACAGTCCCAATAAAATTTGTTTCGTCGAAAACTGAGGTCGTTTGAATAAAGTCCCTTTTAAAGGGTCCAATTTGAATTAAAATAAATCAATTTTAAAATATTTTAATATAATAAAAATAAAATATTATAATTGGCCATACACGACCAGAATTTTATATAGATTCAAAATAAAATATTCCAGGTTGAAATCCAAGCCGGTTCGATATTTAAAATATTTAAAAAACCTTTAATTATTTAAATAATCTCCATAATTAATTAACGAATACCATAGTGACTATTTCAAAATTTGATTTGGACATAAAACAAAATCTACATTATGAAAACTCAATTTTTCTCTTCCATTAGAAAAATATTATCCAATAGATTCGGGCGTTTCTTGTTTCGAGAAAATCCGGATTATATTGGATCTTGTACAACCAATTAAAGTTCAAACCGCAATATTACGAACTACCGCGCCACTGCAGCTCGTTTTATAATTAAATTATAAATTATACGATCAATCATCGTTAAATTAACGAACATGCTATTATAAATTCAATATAAACAACATTAAACCATTTTAAACTGCATGTTCTCATTATTCTGCCAACTCAACATTTTCCAACCGTTTTGGAAGTAAACTATTATTTTATTACAAATTTAAATAACATATTCCAAATAAAATCATTAAATTTCATTTTTTAAATTCAAATTAATATTTTAAATAATAAATTAAATTAAATAATTGCCCGAAAATACGGGACGTTACAAAAAGATTCATATAATCAAGTAAATACTATTCACTCTCCCACTAGTACTAGTATTAGCCTTAAGTTCCATATTTCCTTCCTTACATAGTTTTCATTTCCAAATCTTTTCTTTCTCTAATGTTTAAATAATTCCCAAAGGTGATAAGAGAGACGTAGCATTAGTAAAATTAATTACAAACACAAGAATTGATTATTTCTTAAAAGAATTACTGTTTCTAGGCCTATCAAAATATGACTCAACTCATCTACTCAACCCATTTACCCTACTTACAACATATGCTGGATCAATCCATTTATGAATTTTCTTAAGTAAGTTATAAAGGGGTTGATCCATTTTTTAAAAGAGTTATAAATGGGTTACCCATTTGCAAATTTATCTATGACTAGGCAGAATTCTCCATTTTTTAATCTAACTCCAATTATTTTTTCGTGCTAGCTAGAATGAGACGAGATATCACTTGATGAACTTCAACCAAAATCACAGATGGTATGGAGCATCTGGATACCAAATCTTGTGAACGAAATTTATAGTTCTCTGTGGCGACTAATGGTAGTACATAGAAAATAATATACTGCATTCCCATATTTAAACTTCTCCTAGGCGAAAGTCACACTTTTTTGATCAGATTGTTGTAACTTCTTTATACTACCCCGGAACTAAATGAGCCTTCGACCAGTCATCTCCCACCTAAGTTACAATAGTATGAAACAATCAAATACTTGTCTAATGAGCAAGTGTTATAGGTTTTCATGGTGACTAATAATTGTATTCAGAAAATAATATGTTACATTCCTATATTTGAATTCCACCTAGGCATGAAGCCATATTTTTATTCAAATCGTAGTAACTTCTTCTTATAGTTTTGAAATTGGAAGAGGTTTTGATCGATAAACTCCCACTTAATTTATGGACAATATGGACCACTCAAATATTTCATCTTGTGACCGAACATTGTAGTTCTCCACGGTGAATAACGGTTTTAACTGAAAAATAACAGGCTATGTTCCTATATTTTAACTCCATCTAGATACAAAGTCGTTATTTTTTTTTCAAACTACAATACCCTTCTTTGTACTACATCCTAGATGAAGCTTCAACCTATGAAATCCTACCTAAATTTTGAATGGTATGAAATAATAGGATACTTCATCTTATGAATGAACGCTGTAGTTTTCCATGGTGACTAATGGCTATACTTAGAAAATAATATGCTGTATTACCATGTTTAAACTTGGCCTAAGCATTTAACAACTTTTTTTATTCAAACTATAGTAACTTCTTCGTACTACCTCAGAATAAAGCAAGACTTTGGTCGATGAACTTTCCGTTAAATTACAAATGACGTTAAACACTTTAATACTTCATCTTGTCATTGTGTGCTCTAGTTTTCCATGGTGATAAGCTTCTTCTTAACAAATTTAAACATCTAGGTAGATTAGGTAATCATCTTGTTAGATAGGTTTGGTCAGGGAGACCACCGTATTAAGTGAGTCAAAATAAATAAATAATAAATGAGTTAGATCAAATTTTACTGGACTCACATAGGACCTTATCTTACCTTCTTGACAACTCTTACTATTTCTTTCTCAAGCAAAACTAGCAATTCTTTAAATAAAAGATAAGCGATTTCAAATCAGCTTTGTGCGTAATGATTATTGCATTAAGCGCAATAATCAATTTCACAGTTCTTTTGGATATTACTAATGACACTCCAAAAATTGACATAAGGCGGTAATATTTTACGAGTATACCCCTGTTTTACTAAATTCATGTGAGGAGCATCTGCATTTTTTAGAGCTGAATAAATGTTCTATGTTTTCACTCAAATGAAAACAAAAAATAGTCTGTTCTTTTTACCTCAAACCCTAATTATCCAACACTAAAAAAGACCGAATTCGAACTTGAAAATGGTGAGGACGAAGAACACCTCAAGCTTGATGCAATCAATCTCAAACATCATGGAGAAGATAATAGCAAGGTAAGAGATAAACCCTTAATTTGATGAAATGAAATCGCGACAGCTGAGATTGCCATAAACCCTAGGTAGTTCATTGTTGCACAATATAGTATAGTTAGGCCGACATCAAAATTTTAATCAGTAAGGGTTAAAGAAACTTACATTTTAATTCGGTTGAGGGATTTTGTTTATTTTATTTCAGTTGAGGAATGTCACATTTCAACTATTGCATGGTGTGTCGGTCTTAACTATTATTTGTTGGTGTTATTTCTAATTAATTATAAAACAAATGATTTTATTCATTCTATGCAATAAGAAATCGATGTCTATGTAACTGAGAAATCGTATACCACCAAATGCATTAAATCAGAAAAAAATATACTAACTTTAGGAAGAATGTAGAAATGAATTGCGAAGGAAAATTCAAATCTTGGTGGAAGCAACAATGGTAGTGGTAGCAGTAGTCAGGATTAGAGTGGTAGATCAGGTCATAACATTGAGAAAGTTGTAGGAAAGGGTATCTGTTCGGAGGAAATTGGCAAAGACCAAGTGAAGAAAGTGAAATGGATAGTGAGATGAAGATTTAACATTGAGGAGGAAGAATAAAGTCAAAAGTTGATGAAGAGTCATCAACTCATTTGAAAATATATAAACTGTAACCTATTCCACTTCCACTACATGTCCTTTATCTTCTTGGTCCTCCATTAAAGCTACAAACTTACTCACTCTTTCCACGTTACGTTTGATGCAATCCACTGTGTTAATATTGTAAAACATTTGAAGATAAGTGAACTGCAGAGTAAGTGGCAAAAACAAGCTTGTATGGAGTTTAATACTAATGAAAGGAGAGTTGCCTATGTAGCCCTTAACTATTAGGATTGTCTCATGTGGTTAAGGAGGACTGATAGTCGCACATCATGAAATAAATTGATGGAGTTGATTATAAATATGAGCCGGTAAGCATGTAACATCAGGGAATTCCTTTTGTTATATGCCAGTTGTGTGCCAGCACATATGCGTGCGGAGAAGGGGGGCTTTGTTCCAACCATCGTTACATAACAGTGGTATCAGAGCCGAAGGTTACAGACTGGGCCATGCAAGCAAGAAAGTGCTCTCAAAATATACTGCAAGTCAAGGGGGAAACTGTTAGGATTGTCTCGCATGTTGTTAAGGAGGATTGATGGTTTGAAACAATAGTCCCACCTCATGGAATAAATTGAAGGAGTTGAGTACAAATATGAGCCTGTAGACACATAACATCAGATATTCCTTTTGTTATACAGGAGTTTTGTGTCAGCTCATATGCGTGCGAGGAAGGGGACTTTGTTCCGACCATCGTTACATAACAGATAGGATTATGTCACAAATACGTTGCCTTATTTATGTATTTCATGGATTTGGTAGAGTAATTTAGTACCTCTTTTATTGCGTAAAAGAAAGCAACATATTATCTATATAGGAAAGATTTTTTAAAGGGTGAAAGCAATCAAATGCTTATTAATGAAGATATGTTCTCAATACTAATATAAATAGGCATCATATGGCTCATTATATGTGCATGGGAAAAAGGTTATTTTTCTTTTTTGTTTGGTATTGAGATATAATTCTCAATTTTTTAGGCTATATCTGGTAATCATTTGGTGAATTAATAAAGATTTTGGTTGGAGGAATTTGTATGTCAATTTTTTTATTTACTTCTTATATCTTCTAAAATATGATTATGTAGAGATCCTAAAAATTCATAACAATAACGTCCATCTTATTGTAGTTTAGCAATGTCGCTCGAACTGTAGCAGGATAAGTCATATGTTTTCTTAACAAATCACAACAGTGCCAAACTATTCAGCGATAACATACCCAGATTTTGACATCTACATCTAGTCACTTAACCTAATACTATTTGGTCCTTGTATCCTGCTATTTATTTCCCTATAGCCACATTCATTTCACGTTCTTCTGTACATCTCGCAATGGAAAGGTAAATTATCGACCATAGACTCATGTACAAAAATATAGTGTCTAGACCTTCGGTTATGGAGATTTATTTGGTTAACCACAACCTAATACCTACAATTTCCATCACTGGGCAAGCTATAGATACCAATAATGTAGGGCCTCGTACATTTAAGCATTTGCAACAAATAGTATGCAGTAGCGTCATTTCTTTCGCATACTATATTCTTCATGCTTCTCCTTTGACTTGAATCGCATAATAACGCAACTTCGACATTCCTAAAGTGTGAGGTTTCTAGTTAGTTGACTTATCTTTTTTTGAAGATCTACCTATTTCAATAGTTTCCACATGTGGTTCTAAAATTTTAGAGATTCGAGGGAACAATATTAATTTCAAATAACTTTGACTAACTACTCTCTCATTATCAAGAGATTCATCATATCTTCATTTCAGAGCTTGAACTTCTGGCAAATCAAAGAAATTAGTAGTTGAACAATGCAATGTAGGAATAAAAGATAATTGCTTTCAAAGTAGGTCTATAGAAGTAAAAGGTTGGACCCCGTATGAGTATCGAAAGTCTACAAGCATATAAGAACATGGTAATCCAATTAATTGCCATAGAACAAAACCACAATCTCAATACTTAATTTGATGTTTGAGATGCTACTCTTATCTTGTAATAATAAATCTAAAGCTTTATGAGATACAAGCCTCAAAATTTCTTTGAACACATTTTCATATTGGAAATGAGGCATTGTCTTAGAATTAATGTAACACCCCACCTCTGCTAGGGTCACTCGCAAAGGGAATGCACTAGCTTTGTTGGAGCATTATCTAGGTAAACATACACAGAAATATTACAAAACAAAACATATAAAATAGCGGAAGAAGAACCAAATTTCATTGCTTTGAAATCTAGAAAGGTATAAAGCCTTTTACATCAAAATGCCATTAAATCCATTACATTGAAATCTGTCTTGCAATAGTAAAGAAGCATAAAACCATAGTCATAAATCATTCCCCAAGTAAAACAGTAAAGCAGCCATAACCAAGAAAGGTCCAAGCCATATATGATGATCTTGAGGCAGAAAGAAGTCCAAACTAAGTAGTAGTGTTTCCTCCCTGAGAACCTGGGGGGGGTGGAACGGAAGAAAAAGAGGCGAAACAAAACGGGTCAGTCATAAAGACTGAGTAAGTCCTAGTGACTTTCAGCATAAAAACAGGTAATAATAACATGGTATGAATAAACTGAAAGTAAACATAAGCATGATGACAAGATAAGCTACAGGCACGATAACTAAGAATAACATCAGCAGATTTCTGTCATGTATAACATTGCAAGGTTCCCATTCAAGATGAACTATGTATAGTTTCGTAAGATTCCTATCAAGCATCGCAAGATTTCTCTGCTTCACCATTAAAATGATATCTATTTGCTCTACACCACCTAACTAGTGTCCCAACTAGTAATCTATATAAAATGATAAAATCATAACGTGATCCCAATCCCCGAAATTAAGGTTGCTTTCACATGTACATCTATTATTTATTACCTAGATCTAATCTAGGGTTTTCTATCGAGCGCTTCCTAGATTCAACCAGGATTTATGCCACCTAGGTCCAACCTAGGGATTATGCTACCTATTGAACACTTCTCGGATTTAGGGTTTATGCCACCTAGGTCCAACCTAGGGATTATGCTACCTATGTGTGTCATACGGCCCCCAATGATTGTAGATACCTATGCTGGTCCCACCATGGGGTGTATCAAGACCCATGGTGGCGGCCTGACGCAATTCTAGAATACATAGGTTATACTACTGGTGCCCCCAGTGCCCTGTTTGTCTGCTCCGAAGTGTGTGCACGCCCGCACTCCGTTAGAACCCACACTGTTGCACCCACTGCCGTCGCTTTGACCACTTACAATCAGCCCAGTAATCGTGCCACACCCTACCTAGTTTCAGGGTACCATGATACCTAATTGGGTTACTGCTGAAATGGGTCCCTGTTACTAGGGTTTCCTACTGGTTAAGTTTGTGGGCCTATATATACAGATATTACCCACCTTCCCGTGATGTACTTAACCCACCGATTCAAGCATGCTTATTAATGGTTAAGTTTGTGGGCCTATATTTACTAATATTACCCTCCAACCCGATATGTACTTAACCCTCTTCGTCCATCACGTTAAGTTGGTTAAGTGTTTTCTCTTGTTTTACTTAACCCTACCACACATCATTTTATATCGGTTAAGTGTTGTTCCTTGTGTTACTTAACCCTACCGCAAGCCTTGTTATACTGGATAAGTGTTCTCCCTTGTGTTAACTTAACCCCACCGCATGTCATGTCATATTGGTTAAGTGTATATTGACTTATCCCACCTACTTATCATGTTGTGACGGTTAAGTGTTACCCTCTGTTGTTACTTAACCTTACCACACATCAGGTTATATCAGTTGGGTGTTATCAACCTATTCAAGTTAGCCGAACCCATCCGCTAGTCATGTTATAACGGTTAAGTGTCATTAGCCTAGCCACGTTACTTTACCCACCCATTCGTAGCGTATTGGTTAAGCCTACATTTATAAGTTTTACATGTTCTTAACTCATACCGGTTAGGTCCACATTTACATGTCAAATTTCCATGTCATCCCACCTAACCCTCTAACCATACCCACATCTTATTATGGTTAGTATTCCTTAATTCATTCATTATGACGAACGAAACATGACCTCTCACATTAGACCATGCATTTTGTGGTCACTGGATTTGCCGGGCGGTTCCAGGTAGATTTACACCACAAACTGGGTCTAACCTCGTGTCATCAACCGTTACGCCTACAATTTGGCCTTCGACTTCTCACATTAGACTGAAACTTTGTGGCTACTGAATTTGTCGGGCGGTTCCGGGCAGATTTACACCACAAACTGAATCTAACCTCGTGTCAAAGGTTCATTAATGGTCGTATTCCACCTAAATCCCCAATATCAGTTCATGCGTTTAACATATAGAAATGTTCATGATTCACGTTTTTGCCCCAAAACGTATTCCCACATTATTATCATAATTCACTATAAGGTTATGCCAAGTTATAACCTTTTATTTACAATACATGCCAATTACCCAAAACCCAACTTAGGCGCGTTCATATTAAACCTCTACTAAGTCATAAATTATAATATATGTTTCAATTCCAAATTTTACAAAATTAACATATGCCCAAGTTCTAGATTACATGTAAGTTTTACATATGCCCAATTCGTACCAAATTTACATATGTTCAATTTATGTCGTTTTACATGTACGCCATTTTACCATGTCAAGTTCTAGCCAAAATTACATGTATCAAGTTTCATACCCAATAAACCCAAATCATGATTCATGATGTAGTTATCCCAAACTATAATCTTTTTATTACAGTACATGTCAATTGCCCAAGTTCATAATACATGTTTATGCCAAATATCAAATTTACGATTGCTTTCATGTTCAAATTCCCAATTATAAATATGCCTAATTAACATAAGCCCAATCTTTTGATTTAATTTACATAGTCCCAAACTCGTGATTTAATTTACATGCCAATTCATGTATGCCCAAACTTGCAATTTCAATTATATTGACAATAGCCAAATTTCAAATTTCATGTTATGCCATCAATTCCACTACACACATATATCCAAATAGGTAATATCCCAACATTTCCCCGTATACAAATCGCACGTATATCATAGTTTAGGCCTAGGTCCGAGATTGACCAAGGTTCATCAAAGAAAATAAATAGGGGAAGGTAGAATTTGTATAACAATAAGTACAGAGAGAAAACTGGCATAAGAACATCGTCTCAGGCATACAAGATAGATCTTGATAATAATATCAACATGAATCAAGAAAAACTGATTTACAACAAGCTGAATAGTTCAAAGGATTGACATGAAAATGAGAATAGAAAAGTCCCAAAACTCAAGATTCAAGAAGCAATAGATCTGAATCAATAAACGTACTTAAATCCAATTCCACTTTATTTCATGGCCATATTATAAGTAAATGTTTAAATCTAAAAACAAATAGAACTTACAGAGCATGGCTAATGAATTAAGAATTGAATTTGTTGTAAAAATGTCGCGGTGTTGTTAATTTATTGTCTTGAATCATTGTAGAAGCCTTGTTCTTTGAATTGATTTGAGTTTGAATGTTTGTACTTTGATTTAGAGACGGCGGCCATGGTTCAAGAGGTATTTTAGCAGCATAATGGTATAAGAATGATTTGATATGAATTAGGTTAGGTCAAAGGGTGTTTTTAGGTGTAGCAACTAGTTTAGACCCTTAGATTAACCCTAGAATCAATCCGGACCATCAAAACACGTCTCAGGCTTCAAAAATGAGTTCTCGGTCAAAACAGGCCGACCACGTCGACCTGTAAGGGGGGGAAGTCGACTACATGGTCGACCTGGGGAGTAGGTCGACCCTAGGGTCGACCACATGGTCGACCTGGTCCCCAGTTCGACCCCCAGGATTACCCCCAGGTCGACCTGCCTAGTCCTGTGCTACCTAAAATCTGCTGAATCTTCTACAGGCCATAACTTCTTCATCCGGACTACGATTTTCGAAAACTCGGACTCTATTTCATGTAAAATTTCGATACGAATGCAATGGCATAACCCATTTCCCTTGATTCTTATTCTCAAAATTAATTATACCCTGATTTCTAGTTTTAACAGGATATTAAAATTCGGGTTGTTACATTCTCCCCTCCTTAAAGGATTTCATCCCCAAAATCTTCAAGTTAAGAAGAATGTGTCCTACCATCCAATCATCCATCTACTCAATCATCAATCACAGGTATCCATTGTCCTTAAGAGATTTTAATGTTGTATGAACATATGCAAAAAGTGTGTGTATATGTTCCTTATCTAATGCAAATGATCAGGCCTGATTGATCTTCTTAATGCAAAATATGTTTAGTGCAATGAGTCCAACATGTATGCAAATAGTCCTAGTCACATAAACACTATATGTGTGTACAGACATCCATCCATATGCATCATCCATATGATAACACATCCAATTTCATCCGTAAATAAGTACAAACACTCATGCATATGCAATATGGAAATGTGTCTGAGCCGATCTAGTGCCTAATGTGTGTTATGCAATCACGAGCAACCACTAGCAGCCACTTGCAACCATCAATCATAACATGTCTCAAACACATATTTACACCCAATTATTTCTACCTAAAGGAATAGTCGAACGATAGAAGCAAGTAAAAACCTTGTGCCCATCAGGCAATGTAAAAACTGAAAATCTGTGTCATATATATACTGATTTGGAGAAGAACTCCCTAAGCACCAGCCCCGAAGACCGAAATCAACATCAGGCTGACACCCAAAGAATTAACCAACCAATATATATGTTTCTAGGAAACTAAGCATGATGGACTCCTTTTTGGTCACAAGAAATCCCTTCCTAAAACCAACCCATATCCTATAAAACCCAAAAAGTTTAGTCAACCCAACGGACACCCTCAAGCCCCAACATGTATTACTAACAGATGAGTCATACTCCCTATGGGTTTTGCAATAGAAATAGGATGGGATAGGACCGAGAGGTTATACTTAAAAGATAGCATGCAAGTAAGCTCTACAGGAAAAGAGGGATCAAGGATATATTCTTAAAAAGAGATATGATGCGCGTATCTAGTCTTCATTCTTCTAAGTCGCATTTTCTTGAGCTTAACTCCATTGTGCTTTGTCCGTCTTTAACTTCATAATTTCGTAGCTTCTTTACTCTTGTTTCCAAAATATGAGTTGGAACTAATTTCACTATTGTTTCTCGTCCCATTTTCCCTTATCCTCCTTCTAGTATACTCGGCTCAAACATAACTGTGTACTCATGGTTTCATGCAAGCTCTCCAAAATTCACTAGTGAATCTCGGATCTCGTTCACTTACTAGAAGGTATTCCACATAAATGAATTATCTCTTGAAAATAAACAAATGCCAACCATGTTGCCAATTGTACTTACTAAGGTGATTTTATATAACTCATGCATAAGCGAGATGAACCATTCGCCTTAGTGGTGAACATTACTCGAGCGGATCAATAAATATATTAAGAGATTCTAGGTAACTAAGCATGGCAAAACCCTAAGGGTTACACTAGACTTCGAGGGCATTACCGGGGCAAGTCAAGAGTCTAACTACCCTCTTTTCATACTCGAGAATGGTATCATTTTTGGATAACCACTCCATCCCTAGAAACAACCCATAGCCCAAAAACATAAGAATTACTTCTAAACTCAACACTTAGCATAGACATTCTCAAATCCAAACAAGTCATGAATAAATGAGCCGATTCCCTAACAGGATTTGAGAATAAAATGGGATCCTCTACTACGCTAGTACTAAGGTGCAGAGATCAACTATCGAAGCAGAATTAAAAGGATGTGATGTACAAAAACAAAGTTCTAATGGGAGGATAGAAAAGAAAAGCTAAACCTTTGACAAAAACGTTACCACCTCTCTTAAGTATGCTAGTAGTGAGAGCATACAATTGCCCTCTCGACGATCTTGTCCTTTGCCCTTGTCCTTGTCCTATAATACTTAACTACATGTCCCTTTTTACCATACTAAAGATACTTTCTTTTGTCATGGGTTTTATTATTCTTTCACTTTGGCCTCTTTCCTTTCACCTTTTCCTCCTTCGTGGATTAAGCCTTATCAACAAGTTTCTCATCCTTAGACTTGTGTTCTTTATCCTCGTTCCTACTATCCTTGTATAGCTTGTTGAAAAGTTTCTCGAAAGCTACTTCCATCGCACGACAACCCTACAAAGCTTGAGATAAGATTAGTCGCAGGTAAAACTATTGCGGCTACAGATGGAGGTTGGACACTACTTTGACCTCCGACATGTGTCGCATGCCTACAAACTATGGTGAAAAAGAAAGAGAGAAGAGACTCAAGGAGAGAATCAAAAGATAGTGCATATGGCTTTGGGGAATATGCCTTTCGTAAAACAAAACTTTTTTTTTATAGAAAAATGTTTCTTTGTAAAGGTTTTGAAAATAATTTCAGAAGGCTTTTAAAAGCTTTGGCCCAGTCTAGTAACCTTCTGCTCTGATACCAAATGTAACACCCCACCTCCGCTAGGGTCACTCACAAAGCGAATGCACTAGCTTTGGTGGAGCATTATCTAGGTAAACATACACAGAAATATTACAAGATAGAACATATAAAACAGCGGAAGAAGAACCAAATTTCATTGCTTTAAAATTTAGAAAGGTCTAAAGCCTTTTACATCAAAATACCATTAAATCCATTACATCGAAATCTGTCTTGCAATAGTAAAGAAGCATAAAACCATAGTCATAAATCATTCCCCAAGTAAAACAGTAAAGAAGCCATAGCCAAGAAAGGTCCAAGCCATATATGATGATCATGAAGTAGAAATAAGTCCAAACTAAGTAGTAGTGTTTCCTCCCTGAGAACCTTGGGGGGGGGGGGGGGGACGGAAGAAAAAGAGGCGAAACAAAACGGGTCAGTCATAAAGACTGAGTAAGTCCTAGTGACTTTCAGCATAAAAACAGGTAAAGATAACATGACATGAATAAACTGAAAGTAAACATAAGCGTGATGACAAGATAAGCTACAGGCACGATAACTAAGAATAACATCATAGGATTTCTGTCATGTATAACATTGCAAGGTTCCCATTCAAGATAAACTAAGTATGGTTTCGCAAGATTCCTATTAAGCATCGCAAGATTTCTCTGCTTCACCATTAAAATGATATCTATTTGCTCTGCACCACCTAACTAGTGTCCCAACTAGTAATCTATACAAAATGATAAAATCATAACGTGATCCCAATCCCCGAAATTAAGGTTGCTTTCACGTGTACATCTATTATTTATTACCTAGATCTAATCTAGGGTTTTCTATCGAGCGCTTCCTAGATTCAACCAGGATTTATGCCACCTAGGTCCAACCTAGGGATTATGCAACCTATTGAACACTTCTCGGATTTAGGGTTTATGCCACCTAGGTCCAACCTAGGGATTATGCTACCTATGTGTGTCATACGGCCCCCAATGATTGTAGATACCTATGCTGGTCCCACCATGGGGTGTATCAAGACCCATGGTGGCAACCCGACGCAATTCTAGATTACATAGGTTATACTACTGGTGCCCCCAGTGGCCTGTTTGTCTGCTCCGAAGTGTGTGCACGCCCGCACTCCGTTAGAACCCACACTGTTGCACCCACCGCCGTTGCTTTAACCGCTTACAATCAGCCCAGTAATCGTGCCCCACCCTGCCTAGTTTCAGGGTACCATGATACCTAATTGGCCTATTGCATAAATGGGTCCCCGTTACTAGGGTTTCCTACTGGTTAAGTTTGTGGGCCTATATATACAGATATTACCCACCTTCCCGTGATGTACTTAACCCACCGATTCAAGCATGCTTATTAATGGTTAAGTTTGTGGGCCTATATTTACTAATATTACCCACCAACCCGATATGTACTTAACCCTCTCCGTCCATCACGTTAAGTTGGTTAAGTGTTTTCTCTTGTTTTACTTAACCCTACCACACATCATTTTATATCGGTTAAGTGTTGTTCCTTGTGTTACTTAACCCTACTGCAAGCCTTGTTATATTGGCTAAGTGTTCTCCCTTGTGTTAACTTAACTCCACCGCATGTCATGTCATATTAGTTAAGTGTATATTGACTTAGCCCACCTACTTATCATGTTGTGATAGTTAAGTGTTACCCTATGTTGTTACTTAACCTTACCACGCATCAGGTTATATCAGTTGGGTGTTATCAACCTATTCAAGTTAGCCCGACCCATCCGCTAGTCATGTTATAACGGTTAAGTGTCATTAGCTTAGCCACGTTACTTAACCCACCCATTCGTAACGTATTGGTTGAGCCAACATTTATAAGTTTTACCTGTTCTTAACTCATACCGGTTAGGTCCACATTTACATGTCAAATTTCCATGTCATCCCACCTAACCCTCTAACCATACCCACGTCGTATTATGGTTAGTATTCCTTAATTCATTCATTATGACGAACGAATCATGACCTCTCACATTAGACCATGCATTTTTTGGTCACTGGATTTGCCGGGCGGTTCCGGGCAGATTTACACCACAAACTGGGTCTAACCTCGTGTCATCAACCGTTACGCCAATAATTTGGCCTTCGACCTCTCACATTAGACTGACACTTTGTGGCTACTGGATTTGCCGGGCGGTTCCCGGCAGATTTACACCACAAACTGAGTCTAACCTCGTGTCAAAGGTTCATTAATGGTCATATTCCACCCAAAACCCCAATATCAGTTCATGCGTTTAACATATAGAACCGTTCATGATTCATGTTTTTGCCCCAAAATGTAATCCTGAATTATTATCATAATTCACTATAAGATTATGCCAAGTTATAGCCTTTTATTTACAATACATGCCAATTACCCAAAACCCAACTTAGGCGCGTTCATATTAAACCTCAACTAAGTCATAAATTATATTATATGTTTCAACTCTAAATTTTACAAAATTAACATATGCCCAAGTTCTAGATTACATGTAAATTTTACATATGCCCAATTCATACCAAATTTACATATGTTCAATTTATGCCGTTTTACATGTATGCCATTTTACCATGTCAAGTTCTAGCCAAAATTACATGTATCAAGTTTCATACCCAATAAACCCAAATCATGATTCATGATGTAGTTATCCCAAACTATAATCTTTTTATTACAGTACATGTCAGTTGCCCAAGTTCATAATACATGTTTATGCCAAATATCAAATTTACGAATGCTTTCATGTTCAAATTCCCAATTCTACATATGCCTAATTAACATAAGCCCAATCTTTTGATTTAATTTACATAGTCGCAAATTCGTGATTTAAGGTACATGCCAATTCATGTATGCCCAAACTTGCAATTTCAATTATATTGACAATACCCAATTTTCAAATTTCATGTTATGCCATTAATTCTACCACACACATATATCCAAATAGGTAATATCCCAACATTTCCCCGTATACAAATCGCACGTATATCGTAGTTTAGGCCTAGGTCCGAAATTGACCAAGGTTCATCAAAAGAAAATAAATAGGGGAAGATAGAATTTGTATAACAATAAGTACAGAGAGAAAACTGGCATAAGAACATCGTCTCAGGCATAAAAGATAGATCTTGATAATAATATCAACATGAATCAATAAATACTGATTTACAACAAGTTGAATAGATCATAGGCTTGACATGAAAATGAGAATAGAAAAGTCCCAAAACTCAAGATTCAAGAAGCAATAGATCTGAATCAATAAACATACTTAAATCCAATTCCACTTTATTCCATGGCCATATTATAATTAAATGTTTAAATCTAAAAACAACTAGAAATTACAGAGCATGGCTAATGAATTAAGAACTGAATTTGTTGTAAAAATGTCGCGGCGTTGTTAATTTATTGTCTTGAATCATTGTAAAAGCCTTGTTCTTTGAATGTTTGTACTTTGATTTGGAGAAGGCGGCCATGGTTCAAGAGGTATTTTAGCAGCATAATGGTGTAAAAATGATTTGATATGAATTAGGTTAGGTCTAAGGGTGTTTTTATAGGTGTAGCAACTAGTTTAGGCCCTTAGATTAACCCTAGAATCAATCTGGACCATCAAAACACGTCTCAGGCTTCAAAAATGAGTTTTGGGTCAAAACAGTTCAACCAGGTCGACCTGTAAGGGGGGAGGTCGACTACATGGTCAACCTGGGGGGTAGGTCGACCCTAGGGTCGACCACATGGTCGACCTGGTCCCAGGTCGACCCCCAGGTCGACCTGCCTGGTCCTGTGCTGCCTAAAATCTGCTGAATCTTCTACAGGCCATAACTTCTTCATCCGGACTCCGATTTTCGAAAACTCGGACTCTATTTCATGTAAAATTTCGAGACGAACGCAGTCGAGTAACCCATTTCCCTTGATTCTTATTTTAAAAATTAATTATACCCTGATTTCTAGTTTCAACAGGTTATTAAAATTCGGGTTGTTACAAGTAATCATCCCGAAAGCATATTCAGTTCCAACTAGTTCATTCTCCGCACAAAGATTTTTGTTCGTTTAACACTGCACAAAACTACCTATGGCCAAATCAAAATACATTTTCAATGATGATGTGCACTTTCAACTAAACTAGTGGACAAATTATCATATTGTTTTATTTTGTTAATCCAGAGCGAAACAAACATCTCCTTATATTTTCCCAACTATTTTTTCATTATATATGTGGCTGAATTTTTTGTTTCATAAACCATGTGTCTTGAAATGAGTTTAAGTTCCTAGGATACTCTTCTTTTGAAAAAAAAGTTAATCACGTTAATCCAGCCATCCCATTTTTTTATTCCTTCTTCCCTTCATTATCCTCTAACAATCCTATTTTCTCTTCGAACAACACTAGTGAGATAACCCGTAACTTCCCCGTGAAGGAAAGCCCGAATTCGCTTTGAGGACAACATACATCGGAACGCAAACAGAAGAACATTTCATTGTTTATTACAACAATTTCATCAGAATACAAGAATATACAGTATGAATAAATATTATACAACAGAGAATATAAGAGATTACAATAGATTACATAGCAGTGGAAAAACAATACAAAACACAACTGAAAGTAATACACGGATACAGAGCTTTTTGAGCATCGTTCCAGCTGTAAATCAGGATCCTGTGAATATAAATCTGCAAAACCAAAACTACTAGCTGCCCGTGTGGAAAATAGGCGCACCCAGAGTTTAGGTTAAAACAATAAACTCCAAGTCAGTCATGTGACTGGTGTGAGAACTGAAACAGTTATTAATCTTTATTTTTAAAGTTAGGTAAATCAAGGGACCACGTCGTATAACATGGAACGGGTTTCCTCCCAAGAATACCAGTGCATAAAACAACAGCGCCATGCCAAATAAAGAAGAAAGAAGCTATTATAAGACCCAGGTCCCATCACATAATGCAACGCAAGCCGAAGGATAGGGTTTTTACCTTATAATAGCCAAAAATGCTTGGTAAGTGAAATTTCATATTTTATTATTACTATAAGTGAAGAAAACAACTTCAATCATAATGTATAAATCATAGACGACATAAGTGACCCATACCACTATGTCGCCGTACTAGGCTCTACAAATAAAACCGAAATATCACGTATTGGAAATTGGATTCCATCATGAGTCGAGGCAAGGGGGAAGCTCCTATCCGTTCGAGACACTCTAACAAATGTCTCAGGACCACACATAGTGATCCTTGGAATCAGTTGGGCCGGTCCTCTCTTACTTTTGAGGATTAGTTATTCCTGAACACACGTTTCCCGGTCCTATTGGACCTATATATAATGGTCTATACGTCAGCTCACATAGTGCCAGTTATCGACCATATATTCGAGGCTCCTCGCATTCCAACAATCACACAGGTAAAGAGTATATAAATGTCAGGGCTGGTAGGTCACTGACATCACCCATAGCTAGAACGAAACGTCGTGTTCTCCCAACGGTCCGTATCCCGTTTTTGACTCATACTGAGGTGTGATGCTTGCGAAGTAACGCTATACACAAAGCTGTGCCACACAGGCCTTGCTTTGAACATCAACCACAAGACTTTGCTTTCCAACAGAAGCCTTGATCATCTGCCACTTAGTCGTGCCACACAGACAATTCTCTCCATGCGACTGATGTCCATCGATATACAAGCTCTGAGCTCGTACGTCCTAGAGAAGGGCGTTAAGCAAGAGAATAAATTCTTTGCCGCCAAAGAGATGTATATTTAATATAGATCAATCAACACAGAATAAAATTCAATGTCAGAAACACAGTCCATTTACAAGTTCTTTCTGGATCTGAACGAAACCGGAGGCACTTTCCTCACATATCCATCGATCTCCAAGTACGTCTGGACGATCACCAACTGATTCTCTCCTCTTGGGTGTACAGCCCAATCAAGATCATCAATAATCATCCAAACGATGTAAAGACTTCCGGTCTTCAACCACTGTCTTCATCTACGATTTATTGTTGAATCGGTTATTTAGAATAGGTATAAACCCGGCCTTTCCGAATAACCCGCGTATATAATAAACAAATGTTACACAAACACAACATACGCCTCATTCCAATTCAGAATATTCTTTTATTCAAATTTTCACATTCTTAGGGAAAGGTTCCCATTAATTTTATCAAAGATAAATTCTTCTAAATTTATTCTTTAATCTTCCTTTGGATATCACTTCAAACCATATTATGGTTTGCCAAACTAGTCGGGATTAGCAAACCACACCGAAGTAATTATTTATTTTATTTCCCAATCCCAACCTATTTGTCCCATGGAGAAAAACTAGTAATACTCCTGTAATAACCCGAAAATCTGGGCCAATTTAAAAATTTTAGTTTGGCAATTTTAGCGAATTTTGATTATTTAAAATGAATTATTTTAAATAATAATGACGAGAAATTTATTTTGAATATAATTCGAACGTATATATTATATAGATCGTCATTGGAATATAAATATTTATTTATATTTATAAAAGGAATTGAAAATGGCGCGGTAGTTCGATAATTCGATTTCAAACTTCAAATGAATGTACCGGGTGCAAAATAAACTGGATATCAGTGAAACCAAAAATAATGGAATCTAATTGTGACTATCTTTCCAACGAATCCGAAAAATCGAAATTTCATAGCGGGAATCAAAAGATATGTCCAAATGAAAATTCTGAATAGTCGCTATGAAATTCAGGCCCTTAAAAATGGAAATTTTGCAAACGACCTAGGATTTCGATGAAACCACTTTTGTTGGGTCCGTGATGTAAGGTTATTGCTAGATTCCAAATTTCATAATTTTTTGAATCAATATGTGAGCGTGGCAAAGGAAAACGCGTTTGACCAGTTTTAGTTGATTTTAATCGACTGGAAAATGACCATTTTTCAAACGGTCTCAGAATTCGACGAAACTAGTTTTGTTAGGACCGTATCATCAATATGAAGCTAGAAAATATTTTTCTGGAATTTTTAGAGTTCGTATATGACCCCGGTAAATTGAAATGCGCGTTCAAATTCAATATATAGAGTTATATGTTGATTTTGACGAAAACTGATCGAAATGATCGAACCAGCTTACGATACATATCCCATTGTGTTCGGAATGGGGGTATTACGCTATGGACGACAGTCGGTGGGTTCGATTTCGAGTTCAAATTATAAAGTTACTTTTTGAAATCAATATATAATTAAATATATATATTTTATATGAAGCCCCCCCATATTTTCCTATAACCGGTCAACCCCCCCCCCCCTCAATCGATCAAAACAGAAGAAAAAAAACCCTACAGCTAGAATCGCGACCCCCCCTTCGACCAGTTCGCCGCGCCGCCTCCAGGCCGATCCGCCACCCATCGCCAACCTCCCCCTGCCACCGACGCCCTCACCTGCCCCGCCTCCTCCTATTCTCTCTCCTCGTCTGGAACCGCACCCCCTAAACCCGATGACCCGCTGCCCCCTGGCCCACCTCCGACTGGCCGCACCCCCTGCAACACTCCGAAGCACTGACGAACCCCCCCTCCGCCAATCCGACGTCAGCACCAGTTTCTCCCTTTCCCGATTAAAATAGCTGTAAGTTTTATTCCTTTTTAAATATAAAGCTTAGTTTTTTTATATGATTTTCATGAGTAGAAAAGTTAGAATTTTTATGAGTAGAAAAATTCGATTTTTAATTCATGAAATGTTATCTTTTTAGAAGAATAAAAATTCGACTTTTATATATTGAATAGCAAAGTAAAAATTCGATTTATATATGTTGAATAGCAAAGTAAAAATTCGATTTTTATATATTGAATAGCAAAATAAAAATTCGATTTTTATATATTGAATAGCAAAGTAAAAATTCGATTTTTATAGATTGAATAGCAAAGTAAAAAAATTCGATTTTTATATATAGAATAGCGAAGTAAAAATTAGATTTTTATATATAGAATAGCAAAGTAAAAATTCGATTTTTATATATTGAATAGCAAAGTAAAAATGTGATTTTTATATATGTAGAGGATACGGGCAAAGAAAGTGACAAGAGGCAAGAACGGCGAAGACTTCTACATTTGAAGAGTCATGGCGTTGGATTAGCTAATCTGTGAGAACTTCTCACCTTTTAATTTTGTTTTTCTAGTTATAAATATATACTAGGATGCAGACGGTGTTTAGTAGCACCTGACACCCGTCGTCCACAGACCATGGACGGCTTGTATGCTTGGTTGTTTGATTTTGATGTGTAGTTGATTATGTGATGTGAAATGAAATAAAATATTTATATAGTTAAAAATATTTTATAGTTAAAAATAGAATTTTTAACGTGTATATGAAATGAAATAAAAATAAACAGATCGGACGATTTGTTTATATACACACATTTGACTGGTATTGATTGGGACGATAAATTTTACACATCGCCCAACTGCACAAATAAAATCTGTGTTTGATTGTTTGAAACCCCACATGGGTATTGGGGTGATATATCACATACACTAATCCCGATTGTTTAGTTCTATGTCGATCGATGGATTGACAGACTGTTATAAGCGTTGAATATTTATATTTGATGCTTATACAGTGTAGAATGCACTTTGGATGATGGTTGATTATTCATCGTTGTTATTGTATACATGCGTAGTAGAAAATCCATATAATTAACATTATATGGTAATTGATTGGGCCCATTTCAGTTTTGAAAAAGAAATATTTGAAATAGAATATTTGAAATAAATTTTTGAAAATAGAAATATTTGAAAAAGAAATATTTGAAATAGAATATTTGAAAATCGAAATATATGAAGCCGCGTTAATAGATTGACGCCATTTTGACGTGAATGATATTTATATCGATTTTATTCAAATTGAAGTGAATATTAAAGTGAATTGAAATTCGAATTTAATTGAATCGATTTGAAATTCGAAATAAACTGAAATGGTTTTAAATTCGAATAGAATTGAAATCGTTTTGAAATGAATTCGAATTGAAATTGAATAGAAATGAATTTGAATTGAAATTGAATTAATCTGTAATTCAAATTGAATTGAAAACGAATGGAAATTGAATTAAAAATCGTTTTGAAAAGAAAATCGACGAAGTATATATTATATATATTATATATATAATATAATGGCCTGAATAGAATGCGCCGCGCCGCGACAGTTCACGTATTTCGACCATTGACTTCGAACGGATATTGTGGGAGATCCGACCGTCGGATTCTCCTAAAACTGGAACCGTTGGGTTCGTATCGAAAAGAGCTTTCTAACGGATATTAGAAATTAGAAATCTAACGGTTGGATTTGGAATTATGTCCAAATCAAATTTGGAAAAGGTCGTTGTAAGTGCAGTTCGATGGCCATTGATGGAAATCGACTGTACGGGCCTTGATAAAATTATTAAAAATATTAATAATTTGTGTAAAATCATCGAAAATGATATGTGAAGAATTGGGATGAAAAACTTCATATTTTAAAAGATAAAAATAGATTTTTATCGAAATGAACTAGTTTTGAACTAGAATAATAATTTATTTATTTTTAAATAAATTAATTGGTTTTGAAATGGTTTTAAAAGAAACCAGAATTTCCAATAATTGAATTGGAATGGATTTGAATCGAAATTATCTTTGGAATATTTCGATGTGGGATTTTGTGATTATACAGATATTGTTATGGAAATTTGAAAGATATATATATCGTTATTTCCAATACGATATTTGTTGGTCGTAGAGTTTGATATTGAATATAAGCCGATATATTTTCTATTCAGAGCCTTGTATTTAATATCAAATGGGATTTGGGTTTGTCGTGAATGGTGTCTTCATTAACACTGTTCTTAAACCCAGTTGAGAAAAAGATTAAATCTTTTTATTTGAAGTGAACCAATTAAGTAATATTTAATTGGAATTGATTTTTGGGTTTATCGTGAACGGTGTTTAAAATAACATTCGTTCTTTAACCCGACAATTAATAGGATGTGGTTGTGGGTTTATCGTGAACCATGTTTTAAATGACATTGGTTCTTTAACCCAGTTAAAGATTAAAACTAGGTGGAGTTTTAATGAATCTTTAATTAGATTGAAATGATCGAGAATGGAGTATCACCAGTTTTGCTCCAGGCGATAGTTAAATCTTTAATTAGATTTGAACGTGAAATGGTAATTGAATTTACCGATAACACCGTGGTGTTAGATATGAAGTAGGACCAGTTTTACTTCATGGGATGAATAGGTTGGGATTGGGAAATAAATGATTACTTCGGTGTGGTTCGCTAATCCCGACTAGTTTGAATTGATATTCAAAAGAAGATTAAAGAATAAATTTAAAACAGTTTATCTTTGATAAAATTAATGAGAACCTTTCCCAAAGAATATTCTGAATTGGAATGAGGCGTATGTTGTGTTTGTGTAACACTTGTTTAATATATACGCGAGTTATTCAGAAAGACCGGGTTTATCCCATTCTGAATAACTGTTTCGACGTGGTGTCGAGGATGAAGACGGTGGTTGAAGACCGGAAGTCTTCACATCGTTTGGGTGATTACTGATGATCTTGATTGGGCTGTACACCCAAGATGAGGGAATCAGTCGGTGGTCGTCCAGATGTGCTTGGAGATCGAGGGATATGCGGGGTACTAGGTGCCTCCGGTTTAGTTCAGACCCAGAACGGACTTGTAAATGGACTGTGTGTCTGACATTGGATTTTAGTCTGTGTGATTGATTTCTATTAAATATATATCTGTTTGGTGGCGGAGAATTTATTCTCTTGCTTAACGCCCTTCTCTGAGACGCACGAGCTCAGGGGTTATATGTTGATAGATATCAAACGCATGGAGTGAATTGCCTGTGTGGCATGCCTAAGTGGCAATTGATCAAGGCTTCTGTTGAAAAGCAAAGTCTTGTGGTGATGATCAAAGCACGGCCTGTGTGGCATAGCTTTGTGTAACGTTGATTCGCGAGCCTCACCCCCGGTTGTGAACCAAAAACGGGAGAGGACCTCAGGGAGGACATGCGTTTCTTTCTAGTTAGAAGTGGCGTCAGTGGTTTTACACGCCCTGACGAGTTTGACTTATGTGGTTGTTGCTGTTGCGAGGCGCCTCGGTTTGATCGGACGATCCGGGTCCGATGGAGTCATTCGTTGGCTCATTTACACCCCATAGGGTGGGGAAACGTAGTGTTCAGGCATTTTAATCCACATCGGTGGACCGGCCCTGACGATCCAAGGGTCGATGCGCTCTGACCCTGAGACATGGGCTAGATTGTCTCGAAGTCGGTGAGGACTATCTTTTGCCTCGGTTCATAGATGGAAATCCAATTTCCAAATACGTGACTTTGCGGTTTTATTTGTAAACCTATATATGGCGACATAGTGGCATGGGACGCTCATGTCGCCTATGATTGATACTTACGATTTGAAGTTGTTTTATACACTATGCACTTGTAATAGTATCAAATGATTTGTTTTAAACGTATCAAGCATTCTTTGGCTGTTATATGGGAAAAACCTATCCCCCGGCTTGCGTTGCATTGTGTGATAGGACCTGGGTCTTATAACAGCTTCAATTTTCTTTTATTTAGCATTGCGCTGTTTGTTTTATGCACTGGTATTCTTGGGAGGAAACCCGCTCCGTGTTATACGGTGTGGTCCCTTGATTTACCGAACTTTAAAAATAAAGATTAACTGTTTTAGTTCTCACACCAGTCCCATGACTGACCGAGTTTATTGTTTTAACCTAAACTCTGGGTGCCCTTATTTTGACACGAGCAGCTAGTAGTTTTGGTTTTTGCAGATTTATATTCACAGGATCCTGTACAGCTGGAATGATATCCGGAAAGCTTTGTATCCGTATATCTCTTCTAGTTGTGTATTGTATTATTTTCCGCTGCTAAGTAATGTATTGTAATCTCTGATATTTTCTATGTAATATTTATTCATTCATACTCTGCATATTCTTGTAATCTGATGGTATTGTTGTAATATACAATGAAATGTTCTTCCGTCTGCGTTCTATTTTGTCGTGTTCTCAAAACAATCAGGCGTTTTGAACGGTTTGATTCGGATCGAGCGAAATTCCTTTTCGTCATAACTCCATATCTAACACCACGGTGTTATCGGTAATTATTTATTACCATTTCACGTTCAAATCTAATTAAAGATTTAACTATCGCTTTGGAGCAAAACTGGTGATACCCCATTTTCGATCACTTTCCAAATTTGATAATTTAAATTATCAATTCACATTTCAATCTAATTACAGATTCATTAAAACTCCACTTAGTTTTAATCTTCTCAACAATCAATATCCTGCCTTTAACTGGGTTAAAGAACCAATGTCACCTAAAACACGATTCACGATAAACCCAAAATCACTTTCTATTGTTAATCGGGTTGAAGAACAGGTGTTATTCAAAACACCGCTCACGATAAACCCCAAAAACCAATTAAAATTCATTTCCAATTAGATACTAATTAACTGGACAATTTCACTAAATCTTAGTTAAAAGATTTATTCTTTTCTAAACTGGGTTCAAGAATAGTATTATTTAAGACACCATTCACTATTAACCCAAAATCTCATTTGATATTGAATACAAGGCTCTGAATAGAAAATATACCGGCTTATATTCAATATCAAATTCTGACACAAACAAATATCGTATTGGAAATAACGATATAAAATATATCTTTCAATTTTCCACAATCATATCTGTATAATCCCAAAATCCAACATTGGAATATTCCAAAGACAATTTCGATTCAAATCCCTTCCAATTCAATTATTGGAAATTCTGGTTATTTTCAAAACCATTTTAAATCAAATTAATTTATTTAAAAATAAATGGAGTTACAATTCTAGTTCAAAACTAGTTCATTTCGATAAAAATCTATTTTTATCTCTTCAAATATGGAATTTTTCATCCCATTTTTTCACAAATCATTCCTTATGATTTTACACAAATTATTGATATTTTTAATAATTTTATCAAGGCCCATACAGTCGGTTTTCAATAACGGCCACCGAACTGCACTTACACCGACCTTTTCCAAATTTGATTTGGACATAATTCAAAATCCAACTATTAGATTTCAAATTTCTACTATTCATTGGAAAGCTCTTTTCGATACGAACCCAAGGTTCCGGTTTCAGGAGAATCCGACGGTTGGATCTCCCGCAACGTCAATTCGAAGTCAATGGTCGAAATTCACGAACTGCCGTAGCGCGGCGCATTCTATTCAGGCCATTATATATATAATATATATATATATATATATTATATTTCGGCGATTTCAATTCAAAGCGTATTTTATAAATCGTTTTAAATTCATTTTCAAAACAATTTCAACTTCATATTCAATTTCGAATTAAAATTGAATATTCCACATCATCGATATACAAATGATAATATTTTCAAAACGTTATATTTTGAAATCACTTCTTTTTCTATATTCATTATGAAAACGAACATAATCGATATAAATATCGTTCGCGTGGAAATGGCGCATCTCTAATCAACACGGCTTTATATATTTCAATAACTTCGTTATTCTATTCAACAAACGAATATTTATTCTATTCAACACATGAATCTATTTTTCTTTCAACACATGAATATATATTTTTCTTTCAACACCTGAATATATATTTTTCTTTCAACACATGAATATATCTTTTTCTTTCAACACGTGAATATATATTTTTCTTTCAACACATGAATATATATTTTTCTTTCAACACATGAATATTCTCAACACATGAGCATCGTCAACACATGACTATTTATTCTATTCAACACATGAATCTTTATTTCTATAATATTCTTTATTTTCCCCAATTGGAATGAGGCCCAATCAATTACCATATAATGTTAATTATATGGATTTCATACAACACATGTATATAATAGCTACTATAAATAATCAACCATCACCCAAAGTGCACCACACAACTGTATAAGCATTAAATATAAATAATTAAAACTTACACAGTCTGTCGACCAATCGATCGACATACAATTAAATGATTGGGATTAATGCACGCCAAATATCATCCCAACACCCGTGTGGGGTTTCAATCCACAAACACAGAATATTATATGTGTAGTTGGGCGACATGTAAAATTTATCATCCCAATCAATGTCCTTCAAATAGGTGTACATAAACAAACCATCCGGTTTGTGAATGAATATTTATTTATTCACATTCATGTTAAAATTTATATTTTTAACGATAATCAATTTATTTCAACACATGGATATTTTTCCTATTCAACACATGAATCTATATTTCCTTCTATTCAACACATGAATATTATATTATCTATTTCACATCACATCACAAACAAATTACACAACACATCAAACAAGCATACAAGTCGTCCATGGTCTGTGGACGACGGGTGTCGGGTGCTGCTAAGCACCGTCTGCATCCTAGTATATAATTTTAACTAGAAAACAAGATTTAAAGTGAGAAGTTATCACCCAAGTTAAACCAAACACCACAACCCTTCATATGTTGGAAATCTTCGTCGTGCTCACCTTTTGTCAATTTCATTGTCCGTAGCCACTACATATATAAAAATCACATTTTCATATTGTTGCTATGTATATAAAAATTCTATTTTTACACCGCTACTATATAGATAAAAATTCTACTTTTATACCGCTACTATATAGATAAAAATTCTATTTTTATGCCGTTACTATATAGATAAAAATTCTATTTTTACATCGCTACTATATAGATAAAAAATCTATTTTTACACCGCTACTATATAGATAAAAATTCTGTTTTTATCTCCTTAGTAATATAATAAAAAAAATCAGATTTTTATTTCGCTACATATATAAAGATCAAATTTTTACTAACTATAGAATATAAAAATCGTATTTTTATTCTCTCTATACTATAAAAATCATATTTTTATTATCTACATTATATAAAAATTATATTTTAATCTTCATATCTAATAAAAATCTTTACTTTATGAATTAAAGTTCATGTTTTAATCTTACCAATTCATATATAAGAAAATCCAACTTCGTAAGCTAACACATACAAACTAAATCAAAATTTTAGTTACAAAAATAAATAAAACCTTACTTTGTTCATCCGAGATGAGGGGAGGGGCTGTTTTTCGCAAATCGAAGAGGAGGAGGGGGTGCTTTGCTGCTCGGGGAGGGGGCTGTGTCGAGGTGGAACGCCAGAGAGGCGGTGGTTGGTTGAGGGGGCGAGGCCGATGGAGGGGGTGGGTGGATCTCGTTCGGGTTTGAGGGGAGGGGGTTAGAGGAGAGAGGAGGAAGGGCGTCAGTGGGCGGGGGTAGTCGCGGTAGAGGCCGGCCTGGGCGGAGGCGTCGCCACAGGCGGCAGATGTGGGGGGGGGGGCATCAACTAGGGCTTTTGCCCTTTTCTCTGTTTTTTCTTTTTATTTTATTTTTAAAATGAACCCGGGGGGGGGGGGGGATAGAGTAAAGAGAGGGAGAGGGTTTTTTTTATTTTAATTATTTAATTTCAAAAAGCAACCTTTTATTTTGAATTCAAAATCGAACCCACCGCCTGTCGTCCCTAGCTAATTACCCCCATTCCGAACATAATAGGATATGTTTCGCAGGCTGATTCGATCATTTTGATCAGTTTTCGTCAAAATCAACATATAACTCTATATATTAAATTTTAATGCACATTTCAATTTACCGAAGCCACATACAAACTCTAAAAATTCCCGAAAATATTTTCTATCTTCGTATTTACGATGCGGTCCTAACAAAACTAATTTCATCGAATTCTGAGACCGTTTGAAAAATGGCCATTTTCCAGTCGATTAAAATTAAATAAAACTGTCAAAACACGTTTTCCTTCGCCATGCTCACATATTGATTCGAAAAATTATGAATTTTGAAACCTAGCAATAACTTGACATCACGGATCCAACAAAAGTGGTTTCGTCGAAAACCGAGGTCGTTTGCAAAATTTCCATTTTTAAGGGCCAGAATTCCATAGCGAATATTCTGAAATTTCAACTGGACATATCTTTTGATTCCCGCTATGAAATTTCGATTTCCCGGATTCGTTGGAAAGATATTCTCAATTAGATTCTAATATTTTTGGTTTCGCCAAATCCGGTTTTTTTGCACCCGGTACATTCATTTGAAATTCGAAATCGAATTTTCAAACTACCGTGCCATTTTCTATTCCTTTTATAATTAAAATATAATATTTATATTCTAACGACGATTCATATAAATATATATCTTCTATTTCTATTCGAAATAAATTTCTCGTCGCTATTATTTAAAATAATTTATTTTAATAATCAAAATGCGTCAAAATTGCCAAAATAAAGATTTTAAACTAGCTCAGAATTTTCAGGTTGTTACAACTAGCTTCTTTTTTTATAAAATTTGGTTTACAATTCGCTTGAACATTCTTAGAGTATCAAACACAAATATTGTGATGAGTAATTGAAAATACACTTGATACTGCATTTATAAGAGTAAGTTTGACATTCATTATAACCACAGTCAAAATTTCTTTATCTTTATATATTTTTATAGCACATTCAATAGCTTGTATATATGATTACGTAGTCTTACGACTAGTAAAAGGTGCCCCTATGGAAGTTTGTAACACTAAATGAAAACATGGTAACTTATATCTATTTATTTTGAAGGTGAGATCCAGAAATAATATTTGATGAAAACACTGAGCAAGAATATCTAACCTAGGACGACTAAGTAATAGATCACAAACTTGATTGGTTGTACCATCAAGTTTGTGTTCTATGAAATATTGATGACTATAAGCCAATTTCATATCTGCCTTCAGTATTTTGTAATTTCAATTTTGCTTTTTCATTATACACATTTCTAGTGGTTGACTTATTCTTTGTACTATTAATTCTAATAGCAGTTATTATATTATGAAGCCTAGCTCCACTATCAGTCATTATTTCAATGGTTTTACTTTCATGATCTTTAACCTTACAATGTATGGATGTCTCATAGGTTTAAAAGCACATGATTGTGACATCCATTCATTACATTCAACATCAATGTCTCGTCATGATGGAAACAAGCATGTAACTCAAATGGACAACCATATTTTCTACTACCTGATCTCCTCTATTTTCGTCGAGTTTTAGGAACATAATTCTTAACCCTATGATCGATATACTTGCCACTTGTTTCACATATAAGTACCATACAAAATCCTTTTTTATTAGCTTATAAATTTATTATTCTTCTTTTTTGTCCTACAATATAATTGACAATGCGTTCATCCTTCGTGCACCTATCTCGAACATTTTCCTTCCATTCAAAAACCTACAACATATATCCACAACTTAATTCACAACAATACTTAGATAATGAAATCAAATTTATAGAATTAACCATACCCAATTATTAGTTAAATGAGAAGCTAAATCAAGATAATCCAAAGCCAACATATTAACATCTTCATTTGAGTTTGATTGTCAAAGACGCTATTATTTCTATATTCATTTCAATTATTCCCTTCATTTATTCCATCTCCACAATCATTGCCGACTGTTTAAACATAGCCTGATTTCGAAGTCAGTTCAGTTTTGTTTAAACAAAAAAAATTCTTTAATTCGGTGAGTGCTGGCCGATTTTATTAATTAAATTAGGTAGATACTACCGAACGGAAATACAAAATGGGATTATCGCCGTGTGGGTTTCTAAAAGGCAATAATACACGAGTCCACAAAGAAATTTTCACGTCCAAATTCCACTATAAAATCCTAAAAATTTAAAAGTCATAATACCTGACTTACTTTCTTATCAAAAACTAAAGTAGAAATTCTCTCTTCAGCAGGAATTATCCCTATTTTTTTCTTCTTTGAAATTTTCATCTGGTTTTACTTATGAATTCTCCATTAGTTTTGTATTAACATTGAGCAATAAATAAAAAATGTAATGATGCTTGGATCAAAAAAAATGGCATAGTTGTTATCTCCTTATTTAATTTTATAAAGGGGTTGTTTTCATTGGTATCCTCATTATAGAAATACGTTTCTCGAAAACTAGCCCTTCCATGTTTGTTTTTAAAATTTCATTAGTAATACCATATTTTCTTCATGTAAAATCCAAAACCCACACGCCTTACTTTTAAGTCTTTTGTATCTAAATACATAAAGTTAAAATGGAATTGTTAAATATTTTCATTTAGAATAATCAATACAAAATTTGTTACCAAATTGGATGATAAAACACTAAACAATATTACTTTATGTTAAGCTTATTTTATTTGTTACATTTATATGAAATTGAATGTCGAAATGTAATTAACAATATATTTTTACAATAGTCTACTATGCTAATTTAAACACTGTTCCTTGTATACACGTTGAATGTGGATTCATGTCATGTAAATTGGCAAAACACAAGGTTGCATGTTTGTTCCAGATAGGGGCAATTTTTTAGATGCTAATACAGTAAAATATATATCATGTGTTAAAATGGTGGAGAAAAAAATTAAACAAGGGAGGCCTAAAATGCCTATTTGTCATGATCTTATTGTGACCTTGGTAATGGTACTATGTAATAAATTGAGTGCAGGACATGTTCTTGTGGATGTATAGGACTTATAGTTTATTTTGATAGAGGATTCTTCTGTTACATTAATGAGTTATCAATATTGGTAATAAAAAGTTGGCATTGATCTTTTGATCTAACTAAAAATTCTGGTGCATTTAGGAGTCAACGTTCTCATATATGCATTTATGTAGTTGTATCGAAGTGATGTTATTTGACTATGCACACACACCCTTCTCTTTGAGTTCAGTTTGATTTGTCAAAATATTATGTTATTTCTTCCACCCATAAAATCCAAGCATATGTAGAAAATTAACTTGGCCAGATGTTTACTTTTATATTTTGTTTAAATTTATCCATGATGTTGTGTAATTTTAAGTTGATTGAGAGAATTAATAAATGATTTTCTAGCCATAATAATTTTTTTTGCACCATTTCCATAAATACATTAAAAATAAGAGATGCTCAACACTTCCTTGGTTTTTGTTGCATAACATGCAGATTGCATCTAGCATAATATGTTTTAGAATCATTTGATTTTCTTGGAAACACGTTTGAAATAGAAAGTTTGAAATAGCTTGGAATAATTCCATTAGTCATAGGCTTTGCTATTACTTTGTACCAAAAGTTGCAATAAGATATATACCATAACCCCTTATATCTATGGGATCTTCAATCTTCATCTATGATTAATGATGGCGTCGTTGATTTTCTGACCATCATTCTGTATTTAAATAACCTAACCAAACTTTGACTTTGTCTTAGTTAATTTTTTAAACATTCACATTGAAGTCGTATGATTTTTTTTTTGGAATCATATTTGTGGAATTTTGATTCTGTTCCCTTTTCAAAATCATTCAACCTATTTAGACCAAATTGTGATACAATATTATTACAAATTGTGCATAACTTTTGAAATTTCGGTGCCTTTTGGTTGTACATTCCATTGAAACACTCATCAACTTTTGTACTAAACTGCTCGTTGTCATTGCATGCTTCCTGTTCTATCTTTATGTTGTTGCCCCAGTTATTTGTATACGTTTTACTCTAAGTTTTTTACATAGATATATTAAGTACATTCAATATTAGGATTTAAAAAAAATCGTTGTTCTCTTACTATTTGGTGTCTACATAATGTCCAACTTCCTTCACATTTCATTAATGTTGTGATTTGTGATATTCAGTCACATGTTTGAAGAAGACGATGCTTAGAAGTGCTTGGTGATGGAGGAGTGTAACGACCCGCATTTTTCAGCAATATAATTAATTTATTTAATTATTTAAATAATGGTTTTGGTTATTTACAATGCCCAAGATTAAATAATATTGAATATTTAATTAGAATAAATAATATAATAATATATTTAATTTCTGAAATAGTGGAATTCACAAAATAGTGCGAATTGGATCATCGGTGATATTTAATTCAGTTTAGAATTGAATTAGAATGACGAATATATTATTTGAATGGTAGTTTGAACGTATAATTATAATATAATTAAAATCGAGCTCGAAATGGCGCTGTGGTTCGTAATTTGGCGATTTGAACTTCAACTGAATATACGTGATTCGTTATAAGCCGGATTCCTGTGAAACAAGAAACCTAGGGGCTAGTGAAGTATATTTTTCTAATGGAAGAGAAAATAGAGATTTAGTCGTACAGATTTTTAGTTATGTCCAAATCAAATTTTAGAAAAGTCACTATGGAATTCATTTATAATTTATATCGATTTATTTATATTTTAAAATGGATTTTTAAATATAAACCGAATATCGATGTAACACTGGATTTGAAATATCGAGTTATAAATTCCGGTGTAGCAGTATGATATTCTGTTGTGAATATATATGATAATATTTATTTTTAAATATTAAATTTAAATGTTTTTAAATTTATTGATATCTATAAAAGGGCTATTTAGAGCTTTAAAACTAGCCAGTTTTTCAAACGACCTCAGAATTCGACGAACCTAATTTTGTTGGATCCGAAATGTCAAATTATTGTTAGATTCCTAGTTTCGTGATTTTTGAAGTCAGTATGTGGCTGTGGGCTATTTTAATGTGAAAAACAGTCGATATTCTAACGGTTAAAAATACGTTGTGTGAGCAAACGGAGTCGGAATTCGACGAAACCAGTTTCATTGGGTCCGTAATGTCAAACAGTAGATACATGTCCATTTTCGTGATTTTTTGGGGTCATGTGTGATCACAGGAATTTTAGAGGACACAGAAAAATAGCGATTGCTTAAAATAAAATAGAATAATCGAATAAAAAATTATAAAAACCTATCTATAAATATCCCAAACCATCTCTAACCCTAATTCTATTCAGTCATCGTTCAAGCAAAAATTACGCCGCCGATTTCTTTCTTCTAAAGCAAATAGTGGCTTTTGAAAAATTAGATAAGTTTATAGTAAAATCTATACACTACAACAAAAACACCATATTACAACTTTAATTTTACAACGGTGGTAAAAGCACCGTTGTAATAAATGGTTTTTTACAACGGTGGTAAACGCACCGTTGTAATAAATGGTTTTTTACAACGGTGGTAAAGACACCGTTGTAATAAATGGTTTTTTACAATGGTGGTAAAATCACCGTTGTAATAAATGGTTTTTTTACAACGGTGGTATTCCCTAAAGTTGTAATAAACATATTTTTAACAACTTTTTGTTTTGTTAGTTGTAATAGATGCCCATTACAAACTTCATGTTTATAATATCTATATTTAATAACTAATTATATTAATATTTAATAATAATTAATAATTAATAATAAACTTAGGAATCGATAATATTTATTAAATAATTAATAGTTAATAAGTGGTAATTTAATGTTTAATAGTTAATGTTAACTGCTTATTAATTAATATTTAGGTAACATATACATTTAATAGTTAATAATAAAATTACTATTAAATATTTAATAGTATATGATCAATAAAATTTACATAATAATTAACTTTTAATAGTTGGAATTCAATTATAACTTTGAAGAAATAGGTAATAAATAATAATAACTATTAATAAATAATAATGACTATATAATAAATAATTTTAATTATACAATAGTGAATGAATAAGTAATAATGACTAAATAATAAACAATTTTAATTATTTAGTAATAATCATGATTAATATTAAATAATTAATAATTGGTAAATAATGACTAACAATTTTAAACCATTTATACGTAATTAATAATTAGAATTAGTATTTAATAATTATCAACCACTATTTAATAATGACTAACAAGAATTTTTAACAACTATTTAATTTTTTCTATTGCAAACATTTATTAACTGCTATTATGTTATAACAATTTTCAAGTAAATGTTGTTAACTACAAGGAGTAATCATCAATATAACGTAACACGTTAGAGCTTTAAATAAGGCCAAAAGGTGGACTTCACCTTTACTGCTTAATTTTCGTTTTGGCTCCAGATCTAAAATTTTCGTTTTGGCTCCATCGCGAATATTTGGCTCCAAAGTAAATTTTTTGGCTCGTATTTCCTTAATTTTTCCATCAGACCTTCTCCGTTTTCACGGTAACACAATTTCAGAAATCATTTTATCTTCTTAAACCCACGCCGCCTATTATTCTATCTCGCCGTCATCTCGTTCTTTCTTTTCTTCACAAAGTAAATCAGCGATCTGGTACTACAATCGAAGGCAAGTTTAGAGATTTCAGGCTTCGGTTGGGATATTATTGGTCATGGGTTGCGCAGAAGATCTGTGTGTGGATCCATAGGAGGAGAGAAAGCGATTTCGATCTGTAGGGGGAGAGAAAGCAGATATGTGCATGGATCTGTAAGTACTCAGAGAGGATGCGTGGATCTGTGCGTGGATCTGCAAGCGACAGCGAAAGGAAGAAGGATCTGTGCGTGGATCTGTGCGTGAAATATCAGAATTATGCCCCAGCAAACTTTGATCTATAGTTTCGTAGCTCGAGGTATGATTATACTTGCGGAGTACACTGAATTCACTGGAAATTTCACCAGCATCGCCTTCCAATGTTTGCAGAAACTTCCGGCAATGAACACCAAGTTTACCTACAACTGCGATGGCCATACTTTCAATTACCTTGTCGAGGGCGGATTCAGTGAGTATATTCTCTGTTTTTCTTTTCTCTCTTCTTTTTTGAGGCAAATTCGTAGGTCACAGAATTTAAATTGGTTTAATCTGGTGTTGGTTATTCGATATGGCAGCTTTGTAAACCTGGTGTTATGAGATTTTGTTTTGTTAGTTGATGTGATCATATTGAGTTGAATACTATGTCATGGTAAGAATCAATGTCTCAAATCTTGGTTTTCATTGTTTAAATGTTTGGAAAGTAAGGCGACAGCAAAGGAAACAATGTATCAGTAAGGATGTAATTATACTTTTAACTTGCTGAGTTTTTAATCCGGAGCATCATAGTGGCATTTTTAACATTTTTTGAATGCCAATGACACTTATCCCTTTTTTCCTGTGAATCTTTTTATTCTTTCAGGATTCGCTTTAATTCCATGATTCACAATCTTTACGTGACTGGTATACAAGTGACTGAACTGGATGCTGGAGCATATAAAGATTCGGTGTGTGTTAGTGTGTATATTTACATGAAAGTGTGTATGTAACTGAGTGTACTGAATGAGCAGTCTATAATGAGGAATGTATGTATGTAATTGACTGTATTATATAACAGATGGTTGTACAATAGTGGCATCATAAAGTTGTACTATTTCAAATAATGAAATAAAATATTTAATTGAATAAAATAATTGTTTGAATATCAAATTCTGTGCAATATCATTTTATGTAATATAAATATTTATTTCTATACGAGATGTAATGTATCATTAAATAAAAATCATATTGTTATACTCAACAGTTACAACGGTGCAAAACAGTTGTAATAAATCATTCTACAACGGTGAGTAAAAGTTGTTAAATACCCTATTTCACAACGGTGTTGCAACGGTGCAGAAACGTTGTAAAAGATATAAGTATATTACAACTTCTTAATACACGACGGTGGCTCCACCGTTGTAAAAACTTTTTACAACGTTTTTGCACCGTTGTAATATGGTATATTTGTTGTAGTGATAAATCATGAGACAAGTATATTTTGATCTCTTTTGCTTTTCTCTTCATTTTGGTGTATGTATTGTTGCGTTAGATTTCGAATCTCGTTCGCTGGAAGAAGTCAGTCACGAGCTAGGGTTAAACTTTGAATACCTTGAAGCATCGAGGTGCAATTCAAACGTGGGATTTGGGTTAAGCATTGAAAGCCGCACTTAAGTGCCAACTTTTGGGGATTTCAATGCAGATGGATGTCAATCTCGTTACTGTGTTGCGGGATTGGGTGTTGAGGACGCGACTTCGTGGAGGGTGTGCAAGCTCCAATTGGTGGTGAGGAGGAAGGAGAGTTGGTGATGGAGAATCCGATGACGGTGTCCTCATTGAATTCAGTGAAGTGGATGAGCGGCAGAAGGAGGAGGATGCGAAAGTATAGGAGCAGGTCACGGCCTTTCTTTGATACGAGAAGAAGAGATTAGAGGAGGGTCGTGGGTTTTGTACAGAGCGGTATGGGCCAAGATTTAAGGTTAAATCCCAAGTGATATTTTATTTAAAAGTTTATTTAAATTAAATAATGTATATAACTTCAAAACTGTGTATCTTTTACATACAATATCAGATTGACGAACCGTAAGTTGCGTTGGGATCGTATGGACGAGATCTCCACACTGGAACTGACTGAGAGTGGATCGAGGCTCATTATAATTTATGACGAAATAAATTTTCTGATCAGAATCAACCGACGCAAATCGTTATTTAACGATAACCGTCTAATGTGAGTAAACTCACTAACTCTTTTCAGTTATATTTTTCTAATGTATTTTCAGAACTGATAAATGATGGTTGTTTGCTATGTGTTGGCTATTTAGTTGAAATGCTAGTCAGTTGATTCAAATTATAGATAACGATATAAATATAAATCGTTAATCAAATATTGATTCTGTTTAGCAGAATATTTCGTAGTGAAATGGAATGGATGTTAATTTTATTGTTTAACATATGTAGATGTAGGGAAACAGGTTGGAGGGACCCAACTGGGTTCCTCAACATTTATTTTACTGTTTTTCATATATTGTGTTATATGATGTGATATGAAATCTGTTGTTGATTTTATATGTTGGAATGGTACCGATCATTGTTATATGGTACGTTAAATACCATAGGGAATACTGGAATGTTAAAAAGGGAATTTTCAATGTTATAATGAAAAAAAAGATATTTATAAAATCAAAACATTTTATAAAAAGAAAATATTTATTTAGAAAATAAATAGATTTAAAAGGAATATTTATTTGTTAATCAAATAGATAGAATTGAAAAAGAAATATTTGTAAACCATTTACAATTAGAATTGAAAAGGGATATTTATTTGAAAAATAAATAGAATAGAAAAGGGGAAATATGTGTAAAGGGAATAGTTAGATTATCAAAGGAATTACTTATAAAACCAATAGATTTTATAAAAAGAAAATATTTTATAAAAGGGATAGAAATATTAAAAAGGGATTTATTTTGTAAATAAATAGATTATAAAAGGAAATACTTGAAAAGTGACTAGAATTGTTTAAAAGGAGAATTTTACATTTGAAAAGATTAGACCCGTGCTTCGCACACGGGTATAACATGATATAGATTTAAAGCAAAGATTTTAAATAGAATCTGTTTTTACCAGATAAAGTAAGAAGAATAATTTATAAATAATATTTTATAAATTAAACAAGATATTTATCATTCGATAAGTAGAATATATAAGTCGGGACTTATATAGAGAAGTAAGAATCGATTTCAACATCGATATTTGAAACTGAATAACCAGTAGAGTTAATCAGTAGAGTAAATCAGATAGAGTTAATCGAATTAGAATTAATTGAATATTAGTTATTCAATTAGAATTGATCGAACATAGTTATTTAGGATGAGTCGCCATTTCGTACGACTGCCAGCGTAATTCGCAGGGCTGGGGATAGCCTACGGCGGTCGGATGTTTCCTGAGGGAATCAGGCGTAACCATTGTGATCGCTGCGATCTAGAGTCAAGCGAATGGTGTTAAATTGAATATTAGCCATTCGAAATAAAGTTAAACAGACATAGTTATTCGAATATAAATTAATCGAATATTAGTTATTAGATAAGAGTTAAATAAGTTGAGTTAGATAAGTTGAGTTAATCAAGTAAGTTAATCAAATGAGTTAATCAAATCGAGTTAATCCGAATGAGTTAATCCAAAGGAGTTATCGAATATTAGTTATTCGAAAGAAGTTATCGAATAATAGTTTATTCGAAAGGAGTTATCGAATATTAGTTATTCGAAAGAAGTTATCAAATATTAGTTATTCGAAAGGAGTTATTCGAAATAGTTTATTCATATAGAGTTAAAGGAGTAAATCGAATATAGTTTATTCGAAAGGAGATTTATCGAATGTAAAACATTCGAAGAGAGTTAATCGAATGTAAATCATTCGAAGAGAAATTATCAAATATAGTTATTTGAAGAAAGAGTTATCGAATATAGTTTATTCGAAAAAGAGTAATCGAATTGAGATTATTATAAAAAGAGAATTATACGTAGAATTCGATTATATTGAATTAGGAAAAGTACTATTAACTTTCTGTCTTTAAATCAAGATGTATATTATTATTCAATTAGTTATTTGTTATTTATTCAAAATAAGGAATAAGAATTTTATTTAAGTTATTTTATTTCGAAAGCCTGGGATTATAACACTACTGTTATAATCAAAAGATTTTGGTAAAAGAAGTGGATTCATAAATAGAATCCGAGAGTTACGTAAAGAAGTTTATTGAAGGGTTATAAGGTGAACTTTGTCTATTTCGAAGTTAGAAATGTTGTTCAATTAAGGTCTGAGAGCTAGTTATACCCCAACTTGATTGACTTCATTTTTAACTAAGAAATGGTTAAAGTTCGATAGTGAAGGTTGATTAAGTGAATTTAGTTAATGAGTATAATGTTTTGAATTGGCTTAGTGATATTTTATTTAAACACCTGTTTAAATCAAATGAATAAATCTTTGGAAACATTTTCCAAGTACAATCAAAGATATTTTCTAATCATAGAAAATGAAGTGTTAATGAGAGAGAATACTGGAATGATAGTGATATGTGGAATAGATATTGAAATGTTTTCCAATGATTGATAACGTATATTTCCTAAATTAAGAAAATAAGAAATGTTGAATATATGGGAATGGTAAATAAATAAATTGATGAACTAAAGAGATAAATGTGGATTGATGATTGATCGATAAAATTTCCATCCGGAAATAATATCGTTGGTTGCAAACCTGTTTTTCTTTGATAGTTAAATCACCGACTATCAAAGTTTTGAACATTTTATCGTCGTCAATATGGAGAGACCGGGATCAGATGCATTGTATGAAACCACTCTATATGGACGTTAGCGTTGCGATCAAATATTGAAGATGGAGTTATGCAAGGGCTATCCTGTTTACAAAATAGTGCCTTCGGTTTGTCCAGTCCCAGGACAAACGTGAATGGACGAATGTCTGATCGAGTATATCTAACGGATCATGTATGTTGATCTCTTTAAACGTATTTACGTTTGGTGGCGGAGGAATTCGTTTCCCTTAGCTTTATACCCGTGGTATTTTTCAAGAAATCAATTTGTGATTTGATGGGTATGACGATGTGGCATTCAAAGTGAATGGTGGTCAAGTGTTTCAAAATATACGTAATGACTTCAAGCCTCATCAACCGGGAAATGACAGAAATCGGGCAGGCAGCATGGCTAAGTGGGTTGCTCCTATTAGGGTGTATACCACTTATCTAGAGAAAGTCCATTTCATTCTTTTATCTGTTATCAATGCTGTCCCTTTTCGGGAAACGGTAGGGTAGCTCCCAACCGTTGGTGATATACATTCGATACACTCAAGAGAAATGAGTGGTCGGTCATGTGTGGGCCGTGTTGTAAGACGTTCTTGTTGAACCCAGTGTATTCATCTCTAGAGATACACTATCAGCGGGTGGTCCCATACCTTGTCATAGTTGGAATCCAATCTCCAATAAGCGCCCGCGGTTTTATTTGTATATTATATATGTGAAACGTGAGATGCAAGCGTTCTGCTAGATTGTTAATTACTTGTGATTAGACATTATTATAATATCATAGAAGTATTGATTTTCAAAAATTGTTTTGGGTTATCGCAAGGTAAAAGCCGTCCGTGTTTATGTGTGGATTGGTCCTACGATTATCTTTCCTTTTGAAAGGGATTTTTAAAAGTTAAACCAAATGATCTGAGTTTACTCACACCGGTCCCATGACTGACCCAGAGTTTATTTTTGTTTTGTTTTCCCTAAACTCTTGGGAGCCCAAATTTGTACGGGCAGTGAAGTAGTTCAGGTCTTTACAGATATACTTGGAGGAGCTTGAAGTAGGAGGCTTCAGGATTATATAGCTATTGTTATTTCCGCTGTGTGTAAGTGTTGTATTCTAATAATGTTATAGTGTATATATACTATTTTTATTTCAAAGTTATGTTATATATTATATTGTATTCGTTCCTATAACGACCCAGATTTTTCGTCGATTAATTTTAAATATTTAATATGGATTTAAATATTGAATTGATAATATACATGAATATTTATACTACGTTATCGATTTAAATATCTATTTCAAATTTAATATCGAATATATTAGATTATCGTAAGATGAAATATAATTGAAATCGAAGTAAAACTGAATCAAAAACAATTCAAATGATTTATAGAAATTCAGTTTGAATAGAATCGGTTATAATTATAATGTATTATTGAGGAATTAATTATTTTTGATTTTAAATTACGTTATATCAATTTATATGGTTATTATATATATATAGGTTCAAATTAAATTACATAATATATTCAGTTGAGTTCAGTATAATGCTATAATATTGAAACATCGGTCGGTACGCTAAAATGGCGGTTCACGATTTTTAACTGTGAACCCCGAGATATTTATAATGGATAAGATCGAAATCAAATCAAAAATCAAATTGATATCTGTTTAAAAAGAATAAATATCGCTGTATATCGAATCGTATTAAATACGAGATCAAATCGCGGTCAAAACAAAATCAAATCGAATTAAAAAGAAAGTCTTTTTAAATTAAATTAAAGATATGTTTGTACTTTGGGTAACATGAATTAAATGATGGCGTACGTAATGTTCCCCTCCTTCTTCTATAAAATCGCACCATCCTCTGTTCTTTCTTTCATCTGCAAACTGAATCCATCGAAGGCTTATGTTCCTCAAAAACTAAAAACCGAAGTCCTCAAACAAACAAAAATGACCGCTCCATTTCCATTTATAAAAATCGAAATCGATCTGCTCTTCATGCTAGGAAGGTCGCGACTTCAGACTCGTGGAGTTCGCATTCAAGCTCGGACCAGGAAATGGAAATCGCGAGGCACAGGGTTCTGGAGTGTTGGGATTTGTATTCGATTTGGAGAACTGGGGTGTTCAACTGTCTAACCGTCGAGCTAAGGACCACCGCGAGTTTAAAGGGGTCGCGAGTGAGTTGTAAATGGAGGGTGAGTTGGTGTAGACGAGTTCGAGGGTTCGAGAATTTTGCTGAAGGCTCGATTTCATTCTCTGGGAAGTGGTCGTTTCTGTGAATCTAGCCTTGGTATTGTGGTGCGATAGGAAGGGTAGAGCCAGACGCTACCTGCTGCCAAGTTTTTGAAGCCGGGGGTCATCTCTGGTAATCTTGAGAAACAATCAAGGATCCGGTTGCTGGCAAGTTTCTGGTGTCACGAGCAACCTGGTTTTCTTTTACTATGTTAATTCCATGATTTAGGTAATTTCTGTTTAAACTTAAATTTGTATATCATTTAGAGATGCTTGTACTGTTTGGAAAAGGAGATATAATTTTCAGCTAAATTGAATATAGAAGCTGAAAGAAAATTAATTAGAAAATCATATTATGAATCATAAATTATATTGGTTAAGCTAGAAGAAATTTATTAACCACTAAAAGAAGAGGAAAAAAATATAAGAAAGTTATTTATTTAAATAATTGATTTAAATAAATATATGTTTAATCGGTAAATTTAAATAAAAATTATCGCAGGTCGAATTCATTCGAGAGGATTAGTAGCCGCTAATTTGGAATATAAATAGGATATTCGACAACTGCAACCACGGTGAGTAAATCTCACTCACCTTTTATTTAGAATTGGTTTTATTCATTAAAAATAATTGTTTGATGCTTGTTTGAATGCTTTCTGGTTGTTTTAAATTTAGGGTGACCATTATATATTGGTTTGGTGGTTGGATTCCCGCAGTCTCATTAGCGGATGCCCGCAGTATCATTAGCGGATGACCCTACGCCCACGTATATAAGTGGATCCCCTTTTATACCGCGATATCCTGCCACGAAGCAGGATGGTTATTATTTCTATTGACTGACGTCTGTGGATGCAGGAAAAACAGGTTGGAGGAATCCAACTGGATTCCTCAAAAATATATTATCTGTTTATTTATTTATTTGCATATATACTGTCATATATGATGTGTTAGAAAACCTGAAACAAATAATTGGTTGTTAGGTGTTTAAATATCACGGGGCCAAAGTGTTAATTTATAAAAATACCCTGAAAGGGGTATTTGAGATTTAAAAGGGAAATTCTATTTTAGAAAAATAAAAATTTGAAATTTTAAAAAGATTTGAGATATAATTTGTTTTTGAAAAATAAAAAGTAGTTCCTTTATAAACGAAGTTTATAAATAGTTCTTTTATAAACGAAGTTTATAAATGAAGTGAAAAGAATTATCATTGGATAAATTCAGAAATAAAAATACAAATGTGAAATTGAAAAAGGAAATCTATTTTCTAAAAGTAGAAATATCGATTTCAAAAGAAATTGAAATCGAGACTTGTTTAAGAATTTGAAATAGAAAATTCAAATATAATTAGAAACAGAAATTGAAATAGAATTTCAAAATGGAATTAGAAATTCAAAATAGAATTTGAAATAGAATTTCAAAATAGAACTCGAAATAGAATTTCAAAATAGAATTTGAAATAGACATTGAATATTGAACTCAAATAGAGTTGAAATGGGAATTTGAATACATAATTCGGATAGAGTTGAAATGGAATTTGAAGGTAGGAAATTCAAATGGAATTAGAATACAGAAAATTCAAATGGAATTAGAATACAGAAAATTCAAATGGAATTTAAATGCAGAAAATTTAAAATTGAATTTGAATGTAGAAAATTCAAATAGAATTTGAATATAGAAATTTCAAAGAGAACCGAAAAGAGAATTTGAAATAGAAAGTTGAAATCGTTTCGAAATGGAAACGACGAAATATATTTCGAAATGTGGATTTTTAAACAGAATAGAAATAAATCTAAAGGATTTATAGTTTTAAAAGGAATTGAAATCCAAGATAGAAGATCGAAATATAAATGAATTTATTACTGAATAAGGAAAAATCGACAATTTTAGAAGATCGGAAATAAAATGTTGAATTGGGAAAAATTGATTTGATATATATTAAAAATATATCATAATGGAGTTGAAGTTATTATAAACGAAGTTAAAACATTTATATAAATATAAATATAATTATAACGAACTCGCCGTAGCACGGCAGTTCGTAAATTGTCGTTTCGAACTTCAATTGAGTATACAGAACTCAATTGAAGTCGGAATTCTTTGAAACAAGAAACGTCAGGATCGATTTGATAATAGTTTTCTAATAGAGGAGAAAAATCTGGATTTCGTCGAATAGATTTTGAGTTATATCAAAATCAAATTTTTAGAAAAACAGCGCCATAACCATTTAAAAACCATAACGGTTTATTTAATTTTATAAAAGGATTTTAAGCGAATAAAATCCGAATTTCTATTTAGAAAAATTCAGATTTTGAGTTGTAAATTATATGTGAACTCAGGTGGAGTAATAAATTGATTTTTTTTGAAACAGAAATCGGATTTTTGATTATTGAATAGAATTAACTAATTTGAATAATAATTAGTTAATGAGATTTTGAATTGGTATTGGGCTTTGAATAAGTGAATTCGATTTGAGAATTTATATTCGAAATCGAAAAGGAAACTAGAATTGAAATTGAAATTCAAATTGGTTATGAGCAAGATAAACATTTTATTTGAACATGTTATGTTCAAATAAAGAAGTGAAATAGGTAAAATAACTAATTATAAAATAAATGAGCGAAACTGAATTCAAGCGATTGGATTGAGTTGAATTGAATTGAAACAGGTGAACACGTGTTAGACAGGTATGTGATGAAGTATATGAAGATTTTAATTTGTGTGCCCGACAAAAAGGTACATGTTTGAAATTCATATATGAGATTTTATGCGCCGAATCGGCAAGCCACCTGGCTTTTTGATTTTCTTTATGAATGGAAAGGGCCATGAGAGGCTATTTGAAATATCCCGATGCTCCCGGTACAAAGGAGGTTATGGCGAATTTTTCCAGGAATTCAAGGAGTTAGAATATTTTTAAGATTATTTTATAGTTAGAAATAAATGTATCGATATATATAGAATTCGATAAGGAAACGAATTTAAAATAGGATGTTATAAACAAAAAAGGAAATCGATAGGCTGGTAATAGAAAGAGAAACATATATACGTTTAAAAATGAATAATTGGGTTTATGGTGTGTTTATTCAAGGTAAGTGGTTTAGTCTATTTTGAAGTTATTGAGGTTTTCAGTCAAGGTCTGAGATGTAATTTTACCCCAACTTGATTGATTTCATTTTTAATTAATAAATAGCAAGATCCAATCTCGAAGAGAAGTGTTTGAATAATAATTAGTTGAATAAAATATTTTGGGTTGTTGTAACGATGTTTTACACGACATTTGTTTTAACCCAAGTGATGGAATTTTGGAAAGATCAAAGTAAATATTTCCTGGGTATAATTAAAGTAGTCGGGAAAGAGATAAGTAATTGAAATTGTTTCAATTTCAAATAGAATATATTTTCTAAGTGTAGAAAATAAAAGAAGGCGAGGTATAGAAATGTTTCCCAAAGAATGTAAGAGACCGAGATGATAATTGAAAATATTTGTTTAACAAATATTGATAAGGAAATCGAAAGGGTGATTCAATTAATGAACAGAAATCAAGGGGCCCAGTGATTGTTTGATTGTTTTGAATGGATGTTTGTTTTCCTTCGATAGTTAAATAACCGACTATCGAAGTATTTGTCAATATCGTTGTCAATATGGAGAGACCGGTTGGATTATTATCCGTGAACCACTCTGTATTGGCAGTAGCGTTGCGAGTCAGATTATATGAAGATAATCGAAGATGGAGTAAAGTGCAAGGGCTTTTTCTATTAATAGAAATTGTGCCTTCGGTTTCGTTCAGTCCCAGAATGAACGTATATGGACGAATGTCTGACAAAGTATTTCCAATGATCGAATATGTTGGTATGTATAAATATATATGGTTGCAACGGATTTATTCCCTTAGCATAATATCCAGAATATTTGTGAAAATCAATTAGTGATTAACGGATTTGACAATGTGGCATTCAAAGTGATTGTGCTACCAACGAATAGGAAGTAATCATAGCCTCAGGCCTCAACAACCGGGAAATGAAAAAAATCGGGCAGGCAGCATGGCTATGTGGGTCGATCCCATTAGGATGTATAATCACCTATCTAGAGATTCATTTAATTCCTTATTCTATTCGATGCTGTCCCATTCGGGAAACGGTTGCTGATCCCAACCGTTGGTGATATACATTCGATACACTCAAGCGAAATGAGTGGTCGATCATGTATGGGCCGGGTTGCAAGATGTTCTTGTTGAACCCCAGTGTATCGCCTCTAGAGTACACTGATCGGAAGGTGGTCCATACCTTGTTATGTTGGAAATCCAATCTCTAATAAGCGCCATGCGGTTTTTGATTTTATACTATGTATGTGGAGCGTGAGATGCAAGCGTTCCGCTAGATTCTATTTATTTGATTTAGACATTAGTATAATATCACTGGATTTGATATCAAAGATAGTTTGGGTTATCGTAATGTAAAAATCATCCGTGTTTATGTGTGGATCAGTCTTAAGATTATCATTTCTTTCGAAAGGATTTTTAAAGTTAAACAATTGTTTGGAGTTTACTCACACCAATCCCATGACTGACCCAGAGTTTACTTTGTTTGTTTTCCCTAAACTCTTGGGTGCCCAAATTTGTACGGGCAGTCAAGTAGTCGGGATTTTTCAGATTCACTTGGAAGAGCTGGAAGCAGGAGGCTTCACTAGTTAGCTATAGACTATCATATATTCCGCTTTGAACCATGTTTGTATCTGGAAACAGGTGTTTATAACTGTTCCAGGAATAACTGTTGTGCTCTGATGATAGTATGTATATAAAGTTATTGATTTGTATTTCAAAAACTTACGTTATTTAATATATTTTATTTGTTCCGCTGTGAGTTTGTGATCTTCATTTTCTTCTATTCTAATATTTCTTTCTTTCTATTTCTCATCCTCTAACTTCTTTCTAATAATGATTCGTATTTCTGTGCAATTTGGGTTGGATGTGTGGTGTTATTAGTCAACTCAGATAGTATGGATTTGCGGGCCTTTACAGTTCCGCGGTGAGATTCGTGTTTACTCTGATTGTGTTCTTCTTCTTCTTCTGTTCTAATTTTCTATCTTATCTATTCTCATCCTCTAACTTCTTTCTATTAATGATCTAGAATGTTCGATACCTGAATAATTAACATGGGTTTTGTGTTGATTTTCTTGGTTGAAAATCCCAGTTCGTTACAGTTGGTATCAGAGCAGAAGGTTAAGTGATTACCTTGGCTCTGTGGCGTGACTCAATAGAGTTGGGGTTAGTAATACCCTAGATTGAGTTTGAGTATATATATACGAGTGAACGTATTTGTAGATTTTATAAAAAAATTGTTTTATATTGTGGAGATTTATTGGTTGAGTTGTTTGTGAATTATGGTCGATCAGTTTGATCCACTATTGTAACAACCCGTATTTTTGAATAACATGTTATAATATAAATGGAGGCAGAATTAAACTGTAAAATCTGAATCAAGGGAAACGGGCTATGCCATTGCGTTCGTCTCGGAAAAATACGCGAAATAGAGTCCGAGTTTTCGAAAATCGGAGTCCGTATGATCAAGATATGGCCTCGCGAAGTTTCACGAAAAATTCCCAAATTAAAGTATACTTAATTAAATGAAATGGGTTGCGCAGAGAAATATATATATATATATATATTGATATATATATATATATAATTGAAAATTAAATAAATAAATATGCAAAAATGTTCAAAACAGCGAACTGGGAGAGGAGAATAACCGAACCGGCCGATTTTTGAGGTCGACCCGAGCTTGCTGGGTCGACTAGGGGTTAATCCAGGGTGTTTGGCTGTCAACCCGTGGGCCGATTCGCTCAAATGCAGATTTTGCATTTGGATGGTTCTCATGGTTCATCTTTAATCTAAAGGCCCTAGATGGTTCCTACACTTGACTTCTTCCCCAAGACATGTTTTGATGGCTTGGATTGAATCTAGGTTTAATCCTATGGCCTAAAACACTTGCCTAATCTATAAATAAGACCCTAACCTACCCTAAATCATCATTATTCATTCATACAACTAAACTATGGCAAAATCAATCCTCTCATGGCCTCCACTCTCTTCATAAAATTCCTAAATAAATTCCTAAGTGATTTTCCATGCATACAAGTGTTTTCAAACTTGTATGAGCATCATTAGCTTGCATTCAAGTCAAGTTTATATATTTGCATCATAAAGAAAGAGTCTTGATCATTTTGGCTCAAGGGTTTTGCTTGCATTTTGGGTTTAATTGATTTCATAAGGGCTTTGTCATATTTTTGTGACTTCTTAAGCATTGTAAGCCCTATTCTACTTTCATACTTAAACTCTAAAGTTAAATGCATGATATGCAAGTTTATATGCAAGTTTATCATGTTGTGATATGCAAGTTTATATGCAAGTTTATCATGTTGTGATATGCAAGTTTATATGCAAGTTTATCATGTTGTGATATGAAAGTTTATATGCAAGTATGCCAAGTTATGTTATGCAAGTTTGGGTTGAACATTTTGTTCATGCTATCATGTTATGCAAGCTTATTTTGGGTTTATGAACCTAAAGCTTTAAGCTTTATGCCAAAGGTTGCATTTTAGCAACATGTAAGTTATCATATCTCTTATGATAACTTGCATGTGAGGCTAAATGCGAACTTATGGCCATCTCTACATGTCATTTAGCACCATGTATCACCAATATGCTAAGTTTGGTTTTATGCATGCTTTTGAGGCCTAAAAATGTAATATGCAAGTGTATGAACATATGAACATTTCATATGCCACCATGTTAAGCTTGTGGCTTCAATACCTTTATGTCATGATTATGCCAAGTTCCCTCTTTCTATCCTTTATGCGCTATTGCGATATGTAAGCGATGGGATTGCGTTTGGGGTTGGGTAAACTTAAAAGACATAAAACATAAGCTTGGGAATTTACCTATTAAGTTAGGTCTACCCATTGGGAATTTACCTATTAAGTTGAGTCTACCCAATTGCTTGAAAACTTGTAACATGTTTTGGAAACATGATGGACATGACACTTAGAAAAGATAAGTGTGGCCAACTCGAGGTTGGGTTGAGTTTGTAGCGTAAACCTACCCGGAACCGACCGGCTTAACTAGTTGCTACAAACAATAGGACCCAATGTGAGAAGTTGGTCATGTTGTACCTTGAACCCGAGGTTAGACTAAGTTGTGGTGTAAAGCTACCCGGACCCGCCCGGCTTAACTAGTAACCACAACAAGGTCTAATGTGAGAGGTTAAGGCGCATTAAATTAATTAATGCCTCGTGATTAGGGTTAAGTCATGGTCCACTTAATACTTAACCAATTTGGGCTTGGTAGATTAATCGGGGTTAAGTCGTGAACTCATCGTTACACTTAACCAAGTTAATCCAGGATTAGCAAGAGGGTTAAACCGTACTTAACCCACTAGAAAAATCCTAGCAATGGGGGCCCACTCCAGCAGTAATCCCAAGTTAGTATCATCATGACCCTAGGGACTAGGCTAGGGTGGGGGCACGATTACTGGACTGGAGGTAAGTGACCAAAAGCGACGGCAGAGGGTACGCCGGTGTAGTTCCGGGCGGACTCTGGTCGTGCACATAGTCCGTAGCCGGAGAAAACATGCACGGGTACCAGTAGATCGGGACTGTGCACTCATGTTCATGGTGTCCAGGGGTTGACACCCTAGGGCTTGATACACCCGAAGGGTGGACCCGGCACAGTTCGACTACAATTATGATTGGGCCGTATTGACACCAACACGTGACGAGTTAGGCTTAGGGAGCCGATCGACTAGACCGTTTGGTTGGACCTTGTATTAGGGTCATTTCATGTTATTGGGCCAAAGCTTGGGCCAAGGGATCAATACTTGTTTATTCAAGTCATGTTAGTTTGCTAGTACACCTGTGGTGCAAAACCTTAATCCTGATTATGCGATGACACTTTTATCTACCTTGTTAGTTAATCATCATGCTAGTATATTGTTATCCTTATGTTCATCCCTGCTGCTCATGCAAGTTAACTTTATCAGTTTACATTGATTGTAGTAGGGCTTACTCAATCTTTTTGACTGACCTGTTTTCTTTCGCCTCTTTTCTTCCGTTTCCCCCCTCCCCGGGTTCTCAGGGAGGGAATACTGGAGCTTAGCTTGGATTTCGATTGCTTGCTTGTGGGATTTCAGCTCATGTACGGTTTCGACATGAAGCTAGCTATGGTTACCACTTAATTGGGGATATCACTTATTTATTTCAGTTTTTCAGTTGATGTTGTTTTATCTAGACTTGTTTATTTGGAAAGCTATGTTGTACCAGACTTGTTTTGAAATGTTTTGAAATCTTCCGCTGTTTTATCTATGTTATTTACTCTGTTTACATATATACATATGTTCTTGTTCTGCCTTGATATATCATTATGCATGTTTACCTGATTCAAACGCCCCTCCAAAGTCAGAGTGCTTGCAAGAGCCACCCTGGTGGAGGTGGGGTGTTACATTTGGTATCAGAGCCAGGTTACGAGAAGGAACAAAAAGGCTTTTAGAAAACTTTTGGAAAACTATTTTCAAAACCAAGTATAAAGTATTTTCCAAAGAAAAGTCTAGTTTATTTTAAAGGCTATTCCCCAAAAAGCCATTAGCAAAATTCCTTCGTTTTTCTCCATTCTGAATCTGTCTTTTTCTTCGTTTTCAGTATGGCCGATAACTTTGCTATTCCGGAGGGAGTTTACGTACCTGTTTGGTATAGGAGACTTTTGGAGGCCAGGGCGACCGAAGCCGGCCCCGCAGATGTTCCTCCTCCTCCTCCGGTAGTTAATGTTCCTCCTCCTCCTCCTCCGGTGGTTAATGTTCCTCCTCCTCCTGTCGCTGAGGTTCCTCTTCCTCCTCCCCCTCAGCATCCTCAAGTGGACTTCGCAAGGACTTGCAAAGATTTCAAAGCAATGGGTGGCAAGAACTTTCAAGGCACTGAGACTTTTGTAGAGGCCAGAAATTGGTTGAAAGAGACCGAGGATTTGTTTGCTTTCTTTGGGTTAGACGATCAGAGGAAGCTCTTGTTGGCGGTTTGGCTTATGAAGGATGAAGCCGCTTATTGGTGGGAAGTCACCAATGGTACTAGGCCTGTTGAGACTTGGGCCGATTTCAGGGCAAGGTTCATGCTTAAGTTTCTATCTTCTGCTGAGGAGAATCTGCAAATGGAGAGGTTCATAACTTTGAAACAAGGAGATATGTCTGTCAAAGAATATGTGAACAAGTTCAATCAGTTAGCTCGTTTTGGCTTGGATATGGTGAATACTCCTCAGAAGAAGGCTCTTCATTTTGCTAGAGGATTGAATGAGCCGTTGCAGGGATTGGCTATGTCACATATTCCCCATGGGGCCACGTTGAGAGTTTGGTTGATATGGCGTTACTTCAGGGAGATGTCAAGAAAGAAACCAAGATGAATGATACTCAAGCCAAGAAGACTGATTCCCAGGGAAAAGGAAATCAGGGTAATCCAAGTGGTCAGAGCAGTCAAGGCAATCAGAACAAGAACAAGAGTCAAGGCAACAAGGGGAACAACAACAAGGGCAATAACAACAAGGGCAAGAACAACAAGGGGAAGTGCCATTATTGCGGTTCAGTTGGGCATCTTATTAAGGATTGTAAGAAGAGGAAAAGGAAATGGTGAATGCTTTTTCTGCGGTGAGACTGGACATTTCAGTAAGGATTGCCCAAGGAAGCAAGGGCAAGGCCAGGGTCAGACTCAGCGTGCTGGACCTTCAGGAGGGCAAGTTCATGCTCTCAATGTCGCTCCAGTTCCCGATCGAGGTAGTATTTCTGTTGAGAGCCTTGTATATATTTCTGATTTTCCAGTTCGTACCTTGTTTGATTCTGGTGCATCGCATAGCTTTATCTCATCTGATCTTGTTGATAGTTTGCACCTTAGTACTAGCTTGGTAGATGATCCCGTCTGTGTCTCAAATCCTATTGGGGGTTCCGCCCATTTGTCTATGATATGTGGGGATTTGAGGATCTCTATACTGAGTGTAGAGTTCTTGTGCAGTGCTTATGTTCTTGGTTTTAGGGGATACGGATTGATATTGGGCATGGATTGGCTGTCCAGATATGGAGCCATTCTTGATTGTGAGCATAGGGTTGTGAGGCTCGTGACTCGCCTCGGAAACACCCTAGAGATTTCTTATGATCCGAGAGGTCCCGTCATGTTGTGCTATCTGGAATCACTCGACTCGTCAATGGAAACTCTTCAGTCTGTGAGAGTGGTTCGAGAGTATCCGGATGTTTTCGATGAAGTTAGGGGGTTGCCCCCTAAGCGAGAGATTGATTTCCGCATTTATCTGGTGGATAATGCAAAGCCTGTTTCTTTGCCCGTTCGGCACATGGCTCCGTGTGAAAGGCGGGAGCTAAGTAAGCAAGTGAAAGAGTTGCTTGAGAAGAACTTCATTAGACGAAGTATATCTGAATGGGGAGCGCCTGTGGTATTTGCTACCAAGGCGGATGGTTCTCTCCGACTTTGCGTTGACTATCGAGAGTTGAATAAGCTGACTAAGAAGAACAGACACCCGTTACCGAGGATTGATGATCTCTTTGACCAGCTTGTCGGTGCTTCTGTTTTCTCTCAGCTTGATCTTGCTACGGGGTTCCATCAGCTCAGGGTAGCTGAAGATAGTATAGACAAGACTGCGTTCAGAACTCCAGATGGATTCTTCGAATGGCTTGTCATGCCGTTCGGCTTGACTAATGCACCCGCATATTTCGTGGACTTGATGAGTAGGGTGTTCAGGGAGTTCTTGAACAAGTTTGTCGTGGTCTTCGTAGATGATATTCTGATCTTCTCTAAGGATGAGGAAGAGCACGCAAGGCATCTCATGGAGGTGATGGATATGCTTAGAGCGCATCAGTTGAAGGCCAAGTTCTCCAAGTGTCAATTTTGGAGAAGGGAAGTTAGATTCCTTGGGCATATAGTATCTAAGCAAGGCTTAGCGGTGGATCCCGCTAAGGTAGTGGCAGTTCAGGATTGGAAGACTCCAAGGAATGCAACCGAAGTGAGAAGTTTTCTAGGTCTTGCGGGTTTCTACCGGAAGTTCATCAAGGACTTCGCAAAGATATCCGCTCCTCTCACTAAATTGACGAAGAAGAATTTAGTTTTTGCTTGGAGCATAGAATGCGAGCTTGCTTTTCAGAAGCTCAAGAGAGCCCTCACATCAGCACCTGTTCTAGCTTTTCCCGATGGAGGGAAGTTATTTACCGTATACACCGATGCATGTGGCACGGGGTTAGGAGCTGTTCTTATGAAAGAAGGAAGAGTGATATGCTTTGGCGGTAGACAACTCAAAGTGCATGAGAAGAATTATCCCACTCATGACTTAGAGTTGGCAGCAATAGTATATGCACTCAAGGCTTGGCGCCATTATCTTCTGGGAGAAAGATTTGAGCTTTATACCGATCACAAGTCATTGAAGTATCTCTTTTCCCAGAAGGATCTAAATCTGAGGCAACAAAGATGGATGGAATTCTTGGCGTCCTACGATTTTGAGATAGCTTATACCCCTGGCAAGGGGAATGTGGTAGCAGATGCATTGAGTAGAAGAAGGTTGACCCTAAGTCCTCTATTCGTTGAGATGAAGAATTTAGAGTATGTGGCAACCTTTCATTTCTCTTTGGCGATTGAGTCGATGACCGGTTCTTTAGCATCTCTGGAACTCAGACCTACCCTTCTTGATCAAGTTGGGGCTTCGCAGAGAGAAGACCCTCAGATAGTCGAGATTATGGATAAGCTAATTCGAGGAGAGACGTCTAGTCATCTCGCTCGATATTCTATTGATGACAAGGGTTGGCTGAGGAGAGACGGAAGGTTATGTGTTCCAATGGTAGAAGATCTAGTAAGAAGAGTTCTTGAGGAAGCGCATCGCTCTAAGTTGACTATACTTCCGGGTGGAGATAAGATGTATAAAGATATGAAGCGCATTTTCTTTTGGCCTGGGATGAAGAAGGATGTGGCAGAATTTGTCTCTAGATGTATCATTTGCCAGCAAGTTAAGGCCGAGTCGAAGAAGCCCGGTGGGCTATTGCATCCTCTAGACGTTCCACTATGGAAGTGGGAGAGTATTTCCATGGATTTTATCGATGGGCTACCAAGGTCAAGGAAAGGGAATACGAGCATTTGGGTTATTGTGGATAGACTTACGAAGAGTGCTCATTTCATTCCGGTGAAGAGCAAGAGGACCGCATCTTGGCTAGCGTCTGTATATCTTCGTGAGATTGTGAGACTACATGGAGTCCCTTCTAGTATAGTCAGTGACCGTGACCCAATCTTTACAAGTCAATTCTGGAATAGCTTGCAAGAAGCTGTGGGCACAAGGTTGAATCTAAGTACGGCTTATCACCCACAGACGGACGGTCAAACCGAAAGGGTGAATAGGGTACTGGAGGATCTGTTGAGGCTTTGTATTCTGGATTTTGGTGGTACTTGGGAAGACCATCTTCCTCTTGTTGAGTTTGCATATAATAACAGTTATCAGGGAAGCATAGGGATGGCACCATTTGAAGCTTTATATGGGAGGCCGTGCAAGTCGCCTACATATTGGTGGGAGACTACAGATGAGCTTATACTTGGGCCTGATATGATCAGAGATACATCCGAGAAAATCGAGTTGATTCGGAGACGGATGAAAGCGGCCCAAGACCGACAAAAATCCTATGCTGATAAGCGAAGAATGGATTTGGAGTTTGATGTTGGGGATATGGTTTTCGTGAAGGTTTCTCCTTTACGGAATGTGGTCCGATTTGGAGCTGTTGGGAAGTTGGCACCGAGGTTTGTTGGACCATTCCCTATTATAGAGAGGATCGGGCAGATGGCTTATAGAGTGAAGCTGCCCGAGAAGCTTGCTGAAGTACACGATGTTTTTCATGTCTCGCATCTCCGGAAGTGTTTACATGAATCAGCAGAGGTTGTTGAGCCAAGTGTTCTAAAAGATGTAGAAGTGGAGAAAGAGGCTACCTTGAGGAGAGCTCTGATTCGTATCTTGGGGACGGAGACCAAGAAGCTAAGGAATCGAGAGGTCAAATTGGTGAAGGTTCAATGGGGTGAAGCCGAAGAAGACGCAACTTGGGAAACCGAGGAGAAGATGCGTGGGATTTATCCATTCCTTTTTGAGGGTACACTCTCAATCTCTTTTCTTTGTTAGCATATCTTTCTCTTTGCTATCCATGTTTATCTAGTTTATCGTGTTAATCTTGTCATGAGAACCTTAGGTAGAAACCCTTTGGATGAAACATGTGTTTGAAACATGTTATGCTTGATGGTTGCAAGTGGTTGCAAGTGTTTGCAAGTGGATACTCGTGGATGCATAATACACGTTAGGCACTAAGATCGGCTCACACACTTTCATACCGCATATGCATGAGTGTTTATGCTTATTCATGGATGAAAACTTGTTATGCTATCACGTGGATGTTGCATATGGATGAATGTTATGTGCACTCATGTAGAGATTATAAATTATGTTAGGAATTTGCATACATATGGACTCATTTCACTAACATATTTTGCATTAAGGGGGTTTACTGAATCAGTAACCTCCTGATTTTCGCATTAGATAAGTACATATACACACACCTTTGCATATGATCATACAGCATTTAGAACCTTTTAAGGACAATGATTGCTCGTGGATGATGTTTTGAGTAGATGGATGATGGATGGTAGGATACGTTCTTCCTAACTTGGAGATTTCGGGGATGAAATCCTTTAAGGAGGGAAGAATGTAACAACCCGTATTTTTGAATAACATTTTATAACATAAATGGAGGCAGAATTAAACTGTAAAATCTGAATCAAGGGAAACGGGCTATGCCTTTGCGTTCGTCTCGGAAAAATACGCGAAATAGAGTCTGAGTTTTCGAAAATCGGAGTCCGTATGACCAAGATATGGCCTCGCGAAGTTTCACGAAAAATTCCCAAATTAAAGTATACTTAATTAAGTGAAATGGGTTGCGCAGAGAAATATATATATATTGATATATATATATATATATATATATATATATAATTGAAAATTAAATAAATAAATATGCAAAAATGTTCAAAACAGCGAATTGGGAGAGGGGAATAACCGAACCGGCCGATTTTTGAGGTCGACCCAAGCCCGTTGGGTCGACTAGGGGTTAATCCAGGGTGTTTGGCTGTCAACCCGTGGGTCGATTCGCTCAAATGCAGATTTTGCATTTGGATGGTTCTCATGGTTCATCTTTAATCTAAAGGCCCTAGATGGTTCCTACACTTGACTTCTTCCCCAAGACATGCTTTGATGGCTTGGATTGAATCTAGGTTTAATCCTATGGCCTAAAACACTTGCCTAATCTATAAATAAGACCCTAACCTACCCTAAATCATCATTATTCATTCATACAACTAAACTATGGCAAAATCAATCCTCTCATGGCCTCCACTCTCTTCATAAAATTCCTAAATAAATTCCTAAGTGATTTTCCATGCATACAAGTGTTTTCAAACTTGTATGAGCATCATTAGCTTGCATTCAAGTCAAGTTTATATATTTGCATCATAAAGAAAGAGTCTTGATCATTTTGGCTCAAGGGTTTTGCTTGCATTTTGGGTTTAATTGATTTCATAAGGGCTTTGTCATATTTTTGTGACATCTTAAGCATTGTAAGCCCTATTCTACTTTCATACTTAAACTCTAAAGTTAAATGCATGATATGCAAGTTTATATGCAAGTTTATCATGTTGTGATGTGCAAGTTTATATGCAAGTTTATCATGTTGTGATATGCAAGTTTATATGCAAGTTTATCATGTTGTGATATGCAAGTTTATATGCAAGTATGCCAAGTTATGTTATGCAAATTTGGGTTGAACATTTTGTTCATGCTATCATGTTATGCAAGCTTATTTTGGGTTTATGAACATAAAGCTTTAAGCTTTATGCCAAAGGTTGCATTTTAGCAACATGTAAGTTATCATATCTCTTATGATAACTTGCATGTGAGGCTAAATGCGAACTTATGGCCATCTCTACATGTCATTTAGCACCATGTATCACCAATATGCTAAGTTTGGTTTTATGCATGCTTTTGAGGCCTAAAAATGTAATATGCAAGTGTATGAACATATGAACATTTCATATGCCACTATGTTAAGCTTGTGGCTTTAATACCTTTATGTCATGATTATGCCAAGTTCCCTCTTTCTATCCTTTATGCGCTATTGCGATATGTAAGCGATGGGATTGCGTTTGGGGTTGGGTAAACTTAAAAGACATAAAACATAAGCTTGGGAATTTACCTATTAAGTTAGGTCTACCCATTGGGAATTTACATATTAAGTTTAGTCTACCCAATTGCTTGAAAACTTGTAACATGTTTTGGAAACATGATGGACATGACACTTAGAAAAGATAAGTGTGGCCAACTCGAGGTTGGGTTGAGTTTGTAGCGTAAACCTACCCGGAACCGACCGGCTTAACTAGTTGCTACAAACAATAGGACCCAATGTGAGAAGTTGGTCATGTTGTACCTTGAACCCGAGGTTAGTCCAAGTTGTGGTGTAAAGCTACCCGGACCCGCCCGGCTTAACTAGTAACCACAACAAGGTCTAATGTGAGAGGTTAAGGCGCATTAAATTAATTAATGCCTCGTGATTAGGGTTAAGTCATGGTCCACTTAATACTTAACCAATTTGGGCTTGGTAGATTAATCAGGGTTAAGTCGTGAACTCATCGTTACACTTAACCAAGTTAATCCAGGATTAGCAAGAGGGTTAAACCGTACTTAACCCACTAGAAAAATCCTAGCAATGGGGGCCCACTCCAGCAGTAATCCCAAGTTAGTATCATCATGACCCTAGGGACTAGGCTAGGGTGGGGGCACGATTACTGGACTGGAGGTAAGTGACCAAAAGCGACGGCAGAGGGTACGCCGGTGTAGTTCCGGGCGGACTCTGGTCGTGCACATAGTCCGTAGCCGGAGAAAACATGCACGAGTACCAGTAGATCGGGACTGTGCACTCATGTTATGGGTGTCCAGGGGTTGACACCCTAGGGCTTGATACACCCGAAGGGTGGACCCGGCACAGTTCGACTACAATTATGATTGGGTCGTATTGACACCAACACGTGACGAGTTAGGCTTAGGGAGCCGATCGACTAGACCGTTTGGTTGGACCTTGTATTAGGGTCATTTCATGTCATTGGGCCAAAGCTTGGGCCAAGGGATCAATACTTGTTTATTCAAGTCATGTTAGTTTGCTAGTACACCTGTGGTGCAAAACCTTAATCCTGATTATGCGATGACACCTTTATCTACCTTGTTAGTTAATCATCATGCTAGTATATTGTTATCCTTATGTTCATCCCTGCTGCTCATGCCAGTTAACTTTATCAGTTTACATTGATTGTAGTAGGGCTTACTCAGTCTTTTTGACTGACCTGTTTTCTTTCGCCTCTTTTCTTCCGTTTCCCCCCCGGTTCTCAAGGAGGGAATACTGGAGCTTAGCTTGGATTTCGGATTGCTTGCTTGTGGGATTTCAGCTCATGTACGATTTCGACATGAAGCTAGCTATGGTTACCACTTAATTGGGGATAGCACTTATTTATTTCAGTTTTTCAGTTGATGTTGTTTTATCTAGACTTGTTTATTTGGAAAGCTATGTTGTACTAGACTTGTTTTGAAATGTTTTGAAATCTTCCGCTGTTTTATCTATGTTATTTACTCTGTTTACATATATACATATGTTCTTGTTCTGCCTTGATATATCATTATGCATGTTTACCTGATTCAAACGCCCCTCCAAAGTCAGAGTGCTTGCAAGAGCCACCCTGGTGGAGGTGGGGTGTTACAACTGTATCGATAAGGGCTACCAAACACTCCAACACGATAAACCGACATAGTATGTTTCGAAAGAGGGTAAATGAGATAATTTTACCCAAAGTATATTTCGATATAAAGAAAAATTTATATTCGAGTTATTATAGTATGTTGGATGTGTTGGTTGATTATAATGGAAATGGTTATATAAATAACCAATTTGAGTTTGTATAATTTAAAAGCAGATTAATTAAATCTGAATTAAATCGGAATTGGAATTAAAATTCTGGGAAATGGGAAAAGTGTTCGTAAATGGATTTGAGTTAAATATAAGAAATTTTAAAATCCTGGGAGATTTTAAATTGCTTTACAAGCCTTGTGAAGGGTATTTTAAAGTATATTTCAATGTGGAATTGTTTAAAAGGGTTTTTAAAGTGATATAGTATTGAACTCACTTTGATTACTAGGAAATAACTCTGATGATACTGGCCATATCATCAGGGTTCATTTTCGAGTTGCAAGTGACGGATTACTACCAAAGATTTTTTTTTTCGAATTATTTTTAGGAAAAGGAAGTTGTTTTGAATCCCGAAAGGGAATAATTTATTTTAGAAAAACAAAACTGTTTAAAATCCCCAGGAAGATAGTATGAATTAAAAGCAAATTAAAGAAATTTGTGAAAATAAATATGAATTGAATTGAAACCAATTAACTGGAAATTGAATTGAAATAGAACGATATCGAATAAGATTGAATTGTGAGTTATGAATTTGGTTAAGTATAGTGGACTGGTCAGTAAGAGTTGGAATTGGTAATAGAATTTGAAGGTTTGGAATGAGATTTGGGTTGACTGGATTTGAGATTTGATTGATTGAAATGGATTGGAAATCGATTGGTATAGATGGATATATGATCAACAGGTATTGAGTAGAAGCAAATGCAAGGATTTAATGATATGCTCGACAAAAAGGTACATGTTTATTTTTATGGATTTGGTGATTTACGGGCCAATTTGGCAAGCCGCTTGGTTGTTTGATTTTCATTTGGATTGGAAAAGGCTTAGAGAGGCGAGTTGGGGTTTGAACTATTGACCGGTACAAAGGAGGTACTGGCGAAATTTTTCAAAAATTTCGGGTGTTAGAAAATTTTCAGAAGTTTTGAAAATTTTCGATAATCAAAATTAATTAATATTTTAAATTGAAATTAATTGGTTCAGTTGAAACTGAAAGTTAAAGAAGTAAACGAACAATTTTTACCCAGTGAATAGGGTCAGTCTTCTACCTTAGCAATTTCGAGGACGAAATTATTTTAAGGGGAAGAATGTAACGACCCGCATTTTTGAGCAATACAATTAACTTATTTAATTATTTAAATAATGGTTTTGGTTATTTACAATGCCCAGGATTAAATAATATTGAATATTTAATTAGAATAAATAATATATTTAATTTCTGAAATAGTCAGAAATAGTGGAATTCACAAAATAGTGCGAATTGGATCATCGGTGATATTTAATTCAGTTTAGAATTGAATTAGAATGACGAATATATTATTTGAATGGTAGTTTGAACGTATAATTATAATATAATTAAAATCGAGCTCGAAATGGCGCTGTAGTTCGTAATTTGGCGATTTGAACTTCAGCTGAATGTACATGATTCGTTTTAAGTCGGATTCCTGTGAAACAAGAAATGCTAGGAGCTGGTGAAGTATATTTTTCTAGTGGAAGAGAAAATAGAGATTTCATCATATAGATTTTTAGTTATGTCCAAATCAAATTTTAGAAAAATCGCTATGATATTCCTTTATAATTTATATCGATTTATTTATATTTCAAAATGGATATTTAAATATAAACCGAATATCGATGTAACACTGGATTTGAAATATCGAGTTATAAATCCCGGTGTAGTAGTATGATATTCTGTTGTGAATATATATGATAATATTTATTTTTAAATATTAAATTTAAATGTTTTTAAATATATTCATATATTTAAAATGGCTATTTAGAGCTTTAAAACTAGCCAGTTTTTCAAACGACCTCAGAATTCGACGGAACTAATTTTATTGGATCCGTAATGTCAAATTATTGTTAGATTCCTAGTTTCGTGATTTTTGAAGTCAGTATGTGGCCGTGGGCGATTTTAATGTGAAAAACAGTCGATATTCTAACGGTTAAAAATGCGCTGTGTGAGCAAACAGAGTCGGAATTCGATGAAACCAGTTTCGTTGGGACCATAATGTCAAACAGTAGCTACATCTCCATTTTCGTGATTTTTGGGGGTTATGTGTGATCACAGGAATTTCAGAGGACACAGAAAATAGCGATTTCTTAAAATAAAATAGAATAATCGAATAAAAAATTATAAAAACCTATCTATAAATATCCCAAACCATCTCTAACCCTAATTCTATTCGGTCATCGGTCAAGCAAAATTTACGCCGCTGGTTTCTTTGTTCTAAAGCAAATCGTGGTTTTTGAAAAATTAGATAAATTCATAGTAAAACCTAAAAATCATGAGACAAGTATATTTGGATCTCTCTTGCTTTTCTCTTCGTTTTGGTGTATGTATTGCTGCGTTCGATCTCGAATCTCGTTCGCTGGAAGAAGTCAGTCGCGAGCTAGGGTTAAACTTTGAATACCCTTGAAGCATCGAGGAGAAATTCGAACGTCGGATTTGGGTTAAGCATTGAAAGCCGTACTTAAGTGCCAACTTTTGGGGATTTCAATGCAGATGGATGTCGATCACGTTACTGTGATGCGGGATTGGGTGTTGAGGACGCGACTTGGTGGGGGGTGTGCGAGCTCCGATTGGTGGTGAGGAGGAAGGAGAGTTGGTGATGGAGAATCCGATGGAGGTGTCCTTGTTGAATTCAGTGAAGCGGATGAGCGGCAGAAGGAGGAGGACGCGGAAGTATAGGAGCAGGTCACGGCCTTTCTTTGATACGGGAAGAAGAGATTAGAGGAGGGCCATGGGTTTTGTACAGAGGGGTATCAGCCGAGATTTAGGGTTAAATCGCAAGTGATATTTTATTTAAAAGATTATTTAAATTAAATAATGTATATAACTTAAAAAATGTGTATCTTCTACATACGATATCAGATTGATGAACCGTAAGTTGCGTTGGGATCGTATGGACGAGAGCTCCACATTGGTAGTGACTGAGAGTGGATCGAAGTTCGTTACAATTTATGATGGAATAATTTGTCTGATCAGAATCAACCGACACAAATCGTTATTTAACGATAACCGTCCAATGTGAGTAAACTCACTAACTCTTTTCAGTTATATTTTTCTAAAGTATTTTTAGAAATGATAAAGAAGGTTGTTTACTATGTGTTGGCTGTTTGGTTGAACTGCTAGTCAGTTGATTCAAATTATAGATAATGATATAAATATAAATCGTTAATCAAATATTGATTCTGTTTAGCAGAATATTTCATAGTGAAATGGAATGGATGTTAATTTTATTGTTCAACATCTGTGGATGCAGGGAAACAGGTTGGAGGGACCTAACTGGGTTCCTCAACATTTATTTTACTGTTTTTCATATATTGTGTTATATGATGTGATATGAAATCTGTTGTTGATCTTATATGTTGGAATGATACTGATCATTGTTATATGGTACGTTAAATACCATAGGGAACACTGGAATGTTAAAAAGGGAATTTTCAATGTCATATTAAAAAACGATATATTTATAAAATCAAAAGATTTTATAAAAAGAAAATATTTATTTATAAAATAATTAGATTTAAAAGGAATATTTATTTGTTAATCAAATAGATAGAATTGAAAAAGAAATATTTGTAAACCATTTACAAATAGAATTGAAAAGGGATATTTATTTGAAAACTAAATAGAATAGAAAATGGGAAATATGTGTAAAGGGAATAGTCATATTATCAAAGGAATTATTTATAAAATCAATAAATTTTATAAAAATAAAATACTTTATGAAAGGGATAGAAATATTAAAAAATGATTTATTTTGTAAATAAATAGATTATAAAAGGAAATACTTGAAAAGTGACTAGAATTGTTTAAAAGGAGAATTTTACATTTGAAAAGTTTAGACTCGTGCTTCACACACGGGTATAACATGATATGTATTTAAAGCAAAGATTTTAAATAGAATATGTTTTTACCAGACAAAGTAAGAAGAATAATTTATAAATAATATTTTATAAATTAAATAAGATATTTATCATTTGATAAATAGAATATATAAGTCGAGACTTATATAGAGAAGTAAGAATCGATTTCAACATCGATATTTGAAACTGAATAACCATTAGAGTTAATCAGTAGAGTAAATCAGATAGAGTTAATCGAATTAGAATTAATCGAATATTAGTTATTCAATTAGAATTAATCGAACATAGTTATTTAGTATGAGTCGCCATTTCGTACGACTGCCAGCGTAATTCGCAGAGCTGCAGATAGCCTACGACGGTCAGATGTTTCCTGAGGGAATCAGGCGTAACCATTGTGATCGCTGCGATCTAGAGTCAAGCGAATGGTGTTAAATTGAATATTACCCTTTCGAAATAAAGTTAAACAGACATAGTGATTCGAATATAAATTAATCGAATATTAGTTATTAGATAAGAGTTAAATAAGTTGAGTTAGATAAGTTGAGTTCATCAAGTAAGTTAATCAAATGAGTTAATCAAATAGAGTTAATCCAAAGGAGTTATCGAATATTAGTTATTCGAAAGAAGTTATCGAATAATAGTTTATTCGAGAGGAGTTATCGAATATTAGTTATTCGAAAGAAGTTATCAAATATTAGTTATTCGAAAGAGGTTATTCAAAATAGTTTATTCGAATAGAGTTAAAGGAGTAAATCGAATATAGTTTATTTGGAAGGAGATTTATCGAATGTAAAACATTCGAAGAGAGTTAATCGAATGTAAATCATTCGAAGAGAGATTATCGAATATAGTTATTCGAAGAAAGAGTTATCAATATAGTTTATTCGAAAAAGAGTTATCGAATAGAGATTATTATAAAAAGAGAATTATACGTAGAATTCGATTATATCGAATTAGGAAAAGTAATATTTACTTTCTGTCTTTAAATCAAGATGTACATTATTATTCAATTAGTTATTTGTTATTTATTCAAAATAAGGAATAAGAATTTTATTTAAGTTATTTTATTTCGAAAGCCTGGGATTATAACACTACTGTTATAATTAAAAGATTTTGGTAAAGAAGTGGATTCGTATATAGAATCCGAGAGTTACGTAGGGAGTTTATTGAAGGGTTATAAGGTGAACTTTGTCTATTTTGAAGTTAGAAATGTTGTTCAATTAAGGTCTGAGAGGTAGTTATACCCAACTTGATTGACTTTGTTTTTAACTAAGAAATGGTTAAAGTTCGATAGTGAAGGTTGATTAAGTGAATTTAGTTAATGAGTATAATGTTTTCAGTTGGCTTAGTGATATTTTATTTAAACATTTGTTTAAATCAAATGAATAAATCTTTGGTAACATTTTCCAAATACAATCAGAGATATTTTCTAATCATAGAAAATGAAGTGTTAATGAGAGAGAATACTGGAATGAAAGTGATACGTGGAATAGAGATGGAAATGTTTTCCAATGATTGATAACGTATATTTCCTAAATTTAGAAAATAGGAAATGTTGAATATATGGGAATGGGAAATAAATAAATTGATGAATTAAAGAGATAAATGTGGATTGATGATTGATCGATAGAATTTCCATCTGGAAATAATATCATTGGTTGCACACCTGTTTTTCTTTGATAGTTAAATCAACGACTATCGAAGTTTTGACCATTTTATCGTCGTCAATATGGAGAGACCGGGAGAAAATGCATTATCTGAAACCACTCTGTATAGATGTTAGCGTTGCGATCAAATATTGAAGACGGAGTTATGCAAGGGCTATCCTGTTTACAGAATAGTGCCTTCGGTTTGTCTAGTCCCAGGACAAACGTGAATGGACGAATTTCTGACAGAGTATATCTAACCGATTGCATAAGTTGATCTCTTCAAACGTATTTACGTTTGGTGGCGGAGGAATTCGTTTCTCTTAACTTTATACCCGTGGTATTTTTGAAGAAATCAATTTGTGATTTGACGAGTATGGCGATGTGGCATTCAAAGTGAATGGTGGTCAAGTGTTTCAAAAGATACGTAATGACCTCAAGCCTCCTCAACCGGGAAATGACAGAAATCGGGCAGGCAGCATGGCTAAGTGGGTCGCTCCCATTAGGGTGTATATCACCTATCTAGAGAAAGTCCATTTCATTCTTTTACTTGTTATCAATGCTGTCCCTTTTCGGGAAACGGTAGGGTAGCTCCCAGCCGTAGGTGATATACATTCGATACACTCAAGCGAAATGAGTGGTCAATCAAGTGTGGGCCGGGTTGCAAGACGTTCTTGTTGAACCCAGTGTATTCGTCTCTAAAGATACACTATCGGCGGGTGGTCCCATACCTTGTCATAGTTGGAATCCAATCTCCAATAAGCGCCCACGGTTTTATTTGTATATTATACATATGGAACGTGAGATGCAAGCGTTCTGCTAGATTGTTAATTACTTGTGATTAGACATTATTATAATATCAGAGAAGTATTGATTTTCAAAAACTGTTTTGGGTTATCGTAAGGTAAAAACCGTCCGTGTTTATGTATGGATTGGTCTTACGATTATATTTTCTTTTGAAAGGGATTTTTAAAAGTTAAACCAAATGATTTTAGTTTACTCACACCAGTCCCATGACTGACCCAGAGTTTATTTTTGTTTTGTTTTCCCTAAACTCTTGGGTGCCCAAATTTGTACGGGCAGTCAAGTAGTTCAGGTCTTTACAGATACACTTGGAGGAGCTTGAAGCAGGAGGCTTCAGGATTATTTCCGTTGTGTGTAAGTGTTGTATTCTGATAATGTTATAGTGTATATATACTGATTTTATTTCAAAGTTATGTTATATATTATATTTTATTCGTTCCACTGTGAGACTCGTGTTTACTCTAATTATGTTCTTCTTCTTCTTCTTCTTCTTCTTCTTCTTCTGTTCTAATTTCCTATCTTATCTATTCTCATCCTCTAACTTCTTTCTATTAATGATCTAGAATGTTCAATACCTGAATAATTAACATGGCTTTTGTGTTGATTTTCTGGGTCGAAAATCCCAATTTGTTACAAGGAGGGTGGTGAAGCAGCAAAAAGAGCGATGAAGTGGACATAGTGCATTTCCAGATGTCTGTAATAAAACCCAGACTTTTGAATGGTTGCAGATGTGTAACGCGAACTCCATTTCAGACGTCTGGAAAATGGGCCAGACGTTTGAATCGGGGATTTTGTAGAATTTTGACCTGATTTTTCAATGACTTATTATGCAAGTTTTGAAGGGAAAAATTAGGTATTTGCTTACGCCTTCTATTCTCCTATATAAGCAACTTCTATGATTAGATTATTAGGAGTGGAATCGAGACCAAATTAGTAGATCCTAGGGTTTGCGATCGTTCTTCATTGTTCTCCTTCTCCAACAAGAGTTGTGGTCATCTAAATATTCTTTGCCTATCTCAATAAGCTTATTGATTCATTGTGGTTTGTTTACTTTTGGTTGTTGATCCATTCAGCGTAAACAAAAGTTGATTTTGTGAATCAATAAAGAGGGTGATTAGGTGGAATATCTTGTGTTTGTGCATGTAATTTCATATCTGGGATTGTAATCCATAGAAATCATCTTTAAGTAACTGGGTGAATAAGATCCTGGTCACTTCCGTATAAGGCACAATTTTCGTAACAATTGGTATTAGAGCTAGATCATCGCATAGCTTATAGTGATTTTAGATTGGAAAATTTATTTATTTTATGTCGTATATGATGGCGTTTCCGAAGATGACTATTTTTGATGGAAAAAATTGAGGGATATGGAAGCCTAAGAAGGAGGATGATCAATACCTCAATGATCTTCATTATCTGATTAATGGAGATGGGAAGAAACCCTCCGATGTGGATGAGGGAAAGTGGAAGAAGATGGAAAAGTAGGCGATTGCCTTGATTTGGATGTACCTTGATGATTCAGTATTCCATCATGTGGCTAGTTGTGAATCCGCGAAGGATTTGTGGAACAAGCCGGTATCTTTGTATGAGTTGAGAAGTGCTACAAGTAAGGTTTTTCTGGTTCGAAAGCTTGTACAACTGAGATTGGATGAGGAGAAGTTTGTTGTAGAGCACCTGAATGAATTTCAAGATGTGATCAATCAATTGGAAAATCTAAAGGTCAATTTTGATGATGAGTTGCAGGCTTTTTTGTTGACGAGTTCGCTTTTAGAAAGATGGGAGACTTTGGTTGTTTTATTAAGTAATTCTAATGCTAATGGAAGTGTCTCTTTGGAAATTGTTCAAAGCAACCTTTTGAACGAGGAACTAAAGAGAAAAGGGTCGGGTTTGAGATCAGTTCAAGGTGAGGCTATTGTAGCAAGGGATTCGAGGAAAGATACAAGTTAGGAGAAGAAAGGAGATAATGGTAGAGGTGTTATCACTTATCATTATTGTGGTAAGGAAGGTCATATACGGAAGAATATTTATGCTTATCAGAGGGGTAAGAAGAAGGTTTCGGATGGTGATAGTAGTGATGAGGCACATGCAGGTGTTGCTGCAGGTTCCATTAGTGTTACTTCTTGTGATGTCCTGTTTAGTGAAGCTAATCCTTGGAAGATGGATTCGGGAGCCAGTTCTCGCATTTGTAAGGATGTGAAGTGTTTTTCTTCTTATTAGAAGAATGTCAACATGATTAGGACAACCAATGGAATAGAACCACCGATTTATGGTATTGAATATATTTAGTTTCGTATGCATGATGGTGTAGTGAGGTAAGTCTCTGGAGTTAGGCATATATCCATTAGTTCGCATAATCTTATTTCTCTCGGTCAGTTGGATCACCGTGGTCGCAATTATGATACTCAAGGTGGAATTTTGAGAGTGAAGAATGGTCATGTTATGTTGAGAGGAATTTTGCAGGAAGGAAACCTGTATAGATTGGTTGGTTCTGTGGTCGACTGTGGAAGGCGAGTGATGATTGAAGAAACTAGTCCACAACAAGGTGGAGAGGTTAATTTAGTCACTGTGGATGTTTTAGACATGGGTCTTGATGTTGATGGTGCTCTAAGGATCAATAGAGATTAGGGAAGGATCTTTAGTCAAGTGGAAAACGGGTGTCGATTTGGAAAATCCACAAGGTGGAGATCCTTGTGGTATTACAAATGCTTTTAGACCCTTAATTATGTGTGGTGTATCTCGAGGAGAAGATGCATCTTTTGGCAGGTGGTTGGTTGTGTTTGTAATTGTTTTTATTGAGAGTAGGTGTCGCTGAAAGAGTTAGGTGACTTGTTTGGAGATTGTTGGAGTGTTGATATGATTTTAGATTAAGGTGGATTAATTTGTGATTTGTGATATCACATGTCCATGGTAGTCGGATGACTTGTTTGTTGATGTGATTTCATATCAAGGTAGAGTGTTGCAATTTATGAGATTCAATCACATGTGTTGAAGAAGATAATGCTTGGAAGTGCTCGGTGATAGAGGAGGACATTGCAGCAGCAGAAAGAGGAATAAAGTGGATAGAGTGCATTTCCAGACGTTTGGAATAAAATCCAGATGTCATGATGGTTGCAGATGTGTAACTTGAACCCTATTTCAGACGTCTGGTTCCCTATACCAAACATCTGGTTGATGTTTTAGGCATCTGAAAAAGGGGCCAAACGTCTAGATCGGGGCTTTGCTAAATTTTGACCTAGTTTTGCTGTGACTTATTCTGCATGTTTTGAAGGGGAAAATTGGGTATTTGCCTAGGTCTTCTATTTTCCTATATAAGCAGCTTCTGTGATTTGATTATTAGGAGTGGAATTGAGACGGAAATAGTAGATCCTAGGGTTGTCGTTCTTCATTGTTCTCTGTCTCCAACATGAATTTTATCCATCTAGATATTCTTTGCCTATCTCAATAAGGTTATTGATTCATTGTAGTTTGTTTACTTTTGGTTGTTGATCCATTCAGTGTAAACAAAAGTTGATTTGTGAATCAATAAAGAAGGTGGTTGGGTGAAATATATTGTGTTTTTTCATGTAATTTCATATCCATGATTGTTTTTCATAGAAATAATCTTTAAGTAATTCGGTGAATAAGACCCTGGTCGCTTTTGCAAAAGGCGCAATTCCCCAACAATTAATTCATGCACAACTTCGGTCTTGGGTTTCCTTTAACCTCTTCTGCATTTTATTATATTCTTTGACTTCTTTTGTAGAACTTCTCTTATCCTTGCTTTGTTTCATTGGCATTTCCTTTATTCATTTTTGCTTCATCAAAATGCGATATATTAGACTTCCTTCAACATTTATATTCTAGCTTGATTCAAACTTCGTTGATACTATTAAAACATGCTCTAGTGATTCATTTACCAAAATGATTTGGTAGATATTCGTATACTGATATTTAACTTAATTAAGGTTGGTGTGTGATCGCTACTGCTAAATTGTGGCATGATATTATGCTGATAAGAAATCTTTGCTCTTAATTCAAATTTGTCAAGGCTTTATCAATCTTCGTTAGTATATTCTTTTCAGGTCCAGAACACCATAAATAGTTAAATTCACCAATGTTTAGCTTCGTTGAACCTCTTATAGTAATACATTTACCGATAACTAGTTTTACTAAATGCCTTCCCCCTTATGCATAACCTCTCCCCACTCCCCTCCTCCCAAATATCTTTATAGCATGTCTAATGCAAGTAAAATAGCCAAAGAGGATCAAGGGATTATATAAGCTAAATGCATCAACCATTAGATTTAACTCATGATTATTCATGCATTTAGTAGAAATTGTGTCAATAGTTAAAGTAACATCTTCCATTTTATGTTTTGAAATAATACATTAATGACATTGCGTATTTTGATCACTACTGTATCTTTTTACTCAACTTGACACACAAAGATTTATTTACTTCCACCAATGCTGGCACTACTGGTTTGGCTAAGAATTTTTTGGCTACCTCCACCAGTAACTTAAATTCCACAAAGAGACACACACGACAGTGATATGAATGAGAATAATATATATGGTTGAAAAAATAACAAGCATGTTTCTAGGAAATTATCCTAGTAATCATTGTTAATTCCTAAAATCCTTTTAATATATAATAACTACACAAAAATCCATATTTATGTATATATAACTAATTGTTAGCACTAAGAATGAACCCCTAAAGCCCTATTAGGGCTCGGAAATCAACCAAATGACTTTTATCTCTTGGAATGTAAGGGGGATTGATACCGATTTCAAATTGAATTAGGTATTGACCCTCTTAATGTCCAATAAACCAAGTATCATTGGATTATTGGAGAATAAACTATCGACATAAAGAATTAGTCTTCTTACTGAAGGTAAATAAGAATTGTACCATTTTCATAACAAAGAATGTGACATCAAGGGTAGAATTCTATTCCTACGAGATACATCAATATAGCAGGCCATTGTAATTAGCAAATCAGAGCAGTGAATCACTTATATTATTCAAAATAGGTATGGATTGGAAATGACCTTAAATCTTGGCAGCTAATAACTTGTTTATAGACAACAAGTGTTTATGGCAAGATCTTAAAAATCTAGCTAGTGTGGTGGATGGAGCTTGTTTATGATAGTCGATTTCAATAATTTGCATAACCCATAAGATAAGAAAGGTAGATTTCCTGTATCATTTTCTTACTTAAGAGTGTTTGCAAATTACTTGATCAAGTGCACTCTTATAGAAGCATCTATTTAAGGATACCAATTTACATAAAGTAGGAGAGGAGTGGCTACATGTGTAGTTAAAGAGCTTTGCGGTCTTTTGCGGTGGATGTGCAAGGTGGTGATAAAATGGGGATATATTATAATATAACAAAGGTGCATAAAATTTAACAAAATAAAAAATGTATGTTTAAAACTAGTCCATTCTTATTCTCACATATCGTTTATAGAAAAAAAATATTGTTTACCTTTACGTAATAAAACCAAAGAATATCATAATTTATTCGAACTAGATTTAACGATATATTTATAAATAATATTGAGCGCTTATGCCTCAAAATTAGGTCTGTACCTTAAACTTTTTTATTTAGTTCAAACGAGAACTAGTCAAATCTATATTTATATATCGATTTTTCCAGAGAGGATGTTAAGAAGATCTTGATTTAGCAGGGATAGAATAAAATATTAAGGCTCAAAGTGAATATACTATAAACTAATTCTAAAAATAAAAAAACGTAGCAGTTGGAGAGCATTATATGCTAAATGAGATTTCAACTACATAGATGGCTACGTATACTAACAAAGTTTAAATCAATGACAAATTATTACAATGCTTTCCGTTTTTTTTTGCTACAACTATCACATCTTCTTTGAGCCATAACTCTATCATCATAAAACTGCATACATAAGACACTACCTAGAAGAACATCTAATTTAGATATGTAAAATTTTGGAACTTAGCGGATGGATATGAAGAACAAATAGTGTGTGTCCTTTCCCAACATACACAGGGTTCATAAATTTAGAAATTTATTATCAAACTTAGGAGAATCAAGCAGAATCTCAAGAATTGGAATAAATCAAGAAGAAAGGACTCAAGGTGTAACGAACTGGCCTTTTTAAAGATTCAGATCGACAATATATCACACAGGTCTGACCCAAACCATTCAAAAGGCAAGTTATTATTAAGGATATAAAATATAAGAATAAAAGAGATAATAAAGAAACAGAATATAAAATCTCACAGTAGAAATAAAAACAATAATAATCACATAAATAAATCATAAAACTATTTATAGCATACATTTTGCAATACAAAGTTAAACAATCAATAGATGTACCAAGTATTGTAGCGATATAATACTAGTAAATATGAACTTTTGATCTACATCCTCACCTTCAGAATAATGTCTTCGACTAAACTGAAGTAACTCGCCCACCCGAGCATAATGAAAAACAATATACTCGAGTCAGGACTAAAATTTCACATGTAATCAAATCAAAATCATGAAATATGGGTGCAGGTAACTTAAAAGAAGTTATAAGAATTTTATCTCCTAAGGATCCGTTAACCATCTATACATAGTAGGGTATGTTACATATATAATGTCTATCTGTAATATCCCGTATTTCTGGTGGTCAGATATTTAATATATTTATTATTTTAAATATTTTATTTGGAACAATAATGGATTTTAATATTTTATTCGTTTATTAAAACGAACTTCAAATGTTAAATTTTATATATTAATATAAATCGAGCTCAAAATGACGTGGTAGTTCGTAATATTGAGTTTTGAACTTCAACTGAATATACAGAGTTCGTTTTAAGTCGGATTTCTATGAAACAAGAAATGTTAGAATCGTGTTGATTATATTTTTCATATAAAAGAGAAAAATCCGGATTTCGTGTTATAGATTGTTAGTTATAGCCAATTCAAAATTTAAAATAGTCGCTATGGAAATCGTTTATAAATTATAACGTTTATTTAATTTATTTTAAAGTAATTTCTATATATGTTGATATCGTTTAACTCAGAAATATTGACATCGAGTTGCAATCCTATATTTGTTTAATTTGAAGTGAGATATTAATTTATATGGATATATTTGTTGATAAAAAATTATTATTATTTAAATTAATCGTTTTGGATTTAATTTATAATATCGATGTTATATAAGCATTAAAAATATTAATTTTCCAAACAACCTCCATTTTTTACGAAACGAATTTATTTGGAATACGTATAGCTAATTATTGCTATATTTACAGTTTGGGACCAATCGGAGTTATTTTGTCGGTAGATGAGATTTTAACGTGAACCGACTGATAAATTGAAATTTAAATAACATCTCTGTACAAGCGGAGTCGGTTTCCGACCAAATAAGTTTCATTGGATTCCAAATAGTTAAGAAAGGGTGGTAGGTTCATTTTTGTGGCATTTGAAGTCGGGTGAGGCAATGCGTATATTTGACGGTCAATAGTAAATAGCGGTTATGCAAACTAACCGTATAAGACAAACTATAATAATAAAACTTAAATTTCAAGCAAAGCCGACCTACCCAAATTTGTACACTGGCCTACCTAAATACTAGTGTACACTAGTCAAATTAATACTTGGATTACTTAATCCCTAAGTAAATATATGTCCACGCCTTCTACCTATCCTATATCCGCTGCCAGGAAATGCCAAAATCGCACAGCTAAAAGTGAAGCTTGGCACATGTTTCTTTGAAGGTTTACGTGCAGGCTAACCAACAGGGTGCAGTTACCTATTTTGAATTCAATCACGCTGCTATTGTGCCTCTACTTACCCATGCCTAGCGTTCTACAAGTTATGAAGGACACAACTACGAAGAGGAAGGACACTGTTTTCTTATCAAACAACATGACTACAAACTGAAATGTGATGGCAAATCTATTGATTTATTCACTCCCAAGCTCCACCCGTGCATGCCAAGGCACCTTGAATTATAAATACGTGCAACTTCAACATTTCCATTTCCCTTTCCAGCAAACAATATGTAACCGAAAACCTCCATTAGAATAAAAAAAAACGTTCCCCTCAAATTTAAAGCACAAACTCCGTGCATTCCTCCTCTTTTTCCCGCCAATAAATACTCGAAATCCATTTTTTTTTCTTTGTATCAATCGGTGCCTCACGCGAGCTACACGGAGCTGGGTAGCAGTGCAGTCAACGATGAACTAGTGCATGGTTTCGAAGTATGTTGATCAAGGTAGAGTAGTCAGTGGCCATTAGTGATGGTTCCAGCATGAAGAGCATGAGGGAAAGTCGTGGTGATGAGATGCATTCACATGGAGCGTCGGCAGCATGATATGGAGGAAGTGAACCAGTGGTGTGTTGGAACTTGTAGCATGGACGGATTGTGACGAGAAGAAGGCTGAGCTCGGTTGACCTGGAAGGGCGCGGGTTAAACAGTGGTGTCTGGAGCGGTGTAGGCAATAGGCTTGGGGGTCGAAGGTGTGTGTGACGTTTGGGGTGGCATGGTCCAAGTAGGTGATGGAAGAGTGTCATGCTGGTGGAAGGATTGAAGTTCCGGAGATGCGTGTAGTTCGGTGGAGTTGTATGTGACTGTGCGAGTATGTATGTGTGCGCGGTGATTATTTTCTGGTATGGGAAGATTGGATGTATCCGAGTTTTCGCGAGTACTGTGCATACACGATGGAGCATCAGGGAGCCAACAGGTTGGGAAAGATGAAGTGTGGGCGTGGCTTCATGCAGCATTTGGGCTGGTAGACCTTAGAACTACAAAAAAAAGATTGAAAAGAGATCAAACAGCGAAAGTAACTAGAAGAGTGGGAAAGGAAATAGAAATAACGGGGGAATGGTATTTGAATGGAAGACGTAAGAAGTAAGGTGGGGCTGAAATGAACAGGAACGAAAAAAGCAGTCAACCACAAGGAGTAGTTCGTGGTTTTTTTTGGGTGAAAGGGGGATTGAGATTTTGAGTACTTGGACAAAAGGAAAGCCGTGATTTTTCGTTGGTTGGGTAAAACTGAAGAATGATGAGGACCCAGTTGTTGGGGTATCGATGGTAACACAATGTTGTGAATTAAGGTAATTACGGTTTAAATTTATTAATTTCAGAAATAAATTTATAATTTATTTAAATATTAGTTTATTTTAATTTAAATAAGTAATTAAAAGTTAGTAAGCTAAATATAATCATATAACTTAGAATAATCATAACTTGGTCATTCATTGACAGAATTGAACAAACCTAGAAGCGTTAGGATCGTATCGGAAACGGCTACATTCTGGAGTTAGTCTGATTAGCATTGGCAGCTACTGGGGTTTCTGATAAAATTAAACAACAGTTTAAATTTATTAAACAACTCGTTTTAATCGACGGATAAATCCAAGGTGAGTTAAACTTACTCAGTTGTCCCACTTATATTTGTATAAGTCGGGTTTTATTGTTTGTGTACTATGATTGCCAATTCTTAAATGGTTGATGACTGTTTGGTTGTTTTGTTTAATATTTTTATATATTGTTTAAATTAAATGTTTGTTTAATTTAAATAAAATGTAATTATTATTTTTAACGATTAATTGCAATGAAGGTAACTTACCTTGTTGGGTACGTTTATAATAATATAAACGTTTAAAATTGAATTGGATGCTAGAATGATTGTTAGTTGACCATTACTAGTTGAATTAATTATTCATTTTTATTATAAAATTGTCGTATTGAATACGGAGAAGAACACGTTGGAGGGATCCAACTGGATTCCTCAAATTTATTGTTTATTTTCATATTATATCACATGTACTGTTTAACCAACCTGATTGGATAATGGATTGATTATTGATTACTGTGAACCCGTGATATTAACCAATGAGAAATATTGGTTGACAATTGGTACTAGATGGCCTAAATTATAATCGTGTTTTTTTTAAGTTGATTTACCGTTAGGTGAATCGTTAGAAATGAAGTTATAAAATTTGTTTTGTAACTGAATGCAGATTTATAAATATATTATTTAAAATGAAGTTAAAGGAAATAAACCAACCATATATATATTGATTGTTTAAACCATCAGTCACCATTTTTGTACCAAAAAACATACTGTGTGCGAAGCACGTCCCTAATCGTAATTGTTAGATGATTTATAAAACTAATTCTTATATTAATAAGATGAATAAGAAGGGGAGCAAGGATAAATGTAACGATTAATAATTGGGATTAATTTTTTTAAGTAATAATTAAAATGGGATTATATTAATCTAATATTATCTATTTAATAATAAGCGAAGTAAATGGGATAATTTAAATTAATTATATTATATTATTAATTTAAGTGAAAAAACGAGTTAGAGTTGATCAATGAGTTAATCATGTTTAACAGTTGACGAAGCCAATTGTTTTAACGGAGATTGATTGTTAAACTAAATTAGATTGTACTGATTAAAATAGTTATATAATTTAATAACTGGTTGTTTAGTTTAATAAGAATTAAAAAGGGAATTTAATATTAGTTCCCATTAGTGATGAAGTAAATTATAAATTTAAATTATAATAATTTAAGGGACTATTTATTTAAATAAAGTTCACGTAAGTAACCAAAGTAATGATGAAATATAACCGAATTTTAAAGTGAGTTTATGAACAGATTTACATTTAAACCAAGTTTGATAAATTGAGTTATAAAAGAATTTTAAGCGAATCAGATAAGCTTAAAATAAATATTACTTAATATTGGATAAAGTAAAGGGAATCGAGATGGAAAAGAGTTTTATATTTAACCAAAGTGGCATAAACAAGTTTAAATAGAGAGATGTGAAATTATAGCGTTAATTTTAAATTAACGTTACCTAGTGATGGCGTTAACTGAAACGGATGGGATTTGAAACCAGATTTTTCCAAAGGAAATAATTAAAAGGTTTAGGTAAAGGTATTCTTGCAATTGAATTTGGTAAAAGTTTTGGAAATGCAATTTGTAATAAAAAAAATAAATAGTTTAAAGGAGTTAAAGTTTAAAGGTTGATTTACTAAATCAATGAATCTAGTTAGTAACAGTATATTTAAAAAGGGAGATTTCAAAAGTAAGAAGGTTGTATAAAACCGTATTTTAATAAAATAGTGAATTGGTATTGGTCGGTATTAGAATGAATGTGAGTTTTTCATTTACGACTCGTATTTATCTTAAGATAAGAATGTTGTAGATCAAGGTCTGAGAGGCAATAAAAATACCCCAACTTGAACGACTTCAGGATTATCGGAGGATGTATTAGTTGTAATGATGGAAATATTAGAAGTGAATTATTTGTGAAACAATAATGTAAAGTCATTTGAAGAAGTTGGAAATATATATATATTAGAATTCCAAAGCAAAGCAATTTAATAAGGGCTTGAGAATATGAAACGATATTTCTATAGTAAAAAAATAATAAAGGAGATTTTGTGAAAATATAACGATATTTTCCAAATAAAGAGATGAGATTTAGAATGAGTTATTCTAAAGGGATAAGTGACGATTATGGTGTTGGAATAACGAAATGAAAAGGAGATCTCATGACGGTTGTTTTAAAATGACAAATTTGGATCGATTTCCAAATGTTAATTAATAATTAGTGTTTTTTGCAATATTTTGAAATGATCGTTGAAGGAAAATTGAATATGATTTTAAGTTATTTTCCGAAGTATTAAAATAAAGGATTTGAGAATATTGATATATTAAAACTAATATATTATTTTTGGTATTACAACCAATATATTACCTTCAAAGGCCAAGTGACGCTGTGTACTAAACCAATGGATCCATTTGGTTTTATTTTTAATTATTTATTTTGGTAATTAAATGACCAAATATCAAAATCAGACCAAACGTGTGTGTTGTATATAACGGTGTTGTATACACAATTATATGATTTTTGTTTGATGATAACAACCAAATATATTTTATTTTAAATGCGTTTGTTACCGCATCACAAACAAGAATATAATATTTAAATTTAAATAGAATACAACTATGCACAAATTCAAATATTCAACAGTATTTTATTTAAATTTAAATATTTTATTTCGTACAAGCACAACGCTTGTAACTCCACTATTTGTACATCACACATTTCAATTTCATTTCATACATATATAGTTTCATATACAGTGCTCCTTATTACAGTTCTCTGCTTACTCATATACATTTTTTTCATATATACATTTTTTACATTGTTACATACTTTGATATTCTTTTCCTGTTATTGTTTTCTGTCTTCACACTTCACAGTCTGTCCAGTCACTGTCAATCCAATCATCATTTCATAGCTATCATATACAGAAACACACACGCAGTATATGGAACAGAAATAATATTCAAAATTCATGCAAATATAGTTTTTTTTAATTTTATTTGCCTCAGTTTTCTGCTGTGTTTCTCATCATTTTTCATGACTTGATCTGATATGTATATACGCACTGATCAGCCTCAACATGCTACACTGGTTTGCTGATCAAAACCAGATGATTCTTAAAAGGCACAACACAGTGCAACTGTCTGCTGATAAATAATTTACACGTGCACAGTATATGTATACACACACTGTTGTGTATATATACACATATATAAATGCACAAGTGAAATCAATTTTCAAAGTCAGGCCAGAATTCAAGAACAAGCCAAAAAGCAATACAAGATTGAAATGAATATGGGTGAACAAATGTGCATGGACATCAAAACAGCAAAGTGGTGCAGCAGTAACTAACAAGGGTGAACAAGCAGCATACATGCAAGCTTACACAGTAGATTCAAGTTTCAAACTAAAAGAAAAATGGTCGAGCTCATGGATGGTTCATAAAGGAACAAACTTATATGTATATATGTAATATATGTATGTATGGAGCTTGACATGGCAAGCATCATAGATGGAGAAAGCATTGTACTATTCAAGTATGGAGCATTTAGCAGCAAAGTATAAATTTCAAGTATAGTATAACAGCATGGTTCGACACAATACAGCAAAGTAACCATGGTTTCAGATGGACATGAACAGAGTCAAGTTTACATTGGTACAAGTGATATGCATTTTTTTTTTAAAAAAAAGGGGGTCATGATGTTTCTCAGTTGTAAATACATAAAGCAGCAAAATGAATGGTGCAGCAAACTGATAAGGCAATGTATAGTAATATACATGGTGGAGCTATTGCATTTCAGGGACAAACATATATTTATACATGATTAGTTTCAAACATGGCACAAAACAGGGTGGTCATGTATTGCAAATATAGTTGATCACGTATCAAGCAAGTCACAAAGTGCAGACATGATCAAATGCATGTATACAAGCATGTTTATAAAGTGGAGCACATCAAGAGAACATGGATCAGCCCACTTTTTCAAGGTGTACACAAGTCAGCATAGTAGCCAACAAGGATTCAGCACTGGTGTATGAATCAAAAAAGATGATGGTATCAATGTGTGTGTGTGGACATTACACAACACCAGTTCAAGATTTACACAAACACTCAAAGCATGAAATGATCAGTAAACAAGCATTCAAGTGAAAGGTCTATGCCGCAAGAAAATTGAGATCCTCAACACAAATGATTAGCATGACAAAGTGATCGAGACAGTGGTGAGGCAAGTACAAGTAAGATTGTAAAAACATCATGATGTATCAAAAATTGGTCAAACAGCAATGGTGAAGTAAATATATGTACTGGCATGTGTATGACAATAGTGCAACAAGATGATACATGAATACACACTACATGGACAAATGGTCACCATAATAGCAAGCATGAAAAACGCAAGTTAATGACGACAAATTGTTTCTTTCCAGAAAATCAGAGTTTTCATATCATACTTGGCAAGTGTTTAATGAGAAATTCCTAATGCAATTTAAGGCAACAACAATCATGCAGAAGATAGTTTAGCCAAGATCAAGTTCAGGCAATTTTCTCATCATTCAAGCAAGAGCAATCAAAATTGGCAACAACATGGTGAAATGGTGCTATAAATCAAATGCTTCCAGAAATATGTAAAAGAAACAATATTTGGAAAAAATATAATGTTGCAAATCAGGTTTCACATTGCAAATCTTTCCTATTTTGACAAGAACTAATTTGTGGACCAAAATTTTTAATTCCAGAATGTATCAAGCAAAAGGGGAAAGCCAGCAGAGATGATAATTTCAGTAATCAAAATATGGGCAAATCTCTAATATATTTCCGGAAATGATTCAATCAAATTCAAGGGGCCACAAACTTTTTATCGGAATTCACGCAAGGGACAAGAATAAGCCCAGATCCATCTTTTAAATCACACAAGAATTTTTACAGAGAAATAAAAAGGGGAAACACGCAATCAACCAGATCAAATCATTCACGTAAAATCAGAGTTTTTTTAGGATTTTCTAATCCTATTTAACACCTATTACATCATTGGTAGTAGAGATCGAAACCAAGCATAACAATATCAAGCAATCGAAACCAACAAACAACTCGCAAGCTTTTCAAAGCAACTGAATTCAAATTACTCACCGTTTCGATCTCTCTCTCTCTCTCTCTCTCGCGAGAGAGAGAGAGAGAGAGAGAGCAAAGCCAAAAATCAAAGCACCAGAAATCGACAGGGATTCGAGCATCGAAAGCTTCATCCAGATTTGAAGCAGCATCAAGTAATCGATCGATTTGGGGGCAAAAAGAAAAACCCTAGGCTGCCATATTTTTTCTCCAGAAAACAAAAGGGGATCGGGCAGTTGAATTAAAAAAAGGGGCAGGCCTATTCCTAATTTGATTAGGCTAAGTTTAAAAAGGGATGGCCCTTTAATTTATCTCCTAGGGTTTTGTTTTTATTTATTTTGTATTTTGTTTTTCTTGTGTAATCGTCGTTTGTTTTTCTAATTTCAACTAAAACTAGGGTTTACAGATTACTGGTCTGTAGTCTGGGAAAATCTGGTCTAGGGTACACAGGCCAGTCTAGGGTTTTGAACATAAGGTTAGAATAGAGCACGGTTTGCAAGTGTACATGGTCTTGTAAGCGGGATCTGTTCTATCATCTAGTAGAAACCTTAGAAATGCAGCAGTAGGCCGGGTTTTGCCAAAGCTGGGTATATCTGTGTGATTTATTTTCTGCATTTTTGTTTCTACTATATTATGTGATCTGTTAATTATTATACATCTCGTTAGATTTTTAATTCCATTAAAAACTATGATAAACCCTATTAAACCCCTCTAGGGTTAATCTAGATCCAAAATGTGGTATCAGAGCAGGTATTTTTAACTCTAGAGTCATGGGTAACCCTAGATGTCAGTCTAGCGGGAATCGGTCCAGTTCATCTCCAACTATTTTCACTAGAACAGATTTTTTAAATTGGAAAACCAAAATGGAATTTTATTTAAAATCTGTTAATATTAAATATTGGGATGTTGTTATCTATGGATTTGATGTTGTAGATATTACTTTCAATACTCGTGCTATGAAAATTATATTTGATTATCTTAGTACTGAACAGTTTAATCCTATCTGCCATTGTTTATCTGCAAGGAAATCTGGGATACTCTAAATACGAAGTATGGAAGATCTGACAACGGTAGCTCAAAACCCGGGAAAGTCAACTCAGATTCAGATTCTGTTTAATAGGATTTGCAAATGAAAATTCTGAAGGATCAGATGACGGAGAATCAACAGATGCTGAAACAGAAAATTTCTCATATGAAGATTTAGTTTATTTTTGTGCTGATTTAACTAAATCTGTTGATAAACTTTAGTTGAAAAACAAATCTCTGAAATCTAGGAATTCTGAGTTGAAGAGAAAAATTGATGATTTGGAATCGCAAATTGAATATTGTAAAAATTCGTCAAATTCAAATTGCAAAAATTGTTTGAAATTGAAAACCAATCTTGTTCATCTTAGTAAAAACATTCAAAAATTTGAAAAGGAAATTCTGATCTTAAAAGAAAACAAGATTGAGTTGTCAAATTTGAACACGTTTCTACAAAGGGATTTGAAATTTTTAAGACTGATATAAATTCCAAATCTGAAATTGCTGAAAAGGAGAATTGGTTAAAATCCGATTTGGTTTTGAAAGAACTTGAAAACGAGATTGAAAAATCCAAGAATGGTGAGTTTGAAAAACAAAAACGATTTGAAATTGAAATTTCTGAATCCCAATCCAAAATTAAATTGCTTGAAAATGAGAATTTGGTTTTGAAACAGTCCAATGCTGAACAGAAGATCACTATAAATAATTGCTCAAATTTATTAAAAGAAAATAGTGATCTAAAATCCAAAATTCAATGATTAGAATTAACTTTGGATAAATTTTCTAATGGGGAAAAATCGTTGAATATGATGTTACAAAACCAAGTTTCTATTGGAAATAAATCTGGTCTTGGCTTTAGGAAAAATGATGTTTTTGGAAAACAAAATCCAAATGATTTGAAAAATCCCTCAAACTGCTTTGGAAAGAACTGCTTAGAAAATTTGAACACTGAAAATTTCAAAGGACTTTTCGGTCAAAATTGTGATGAGAAATCATTTTATAATAAACCATTTAAACATTCTTGGATCCCAAAAAATAAAACGGGCTTCGTCAAGTTCAAATAGATTTGGGTTCCTAAGGGCACGAAAGTTAACTCTAATGGTTTGTTATATAAACAAGTCTAGGTACAAAAACATATGAATACAGTTGTGAGTGGTTTTACTAATTTTGTTAGACCACTCAATCCCCTAAACACTTAGGTACCGGTGGAGGCTTAGGAACTGCTATTCAAAAGAGATTCAAATTCAAACTATTTTATGATTCTGTATCACTCAGAGTTCCTTAGCCAAGTCTCTTGAGTTAGAGATTCTGTTTTACATTGGATTCTGGTATGATCTCTGAACTCACCTTTGTATATTCTCTCTGTTTTTATTTTTTGTGCTTATTCCTTCCTCTACCCCTTCTATTTTTCTTCGTTTTTTTAATTTATCACTGCCATATTTTTTGTTTCTTTATGGGCTTCATCAACTTCAAATTGTAGAGTTTTATTTTGGGAAATTTGCTTTAGTTGAATAGAACTCTGATGGTTTAATTATTTCCAGATCTTGAATTTAATCTTGTAAATATCTACAATTATTTTGAAGTTTATTTTTTTTTTTCGAATTCACAATAGTGTTGATGCATTAATAGCATATCTTGAACACTGTCATTTCGAATTCTAAAATTTTGAAGACCTGAATAATTTATGAAGTTCTATTTTGAGTTTCTTCCAATTCATTTTGGAAACGCTTAAAATATTGTACTCATTATAGTACACTGCTTCTTATCATTCGTGATAATTTCATTAACTTTCGGATTGGCTTGAATCACAGTGATACACCTTGAATTTCACCTTTATTCATGATTATTATGGCTGAAGTTTGTTTGTTTGAAATCATCTGAAATTCTTGATATTATGAATCTCACATACCTCTTAAATTTAAAAATATCAATCTTGTGTGATGGATTCATTATATCTCAAAACTCGACATTGATTCAAGTGATTTCAAATAAATTTTCTGGATCATGAATATCCTTCAAATTAGATGTAAATGATCTGAATATTCTTTATACTTGTCAAAAATATTTGTGAAAATTCTTTTGAAAATATGATCATAAATATCACTTTTATTTCATGATTATTTGGTTTGAATATATGTTTGTTTAAAATCATTTGAAATTATTGATTTATTGAATCTCACACATAATTTTGAATCCGAAATATAACCTAGTGTGACTGATTCGTTAAATCCTAATACTTTCACATTTCTTCAAATGATTTAAAATAAAGTATATTTTTTAATCTGGGATCATGAAATATTTTTTATGTGACCATCATCTTGTCTTGTCTTCTTGGAAACTGTCTTTGTACTGCTCTGATACTGTTCTTAGATAACTGATTATTTTTGATCTGTCTACTGCTCTGTGCTAAATTTTTCTGCTTGGGCTTTAAATTTCTGTTGTCTGCGATATCATGGCTTGTCCCCAGTATCTTGTTACATTTTTTCATTAATAGAGACACCAAGTGGTATCAGAAGTGCTTTATATTTGTCTCACTCATCTGTACTTAGATTCTAATCTTCACCATGTATAGATCCACACACTCTTTTTGCCTTGTACAAAATTTTCCCTCTTGTTAAATCTCCATATCCCTCTTGTAATTGATTTTCATTTTTAAAATTATCTATTGATTATTCATTCAGAAATTGAAATCTATATCCAAATTGAACTGTATTTATAATTCATCAAAATTATTAACAGATTTTGAAATTGTGATGAATTGTGACTGCAGTATATTTCACAACAAGAGGATATTTTATTCAGATTTTCATGGTGGTTGAACATTTATTATAATATATTTGAACTGACAATCATTTCACGACCATCTTCATTTCCTATCATCCTCCTGCCATCCGTTATGATTTTATACTAATGTGGAGAGTTAATAATTTTTGAATAAACAGCGAAAATATTTGTGATCGAATTGTGGTTATGTTATTATTCAGAATTAGTGACAATTGAAATTTTTCAATGATCTCGGTACCTTTGATCATATTTCATAATATTATTAATTTAGAAATTTATTTCATAATCCATTTCTGTACCTACCACATTTCTATCGTTCATATTGGTTTTATATACCGAGGAGTTTTTTCTTTTGATGCTAAAAATAATTAATATAATTAACATATAAGTGTGTCTCTAACCTCATTTAAAAATCCAAGCTCTAGCCATGCATGGTGAAGAGACAACTTATAATTTAAGCTGCGACTGACCTCATTTAAAAATCCAAGCTTTGGTTATGTGTGGTCAGTGTGCTCTTAAATAAAATAAAAAGAAAAAGGAATTAATGCGCTATAAATTAAAATTAATATGAAATTCTCCTTGGTATTTAAAAACCAGCCTATCAATCCATCTTTCTAATATGTGAAATGTGTTGAGATTTTATGACGTATTATGATTTGGTGATTGATAGGATATTGGGATTTGAGATAATACGATTTTGTCACTTAAATTGATTGATTAATTTTAGTCCAAATCCATCACTGTTTTTCTTGTGTGTTTAATTTTTTATTTTTTAAAAATAATTGGAAATCATTTTTTTAACTCTCTCCATTTTATATAAAATTCATCGTAAATCCATCATTCTCTACAATGTGAAATATGCCACGTGTTCTCAGAATATTATGATTTTTGTTTGACTGATTGAGATTTATGATAACCATTCTTTCTCTTATGCTGAAATTATATTATTTAATCAATTTTTGTGACGGCCCGCCCCGCACCAACCGACATTTACTCCAAAAGTGTGCTGTAAACATGTCCAGTTAGCACGGGACGGATCGTCAGAAGAAAAAGGGAAGAAGGAAATGAACTAACAAAGAACCTATAGAATGTCTCACAGCGCATAGGATAAAATATAATAATAACATACTTGACATAAAACAGGTGAGACAGTGCATAAGCTGAAACAACTAACATAGCAGCGGAAAATATAAGTACAGCTTATGATCCAAAGTTAAACATTATTACAACTTTTCAAACTGTCTCAAAGCAAAAGCAAGATAAAGGAGGCACACTGCTAATGCCCAAGTAGCGACCACTAACGACACAGGGAGAATATCTATATATCATATGTGGAAGCCCCTGCTCGCCTCCGAATCAGCTACTCGCGCATCACCAGCTAACCATAACCTGTCCTTAGTCTGTTCGTGTGAGCACCCAGAGTAATAAGAGGAGACATAAAACTCTGGGTCAGACATAAAGCCTGGTATGAGCGATAAGCATCTAAACAAAACAATAACAGGTATAATCCAATCATACCTGAACCTGGACCTGCAACCAAAGAGTTAGCACTACATCCTGTACAACACTCTAAGGTGCCCTTTCAAATGGTGTAAAGGTAACGGGGTGGGGGTGTGCATGTCATAATGATGGCAAACAATCAAGCATAGCAACCATCCTCACATCTCTCACTCGGTGCGTAAAGCATATGATATCCACTACTTTGGTCACTTAATACTTCGGGCCATGACGGAATCCAATCCCGTGTAACTATCACTACAAGTCCACTATCCATCTCTAAGTCGTGAACCAAAGTTATGAATACCGACAACCCCTTTGCACACGTCCCGCAGCAAAGCCCAACCATGAAGTGAACTCATTGGTTCCCAGCTGGATCCTGAGCTCTAACTTCCATTTGGACTACCTTTGCATCTCGGGTTATTGGTCAATACTGGGTCGGGTCGGATTCCCCTTCAATTCATCGGTTCGGGTCGGGTTCACTCCGTTGCGTCAGTTCATGGTCCTCCTCTGGTACGGTTCGGTTCGGGTCCACTCCATCGCGTCAGTTCATGGTCCTCCTCTGGTATGGATTGGTTCGGGTCCACCTCATCGCGTCGGGTCGGGTTGGGTCGCGTGCCATCTCCCATCCAGCTCATGCTTCCGCTCCGATCAGCTCCCTCGCCCTTCATTTGTTCTGATCCGATCCTCCTCCTTTAGCCGCTCCGATCCTACTCCTTTAGCCGATCCGATCCTCCTCCTTTAGACGATCCGATCCCCCTCCTTTATCCGATCCGATCCCAATATTGCTAGCATGGCCTTCCTTTTTGCCAGATTTCTCAAGTATCAAGTTCCAATCCGATCGAATCCCTTGCCCAGTTCACTTATCCGATCCGAGCCCCCATATCCGATCCGATCCGAAACCCTGCACAACTTTCTGCAACTTTTTCCAGCAACTTGTTTACACCATTCGACGACGTTTTCGACCAATCTAACTATACTAATCAACCACAAATCATTTCAAACAGTCATAGCAACATAGTAAACTAACCACAAACACCAAAATAATGAATTTATATGTCAAAATGGATCAAATATACCCAAAACCCCATAATTTCCCTTAAGCATGTTTAAGCAAAACTAATCATAGGGTTAACAAAACTTAACCAAATTAAACCAAATTTCAACCAGAGGCATAAAATATTATTTTCGAATTTATAGATATTTTTCTAGAATTTATTAGTGTATAAATTCGCTAATCTTCACTAATTACCCTTAATTAACTGTAATTAGTGTCAAAACAATGCTAATCACTCACCTTAGCCACAAACAAACTTTAGATCTGAAATAATCTCTGATTTGGATCCAATCCCTATGTGTTCCAGCAGCTCTCTCTCTGATTTGGTGCTACCCTCCCTTGATTTGATTTAGTTTTGCTTAATCTTCGATTAGAAAGTGATTAGAGACGATTTGGGATGAAATTAGAAGGTGGAGGCCATTACTAGGGTTTCAAGAAGGAAAGTGGCGACTCAAAACTGAAATGAAAATGATTCTCTAACTCATTTCAGCCTCCCCATTACCCTAATCCCGAAATGGGTTATGGGCCTATCCACTAATCACCTTATTTGGCCCGGTTAAGCAGTTTTTCACCTTCCAAACCTTATTTTAGCCATATCTCCCAAACGGTAAGTCCGTTTGGCTATTATGACCACTTTACGGAAAGGTAAACCATCAAACGAATCTAATGGAAGTGGTTTCAGGTCAAAGTCTCTCTCCAATCAAAAGTTATGGCCAAAACAAGATCAGCTAGGGGCAAAACGGTCATTTAAAAATCGACAAAAATCATGAACATGGGAAATGACCCCAATAGTCGTCTCCCAAAGTTACATGACCATACGACTTCATATGTGAAAGAAATAAATATTCCACGATCCTATGATGCGTAGAATGCGGGTCGTTACACTCTCCCCCCCTTAAGAAATTTCACCCCCGAAATTCCCTAACCAAAACACACAAAGAGTTCTGCATGCCTATCAACCATAAAACAACAATCAACATGCAAAACAAGTCTATCCTAGCATGCGGTTTACTAACAAGGGAAGAAACTATCACTACCAAAACCTTACTAGGCAAAGAGTTCTGGATACTTCTTCCTTATATCCTTCTCTGTTTCCCAAGTACAGTCTTTTTCATTCTCACCCCACTGGACTTTGACTAATTTAACCGCCTTCCTTCGAAGCTACTTCGTATCGTTCCCAACAATACGCATAGACTTGCGGTTCCCAACCGCCTCGAGTTCAACTTCGATGTTATCCAACTGATCAGGTGAAATAGCCACACTAGGGTCATGCACGAATTTCCTTAACTGGGAAACATGAAATACATTGTGAACTCCCGCCATCTTGTCAGGTAGCTTTACTTCATACGCCAAATTCCCAACTTGCTCGAGGACTGGGAATGGGCCAACAAATCTTGGTGCTAACTTACCTCTCCAACCAATCCGAATCACATTCTCTACGGAGAGATCTTGACGAACACCAAGTCGTTAACGAAGAATTCCAAATCTCTTCGTCTCTTATCGAGATAAACCTTCTGCCTATCTTGTGTAGCCTTCATTCTCTAATATACAGTTCACTCAAATACCATCATGACCTGACCTAGTCCTTGGTAAACCATCAATGAAATCCATTGAGACTTGTTTCCAACGGTTGTGACAAACCATTAGGCTTCTTTTTGCTCAGCTTTAACTAACTGGCAATTTATGCATTTGGACATAAACTTCCCAACATCTTTCTTTTTCCCTTCCCAGCAGTAGGTCTAATCCATGTCTCAATACATTTTGTTACCACCGGGATTCATAGTCAATTTCGAGCGATGATATGCTCTAAGCATTTCATCTTTCAGTCCATCTACGTTGGGTACAACTAGTCCCTTATTCCTTCGAAGCCACCCTTCTCGATCAAATCCTTACTTGATCATTTTCTTTCCATCGATACCCATCTCTACCCTAGAGATGGTTTCCAATAGATTAGGATCGTCCTTCTAACTGGAACCAATCCACTCAATCAAAATCGATCTAATCGTCAAGCTTACTAGTGTTTCTGAATCCAATTCACTCTTGGGCCCGAAATCATATGCTGTGATATACTTTAGTTGCTTCCATCCTAGAAACAAAACCCCTAAACTGGCATGTCTCCTACTCAATGCTACTATTACAGCGCCCAAATCCTTTACTATGATCACTCTGCCCCGTGGAGTCATGGCGACTCCACTGCACTGATCCATAGCCACTAGTCCTTCGCTATGTCCACTCTACCCCATGAAGTCATGACAACTCCACTGCACTGGCTCATAGCCTTACTAATCCTTTACTATGTCCACTTTGCCCCTCGAGTCATGATGACTCTACTGCACTGGCTCATAGTCCTACTACAATTACTTTGTTCCCCGTCGCTGGAACCCTACAGGTGATAGTCTACTCAAGGGAAGAAAAATAGGAACAACATAGCAACCATAACATCCATCAAACAAGTCCTACCTATCACCTGCTAAATTGATAAACACATCGACACCTACATGACTGGTCTAACCAATCCCAATATGTTGATTCTAGTATGTCTGGTCCAACCAACATCAATAACTAATGGAAGCCCAACCTCCATACATACACCGATGCCTACTTGACTGGTCCAACCAATCCTAGGCCAATGGAAGCCCCGCCTCCCTACGGACTACCGTACGTCCAACGTACGTTTATCCTCCAAGGATAATTAAACTAATGGAAGCCCAGCCTCCAATCGGACTACCGTACGTCCAACGTACGTTTATCCCCCAAGGATAACTAGATCACGTCCAACGAATCCAAGGTAACGGGCGTCCCCGGATACCCCTGCTTTTAGTCCTCCTAAAATACTTGAGTCCAACCAAAGTCTATCCATTATCTTGCTGCCCTCTCGAGTCCAACTCGAGCTGAATCCAATTCCTTGAAGCCTTCTCGAGTCCAACTCGAGTCAATCTATAACTCAGACCCAGTCTTGAGTATCCATTAGTGACAAACTCTAGTCCAACATGAGTCGTCTCCCCATTCGTTGCATCTCCAAGATCAACGAACACCCATTTTCTTTTACGAGTTCAAGTCCAACTTGAATCGCCCTAATCTTCGTTGTATCCTCCATGATCAACGAACACATCCTATTTCTTCAAAGTTCTACTATCCAATAGAGAACATCAACATATGGTCCTAAACAATCCATTACTTTGCATCTTTCTCGAGTCCCACTCGAGCAATCTCATAACCCTATCGAGTCTAACTCTGGGCAGTCTATACCATTGAACAGTCTTATCATGTTCCGTCTTCCCATCACTCCTCGAGTAAACCAAGATATCATCCAATGAAAAATCACAACAACTATTTACCCCTCATGCAAACCATCCTAGTCGAAATCGACATTCCCCAAGCACAATCCCCAAAGGCCTAAACCAATATCAAACAAGCACCCAAGGAACATCTCCTCCGAGTTCGGACAATCCACATAAGGTGATACTAGCAAAACAATCTAGCACTGGCACTACACCGTAAAGCTTATTTGGTCACTCCCCTCTCCTTTAAATTTGATACGGTCTATAGCCGTATTAATTTAGAGAGGGCTCTGAGCCGTGCCTATTTAGTTAGGAAAGGCTTGTAGCCTAATTAGAATTTGGTTCAATATTTGACCGTACCAAATTCCTTCACTTATACATGAAAAAATTTCCCACCTAGACGTGCTCCCACCTTTTTTTTCATTTCCCTCCACGCGATATATTTCCCCCTTTTTTTCTAATTTCCCACCTTACCCGTGCCCTCTGTCCAATATGCGATTGAAAAACTTGGTAATCAAAAAAATTCTGCTCTAATCAAATTCGAACGCGCTCAGATTTGTAAATCTGATAAATCTTTATTTGATTCTATGATTATTTCTTTTCATACCATGTTTTAGGGCTACGTCTCGAACCTAAATATCCTGATTTTTGATTCGATGATTATTTTAGGGTTATGTCTTTGTTTGATTCCATGAATCGATGATTTTAGGGTTACGTTTTTATTTGATTTGATGATTTTATCTTATAGTTTAGGCCAGGTACCCATATAGTCGTTTACTGATCGTAAAAAAAATTATATTTTTATTTCTCCTCTGTTAATCTTATTGAAACTATATCCAGCTAACCACAACATTTGTATCTCACACCTTTCCAATTTTGCCATTCAAATCATCTTCAGTCTTCTACAGGTGGCGGTGTCAATTAGCACCTTTGGCCTATCATTTCTGCTCAAATCTAAGGTATTATGTATGATTCGAAGATATAATAATATTGGTCCTTTCTATGATTGAATTGCTTTGGCATTATGTATGATTTTATAAATTATGACATGTTGCCACATTGGGTATGATTATTCTTTTATGTTTCCTGTTAATTAATGAATTAAGCCATCATTATCGATGACCCCATGAACGTGTGTCTCAATCCTATGAATTTACTGAACTTGTGTCAATCTTATGTCATAGTGGTCCATGACTTACTTTATTGGTGCTTTAGCCTTTTCGAAATCATCAGGCTAATTAAAGCACTTTACCGTTCTATCCAAATTTTGAACATAAAAAATCGATTTATAAGATGAGTTTTAATCGATCGATTTATAAGCTGGCATGGCAGTTACTGCGAAGTCCAAGGTACAGGTAAAACTATAAATGATGATGAACAATGTGAAAACTACTTAAAGATTGGAAGTCCCCAGTAAATGATTTGTCAGTCGGTAGCTAGCTTCATGCATACAAATTGATTTTGTAATTTTTTGTATCAATGTGTTACAACATGATATGGTTATTGCACAAATATATAATTAATTAAAAAGCAGTCGATTAATAATATTTAATCATTATTGCGTACAAACAACCGACTTGGAAATAAGAGTTGTAGAGTACTACACATCATAAAGAGTAACCCGACAAAGTAGCTTCTTTATTAGTTTGAACTGGACAAAGCAACTTGAAGAACAGTTTGTGATGCCAAGGCATTTGTTGATGACAGGAACTCCTATCTAGAACAATCTATATGAGCTTGGGGCTTTGATGCATTTCTGCATGTCCTTAATCTTTGGAATTATTGAGCAATTTATATCAACATTCAAAGAAGCTGGTAGTTCATCAAACGTGCACTCGTATGTATCCTGCTGAACTAAGAGTTTTACGGTTGCAATATGATTAGTTCGTTTCATATATTAGTTAAACCATGTCCGATTTCATTTTGTTTTATTGCCAAATCAAGATCTTATATGTACTTTCATACTTGATATATAGGTCACAATGCCGATAAAGTTAAGCGCCAATTTCAAATTCTGAAACATGTTTTAAAACCATTTATGCTTCGAAGAACCAAAGCTTTTCTTGTAGCGAGTGGATGCTTAATATTGCCTCCCCTTACATTTATGTGTTCAATGTACATTTATTTTTTTCTCCTTGCATGTACAACATCCTGTCATCGGTCACTAAACGACATTGTACCCTTCAATTCCCTTGTCCCCTTATCAAGTTTTCCATATAATTTTTTTTGCACTAAGCTAATTTTTGCAGATATGATTTTTCATATGGTATATAGATCATATTCACGAAATTTTACATCAATTCATAACTAACAATCTACTACAAATTACATTCCACAATCACTGTCTTGCACTGAGGGGGAGAATGGTGTATAAAATTGCACAATTTTTGGTATGATAAACTGGATTATGTTAACTGATTGTGTTCCATTATTTTGATTATTGATTTATAGTTTTCTCCATTGATATCCAGGTAATACGTCTTCGAAAAGAATGTAGCCATCCTTATCTATTTAGTGGTATAGGTTTCTCTATTTAAACTGAGCGTAAGGCTCAGTTGAAACTGGGTTTAACGGTTCAGTTGAAACTGAGCGTAAGGCTTAGTTTCGCTGACCCGTAATGCTCAGTTGAAACCGAGCCTTTCGGCTCAGCGAAACTGAGCCGTAAGGCTCAGTTGAAACTGAGCTTTACAGCTCAGTTTCAACTGATCGTAATGCTCAGTTTCGCTGAGCCGTAACTCTCAGTTGAAACTGAGACTTTCGGCTCAGCGAAACTGAGCCATAAGGCTCAGTTTTGCTTTGTTGACCTTGATTGAATGGTTGTGAAAATTTCCCTTTATTGGCCTTGATTTAATCGGCCACGAATGGATGATTTTCTCGACAATATTATGTGATTATTACCATGTACTCACGTGATTTATGGAATCGATTTTTTTCCCAAACATGTTTGCATACTTTGGAAAAAGAGAAAAAAAACTGGACTTGCTGTGTCTTTTGTAAACTGGAATATACATGTTGCCGTGAACCTCTTGTTTCATTTCAGGAATGTTAAAGTAATTCTCGCCAAAAACTGTTTGCGAATTCCTTAACCCAAACTGTGATTTTCAAAAGAAAAGTAAAATTGTGTCTTTCCCAAGGATAAATTAGAAATATCTTAGTTTATGTGTGCATATATTCTAGGGTAGCCATGCATGTTCAATCAAAGGCATGAATAAGTACTATGTGATTTTGAACTTTTCATTTTTGTATATGCGTATTTGCTCGTGTTACATAAATAACCACTTTTTATGATATTGTTATAAATTACGCTATTGTTATCCACATTTTACGATAAACATCACTTGATGTTAATAATGAATTGCAGTATTCTACAACCATTGTTCTAGACTATAGATTCAAGGGTACATATAGGCGTATTTGCTCGTGTTACATAAATAACCATGACCAACATATTGCGTATTTTTGGATTGAGATTTTAATCAATTGAACTCTGACTCAATTTTAGTCTTACTACTAAACAAGATTTGACAACATATCGTTGAGTTGAATTTCTCTAATGGCTGTTATGTTAAGCTTGAGTATGGAATATTAGCTTGAGTATGGATTGAAGTACAAACAATAATTGGACAGGCGAATAAGCATGAATATATTGATATTAGTTGTTTTCTAGAAATTTATTCCATTGAAGGCTCAGCGAAACAACTAATCTTCTTTCATGCTTATTGATATTTATACGGCAGGGATTCAATGTTAAATATATTGATATTAGTTGTTTTCTAGAAATTTAAAGTGGCTTGGAGTTTTTTTGTGCGGTCTTAACCGTCTTAGACTGTAATAACTTGATTTAGACTAAGCTTATAACATACATTCTTTTGAAGCTCTTTAGTCCGAACACTTCTCAATTGCTAAGTATCCTTCGTATCGTGTACGAACACTTCTCAATTGCTCAAGTTAATTTTAAAATTTGGTTGGGAATTAATTATGGCTTGGCTTCACTGAAACTGAGCGTTATGCTCGGCTTCACTGAGCTGTAATGCTCAGTAAAACTGAGCTGTAAGGCTCAAGTGAAACTGAGCTTTATGGCTTAGTTGAAACTGAGCGTAAGGCTCAGCGAAACAGAGCTTGCGGCTGAGTTTCAGCTGAGCCTTACGCTTAGCGAAACTGAGCTGTAAGGCTCAGTTTCAGCTCAGCCTGACGCTCAGCGAAACCGAGCTTACGGCTCAGTTTCACCTGAGCCTTATGCTCAGCGAAACTGAGCATTACGGCTCAGTTTCGCTGAACACTTGAAAATAGAAATTAATGGCGGCAGGTGACCGACTACTTGAAAACCATGACTTGTCATGACCGCCTTCTTCAAGCTATAAATGAATATGTGATAATGAACATCACCTCACAGCTATAAATATATGATCATTAGTCTTCTTTGGTAAAACATATCATTCCTTCTAACTGTCATATGCACTCCAAAGCAATGTAGCACAGTGGATAATGTTAATCAGTTGCGTAATTGTTAATCATATGTTAACATGGAAAAATGTCAAGTACGAATGGTATCTTCCTAAATGCAAGTTGCATAATTGTTATGGTCCCATAGAAAGTTAAATGTTCATCGCAACAATCATGGATTCCAAAGCAATGTAGCAAAGTGGATAATGTTATTAATTCAATACAAATATACAAGTAGATTTTTCTTGTATTCAGTAAATTATACAAGTAAATTATCATAAAAACAAATTCGGTGAGAATTCCAGGTATTGCATTGCTTATTCCAGTGGCGTTACCAAAGCAATTCTTCTTTAAGAGCTATTTCAGGTATGGTTTTGCTTTTATAAAATTTAGTCGCAGTCTTACGTATTCAGTTTGCAAACTCAGTTTATGTGCTTTTAAGTGGTTAGTGAATGATGGATTTATTCAGAGTCTTGCAAACTCAGTTTGCAAAATTTAGTCGCAGTCTTACATGAATTTATTCGCAGTCTTGCAAACTCAGTTTGCAAAATTTAGCCGCAATCAAAACATGAATTTATTTTTGGTAATTTAAAAGCTGAAATTCGTACAAAAAAGGGGGGTTGCGTGTGCGCCAAAACAAACATTTATTTGTTCTTTGTTTTGCAACTCAGTTGCAAACTAGACTCTCGAGTTTGCAACTTCAGTTGCAAACTGAGACTCAGTTTGCAACTGAAGTTGCAAACTCGAGAGTCCAGTTGCAAACTGAGTCGAGTTTGCAACTGAAGTTGCAAACTCGAGAGTCCAGTTAAAAACTGAGACTCAGTTTGCAACTATGATTTTTTGATAGTGATACAAAATTTCAAAAGGGATTCATGCTTAATTCTGAACTATGATTCAGTTTTATCTTGCTATTGAATTGCCTGTTGAATTGTGGAATCTAGTGGATTAATCAAAAAACCAGTTTTGATTAATCGGAAAATGTTAAGACATTTTGGACTTGATTTTAAATAAGAAAAATCGATAAACTGGCTATGAAGATCAATCATCCAAAAAAAAAACTGTTGACCTCTAGAAATGTGGATTATATTTTTTTCTTTCTAGTACGTTATAATATAAATATATGTTTGGATATGAAATGGTTTCCGGACAAACAAAAATTGTTTTTGTCATAAAAATCTGAAAAGAATAGTGAATGATATATGATATTAATTCTCACCTGTTTCGAGATCTTATTTATTATATATGATGATGTGAGATCTGCATATCTTGTTTAATATTTGCCTTTGTACGCTTCGTTAAATTAATTTGAATTTGTTAACCTGTGTATTTACATTAACTATTTTTAGTTGAATCCACCTCTTTTACAAGCAATTATATATGATATGTTTAAGTTGTATTCTGTATACTGACAGATGCATAGAGTGTGTATATAATTAGTTGTTTGTTTGACTCGAAATATCATACACACATGTTGCTTGCATATATTTATATATATGTGAACACACACACACACACACACAGATATATATATATATATATATATATATATATATATATTAGAAATTGAACTGGAATTCTAACTTGACTATTGGATCATGTTTTGATTTTCAATCCAATAGCAATTTAAATATGTAAATTTATATGATTGCAAACTGCACCTTCTTTAAAATGTTTAAGTTTGCCAGTTTGCAAGAAGATCTATATATTATATATTGCTTGTAATATAACTGATTGCGTATGGTATATTAAGAGGTGCATATAGAATTTAATAAGCTGATTTTATATTTATAATGATAAATATATATAAAAATATACTGTGAATCTTGTTTTGAAAGCTAGAGCAAATATGATTTGCATTTCGATGACTTTCAAATCATTTTAAACTTTAGGCTTGAATTACTATGTAATAGATATCAAGATCAGAATTCTGCTTTGATCTGTAAATTAATATGCATATGCTAAACCTAAAATATACACATAGCTAATTCCTCTCTGTTTTGATCATGCATGACAATATATTTAACCTGTTGTGGGTTTAGTTGTTTCATTGAACGATTTGATGACATGTTACTGTAATATAACTCGTTTACTTCTCACATTCAATAAAAAAATGCATTTCTATAGACAAAACTATACATGGTCATATCATTAGTTTCTTATTTGATTTCAAATCTAAATACAAATTATATGTTCAAAATAAATAGTCATATATTCAAAATATGGCCAATGGAATATACAAAACTGATATTTCAATCAATGCAAAAAACAACCAGATATACACCACAATAATTTCTAAACCAAGAAACACAAACATGGCGTTGACAAATGGCACCATTGTAAACATAGGGAAAGCAGAGCACCTGGAAACAAGTGGAAAAGACAATAAAACTAAATTAATCAATTCACAACATAAAAAAAGAATCTTTGGATTAACTTCATTGATTTGGAGTTAGTAGAGGCCGGAAACTAGAATCTTCCATTGAAGGCTCAGCGAAACTGAGCCGTAAGGCTCAGTTTCAACTGAGCCTTACGGCTCAGTTTCGCTGAGCCTTCGGCGCAGCTGAAACTGAGCATTCGGCTCAGCGAAACTGAGCCGTAATGCTCAGCTGAAACTGAGCCTTACGGCTCAGTTTCGCTGCATTGATTTTTTTAGTTACTATTTGAACCAGGTCTTGTTGTTGTGGAGGCGAAACTAAACTGATGTTTGTTATTTTATTTTCTTTTCAGGCGTTGGAACAAGCATGAGTTGTATGGGCTCGACAACTGCAGTTTTGTTGATTTTTTTTTTAGAGAAAGAACTGTGAACATTATGTATTAACTGAAGTTATGATTTATGTATTAATCGAATTATTCTTAGCGTGTCTTCTTTATATACTGCTATATGAGTGTAGCGTATCTTCTTTATTGTGCATATATATATATATATATATATATATATATATATATATATATATATATATATATATATATATATATATCAATGGGTGCAGTGATTAAGTATATTGCATATATGATATACCGATTTTGATACGGTTAAAAGCCGTATCTAATTCATTGTTATCATTGTAGGAGTGAGGCATTAAACACGGTTTTTAGCCGTATCAGTATACCAGTTTAATACGGTTTTAAGCCGTATCAAACTGGTATACTGGTACGGCTAAAAACCGTATCAATCTATGAAATTAGCAGTGCAAGCATAACAATTTGAGGCGGTTTAAAGCCGTAGCAATTGTTCAGTTTGATACGGCTTCAAACCGTATCAAATTAGAAGTTAGAGAGTGCCCGCATGCTAATTTGATACGGTTTTAAACCGTATCAAACTGAACAATTACTACGGCTTTAAACCGTACCAATTTAGTAGTTTAATACGGTTTTAAGCAGTACCAATTGACAAATTTGATAAGGTTCTAAACCGTATCAATTATGGATTTTGATACGGTTTAAAACCATATCAAATATCTCAATTGATACGGTTTTGAACCGTATCAATTGAACAGAGATGCCATTTTTTGATACGGCTTAAAACCGTATCAAATCGCTTTTAATACGGCCATTAACACTGCCAAATTGGCATTTTTGGTGTAGTGTGGAGCACTCATTTGCCTCCCAGAGACAACTAGAACTTATTACAACGATAACCTCTTAGCTTCCTTAACTCCAGTTACTATCGCCATCACTAGGTAGGTACCTAATACCACCCTATTCCTTTGGAGTAGATTGACTCCCCAAAATAATGCTAAACCCAGTAAAGCCCAAAACAAAGCGATCACAAGGAAACATACATCCATGACTCGATAAGACCACATTAACAAATCATGCCAAAACTAGTCGAACCACCAATCGGGTTCGTCACTACTAAAGGTCTATCGACTAATTCAGGTTTGTCAAACAAAACCCGATCAAAACATCCTAAATAGAAATCATACCTCGAATAACGACACCTTTTTCCTTCTGCGCCGCAGTTGGGGCATTTGACGAAGAAGAAACAGCGTTGATAGCATACGCTTTCACAATCTGCATCTCCCTAGGAGGTTGTGGGCAATCATCCTTGTGATGTCCCGCCTGGCCGCAGTTAAAGCACTTCCTTTCCCCAGGCTTTTCTCGACAATCTCTGGCGTAATGGCCCTTCTGGCCACAACTAAAGCATTTGCCATCTTTCTTATTTTTCTTATTCTGACCATCCTTGGTCGGGTTCTGCTTCCTCTTGCTCTGAGAATTCTTCTTGCCTTCACCGCCTGCTTGCGGTTTTGGCTCCTCTATAGATGCAATAGCAACTTCGGTCTTCGACTTAGGGAAAAGGCTCTCTGACCTTAATGCCTTTCCTACAATAGACTCGAACGTCTCATCGATATGGTTTATAAGTCTTTCCTCCAAGTACCCATCCAAGCCAGTTATGAACTTCTCGTTCTTCTTTTCGACTGTATCGATAAGGGACCATCCATATTTCGATAGAGTGTCAAATTCAGCGATATACTCCGAGACTGCTCTACCATTCTGCTTAAGTTCCAAGAATCTCTTAAACAACAATGACTTCTAGGCAGCTGGAATAAACTTCTCGCTAAAGCGAGCCTTGAACTGATCCCAAGTAACCTGATCTTCTGGAGTAGCTGTTCTAATGGCATTCCACCAATTCATCGCTCGCCCTTGCAGATACTCAAGACCCAAGTCATTGAAGATACGATCACAGCTATCCAACCAATCCTGAACATCTGTGGCTGACTCTGTTCCATGGAACGGCTTCCCACCAAGGTTAGTGTAATCCTTGCACAACTTGGCGAAATCGACCCTAGGCGCCTTCACTATTGGACCACCACCATTTTCGGGATTGGGAACTGCCCCTTGAACATCCCTAAGCATCTCCCTCATGAAGTTAGTGAACATTGTCCTCATGTCAGGAGCATTCCCATGGTTGGTCCCTCTACCAGCACCCCTGGTGTCTCTACTCATCGTTCAATCTGTAAGGAGAAAACGATTAACGACCCGATAGTGGTGCTAGTGCAATACGACTCCATCCTTAGCTATCCTAATAATAGTATATATATAGCTTTTGAAAACCAAAGTAATCACAAATACGTGCTCTCATATACGTAATATCTCTCCTTAGGTTAACTACGCTACCTAGAGCTCTGATACCAAATGTGACGGCCCGCCCCGCACCAACCTATATTTACTCCAAGAGTGCGCTGTACACATGTCCAGTTAGCACGGGACGGATCGTCAGAAGAAAAAGGGAAGAAGGAAATGAACTAACAAATAACCTGTAGAATGTCTCACAGCGTATAGGATAAAATATAATAATAACATACTTAACATAAAACAGGTGAGACAGTGCATAAGCTGAAACAACTAACATAGCAGCGGAAAATATAAGTACAGCTTATGATCCAAAGTTAAACATTATTACAACTTTTCAAACTGTCTCAAAGCAAAAGCAAGATAAAGGAGGCACACTACTAATGGCCAAGTCGCGACGACCAACGACACAGGGAGAATATCTATATATTATACGTGGAAGACTCTTGCTCGCCTCCGAATCAGCTACCCGCGCATCACCAGCTAACCATAACCTATCTCTAGTCTGCTCATGTGAGCACCCAGAGTAATAAGAGGAGACAGAAAACTCTGGGTCAGACATAAAGCCTGTTATGAGCGATAAGCATCTAAACAAAACAATAACAGGTATAATCCAATCATACCTGAACCTGGACCTGCAACCAAAGAGTTAGCACTACATACTGTACAACACTCTAAGGTGCCCTTTCAAATGGTGTAAAGGTAACGGGGTGGGGGTGTGCATGTCATAGTGATGGCAAATAATCAAGCATAGCAACTATCCTCACATCTCTCACTCGGTGCGTAAAGCATACGATATCCACTACTTTGGTCACTTAATACTTTGGGCCATGACGGAATCCAATCCCGTGTAACTATCACTACAAGCCCACTATCCATCTCTAAGTGGTGAACCAAAGTTATGAATACCGACAACCCCTTAGCACATGTCCCGCAACAAAGCCCAAACATGAAGTGAACTCATTGGTTCCCAGCTGGATCCTGAGCTCTTACTTCCATTTGGACTACCTTTGTATCTCGGGTTATTGGTCAATACTAGGTCGGATTCCCCTTCAAGTCATCGGTTCTGGTCAGGTTCACTCCGTTGCGTCAGTTCATGGTCCTCCTCTGGTACGGTTCGGTTCGGGTCCACTCCATCGCGTCAGTTCATGGTCCTCCTCTGGCACGGTTCGGTTCGGGTCCACTCCATCGTGTCGGTTCGGGTGTCTCACTTCGGGTCGAGTTGGGTGCCATCTCCCATCCAGCTCATGCTTCCGCTCCGATCAACTCCCTCGCCCTTCATTTGTTCCGATCAGATCCTCCTCCTTTAGCCGCTCCGATCCTACTCCTTTAGCTGATCCGATCCTCCTCCTTTAGCCGATCCGATCCCCCTCCTTTATCCGATCCGATCCCAATATTGCTAGCATGGCTTTCCTTTTTGCCAGATTTCTCAAGTGTAAAATTCCGATCCGATCGAATCCCTTGCCCAGTTCACTTATCCGATCCGAGCCCCCATATCCGATCCGATCTGAAACCCTGCACAACATTCTGCAACTTTTTCCAGCAACTTGTTTACGCCATTCGTCGACGTTTTCGACCAATCTAACTATACTAATCAACCACAAACCATTTCAAACAGTCATAGAAACATAGTAAACTAACCACAAACACAAAAACAATGAATTTATATGTCAAAATGGATCAAATATACCCAAAACCCCATAATTTCCCTTAAGCATGTTTAAGCAAAACTAATCATAGGGTTAACAAAACTTAACCAAATTAAACCAAATTTCTACCAGAGGCATAAAATATTATTTTCGAATTTATATATATTTTTCCAGAATTTATTAGTGTATAAATTCGCTAATCTTCACTAATTACCCTTAATTAACTGTAACTAGTGTCAAAACAATGCTAATCACTCACCTTAGCCACAAACAAACTTTAGATCTGAAATAGTCTCTGATTTGGATCCAATCCCTATGTGTTCCAGCAGCTCTCTCTCTGATTTGGTGCTACCCTCCCTTGATTTGATGTAGTTTTGCTTAATCTTCGATTAGAAAGTGATTAGAGACGATTTGGGATGAAATTAGAAGGTGGAGGCCATTACTAGGGTTTCAAGAAGGAAATTGGTGGCTCAAAACTGAAATGAAAATGATTCTCTAACTCATTTCAGCCTCCCCATAACCCTAATCTCGAAATGGGTTATGGGCCTATCCACTAATCGCCCTATTTGGCCCGGTTAAGCAGTTTTTCACATTCCAAACCTTATTTCAGCCACATCTCCCAAACGGTAAGTCCGTTTGGCTATTATGACCACTCTACGGAAAGGTAAACCATCAAACGAATCTAATGGAAGTGGTTTCAGGTCAAAATCCCTTTCCATTCAAAAGTTATGGCCAAAACAAGATCAGCTAGGGGCAAAACGGTTATTTAAAAATCGAAAAAAAATCATAAACATGGGAAATGACCCCAGTAGTCGTATCCCAAAGTTACATGACCATACGACTTCATATGTGAAAGAAATAAATATTCCACGATCCTATGATGCGTAGAATGCGGGTCGTTACACTTTTTCATCTATATTTTAAATCCTATATCCTTTTGATGATAACAAAAGGGGGAGAATGGGTTGAGATTTTGATTTATAAGTGAATATTTTATAAATATTTTCAATTTTGAAAATATATTATTATTTTATACATTTCACTCATGCACAGTTATAGGGGAGTTGTCTGCTGTAGGGGGAGCTAACAAATAGGGGGACTGTTCAATATTCACTGTCATACTGTTTTTATTGTATTCAAAATCTAATATTAGTTTGTCATCATCAAAAGGGGGAGATTGTTGTATATAACGGTGTTGTATACATAATTATATGATTTTTGTTTGATGATAACAACCATATATATTTTATTTTAAATGTGTTTGTTACCACATCACAAACAAGAATATAATATTTAAATTTAAATAGAATACAACTATGCACAAATTCAAATATTCAACAGTATTTTATTTAAATTTAAATATTTTATTTTATACAAGTACAACGCTTGTAACTCTACTATTTGTACATCACACATTTCAATTTCATTTCATACATATACAGTTTCATATACAGTGCTCCTCATTACAGTTCTCTGCTCACTCATATACATTTTTTCATATATACATTTTTTACACTGTTACATACTTTGATATTCTTTTCCTGTTATTGTTTTCTGTCTTCACACTTCACAGTCAGTCCATTCACTGTCAGTCCAGTCATCATCTTCATACCTGTCATATACAGAAACACACACAGTATATGGAACAGAAATAATATTCAAAATTAATGCAAATATAGTTTTTTTATTTTAATTGCCTCAATTTTCTGGTGTGTTTCTCATCATTTTTCATGACTTGATCTGATATGTATATACGCACTGATCAGCCTCAACATGCTACACTGGTTTGCTGATCAGAACCAGTTGATTCTGAAAAGCCACAACACAGTGCAACTGTCTGCTGATAAATAATTTACACGTGCACAGTATATGTATACACACACTGTTGTGTATATATACACATATATAAATGCACAAGTGAAAACAGTTTTCAAAGTCAGGCCGGAATTCAAGAACAAGCCAAAAAGCAATACAAGACTGAAATGAATATGGGTGAACACAAGTGCATGGACATCAAAACAACAAAGTGGTGCAACAGTAACAAACAAGGGTGAACAAGTAGCATACATGCAAGCTTACACATCAGATTCAAGTTTCAAACTCAAAGAAAAATGGTCGAGCTCATGGATGGTTCATAAAGGAACAAACTTATATGTATATATGTAATATATGTATGTATGGAGCTCGACATGGCAAGCATCATAGATGGAGAAAGCACTGTACTATTCAAGTATGGAGCATGAAGCAGCAAAGTATAAATTTCAAGCATAGTATAACAACATGGTTCGAAACAATACAGCAGAGTAACCATGGTTTCAGATGGACATGAACAGAGTCAAGTTTACATTGGTACAAGTGATATGCATGCATTTTTAAAAAAAGGGGTCATGATGTTTCTCAGTTGTAAGTACATAAAGCAACAAAATGAATGGCGCAACAAACTGATAAGGCAATGTATAGTAATATACATGGTGGAGCTATTGCAATTCAGGGACCAACATATATTTATACATGATCAGTTTCAAGCATGGCACAAAACAGGGTGGACATGTATTGCAAATATAGTTGATCACATATCAAGCAAGTCAAAAAGTGCAGACATGATTAAATGCATGTATACAAGCATGTTTATAAAGTGGAGCACAACAAGAGAACATGGATTCGCCCACTTTTTCAAGGTGCACACAAGCCAGCAGAGTAGCCAATAAGGATTCAACACTGGTGTATGAATCAAAACAGCATGATGGTATAAATGTGTGTGTGTGTGGACATTACACAGCACCAATTCAAGATTTACACAAATACTCAAAGCATGAAATGATCAGTAAACAAGCATTCAAGTGAAAGTTCTATGCAGCAAGAAAATTGAGATCCTCAACACAAATGATCAGCATGACAAAGTGATCGAGACTGGTGAGGCAAGTACAAGCAAGATTGTAAAAATAGCATGATGTATAAAAAATTGGTCAAACAACAATGGTGAAGTAAATGTACCGGCATGTGTATGACAATACTGCAACGAGATGATACATGAATACACACTGCATGGACAAATGGTCACTGTAATAGCAAGCAGGAAAAACGCAAGTTAACGATGACAAATTGTTTCTTTCCAGAAAATCAGAGAGTTCATATCATACTTGGCAAGTGTTTAGTGAGAAATTTCTAATGCAATTTAAGGCAACAACAATCATGCAAAAGATAGTTCGGCCAAGATCAAGTTCAGGCAATTTTCTCATCATTCAAGTAAGAGCAATCAAAATTAACAACAGCATGGTGAAATGGTGCTATAAATCAAATGCTTCCAGAAATATGTAAAAGAAACAATATTTGGCAAAAATACAATGTTGCAAATCAGATTTCACATTGCAAATCTTTCCTATTTTGACAAGGAACTAATTTGCGGACCTGAAGTTTTAAATCCAGAATGTATCGAGCAAAAGGGGAAAGCCAGCAGAGATGATAATTTCAATAATCAAAATATGGGCAAGTCTCTAATATATTTTCCAGAAATGATTCAATCAAATTCAAGGGGCCACAAACTTTTTATCAGAATTCACGCAAGGGACAAGAATAAGCCCAGATCCATCTTTTAAATCACACAAGAATTTTTATAGAGAAATAAAAAGGGGAAACACGCAATCAACTAGATCAAATCATTCACGTGAAATTAGAGTTTTTTTTAGGATTTTCTAATCCTATTTAACACCTATTACATCATTGGCAGTAGAGATCGAAACCAAGCATAACAATATCAAGCAATCGAAACCAACAAACAACTCGCAAGCTTTTCAAAGCAACAGAATTCAAATTACTCACCGTTTCGATCGAGAGAGAGAGAGAGAGAGAGAGAGCAAAGACCAAAATCAAAGCACCAGAAATCGACAGGGATTCGAGCATCAGAAGCTTCATCCAGATTTGAAGCAGCATCAAGCGATCGATCGATTTGGGGGCAAAAAGAAAAACCCTAGGCCGCCATATTTTTTCTCCAGAAAACAAATGCGGATCGGGTAGTTGAATTAATAAAAAGGGTCGTCCTATTCCTAATTTGACTAGGCTAAGTTTAAAAAGGGGATGACCCTTTAATTTATCTCCTAGGGTTTTGTTTTTATTTATTTTGTATTTTGTTTTTCTTGCGTAATCGTCGTTTTTTTTCTAGTTTCAACTAAAACTAGGGTTTACAGATTACTGGTCTGTAGTCTGGGAAAATCTGGTCTAGGGTACACAGGCCAGGCTAGGGTTTTGAGCGTAGGGTTAGGATATGAGTAGGGTTTGCGAGTGTACATGGTCTTGTATGTGGGATCTGTTCTATCATCTAGTAGAAACCTTAGAAATGCAGCAGTAGGCAGGGTTTTGCCGAAGCTGGGTATATCTGTATGTGATTTATTTTCTGCATTTCTGTTTCTGCTATATTCTGTGATCTGTTTATAATCATACATCTCGTTAAATTTTTAATTCAGTTAAAAACTGTGATAAACCCTATTCACCCCCCTCTAGGGTTAATCTAGATCCAACAATGTGTTGGTACGGAAAGACCGGAATCGAATTTATATTCGAAAACCATTCCGACCAATAAATACGAATATATGGACAATGCTAATCAAGATGAAGCAATTGAAGACTGTAAATCTTCATAAGTGGAGGAACTACTGTTGAATTTCTCTGGCTGATCCCTAAAGATATATATTTGGCCATGATTCTGTCGTGATTGGAATCTATGGATTATAAGACTTCTCTCTACTGATCCACGGGGGTGATTCCTATATTGGATGCAGTCGAAGAGTACCTTCGGTTCATCCTATTCCTAGATGACTTGTATGGACGAATGTATGACAGAGTATTTCCAACGGGGTCATGTACAAATATACTATAGTTGCTTAGATCCTAACTAGGGTATTTTTGTGGACGTCCATTAGTGATAATCTGGAGGATATGACAACATGGCATTCAAAGTGAATGGTAACCAGATGTTCTAAGAAGATTATGACCTCTAGCCTCATCAATCGGGAATGGCATAAAATCGGGTAGGTCGCATGGCTATGTGGGTCGCACCCATCAAAAAGGTATATCATTACCTAATTTGGTGAAATCAAATGCCTTCGGTTGTCCCTTTTTAGTTATGTATGTATGCTATCGGTTTGATTGGATTGCTTCCAACCATGGTAATGATATATTTTGTACTCTCAAGAGAAAGTGAGGGGTCGGTATGGTTTAGCCTGGGTTGCAAGATATTCTTGTTGAACCCCAATGTATTCATCTCCAGAGGTACATTGTCGGAAAGGTGGTCCCATACCTTGCCAGGGAATCCATTCTCCAATAAGCGTCCGTGGTTTTGATTGTATACTATATATGTGGAGCGTGAGATGCAAGCGTCCTTCTAGATTGATAGTTACTTATATTTAGACATTATCATAATATCAGAATAATATTGTTTTCAATTTTTTTGGGTTATCGTAATGTAAAAACCATCCGTATTTATGTGTGGATTCGGTCTTACATTATCCTTTTCTTTTGAAAGGATTTTGATGTTAAAATCAAGTTGTTTGATGCCTTTAAACTTAGTGTGTTTTTCTCACTCTAGTTCACTAGAATGACCTGGTATTTGTAATGCTCCAGTTAGACCGAGCTGTACAGGTTCAGGATATCAGTTGTTAAGAAGAGACGAGATGGAAGAGTTCAGACATATGCTATTATATATTCCGCTGTGTGATTGTATATAAGGATAAATTATTATAACTGTCCAGATGTGTGATGTACTATGATGATTGTAAGTTTTATTACAAGCTCTCAATAAAGATTTATTTCTATATTATATTTTGTTCCGCTACGATGTGGGACTCTATGTTGTGTTGATTCTTCTTCTATTCTAATATTTCTTTCTTTTTTATCTCACCCTATAATTTCTTTCTAATAACTATTTGTATTTCTGTACAATTTGATTTGGACTTGACTTGTGATTGTCAACTCAAAGGGTACGGAAAAGTCAGTATGTTACAGTGGTATCAGAGCCAGGTTTATTAACAACCTTTGCTCTGTGGCATAACTCAGCAGATATTGGGTTAGTAATACCATAGATCGAGTTGAGTGTATATATATGAGAGCGTATTTGTAATATTTATATACAAATGTTTTGTATTGTGTTGGTTCTTCGGTTCGAGTGTTGAGAAGCATTGAACTGGTAATGGATACAATATTGTTTTGTGAAGAGGGTAGATGGAATAATTTTACCCAAACTATATTTTTTTATATAGTAAAGCAATAATTTTATTAAATTATTGAGATATTGTGTGTTTAATTGATTTGAATGGAATTCAAATTGAATTAAAAACTTAAATTGAAACTTAACTATGTTAAGTGAAATTCAATTAAGAAATGATTTTGTAATTTAATAAAGTGGATTTGAAATTGAAAATTTAATGAATAATAATCAAATAGAAATCAATCAGATAATAATCGATTGTTGTTCAAATATGTTGAACCAAATTAAATGTCATTATTAATGAAAATTTAATTGATTTGGTTGGTTTGATTGTGTGTTGGTTGTTGATTGTGGATTGTTTGTTATTGGATGATAAATTGTTTGAATTGATTAACTAACAATTTAAATGAAATGGATGAGTTATAAATTAAAGAAATGAACACCAGTATAACCCACATATGAATTAAAACTGGATGATTTAACCCTGTATGTGCAAATGAATGATGTTTCAGTTTAATTTTTTGAAATATGGATACTTATACCTGTTAATTAATGAAATATTATTTGAAATTTCATTGTCACTTACATGTTGAACTGAAATAAATACAGGTGTCAGATGGCTTGAGGATTGGTTTTGTAGAGTCGATCACGATAAATTGAGCAAGTATGCTCAATAGCGCTCGCATAAGTTACGCCAACGCGGAAATATAGAATTTTGGATTTTTGGTTTTTGTTTTCCAACCGGATGGGTCAATGTATATATATTTGTTCCTACGATATCGCAGATGTCACTCCACGTATGGGGGATTCTGCCAAATTTTTCCAAAAATTTAAAGTGATAACTTTTTTTGATATTTTTGAAAATGTTAATTTATGATATTAGATGGATTTTTGATTTATTGTAAATTGGATTTTGGAAGTTAATGTAACATCTTTCTTACCTTGATAATTTCGGGGACGAAATTCATTTAAGGGGGGAAGATTGTAATGTCCCGTATTTTTTGTGGTCAGATATTTAATATATTTATTATTTTAAATATTTTATTTGGAATATTAATGGATTTTAATATTTTATTCTTTTATTAAAACGAACTTCGAACGTTAAATTTTTATATTAATATAAATCAAGCTCGAAATGACACGGTAGTTCGTAATATTGAGTTTTGAACTTCAATTGAATATACAGAGTCCGTTTTAAGTCGGATTTCTGTGAAACAAGAAACGTTAGAATCTTTTCAATTATAATTTTCATATAAAAGAGAAAAATCCGGATTTCATGTTATAGATTGTTAGTTATGGCTAATTAAAATTTAAAATAGTCGTTATGGAAATCGTTTATAAATTATTACATTTATTTAATTTATTTAAAAGGATTTTCTATATATGTTGATATCGTTTAACTCAGAAATATTGATATCGAGTTGTAATCCCATATTTGTTTAATTTGTAGTGAGATATTATTTTATTTGGATATATTTGTTGATAATAAATTATTAGTATTTAAATTAATTATTTTGGATTTAATTTATAATATCGATGTTATATAAGCGTTAAAAATATTTGTTTTCCAAACAACCTCTGTTTTCCACAAAATGAATTTATTTGGAATACGTATAGTTAATTATTGCTATATTTCCAGTTTGAGACCAATCAGAGTTATTTTGTCGGTAGACGAGATTTTAACGTGAATCGACTGATAAATTGAAATTTAAATAACATTGTTGTACAAGCGGAGTCGGTTTCCGACCAAATAAGTTTCATTGGATTCCGAACAGTTAAGACAGAGTGGTAGGTTCATTTTCATTGCATTTGAAGTCGGGTGAGGCAATGCGTATATTTGACGGTCAAAAGTAAATAGCGGTTATGTAAACTAACCATACAAGACAAACTATAATAATAAAACTTAAATTTCAAGCAAAGCCGACCTACCCAAATTTGTACGCTAACCTGCCTAAATACTAGTGTACACTAGTCAAATTAATACTTGGATTACTTAATCCCTAAGTAAATATATGTCCACGCCTTCTACCTACCCTATATCCGCTGCTAGGAAATGCCAAAATCACACAGCTAAAAGAGAAGCTAGGCACATGTTTCTCTGAAGGTTTACATGCAGGCTAACCAATAGGGTGCAGTTAACTATTTTGAATCCCATCACACTGCTATTGTACCTCTAGTTTACCATGCCTAGCATTCTGCAAGCTATGAAGGACACAGCTACGAAGAGGAAGGACACTGTTTTCTTATCAAACAACATGACTACAGACTGAAATGTGATGGCTAATCTATTGATTTATTCACTCCCAAGCTCCACCCGTGCATGCCAAGGCACCTTGAATTATAAATACGTGCAACTTAACCATTTCCATTTCCCTTTCCAGCAAACAATATGTAACAGCAAACCTCCATTAGAATTATACAAAAAACAACAAACGTTCCCCTCAAATTTAAATCACAAACACCGTGCATTCCTCCTCTTTTGCTCGCCAATAAATACACGAACTCCATTTCTTCTTCTTTGTATCAATCGGTGCCTCACGCGAGCTACACGGAGCTGGGTAGCTGTGAAGGCCCGCCCCGCACCAGTCGACATTTCCTTCGAAAGTGCGCTACACACATGCCCGACTAGCACGGAACGGTCGCCAAGGAAAGGAAAGAAGAGAATGAACTAATCGAAAACCTGTAGAATGTCTCACAGCGCATGGAACAAAATATAATAATAATATAATCTTGACATAAAACAAGCGAGACAGTGCATAAGCCAAAAACTAAACCAACATAGCAGCGGAAATCCAAATACAACTTATGACCCAACATCATTATTACAACTTTAAACTGTCTCTAAAGCAAAAGTAGAAGATGCACTACTAATGCCCAAGTAGTGATCTTCAACAACACAGGGAGAATATCTATATGTATCATACGAGGAAGCCTCCTGCTCGTCTCCGGATCAGCTACTCGTGCATACCCAGCTAACCTGTCTCTAGTCTGCTTGTGAGAGCACCCAGAGTAATAAGAAGAGACATAAAACTCTGGGTCAGACAAAAAGTCTGGTATGAGCGATAAGCAGCTGAACAGAACAATAACAGGTATACTAAACCATACCTGAAACTAGACCTGCAACCAAAAAGTTAGCACTACATATCGTACAATACTCTAAGGTGACATTGAACAGATGGTGTAAAGATAACGGGGGTGGGGGTGTGCATGTCATAATGATGGCAAACAAATCAACCATATCAATCATCCTCACATCTCTCACTCAGTTTGTAAAGCATACGATGTCCACCACTGTCAATCACTAGACCCATCGAAGTAGTGACGGAGTTCGACTTGTACAACTACTGCTACTACCAAGCTTACCACATGGAGTCATGACCAAACCTTTACAAATGACCCCACTTCATTGGTCTATAGCTCTTTAGTCATACCTAGGCCACTATGGCTCTGAATCCATTCACATACTCCCTACACATAGTGATTCAAAGTTACAGACATTGACAACCCCTTAGCACACGTCCCGCAGCAAAGCCCAACTCATGCGGTCGACTCGTTGGTTCCCAATTGGATCCTGAGTACAAACTTCCCATTGGACTACCATTGCATCTCGCGTTATTGGTCTTCTTCTCCAGATCGGTTCGGCTTCCCCTTCTCTTCACTCCGGATCGTGCTCTCCAAGGTCATTCAGTTCGGATCCACTCCCCCACCTCGTAACGGTTCGAATCGGCTGTGGTCATCGCATCGGGTCGGATCGAACTCCTCCAGTGGTTCGGATCGGGATCCACACCTCCTGGCTTCGTGGAAAACTCATCTGGTTCGGTCCTTCTTCCTAAGAACTCCAGATCGGGTCGGGTCCAGATCGTCTTGCGAATAAAACAGCTTCGAGGGGCGGTTCAGTTCGCGGAGAGGTCTTCTGGTTAGTTCGGTTCGGGCTCCTTCCTCCGATCCGATCCGGATCGGCCAGATTCCTGCACTTTTCCTAGCAACTGTTTACGCCATTCGACGGCGTTTTCGACCAATTAACACTTCTAGACAATCACAATTCGTACCACACAGTCATAGCAACATGTACAATCAATCATAAACACCAAAACAACAACTATAGCATATAAAATGGATCAAACATACCCAAAATCCCATATTTTCCCTTAAGCATGTTTAGGAAAAACTAATGATATGATTAGCAAAACTTAATCGAATTAACCCAAGTTTCTAACAGAGGTCTAAAACATCGTTTAAGAATTTATAAATATTTTTCCAGAATTTATTAGTGTATAAATTCGCTAATCAACACTAATTACCCTTAATTAACCGTAATTAGTGAGGAACTATGCAAATCACTCACCTTAGCCACAAATAAAACCTCTAGAACTAAACTACTATTTGGGCGTGAATACCGATGCAACACAGCAGCTCTACCTCGATTCTTGTGCTAATCCACCTTGATTTGATGTTGCTAAGCTTAATCCTTGATTAGAAAAATGATTTGGAGGTGTTTTAGAGGTTGCAGGCCACTGTTAGGGTTTCTAAGAGGTAAGTGGTGGCTAGAAAACTGAAATAGAATGAAAACCTAACTCATTTCAGCCTCCCAATAACCCTAATCCCGAAATGGGTTATGGGCCCATTCACTAATTACCCTATTTGGCCCGGTTAAGCAGTTTTTCACCTTCCATACCTTATTTCAGCCATATCTCCCAAATATAAGTCAGTTTTTCACATGTGACCACTCTACAGAAAGGTAAACCATCATCTGAAGCCAATCGAAGTGGTTTCAGGTCAAAATTCCTTTCCAATCAAAAGTTATGGCCAAAACAAGATCAGCTAGGGGCAAAACGGTCATTTAAAAATCGGCAAAAATCATGAACATGGGAAATGACTCCAATAGTCGTCTCCTAAAGATACATGACCATATGACTTCGTATGTGAAAGAAATAAATATTCTACGATCCATCGATGCGTAGAATGCGGGTCGTTACACTCTCCCCCATTAAGAAATTTCATCCCCGAAATTCCTTAACCCAAAACATACAAAAAGGATCTCGCATGCCTACCACCCATATACAACAATCAGTCATGCAAAACAAACAAAACAAACCTATCCTAGCATGAGGAAAGACTAATTGAATATGAAATCTTACCAGGCGAAGAGTTCTGGATACGTCTTCCTAATGCTCTCCTCTGCCTCCCAAGTACAGTCATTCTCATTCTCGCCCCACTGAACTTTGACTAGATTCACCGCTTTCCTTCGAAGTTGCTTCGTATCGTTCCCAAAAATAGCATAGGCTTGCGGTTCCCAACCGCCTCGGGTTCAACTTTGGTATCATCCAACTGATCAGGTGAAATAGTCACATCTGGGTCGTGCACGAACTTCCTTAACTGGGAAACATGAAATACGTTGTGAACTCTTGCCATCTTCTCTGGTAATTCAACTTTGTATGCCAAATTCCCAATTTTCTCAAGAACTGGGAATGGACCAACAAATCTTGGTGCTAACTTGCCTCTCCTGCCAAACCGTATCACATTCTTCAACGGAGAAATCTTGAAAAACACCAAGTCCCCAATGGAGAACTTTAATTCTCTTCTCCTCTTATCAGCATAACTCTTCTGCCTATCTTGGGCAGCCTTCATTCGCTGTTGGATAATCTTAATCTTAGCTGAAGTTTCTCTTATCACATCGGGTCCAAGCACAAACTTCTCACCAGTTTCTACCCAACATGACGGTGAGTTGCACGGTCTTCCGTACAAAGCTTCAAATAAAGCCATACCAATACTGGATTGATAACTATTATTATATGCAAACTCTACTAGATGCAAATGGTCATCCCATGATCCAACAAAATCCAATATGCAAGCTCTCAAGAGATCTTCTAACACTCGATTCACCCTCTCTGTCTGTCCATCTGTTTGAGGGTGATATGCGGTACTGAGAAAGTAGTTCTGATCCTAATGCCTCTTGTAAGCTCATCCAAAATCCACTATTTAACAACGGATCTCGATCACTCACAATGCCTTTGGGTATTCCATGAAATCTCACTACCCACTTTATATATAGTTCCGCTAACTTAGCTGCCGTTCTATTCGACTTGACGGGTATAAACCTTGCACTCTTAGTCAATCGGTCCACAATCACCCAAATTCTATCATGGCCCGATCTAGTCCTTGGTAACCCATCAATGAAATCCATTGACACTTGTTCCCATTTACATTCTGGAATTTCTAATGGTTGTAGCAAACCACTAGGCTTCTTTTGCTCAGCTTTAACTAGCTGGCAATTCATGCATTTGGATATAAACTTCCCAATGTCTCTTTTCATCCCTTCCCAATAATAGGTCTGCTTCATGTCTCGGTACATCTTGTTACCACCGGGGTGTATAGTCAGTTTTGAGTGATGACATTCTCTAAGCACTTCATCTCTCAATCCATTGACATTGGGTACAACTAGTCTTCCATTCTTTCTAAGCCATCCATCTCGATCAATCCCATACTTGTTCATATCTTCGTCGATTCCCATCTCTAACTTTGAGATGATTTCCAATAGTTTGGGATCGTTCCTCTGACAGGAACCAATCCGCTCAATCAAAGTGGGTCTGATTGTCAAACTTGCTAACATTTCTGGATCCAATTCGCACTTTGGTCTGAAATCATACCCAGTGATGTACTCTATTTGCTTCCATTCTAGAAACATAGCCCCTAAACTGGCATGTCTTCTACTCAATGCATCAGCTACCACATTGCCCTTTCCTGGTGTATACGCGATACCGAAATCATAGGAAGCCAAGAATTCTTACCATCTTTGCTGCGGAGATTTAGATCTTTCTGAGAGAAGAGATACTTTAACGATTTATGATCGGTAAACAACTCGAATCTTTCTCCCAAGAGATAATGTCTCCACATCTTCAATGCGAACACGATCGCTGCCAATTCCAAATCATGTGTAGGGTATCTTTTCACATGCGGTTTCAGTTGTTGGCTTGCATAAGCTACAACCCTACCTCCTTGCATTAATACAGCACCTAGTCCGGTACCAAATGCATCTGTGTATACCGTCATCTCTTCATTCCCCTTAGAAATGACTAACACTGGTGCATATGTCAACTTGTCATTTAGACTCTTGAATGCATTCTCGCATCTTTCGTCCCAGTCAAAAGCTTGATTCTTCTTGGTCAACTGAGTCAACGGTGCTGCTATCTTCGAGAAGTCTTGGTTAAACTTACGATAATACCCCGCTAACCCCAAGAAACTTCTTATGTCCGTTACATTCTTGGGCGTAGACCAATATTGCACCGTAGCCACCTTCGCAGGATCCATGGCAATACCATTCTCTGAAAAAACATGGCCCAAGAATCTCACTTCCCTCCTCCAGAAGTGACACTTAGAAAACTTTGCTTTCAATTGGTGTTTTCTCAACACCTCCATCACTATTCTTAAATGTTCCTTGTGTTCTTCCTCTGTCCTCGATTAGACCAAAATATCATCCACGAACACAAGGACAAACTTATTCAACTGATCTCTGAATACCCTATTCATAAGATCCACAAAATATGCTAGGGCATTGGTCAACCCAAATGGCATGACCAACCACTCATAAAATCCAGACGGCGTCCGAAATGTTGTTTTAACTATACTCTTAGCTTCCACTTTAAGCTGATGAAAACCTACCGCGAGATCCAACTGAGAGAATACTCTCACGCCACTCAACTTATCAAACAAATCATCTATCCGCGGTAGAGGATACTTTTTCTTCCTCGTCATTTTATTCAACTCGCGGTAGTCTACAAACAAACGAAGGGAACCATCCTCCTTGGTAGCAAACACAACTGGTGCTCCCCATTTAGAAACACTTCTAATAAATCCCTTCTTCAAGAGATCGCTGACTTGCACCCCGAGCTCTCGCTGCTCCCTTGGTACCATACGACGAAGTGGCATAACTATAGGTCTAGCATCTTTCACTAAATCAATACGGAACTCAATCTCTTGGTGTGGCAGAAGTCCGGTCACTTCCTCGAAAACGTCCGGATACTGGCCAACCACAGGCAAACCTGACAACTCACTATGCGAGATGTCGAGGGTATTTAGAAAACTAGCCATTACCCCCATCATCGGGTAGACCACCAAACACTACCCTCCGCCCATCATCTGCTCTAGCTGTCACCAAAAAGCCCTCACAGCCTACCACCACCCCGTATCTTTGGACCCAATCGACTCCCAAAATAATGCCAAACCAAATAAAGCCCAAAACAAAGCAATCACAAACAAACATGCATCCATGACTCGATAAAACCACATTATGACAAATCATGCTAAGGTTAGTTTAACCACCAATCGTGTTCGTCACTACTAAAGGTCTATCGACAATCTCGGACTCGAATCCCAACCTGTCTACCAGGTCACTAGATATGAAAGAACTGGAAGCCCCGGTATCAAACAAAACTCTAACAGGAACATCATAAACAGAAAGCATACCTTGAATAACAACATTCTTTCCCTTCTCCGCCGCAGTTGGGGCATTCGACGAAGAAGGAATAGCATTAAGGGTATATGCTTTCACCATCTGCTTTTCCTTAGGGGGTTGCAGACACTTGTCCTTGTGATGTCCCACTTTGCTACAGTTGAAGCACATCCTATCCGCTGGCTTGGCCCGACAATTGCTAGAATAATGGCCCTTCTTACCACAGCTGAAGCACTCAACATCTTTCTTATTCTTTTTCTGGCCAACCATATTCTGGTTCTGCTTCCTCTTATTCTGAGAACCACTCTTGCCTCCACCACTTGCTTGCGACTTTGGCTCCTCTGTAGATGCAACCTCAGTCTTCGACTTAGGGTAAAGACTCTCTGACCTCAATGCTTTCCCCACAATCGACTCAAACGTCTCATCGATGTGGTTAATAAGCCTTTCCCCCAAGTACTGATCCAAGCCAGTTATGAACTTCTCGTTCTTCTTCTCGGCAATATCAATAAGAGATAACCCATACTTCGACAAAGTGTCGAATTCGGCAATATACTCCGAGACAGCTCTGCCATTCTGCTTGAGTTCCAAGAATTTCTTAAACAACACTGATTTCTGAGTAGATGGAATGAACTTATCACTAAAGCGAACCTTAAACTGATCCCAGGTAATCTGATCTTCGGTAGTAGCTGCCTTTATAGCATTCCACCAATTCATTGCCCGTCCTTGCAGCTGACGGGATGCTAGCCTTTTCTTCATTGCATCCTCGATACCCAAATCTTTGAAGATACGCTCGTAGCTATCGAACCAATCCATAACATTCGTAGCCGACTCCGTTCCGTGGAACGGCTTCCCACCAAGACTAGTATAATCCTTGTTCTGCTTGGAGAAATCGGCCCTAGGCGCCTGCACTATTGGACCACCACCATTACAACCATTGGGAACTGCCCTCTACACATCCCTAAGAATCTCCCTCTTGAGGTCAGTAAACATCGTCCTCATGTCAGCAACATTCCCATTATTGGCTCCCCTACCAGCACCTCTTGCGTATCAGCTCATCGTTCAATCTGTAAAGAGAAATGATTAACCATCTCCGTAGTGGTGCTAGTGCGGTGCGACTTCATCCTTAGCTATACTAATAGTATATATATGGCTTTTGAAAACCAAAAAATCACAAATACGCGCTCTCATATACGTATTATCTCTCCCAAGTGACTTCCCTAGGTTAACTATGCAACCTAGAGCTCTGATACCAAATGTGAAGACCCGCCCCGCACCAGCTGGCATTTCCTCCGAAAGTGCGCTGTACACATGCCCGACTAGCATGGAACGGTCGCCAAAGAAAGGAAAGTAGAGAATGAACTAATCGAAAACCTGTAGAATGTCTCACAGCGCATGGAACAAAATATAATAATAATATAATCTTGACATAAAACAGGCGAGATAGTGCATAAGCCGAAAACTAAACCAACATAGCAGCGGAAATCCAAATATAGCTTAGGACCCAACATCATTATTACAACTTTAAACTGACTCTAAAGCAAAAGAAATCTAAAATAGAAGATGCACTACTAATGCCCAAGTAGTGATCTTCGACAACACAGGGAGAATATCTATATGTATCATACGTGGAAGCCTCATGCTCGTCTCCGGATCAGCTACTCGTGCATACCTAGCTAATCTGTCTCTAGTCTGCTCGTGAGAGCACCCAGAGTAATAAGAAGATACATAAAACTCTGGGTTAGACAAAAAGTTTGGTATGAGCGATAAGCAGCTAAACAGAACAATAACAGGTATACTAAACCATACCTGAACCTGTACCTGCAACCAAAAATTTAGCACTACATACCGTACAATACTCTAAGGTGCCACTGAACAAATGGTGTAAAGATAACGGGGGTGGGGGTGTGCATGTCATAATGATGGCAAACAAATCAACCATAGCAATCATCCCCACATCTCTCACTCAGTGCGTAAAGCATACGATGTCCACCACTGTCAATCACTAGATCCATCGAAGTAGTGACGGAGTTCGACTTGTACGACTACTGCTACTACCAAGCTTACCACATGGAGTCATGACCAAACCTTTACAAATGACCCCACTTCATTGGTCTATAGCTCTTTGGTCGTACCTAGGCCATTGTGGCCCTGAATCCGTTCACATACTCCCTACACATAGTGATTCAAAGTTACAGACATCGACAACCCCTTAGCATACGTCTCGCAGCAAAGCCCAACTCATGAGGTCGACTCGTTGGTTCCCAACTGGATCCTGAGTACAAACTTCCCATTGGACTACCTTTGTATCTCGGGTTATTGGTCTTCTTCTCTAGATCGGTTCGGCTTCCCCTTCTCTTCACTACGGATCGTTTTCTCTAAGGTCATTAAGTTCGGATCCACTCCCCCATCTTGTAATAGTTCAGATCTGTTGTGGTCATCGCATCGGGTCGGATCGAACTCCTCCAGCGGTTCGGATCGGGATCCACACCTCCTGGCTTTGTGGAAAGCTCCTCTGGTTCGGTCCTTCTTCCCAAGCACTCCGGATCGGGTCGGGTCTAGATCGTCTTGCGGATACAACAGCTTGGAGGGGCGGTTCGGCTCGCGGAGAGGTCTCCTGGTCGGTTCGGTTCGGGCTCCTTCCTCCGATCCGATCCGGATCGGCCAGATTCCTGCACTTTTCCCAACGACTGTTTTCGCCATTCGACGGCGTTTTCGACCAATCTAACACTTCTAGACAATCACAATTCATACTACACAGTCATAGCAACATGTACAATCAATCATAAATACCAAAACAACAACTATAGCATATAAAATGGATCAAACATACCCAAAATCCCATATTTTCCCTTAAGCATGTTTAGGCAAAACTAATGATATGATTAGCAAAACTTAATCAAATTAACCCAAGTTTCTAACAAAGGTCTAAAACATCATTTAAGAATTTATAAATAATTTTCCAGAATTTATTAGTGTATAAATTCGCTAATCAACACTAATTACCCTTAGTTAACCGTAATTAGTGAGGAACTATGCAAATCGCTCACCTTAGCCACAAATAAAACCTCTAGAACTGAAACTCTACTGTTTGGGCACGAATACCGATGCAACACAGCAGCTATACCTCGATTCTTGTGCTAATCCGCCTTGATTTGATGTTGCTAAGCTTAATCCTTGATTAGAAAGTGATTTGGAGGTGTTTTAGAGGTTGGAGGCCATTGTTCGGGTTTCCAAGAGGTAAGTGGCAGCTAGAAAACTGAAATAGAATGAAAACCTAACTCATTTCAGCCTCCCCATAACCCTAATCCCGAAATGGGTTATGGGCCCATTCACTAATCACCCTATTTGGCCCGGTTAAGCAGTTTTTCACCTTCCAAACCTTATTTCAGCCATATCTCCCAAACGGTAAGTCCGTTTTTCACATGTGACCACTCTGTGAAAAGGTAAACCTCATCTAAAGCCAATGGAAGTGGTTTCAGGTCAAAACTCCTTTTCAATCAAAAGTTATGGCCAAAACAATATCAGCTAGGGGCAAAACGGTCATTTAAAAATCGGCAAAAATCATGAACATGGGAAATGACTCCAATAGTCGTCTCCCAAAGATACATGGCCATACGACTTAATATGTGAAAGAAATGAATATTTTACGATCCTTCGATGCGCAGAATGCGGGTCGTTACAGTAGCAGTGCAGTCAACGACGAACTAGTGCATGGTATCGAAGTATGTTGATCAAGGTAGAGTAGTCAGTGTCCGTTAGCTAGTGATGGTTCTAGCATGAAGAGCATGAGGGATAAGGTGGTGAAAGTCGCGGTGATGAGTTGCATTCACATGGAGCGTCGGCAACATGATATGGAGGAAGTGAAAGAGTGGTGTGTTGGAACTTGTAGCATGGACGGACTATGACGAGAAGAAGGTTGAGCTCGGCTGACCTGGAAGGGCGCGGGTGAAATAGTGGTGTCTGGAGCGGTGTAGGCAATTGGCTTAGGGGGTCGAAGGTGTGCGTGACGTTTGGGGTGGCACGGAGGTGATGAAGGAGTGCCACGGTGGCGAAAGCATAGAAGTGCCAGAGATGCGTGCAGTTCGCGGTGGAGTTGCGTGCGACTGTGCGAGTATGTATGTGTGCGCAGTGATTATTTTCTGTTATGGGAAGACTGGATGTATCCTAGTTTTTGCGGGTACTGTGCATGCACGATGGAGCATCAAGGAGCCCACATGTTGGGAAAGATGAAGTGGGGCATGGCTTCATGCAGCATTTCGGCCGGTGGGCCTTAAAACTAAAAAAAAAATTGAAAAGAGTGTAAACAATGAAATTAACCAGAAGAGTTGGAAAGGAAATAGAAATAACCAGGGAATGGTATTTGAATGGCAGGCACAAGAAGTAAGGTGGGGTTGAAATGCGCAGGGATGGAAAAAGCAATCAATCGTAAGGAGTAGTTCATGATTTTTTTGGGGTTAAAGGGGGATTGAGATTTTGAGTATTGAGACAAAAGGAAAGCCGTGATTTTTCGTTGGTTGGATAAAATTGAAGAATGATGGGGACCCGGTTGTTGGGGATATCGATGGTAACACAATGTTGTGAATTAATGTAATAACGGTTTAAATTTATTAATTTAAGAAATAAATTTATAATTTATTTAAATATTAGTTTATTTTAATTTAAATGAGTAATTAATAGTTAGTAAGCTAAATATAATCGTATAAATTAGAATAATCATTACTTGGTCATTCATTGATAGAATTGAACAAACCTACAAGCGTTAGGATCGTATCAGAAAAGGCTACATTCTAGAGTTGGTCTGATCAGCACTGGATGCTACCGGGGATTTTGATAAATTTAAACAACAATTTAATTTTACTAAATAACCCGTTTTAATCGACGGATAAATCCAAGGTGAGTTAAACTCACTCAGTTATCCCACTTATATTTATATAAGTCGGGTTTTATTGTTTGTGTACTATGATTGCTAATTCTTAAATGGTTGATGACTATTTGGTTGTTTTGTTTAATATTTTTATATATTGTTTAAATTAAATGTTTGTTTAATTTAAATAAAATGAAATCCTTATATTTAACGATTAATTCCATTGAAGGTAACTTACCTTGTTGGGTATGTTTATAATAATATAAACTTTTAAAATTGAATTGGATGCTTAAATGATTGTTAATTGACCGTTACCGGTTGAATTAATTGTTCATGTTTATTATAATTGAATACAGGGAAGACCAGGTTGGAGGGATCCAACTGGATTCCTCAAATTTATTGTTTATTTTCATATTATATCACATGTACTGTTTAACCAACCTGATTGGATGATGGATTGATTATTGATTATTGTGAACCCTTGATATTAACCAATGAGAAATACTGTTTGAGAAATTGGCAGTAGATGGCCTAAACAATAATCGTTTTTTTTAAAGGTTGATTTACCGTTAGGTGACTCGTTAGAAATGAAGTTATAAATTTTGTTTTATAACTGAATACAAATTTTTAAATATATTATTTAAAATGAAGTTAAAAGGAAATAAACCAATAATATATATACATATATTGATTGTTTAAAACATCAATCACCATTTTTGTACCAAAAAAATATACCGTGTGCAAAACATGTGCCTCATCGTAATTGTTAAATGATTTATAAAACTAATTCTTATATTAATAAGATGCATATGCAGGGGAGCAAGGACAAATGTAACGATTAATGATTGGGATTGATTGTTTTTAAGTAATAATTAAAATGGGATTATATTAATCGATTATTACCTATTTAATAATAAGCGAAGTAAATGGGATAATTTAAATTAATTATATTATATTATTAATTTAAATGAAAAGACGAGTTAGAATTGATCAATGAGTTAATCAAGTTTAATAGTTGACCATGCCAACTGTTTTAACGGAGATTGATTGTTAAATTAAATTAGTTTGTACCAATTAAAATAGTGATATAATTTAACAAATGGTTGTTTAGTTTAATAAGAATTAAAAGGGAATTTAATATTAGTTCCCATTAGTGATGAAGTAAATTATAAATTTAAATTATAATAATTTAAGGGACTTTTTATTTAAATAAAGTTCAGGTAAGTAACCAAAGTAATAATGATAGATAACTGAATTTTAAACTGAGTTTATGAGCAGATTTACATTTAAACCAAGTTTGATAAATTAAGTTATAAAAGGATTTTAAGTGAATCAGATAAGCTTAAAATAAATGTTACTTAATATTGGATTAAGTAAAGGGAATCGAGATGGAAAAGAGTTTTATATGTAACCAGAGTGGTATAAACAAGTTTATAAAGAGAGATGTGAAATTAAAGCGTTAATTTTAAATTAACGTTACCTAGTGATGGCGTTAAGTGAAGTGGATGGGATTTGAAACCAGATATTTCCAAAGGAAATAATAAAAAGGTTTAGGTAAAGGTATTCTTGCAATTGAATTTGGTAAAAGTTTTGGAAATGCAATTTGTAGTAAAAAAATAAATAGTTTAAAGGAGTTAAAGTTTAAAGGTTGATTTACTAAATCAATGAATTTAGTTAGTAACAATATATTTAAAAAGAGAGATTTCAAAAGTAAGAAGGTTGTATAAAACCGTATTTTTAACAAAATAGTGAATTTGTATTGGACAGTATAAGAATGAACATGGGTTTTTGAATTATAACTCGTATTTATCTTAAGATAAGAACGTTGTTGTTCAAGGTCTGAGAGGTAATTAAAATACCCCAACTTGAACAACTTTAGGATTATCGGAGGATGTATTAGTTGTAATGATGGAAATATTAGAAGTGAATTATTTGTGAAATAATAATGTAACGTCATTTGAAGAAGTTGGAAATATACAAATATTAGAATTCCAAAGTAAAGGAATTTAATAAGGGCTTGAGAATATGAAATGATATTTCTATAGTAAAGAAATAATAAAGGAGATTTTTTGAAAATATAACGATATTTTCCAAATAAAGTGATGAGATTCAGAATGAGTTATTCTAAAGGGATAAGTGACGGTTATGGTGTTCAAATAACGAAACGAAAAGGAGATCTCGGGAAGGTTGTTTTAAGAATGACAAATTTGGATCGATTTCCAAATGTTAGTTGATAAATAATGTTTTTTGCAATATTTTGAAATGATAGTTGAAGGAAAATTGAATATGATTTTAAGTTATTTTCCGAAGTATTAAAATAAAGAATTTGAGAATATTGATATAGTAAAACTAATATATTATTTTTGGTATTACATCCAATATATTATCTTTAAAGGCCAAATGACGTTGTGTACTAACCTAATGGATCCATTTGGTTATATTTTTAATTATTTATTTTGATAGTTAAATAACCAACTATCAAAATCTGACCCAACGTGTGTTGGTACGGAAAGATCAGAATCAAATTTATATTCGAAAACCACTCCGACCAATAAATACGAATATTGGGAGGTGCTAATCGAAATGAAGCAATTGAAGACCGTAAATCTTCATAAGCGGAGGAACTACTGTTGAATTTCTCTGACTGATCCCTAGAGATATATATATATTTAACCGTGATTCTGTCGTGATTGGAATCAATGGATTGCAAGGACTTCTCACTACTGACCCATGGGGGTGATTCCTATATTAGATGCAGTAGGAGAGTACCTTCGGTTCATCCTGTTCCCGGATGACTTGTATGGACGAATGTTTGATAGAGTATTTCCAATGGGGTCATGTACATTGTTTCCTTTAAATATACTACATTTTGTTAGCTCCCAACTAGGGTATTTTTGTGGATGTCCATTATCTAGAGGATATGACAATGTGGCATTCAAAGTGAATGGTGACCGGATGTTCTTAGAAGATTATGAGCTCTAGCCTCATCAATCGGGAATGGCATAAAATCGAGTAGTTTGCATGGCTATGTGGGTCACACCCATCAAAACGGTATATCATTACCTGATTTGGTGAAATCAAATGCCTTCGATTGTCCCTTTTTATTTATGTATGTATGCTATCGGTTCAGTTGGCTGGCCCCCAACCGTGGTAATGATATATTCGGTACTATCAACAGAAAGTGAGGGGCCGGTCATGTTTAGCTTGGGTTGCAAGATGTCCTTGTTGAACCCCAATGTATTCATCTCTACAGGTACATTGTCGGGAAGGTGGTCCCATACATTGCCAGGAAATCCATTCTCCAATAAGCACCCACGGTTTTGATTGTATACTATATATGTGGAGCGTGAGATGCAATCATTCTTCTAGATTGTTATTTACTTATATTTAAACACTATCATAATATCAGAATAATATTGTTTTTCAAAAAAAAAGGGTTATTGTAAGGTAAAAACCATCTGTTTTTATGTATGGATTCGGTCTTACGATTATCCTTTTCTTATGAAAGGATTTTGACATTAAAATCAATGTGACGGCTCGCCCCGCACAAGCCTGCATTTCCTCCGAAAGTGCGTTGTACACATGCCCGACTAGCACGGGATGTTCGTCAGAAGAAAAGAAAGAAGAGAATGAACTAATCAAGGAACCTGTAGAATGTCTCACAGCACATGGAACAAAATATAATAATAACATACTTGACATAAAACAGGAGAGACAGTGCATAAGCTGATAACTAAAATCAACATCAATCATCAGAGCAGCGGAAATTCAAATACAGCTTATTACAATTTTCCAAATTTACTGTCTCTAAACAAAAGAAAGCTAAAGTAGAAGATGCACCACCAATGCCCAAGCAGTGACCTTCAACAATACAGGGAGAATATTATATGTATATTACGTGGAAGCCTCCTGCTCGTCTCCGGATCGTCTACCCGTACATCACCAGCTAACCTGCCTCTAGTCTGCTCGTGTGAGCACCCAGAGTAATAAGAGGAGACATAAAACTCTGGGTCAGACATAAAGTCTGGTATGAGCGATAAGCATCTAAACAGAATAATAACAGGTATACTAAACCATACCTGAACCTGGACCTGCAACCAAAGAGTTAGTACCACATACCGTACAATACTCTAAGGTGCCATAATAAATAGTGTAAGAGTATGGGGGTGGGGTGTGCATGTCATAATGATGGAAAACAAATCATCCATAACAACCATCCTCACATCTCTCACTCAGTGCATAAAGCATACGATGTCCACCACTGTCAATCACTAGACCCATCGAAGTAGTGACGGAATTCAACTTGTACAACTACTGCTACTACCAAGCTTACCACATGGAGTCATGACCAAATCTTTACAAATGACCCCCACTTCATTGGTTTATAGCCCTTTAGTCGTACCTAGGCCCTTTCAGCCATGAATCCGCTCACGTACTTCCCATACATAGTGATCCAAAGTCATAAACATCGACAATCCCTTAGCACACGTCCCGCAGCAAAGCCCAACTCATGAAGTGAACTCATTGGTTCCCATCTGGATCCTGAGCTCTAACTTCTCCTTTGGACTACCTTTGCATCTCGGGTATTGGCCATCATCTTCATCCGGATCGGTCTTCATCTTGCTCCACTCGCTTCGGATCGGTCAAGAATCTTCAGTTCGGCTCGGTCAACCTTTAGCTTCCGGTTCGGTTCGTGGCCTTCATCTCGTGGCGGTTCGGATCGGCCGCGGTCACTCCTGGCGGATCGGGTCGGCCTTCGAGTCCAATCGTCACTCATCGGTTCGGGTCGGAGTAGCTCATGCTCACGAGAGGCGGATCGGGTCGGAGTAGCTCATGCTCACGAGAGGTGGATCGTGGTCACCTCACAGGGTCGGTTCGGGTCGTCTCGCACAGTCTTGATCGGATCGGATCGGCACCATCGGATCGGAGTCCCCAACAAAAGCAGGTCAGATCGGTCGCTATCATCGGATCGTGGTCTTCAAGCATCGACGGATCGGATCGCTCCATCAGTTCGGATCGCCCTTATTTCCTCCGATCCGGTCCGGTTCGGATGATTTCCTGCAGTTCTTCCAGCGAGCAGTTTACGCCTTTCGACGGCGTTTTTGACAAATCTAACACTTCTAATCAATCATAAAACACACCATAGAGTCATAGCAATATGTAATAGCAACCAAAAACAGCAAACAACCATTCAAATGAATCAAAATGGATCAAAAGTGGTCAAAACTCCTTATTTTCCCTTAAGCATGATTAAGTAAAACTGATCATAGGGTTAACAAAACTTAATCAAATCGAACCAAATTTCTAACAGAGGCATAAAATATTATTTAAGAATTTCTAAACATTTTTCCAGAATTTATTAGTGTATAAAATCGCTAATCTTCACTAATTACCCTTAATTACCGTAATTAGTGCAAAAACTATGCAAATCACTCACCTTTGCCACAATAAAACTTTCAGATCTGAAGTGAACCTCTGATTTGCACGAATTCCAATATATAACAGCAGCTCTACCTCGGTCCTTGTGCTAATCCTCCTTGATTTGATGCCTCTAAGCCTTAATCCTTGATTAGGAAGTGATTTTGGGTGTTTTTAGAGAGATTTAGAGAGTGGAGGCCATGGCTAGGTTAAGAGGAATGAATAGTGACGGCTGAAAAATGAGAAAAAGGTACTCTCCAAACCCTAACAGCCCTTTTAAACTCCTAATCCCGAAATTCCCCTTTGGGCCTAGCTGTTAATCACCCGGTTAAGCCCAATTAAGCTGTTTGTCACCATCTGAAACTTGTTTCAGCCATATCTCTCAAACGGTGAGTCCGTTTGGCTAATGTGACCATTCTACGGAAAGAGAAACCATCATCCGGAGCCAATGGAAGTGGTTTCAGGTCAAAATTCCTTTCCAGTCAAAAGTTATGGCAAAAAAGTGCCAACTAGGGGTAAAATGGTCATTTAAAAATCGGGAAAAATTATGAACATAGGAAATGACCACAATAGCCGTCCCCCAAAGTTACATGACCATACGACTTCGTATGTGAAAGAAATAAATATTCTACAATCCTATGATGCGTAGAATGCGGGTCGTTACACTCTCCCCCCCTTAAGAAATTTCGTCCCCGAAATTCCTTAACCCAAAAACATACAAAGGATCCCGCATGCCTAACAACCACGTACAACAATCAAACATGCAAAACAAGCAAACAAGCCTATCCTAGCATGCGGAAAACTAAATCGAAGTCAAAATCTTACCAGGCAAAGAGTTCTGGGTGTGTCTTCCTAATGTCCTCCTCTGTCTCCCAAGTACAATCATTCTCGTCCTCGCTCCACTGTACCTTGACTAGCTTCACCGCCTTCCTTCGAAGTTGCTTCATGTCGTGCTCGACAATATGGGCCGGCTTGCGGTTCCCAACCGCCTCGGGTTCTACTTCGAAGTCCTCCAACTGATCAGGTGAAATAGTCATATCTGAGTCGTGAGCGAACTTCCTTAGTTGGGAAACATGAAATACGTTGTGAACTCCCGCCATCTTCTCTGGTAAGTCAATTCTATATGCCAAATTCCCGACTAATTCAAGAACAGGGAACGGGCCAACAAATCTTGGTGCTAACTTTCCTCTCCTGCCAAATCGTATCACGCTCTTCAACGGAGAGATCTTGACAAACACCAAGTCACCAACGGAGAATTTCAAGTCCCTTCTCCTTTTATCGGCATAACTCTTCTGCCTATCTTGAGTAGCTTTCATTCGTTGTTGAATGATCTTGATCTTATCCGACGTTTCTCTCACCACATCGAGTCCAAGCACAAACTTCTCGCCAGTCTCTATCCAACATGATGGTGAGTTGCACGGTCTTCCGCACAAAGCTTCATATGGGGCCATACCGATACTGGATTGGTAACTATTATTATATGCAAACTCTACTAGATGCAAATGGTCATCCCATGATCCACCAAAATCCAATATACATGCTCTCAAGAGATCTTCCAAAATACGGTTCACCCTCTCCGTCTGACCGTCGGTCTGAGGATGATATGCGGTACTGAGATGTAACTCTGACCCTAGAGCCTCTTGTAAGCTCTTCCAAAACCCACTAGTGAACAACGGGTCTCGGTCGCTCACAATGCTTTTGGGTATTCCATGAAATCTCACTACCCACTTCATATATAATTCTGCTAACTTAGCTGCCGTTCTGGTCGATTTGACTGGTATGAATCTTGCACTTTTAGTCAACCGATCCACAATTACCCATATGCTATCATGTCCCGATCTAGTCCTTGGTAAACCATCAATGAAATCCATCGAGACTTGCTCCCATTTCCATTCGGGAATTTCTAATGGCTGCAACAACCCACTAGGCTTCTTTTGTTCGGCTTTAACTAGCTGGCAATTCATGCATTTGGATATAAACTTCCCAACGTCCCTTTTCATCCCTTCCCAGTAGTAAGTCTGTCTCATGTCTCGATACATCTTATTACCACCGGGATGTATAGTCAGTTTTGAGTGATGACATTCTCTAAGCACTTCATCCCTCAACCCATTGACATTGGGTACAACAAGCTTTCCATTCTTTCTAAGACGTCCATCTCGATCAAGCCCATACTTGTTCACCTCCTCATCGACACACATCTCTAACTTGGAGATGATTTCCAATAGGTTAGGATCGTCCCTCTGACTAGAGCCGATCCGCTCAATCAAAGTGGGTCTGATCGTCAAACTTGCTAACATTTCTGGATCCAATTCGCACTTTGGTCTGAAATCAAACCCCGCGATATACTCCAGTTGCTTCCATTCAAGGAACATAGCCCCTAAGCTGGCATGTCTTCTACTCAATGCATCGGCCACCGCATTGCCCTTTCCCGGTGTGTATACGATGTCAAAATCATAGGAAGCTAAGAACTCTAACCATCTCTGCTGACGGAGATTCAGATCTTTCTGAGAGAAGAGATACTTTAACGACTTATGATCTGTAAACAGCTCAAATCTTTCTCCCAAGAGATAGTGTCTCCACATCTTTAACGCGAACACGATCGCTGCTAATTCTAAATCATGGGTAGGGTATCTTCTCTCGTGCGGTTTCAATTGCCGACTTGCGTAAGCTATAACCCTACCGCCTTACATCAATACAGCACCCAGTCCGGTACCACAGGCATCCTTGTATACCATCATCTCTTCATCCCCCTTAGGAATGACTAACACTGGTGCGCTTGTCAACTAGTCCTTTAGACTTTTGAATGCATTCTCGCACCTTTCATCCCAGACAAAAGCTTGATTTTTCTTTGTCAACTGAGTCAACGGTGCTGCTATCTTGGAGAAGCCTTGGATAAACTTACGATAATATCGCGCTAATCCCAAGAAACTTCTTACATCTGTTGCGTTCTTGGGCGTAGGCCAATCCTGTACCGTAGCCACCTTTGCCGGGTCCACGGCAATACCATTCTCTGATACAACATGGCCCAAGAACCTCACTTCCCTCTTCCAGAAGTAACACTTAGAAAACTTTGCTTTCAATTGGTGTTTTCTCAACACCTCCATCACTACTCTTAAATGTTCCTTGTGTTCTTCCTCTGTCCTCGAATAGACCAAAATATCATCAACGAACACAAGGACAAACTTATTCAACTGATCTCTGAATACCCTATTCATAAGATCCACAAAATATGCTGGGGCATTGGTCAGTCCGAATGGCATGACCAACCACTCATAAAATCCAGACGGCGTCCGAAATGCCGTTTTAGCTATACTTTCAGCTTCCACTCTAAGCTAATGAAAACCTGTCGCGAGATCCAACTGAGAAAATACTCTCGCGCCACTCAACTGATCGAACAAATGATCTATCTGCGGTAGAGGATACTTGTTCTTCCTCGTCACTTTATTCAACTCGCGGTAGTCTACACACAAACGAAGGGAACCATCCGCCTTGGTAGCAAACACAACTGGTGCTCCCCATTCAGAAACACTCCTTCTGATAAATCCCTTCTTCAAAAGATCACTGACTTGCACCTCGAGCTCTCGCTGCTCTCTTGGTGCCATACGACGAAGTGGCATCACTATAGGCCTGGCATCCTTTACCAAATCAATACGAAACTCAATCTCTCGGTGTGGTGGAAGTCCGGTCACTTCTTCGAAAACATCCGGATACTGGCCAACCACGGGTAAACCTTACAACTCACTATGCGGAATGTCGAGGGAGTTTAGAAAACTAGCCAATACCCCCTTACTGGGTAGACCACCAAACACTATCCTCCGTCCATCATCCGCTCTAGCTGTCACCAACAAGCCCTCACAGTTTACCACCACCCCGTATCTTTGGAGCCAATCTACTCCCAAAATAATGCCAAACCCAGTAAAGCCCAAAACAAAGCAATCACAAACAAACATGCATCCATGACTCGATAAGACCACATTACGACAAATCATGCTAAGGCTAGTCGAACCACCAATCGGGTTCGTCACTACTAAAGGTCTATCGACAATCTCGGGCTCCAATCCCAACCTATCTACCAGGTCACTAGATATGAAAGAACTGGAAGCTCCGGTATCAAACAAAACTCTAACAGGAACATCATAAACAGAAAGCATACCTTGAATGATGACATTCTTTCCCTTCTCCGCCGCAGTTGGGGCATTCGACGAAGAAGGAATAGCATTGAGAGCATATGCTTTCACCATTTTCTTTTCCTTAGGGGGCTGTGGACACTTGTTCTTGTGATGTCCCATTTGGCCACAGTTGAAGCACTTCCTATCCGCTGGCTTGGCCCGACAATTACTAGCATAATGGCCCATCTTACCACAACTGAAGCACTCAACATCTTGCTTATTCTTTTTCTTCTGGCCATCCTTAGTTTGGTTCTGCTTTCTCTTATTCTGGGAACCACCCTTGCCTCCACCACTTGCTTGTGGCTTTGGCTCATCTGCAGATGCAACCTCAGTCTTCGACTTAGGGTAGAGACTTTCTGATCTTAATGCTTTCCCCACAATCGACTCAAAATTCTCATCGATGTGGTTAATAAGCTTTTCCCCTAAGTACTGACCCAAACCAGTTATGAATTTATCATTCTTCTTCTCGGCAGTATCAATAAGAGATAACCCATACTTCGACAAAGTGTCGAATTCAGCAATGTACTCCGAGATAGCTCTGTCATTCTGCTTGAGCTCCAAGAATTTCTTAAACAACACTGACTTCTGAGCAGCTGGAATGAACTTCTCGCTAAAATGAGCTTTAAACTGCTCCCAAGTAATCTGATCTTCGGGAGTAGCTGCCTTTATAGCATTCCACCAATTCATTGCCCGCCTTTGCAGCTGACGGGACGCTAGCTTTCTCTTCATTGCATCCTCGATACCTAAATCCTCGAAGATACGTTCGCAACTATCCAACCAATCCTGAACATCCGTGGCCGACTCCGTTCCGTGGAACGGCTTCCCACCAAGGCTACTATAATCCTTATTCAGCTTGGCGAAGTCGACTCTTGGCGCCTGCACTATTGGACCATCACATTTCCACCATTGGGAGCTGCCCTCTGTACATCTCTAAGCATCTCTCTCATGAGGTCAGTAAACATCGTTCTCATGTCAGCAGCATTCCCATTATTGTCTCCCTACCAGCACCTCTAGTATATCGGCTCATCGTCAATCCGAAAAAGGAAACGATTAACGACTCCATAGTGGTGCTAGTGCAGTACGACTTCATCCTTATAATAGTAATAGTGTATATATATATAGCTTTTAAAAACCAAAGTAATCACAAATACGCTCTCTCGTATACGTATCTTATCTCTCCCTGATAACTTCCCTAGGTTAACTACGCAACCTAGAGCTCTGATACCAAGTGTGACGGCTCGCCCCGCACCAGCCTGCATTTCCTCCGAAAGTGCGCTGTACACGTGCCCGACTAGCACGGGATGGTCGTCAGAAGAAAAGAAAGAAGAGAATGAACTAATCAAGGAACCTGTAAAATGTCTCACAGCGCATGGAACAAAATATAATAATAACATACTTGACATAAAACAGGTGAGACAGTGCATAAGCTGATAACTAAAATCAACATCAATCATCAGAGCAGCAGAAATTCAAATACAGCTTATTACAATTTTCCAAATTTACTGTCTCTAAACAAAAGAAAGCTAAAGTAGAAGATGCACCACCAATGCCCAAGCAGTGACCTTCAACAATACAGGGACAATATTATATGTATATTACGTGGAAGGGTCCTGCTCGTCTCCGGATCATCTACCCGTACATCACCAGCTAACCTGCCTCTAGTCTGTTCGTGTGAGCACCCAGAGTAATAAGAGGAGAAATAAAACTCTGGGTCAGACATAAAGTCTGGTATGAGCGATAAGCATCTAAACAGAATAATAACAGGTATACTAAACCATACCTGAACCTGGACCTGCAACCAAAGAGTTAGTACCACATACTGTACAATATTCTAAGGTGCCATAATAAATAGTGTAAGAGTACGGGGGTGGGGTGTGCATGTCATAATGATGGCAAACAAATCATCCATAGCAACCATCCTCACATCTCTCACTCAGTGCATAAAGCATACGATGTCCACCACTGTCAATCACTAGACCCATCGAAGTAGTGACGGAATTCAACTTGTACAACTACTGCTACTACCAAGCTTACCACATGGAGTCATGACCAAATCTTTACAAATGACCCCCACTTCATTGGTTTATAGCCCTTTAGTCGTACCTAGGCCCTTTCAGCCCTGAATCCGCTCACGTACTTCCCATACATAGTGATCCAAAGTCATAAACATCGACAACCCCTTAGCACACGTCCCACAGCAAAGCCCAACTCATGAAGTGAACTCATTGGTTCCCATCTGGATCCGGAGCTCTAACTTCTCCTTTGGACTACCTTTGCATCTCGGGTATTGGCCATCATCTTCATCCGGATCGGTCTTCATCTTGCTCCACTCGCTTCGGGTCGGTCAAGAATCATCCGTTCGGCTCGGTCAACCTTAAGCTTCCGGTTCGGTTCGTGGCCTTCATCTCGTGGCGGTTCGGATCGGTCGCGGTCACTCCTGGCGGATCGGGTCAGCCTTCGAGTCCAATCGTCACCCATCGGTTCGGGTCGGAGTAGCTCATGCTCACGAGAGGCGGATCGGGTCGGAGTAGCTCATGCTCACGAGAGGCGGATCGTGGTCACCTCACAGGGTCGGTTCGGGCCGTCTCGCACAGTCTTGATCGGATCAGATCGGCACCATTGGATCGGAGTCCCCCACAAAAGCAGGTCAGATCGGTCTCTATCATTGGATCGTGGTCTTCAAGCATCGACGGATCGGATCGCTCCATCGATTCGGATCGCCCTTATTTCCTCCGATCCGGTCCGGTTCGGATGATTTCCTGCAGTTCTTCCAGCGAGCAGTTTACGCCTTTCGACGACGTTTTTGACAAATCTAACACATCTAATCAATCATAAAACACACCATAGAGTCATAGCAATATGTAATAGCAACCAAAAACAGCAAACAACCATTCAAATGAATCAAAATGGATCAAAAGTGGTCAAAACTCCTTATTTTCCCTTAAGCATGATTAAGTAAAACTGAACATAGGGTTAACAAAACTTAATCAAATCGAACCAAATTTCTAACAGAGGCATAAAATATTATTTAAGAATTTCTAAATATTTTTCCAGAATTTATTAGTGTATAAATTTGCTAATCTTCACTAATTACCCTTAATTACCGTAATTAGTGCAAAAACTATGCAAATCACTCACCTTTTCCACAATAAAACTTTCAGATCTGAAGTGAACCTCTGATTTGCACGAATTCCAATATATAACAGCAGCTCTACCTCGGTCCTTGTGTTAATCCTCCTTGATTTGATGCCTCTAAGCCTTAATCCTTGATTAGGAAGTGATTTTGGGTGTTTTTAGAGAGATTTAGAGAGTGGAGGCCATGGCTAGGTTAAGAGGAATGAATAGTGACGGCTGAAAAATGAGAAAAAGGTACTCTCCAAACCCTAACAGCCCTTTTAAACTCCTAATCCCGAAATTCCCCTTTGGGCCTAGCTGTTAATCACCCGGTTAAGCCCAATTAAGCTGTTTTCACCATCTGAAACTTGTTTCAGCCATATCTCCCAAACGGTGAGTCCGTTTGGCTAATGTGACCACTCTACGGAAAGAGAAACCATCATCCGTAGCCAATGGAAGTGGTTTCAGGTCAAAATCCCTTTCCAGTCAAAAGTTATGGCCAAAACAGTGCCAACTAGGGGTAAAATAGTCATTTAAAAATCGGGAAAAATCATGAACATAGGAAATGACCACAATAGCCGTCCCCCAAAGTTACATGACCATACGACTTCGTATGTGAAAGAAATAAATATTCTATGATCCTATGATGCGTAGAATGCGGGTCGTTACAATCAAGCTGTTTGATGCCTTTAAACTTAGTGTTTTTTTCTCACCCTGGTTCACCAGACTGACCCGGTATTTGTAATGCTCGGGTTAGACCGAGCTGTACAGGTTTAGGTTATCGGTTGTTAAGAAGAGACGAGATGGAAGAGTTTAGACGTATGCTATTATATATTCCGCTGTGTGATTGTATATGAGGACAGATTATTATAACTGTCCAGATGTGTGATGTGCTCTAATGATTGTAAGTTTTATTTCAAGCTCTCAATAAAGATTTATTTCTATATTATATTTTGTTCTACTGCGATGTGAGACTCTGTTTTGTGTTGATTCTTCTTCTATTCTAATATTTCTTTCTTTCTTATTTCACCCTCTAATTTCTGTCTAATAACTATCTGTATTTCTTTAGTGTAACACCCTACCTCCATTAAGGTCACTCACAAAGGGAATGCTTAACTTTGGTGGAGGTTTTAGTAGACAGAACAGAAATTTACAAGACAGATAAACAATACTAGAGAAATTATAACTTTATTACAGCGGAAAATAGAAATCAGTTTGGTTACATCTTTACCAAAAACTCAAGTACATAAATGTCATTCTTGTTCAGAAAATCATCAGAGTACAAAACTGTAAAATCATAATCCCCACAGAAGCTGCCATAAGGAGTCAAGCCATATTTTAAGCATTCTGAGTACTTCAAGAAGAAGAAATCCGGATTAAGCTAAAGTATTCCCTCCTTGGAAAACCTGGGGGGGGGGGGGTGGGGGGGAGGGGAGGGGAACGGAAGAAAAAGGGGCGAAAACAAGCAAGGTCAGACATAAAGTTTGGCAAGTCCAGTGACTTTTAGCATATGAACAGATAATAATAATTATGACATGAAAATAAGCTGGATAAGAGATAACAGTAACAAGAGCAGCAGATGTACTTAGGTTAAACAGAAGAAACAGAATAATATTACTTTTCATTTCTCTGCACTAATACTAGTATAACAGGATTAGGTGTCACCCCAATGTCCAAACTGAAATAGGAACGGGAACAGAATAATTTCCACAGAAGAGAATGCCAGTAATGCGCCTTTACCACCCCAACAGAAACAGAGTGCTAATAATGGGCCTTTACCACCCGAACAGAAACAGACAGAAACAGAATGCTAATAATGGGCCTTTACCACCCGAACAGAAGGTACAGAAACAGAAACAGATTAATCCCTACAGAAGTGGAATGTAGGATTAGGTGTACACTAGTAAATGGGCCTATACCACCCGAACAGACGGTACCACGCAGAAATAGACAGGTGTTGCCACCTAACAGAAACAGATGGTACCAACAGAAACAGACAAAACTAAATGCACCCTAAAACCCTACCCCAAGCGATCGGCTCCCTAATACATAAATACCCTGTGTCGGCCCCATAGTAGGGTGTATCACTCCCTAAAGTGACAACCAATTGGCACAGACCTATTTACAGATGTCATGGCGTCTTACATCCTCAGAGGCAGACCGGGATCCATGCACGCACATGACCCTGTTGGAACGGACCATCAACACCCCTCGCCATTATAAGAATGAACCGCTTATAATTAGTTCAGTAAGCGTGCCCGGACCCTACCTACTGTTAGGTCAAAGTTTTGATACCAGAAAGGGTTACTGACTAATATGGGTCCCAAACAATAGATGACACAAGTAATTTCCCTCCTAACCTTGTGTCCCCAAACTAACAGATTTCAGATTAACTTGTTTACAAGTTCAGACATACAGAGTTCAGATCAACTATTTCACATATCAGACAAGTTTTCAGACTAACGGATCAGATATACGGACTTCACAGATTTACAGATTTGTCTAACTTTGTAACTGGGCCTACAGATTCACGAAACGGGTTTTTTAAATTCATTAGTCCAATTGGTTTAACCCTATCCACCCAACACGTTTTAGACATCATATTTATCCCAGATTTGCATTAATTAAATATTAATGCACAGACCTCTCACATTAGGTCGGTAGCTTGTGGCCGCTGGATATGTCGGGCGGTCCCGGGCAGACTTATGCCACAAGCCAGACCTAACCTCGTGTCCAAACATATTTTAGTTATGCTTACGACCTCTTACATTATACTGGCAGTTTGCGGTCGTTGGTTAAGCTGGTTGGTTCCGGGCAGGCTTCTACCGCAAACAGAGTCTAACCTCATGTCATAGCCAATTCATTCCAATACAGATTTTTCAGTTATCAGACTAATTCTGTTTATTAAACAGATTAAACTTCTTCATAGGATACAACAGACTAATCAAATTTCCATGCTTTACTAATTCTTAGGTCGAGCCTACGGATTTCCATACCCGGATTACCATTATCTAGTTTTCAACAGATCAGACAATTCAACAGGTAGCAGATCTAGCAGTTTAAGCGATTCAACAGATTTAGCAGATAACAGATTTAGCAGTTTAGGCGATTCAACAGTTTTAGCAGATAACGGATTAGGCAATTTAACAGATAACAGATTTAGCAGATTATATATATCTAAAACTCTATTTACATATCTTGCCTAATCATAAATTTAGCCTAAACTTACATGCCTAAATCAAGGTCATAATTCATAATACAATATATGCCCCAAATTTTAGCCTTAATATTCCCATTTACAGTTCATGTCAAAACTATATTTAATATTCTAGTTCACCATTTATGTCCAAGACTAATACACATGTAAATCATTCTCTATTATAGCCAACTCAGATTATGCCAACATATTTGCTGTGCCAGATTTACTTAATTAAGCTATGCCCAATCCCCGTATAACATGTTTCCACAAGTTCTCTAAATACTCATGAAATGGCCCTAACAAAAGGAATAGGGGATAAGCACAAGAATTGATATAAAAGAATAGGCGTGCAATAATGAACCAAATAATAATAATGGCCCAATAGGATGGATGTACATAACAGTGAATGAGAATAAAATAGCAAAGTTACATACTAAATATGAGATCTGACATCATTAAGGGAATAGGCATAAGAAACTAACAACAATAGTTATAGGCAACTAACCACAATAGTCATGGGCGACTAATCACAATAGTTTCTTATTCAATGTCATAGGCAATAGTCTCATAGTCATGAATCATAGTCATAGGAAATAGTCACATAGGCGTGAATCATAGTCATAGGCAATAGTCTCATAGGCATGAATCATAGTCATAGGCAATAGTCTCATAGGCATGAATCATAGTCATATGCAATAGTCTCATAGGCGTGAATCATAGTCATAGGCAATAGTCTCATAGGCAATAGTCTCATAGCCAACAGTTTCATGTCCAATTATGCATTATTATTTGTCCCAAAATTTAGCGTTCGTGCGTTAATCTTTTATGAAATGTGGCGCAGGCTCGTGGTAGCCTGGCTATAGAACAGAAAGAAGAAAGAGATACAGAATAAAATATATCAGAACAGAACGTACACAACCTCAAATTCAGATTTACAATCATGTCACAATTATAGTTACAGTTTATAGCGGAAAATAACTGTACTTGCCTTTCGTGGTTTTAAGAAAGGATAATAAACTGTTGTAGCTCTAAACTTTGATTTGAGATTTGATTTAGCTTTTAATTCTATTCAGGTCGGAAGAAGATGCATCAGTCCAAGTTTTGATTCCAGCAGAGTAGCGACGCCATTTTTATTTTTAATTAGAATAGAGGCAAAATATAGATAGAATGAAATTGTGTAGAGAGAATGAGGCTAGGGGCTGTTTATATAGAATTAGGCGGATGAATCTGGACAGAAAACGAGACTGGATACATCAGAATGAACCAGGTTCAAAAACAAGGTTTCGGGAGCAGGTCGACCCCCAGGTCGACTCCCCAGTCGACTTGGTCATGTGGAGGCCGACACCCCAGTCGACTCCCCAGTCGACCTGGTTGGGAGGGCGGTTGACTCCCCAGTCGACCTGGTCATGGGGAGGTCGACACCCCAATCGACTCCCCAGTCGACCTGGTTGGGAGGGGGGTCGACTCCCTAGTCGACCTGGGTATATGGGCGGGAATTTTCCCGCCAGCCTTCTCTGGGTTTGAATTTTGAATTTCTGGTTTTATTTTCGAGCTGTTTTATTTCATTTAAATTCCTGATTCTTCTGAGAGTCATAACTTGGTCATACGAATTTCTGATTTTTGAAAACTCGGACTCGATTTCATGCAGAATTCCGAGATGAACGCAATGGCGCAACCCGTTTCCCTTTATTCTTATTTTAAAAATTAATTATTCTCTGATTAGTTACTTATACGTTTACAGAAAATATGGGGTGGTACATTCTCCCCTCCTTAAAGGATTTCGTCCTAGAAATCTTCAAGTTAAGAAGAATGTGTCCTACCATCCAGTCATCCAACTACTAAACCATCATACACAAGCATCCATTTTCCTTAGAAAACTTCTAATGTCGTATGAACATATGCAAAAGTGTGTGTATATGTTCCTTATCTATTGCAAAGATCAGGCGGTCCACTGATTCAGTTGACCTCCTTAATGCGAATTATGTCAGTGCCATGAGTCCCACATGTATGCAATTTTCCTATTTGATACATATCATTCTTATATGAGTGACAACCATTCATTCATATGCAACATCCATGTGATGAGTCAATCATTTTGCATCCACAGAAATTGAAAATGCTGACACGTCCATATGCAGTATGAGAGTGTTTTCGAGCTGATCTAGTGCCTAGTGTGTGTATATGCATCCACTAGCAACCACTAGCAACCACTTGCATCCACTTGCAACCATCAAACATAACATGCCTCAAACACATTTTTACATCCATAGGATTCCTATCTATAGGTCGAAGACTCGATTGATAGGATATAGTCGAGTGATGGGAGCGAGTGCAGATAAACAAAAACTTGGTTTCCATTAGACCTTGGTTGGGAGACAAATTCCCCTAAGTATCAACCCTCAAGACCAAAATCAACATCAGATTGACACCCAGAGGATTACCCTCTTTAGACAATGTCAAAACTGGAAATCTCAACCTTATCAGAAATATTTAGATATTTACAGATTACCGGTACAGATCAGATTACTAAATGATTCTTAGGAAACTAAGCATGATAAAAACCCAGAATGTATGCGTCATAGTCAACTTAACGCTCAACACAGATTCCCAACTTACCACGCTTAGATGAGTCATAACCCTTATGGGTCCGAGTCTACAGCGGAATCAGAAACAATATTAGTATTCAAGTGCAGAGTATCGATTACAGAATCGAAATGCTAGAATCAGAAAAGAGTTTTAACTCAAAAATTAGATAAAGAAATTAAACCTCCTACAGAAAGTTTTCCTATTTCTATCCTATCCACTAGCCTCGAGAGTGTTCGCCTGCCTTCCAGAAGTTGGTCCTACCCTTTGCCCTTGCCCTCGTTTCTTCGGGCAGTCCCTAGTGAAGTATCCCATCTCACCACAGTTGAAGCAAGTGCCCTTTCTTTTTTTGCAATCCTTGTTCCAATGAGTCGAGCTTCCACAAGTAAAGCACTTTTTATCCTTCTTATCTTCAGACTTTTCACCCTTCTTTTGTTTTTCCATTTTGGGCCATGCTTTCTTGTTCTGTGGTTCTTCCTTCTTTGCCTCTTTCTTGCCGTTGTCTTCCTCGTGCAGTAGTTCCGTATCCACCAATCTCTCGTAAGTCGCTCCCATGGGTAGATGGGTCATGGCTAGGCTGTGCAGTGGCTCGTTCTATCCTTTAACAAAGCGGAGAGCCTTTTTATGCTGGGTGTTGACTAAATTTAGTCCGAACCTAGCTAGTTGGTTGAACTGGTTGACGTATTCCTTGACCGTCATACTTCCTTACTTAAGAGATAAGAACTTTTCCAGTTGTAGACTTCGTTCAGCTTGCGAGAGGAATTTCTTCTCAAACCTTGTTCTGAAATCCATCTATGTTTCAACCGGCCTCTCGGCGTTAGTGACTTCCCACCAATAGGAAGCTTCATCCTTGAGCAACCATACCGCCAATTGTACCTTCTGCCTAACATTCACCTCGAAAATAACGAACAGATCCTCAGTTTCTTTGAGTCAGTTCCTCGCTTCTACGAATGATTCAGTTCCCTTGAAATCCTTTCCACCCATGGCCCTAAAATCTTTACAGATCTTTGAAAAAGCAATTGCACGAGGAGGGGGCGGAGGAGGAGGAATCGCTGCAGCTGGAGGAGGAATATCTGCTGGGCCTGCATCGTTGGCCCTAGCCTCTAAGTACCTCCTGAACCAGCCAGGTATTGGCATGCCCTTTGGAAAATTAAGATTCACAGATATGCTGGAAAGAAAAAGATTTAAAACTGAGAACTGAAAAGATAGATATATGGCTTTTTGGGGATTATGTTTTTTCAAAATAAACTTTATTTTTGAAAATACTTCCTTTTTAAAACCTTTTTGAAAATAGTTTTAAAAAACTTTACCCAATATGGTAACCTTCAGCTCTGATACCAAGTGTAACACCCCACCTCCATTAAGGTCACTCACAAAGGGAATGCCTTAACTTTGGTGGAGCGTTTTAGTAGACAGAACAGAAATTTACAAGACAGATAAACAATACTAGAGAAATTATAACTTTATTACAGTGGAAAACATAAATCAGTTTGGTTACATCTTTACCAAAAACTCAAGTACATAAATGTCAGTCTTGTTCAGAAAATCATTAGAGTACAAAACTGTAAAATCATAATCCCCATAGAAGCTGCCATAAGGAATCAAGCCATACTTTAAGCTCTCTAAGTACTTCAAGCAGAAGAAATCCGGATCAAGCTAAAGTATTCCCTCCTTGGAAAACCTGGCGGGAAACGGAAGAAAAAGGGGCGAAAACAAGCAAGGTCAGACATAAAGTCTGGCAAGTCCAGTGACTTTCTGCATATGAACAGATAATAATAATTATGACATGAAAATAAGCTGGATAAGAGATAATAGTAACAGGAGCAGCAGATGTACTTAGGTTAAACAGAAGAAACAGAATAATATTACTTTTCATTTCTCTACACTAATACTAGTATAACAGGATTAGGTGTCACCCCAATGTCTAAACCGAAATAGGAACGAGAAAAGAATAATTTCCACATAAGAGAATGCTAGTAATGGGCCTTTACCACCCCAACAGAAACAGACAGAAACTGAGAGCTAATAATGGGCCTTTACCACCCGAACAAAAACAGACAGAAACAGAATGCTAATAATGGGCCTTTACCACAAAAAACGAAGGTACAGAAACAGAAACAGATTAATCCCTACGGAAATGGAATGTAGAATTAGGTGTACACTAGTAAATGGGCCTTTACCACCCGAACAGAAGGTACCATGCAGAAACAGACAGGTGTTGCCACCCAACAGAAATAGACGGTACCAACAGAAACAGACAGAACTAAGTGTACCCTAAAACCCTATCCCAAGCGATCGGCTCCCTAATACATAAATACCCTGTGTCGGCCCCACAGTAGGGTGTATCACTCCCTAAAGTGACAACCAATTGGTACATATCTATTTACAGATGTCACGGCATCTTACATCCTCAGAGGCGGACCGAGATCCATGCACGCACATGACCCGGTTGGAACACACCATCAACACCCCTCGCCATTATCAGAATGAACCGCTTATAATTAGTTCAGTAAGCGTGCCCGGACCCTACCTACTGTTGGGTCAAAGTTTTGATACCAGAAAGGGTTACTGACTAATATGGGTCCCAAACAACAGATGACACAAGTAATTTCCCTCCTAACCTTGTGTCCCCAGACTAATAGATTTCAGATTAACTTGTTTACAAGTTCAGACATACAGAGTTCAGATCAACCAGTTCACAGATCAGACAAGTTTTCAGACTAACGGATCAGATATACATATTTAACAGATTTACGGATTTTTCTAACTTTGTAATTGGGCCTACAGATTCACAAAACGGGTTTGTTAAATTCATTAGTCCAATAGGATTAACCCTATCCACCCAACACATTTTAGGCATCATATTTATCCCAGATTTGCATTAATTAAATATTAATGCACAGACCTCTCACATTAGGTCGGTAGCTTGTGGACGCTGGATATGTCGGGCGGTTCCCGGCAGACTTCTGCCACAAGCCAGACCTAACCTCGTGTCTAAGCATATTTTAGTTATGCCTACAACCTCTCACCTTAGACTGGTAGTTTGCGGTCGCTGGTTAAGCCGGTTGGTTCCGGGTAGGCTTCTACCGCAAACAGAATCTAACCTCGTTTCATAGCCAATTCATTCCAATACAAATTTTTCAGATATCAGACTAATTCAGTTTATTTAACAGATTAAACTTCTTCATAGGATACAACAGATTAATCAAATTTCCATGGTTTACTAAATCTTTGGTCGAGCCCATGAATTTCCATACCCGGATTACCATTATCTAGTTTTCAACAGATCAGACAATTCAACAGGTAGCAGATCTAGCAGTTTAAGCGATTCAACAGATTTAGCAGATAATAGATTTAGCAATTTAGGCGATTCAACAGTTTTAGCAGATAACGGATTAGGCAATTTAACAGATAACAGATTTAGCAGATTATATATATCCAAAACTCTATTTACATATCTTGCCTAATCATAAATTTAGCCTAAACTTACATGCCTAAATCAAGGTCATAATTCATAATACAATATATGCCCCAAATTTTAGCCTTAATATTCCCATTTACAGTTCATGTCAAAACTATATTTAATATTCGAGCTCACCATTTATGTCCAAGACTAATACACATGTAAATCATTCTCTATTATAGCTAAGTTAGATTATGCCAACATATTTGCTATGCCAGATTTACTTAATTAAGCTACGCCCAATCCCCGTATAACATGTTTCCACAAGTTCTCTAAATACTCATGAAATGGCCCTAACAAAAGGAATAGGGGATAAGCACAAGAATTGATATAAAAGAATAGGCGTGCAATAATGAACCAAATAATAATAATGGCCCAATAGGCTCGATGTACATAATAGTGGATGGGAATAAACTAGCAAAGTTACATACTAAATATGAGATCTAACATCATTAAGGGGATATGCATAAGAAAGTAACTACAATTGTTATAGGCAACTAACCACAATAGTCATAGGCGACTAATCACAATAGTTTCTTATTCAATGTCACAGGCAATAGTCTCATAGTCATGAATCATAGTCATAGGCAATAGTCTCATAGGCATGAATCATAATCATAGGCAATAGTCTCATAGGCATGAATCATAGTCATAGGCAATAGTCTCATAGGCATGAATCATAGTCATAGGCAATAGTCTCATAGGCGTGAATCATAGTCATAGGCAATAGTCTCATAGGCAACAGTTTCATGTCCAATTAAGCATTATTATTTGTCCTAAAATTTAGCATTCGTGCGTTAATCTCTTATGAGATGTGGCGCAGGCTCGTGGTAGCCTGGCTATAGAACAGAAAGAAGAAAGAGATACAGAATAAAATATATCAGAACAGAACGTAAACAACCTCAAATTCAGATTTACAATCATGTCACAATTATAGTTACTGTTTATAGCAGAAAATAACTGTACTTGCCTTTCGTGGTTTTAAGAAAGGATAATAAACTTTTGTAGCTCTAAACTTTGATTTGAGATTTGATTTAGCTTTTAATTCTATTCAGTCGGAAGAAGATGCATCAGTCCAAGTTTTGATTCCAGCAGAGTAGCGACGCCATTTTTATTTTTAATTAGAACATAGGAAGAATATAGACAGAATGAAATTGTGTAGAGAGAATGAGGCTAGGGGGCTGTTTATATAGGATTAGGCGGACGAATCTAGACAGAAAACGAGACCGGATACATCAGAATGAACCAGGTTCAAAAACTGGGTTTCGAGAGCAGGTCGTCCCCCAGGTCGACTCCCCAGTCGACCTGGTCATGGGGAGGTTGACACCCCAGTCGACTCCCCCAGTCGACCTGGTTGGGGGGGTCGATTCCCCAGTTGACCTGGGTATATGGGCGGGAATTTTCCAGCCAGCCTTCTCTGGGTTTGAATTTCGAATTTCTGGCTTTATTTTCGATTTGTTTTATTTTATTTAAATTCCTGAAATTTCTGAGGGTCATAACTTGGTCATACGAACTCCAATTTTCGAAAACTCGGACTTGGTTTCATGCAGAATTCCGAGATGAACGCAATGGCGCAACCCATTTCCCTTGATTCTTATTTTAAAAATTAATTATTCTCTGATTAGTTACTTATACGTTTACATAAAATACGAGGTGTTACATGTACAATTTGGGTTGGACGTGACTTGCGATTGTCAACTCAAAGGGTATGGGAAAGTCAGTACGCTACACTATCAGTAAAGTATATTATTGAAAATAGTGTTATGGTGCTACCCATATTCACCATTAACGCATTTTATATGCATATAGTTTATGCAGGAACCGTAACACCACCATAAATGGACAACTATCAAAGGATCCCCTCTAGATACAATGCAAATCAAAATCGTAGAGATCTCATATAGGGATAAAATATGACAAGGCACATGAAACAATGAGAAAGGTAGAATTCTACCGGTTTATTCTTTCTGGATAGTCGTAACACATATCGGTTGACCATGTATAGCACCCCTAAATCAAATCCAGGTGCACCAGTCGAATCAAAATTCGAGTGAGTAATTTGAAGAGGTGTATCTGCTAGGGATAGCTTGCCTCAAAAACCATACATAGGCTTTTTTTAATCAATTTTTGATATATAGTTATCCATCAATGTTCACTTACTTCATTCCAATAAATGTTCACCAATCCAACCACTTCATTCTAGAATATCCTCCACGCACTCACTTGTCCAGTATTGATAGTGCATAGCCAATGTCCAGCTCTAGTCTCTTTAACAACTAACTATCATTTTTCATACTGTGGTCATTTTAAATTTCAGTAGAACATCATATTTTCAAGTCACAAATCAGTTTAATACTTGATTCAAATTTCAATTCCATATTATCATATCTCAAAATAGTTCAATAATGGATTCAAGTTTCGGTTTGTTATTTTTATATCACGAAGCTATTATCGGTTTCAAGTTTTAATTTCAGACTTTCATGTCATAAATATTGTTATTCAAATGAAATTCTTAACATTCAAAACAGTTTTGGGTTTAAACAGCTTGGGTTGGAAATAGATTTAGTGAAAATAGTTATATATATAATAGTAAAATTTAAAAATAATTCTTTTAACTAGCATAGTCTAGTTTTAATTGAAAATGGTTTTAATAGAAATAGTTTGAAATAAAATAGTACACCAAAAAATAGTTTAAAATAAAATAATAGTAATTTGAAAATAGTTCGGAATAAAATAACTTGTTTCCTTTTTAACAATTTGAAGCAAATTTAAAATTCCCAAAATTTCACTTTAAACTGTTTTGAATCTCACATCCCAGTTTAAAACAAATTTCAGATCATTTCAATCTTGAATTTATAATCAATTCAATTATCAGATTTCTAGTTTCCAATACAAAATCAACTTCACTTTAACGATTTAATGTAACTTACCAATTTTGAACACACTGCACTAAGTTGGTATCAAACTTAAATTTTAACGTTAAACAAATTTATGTTAAATTGGTTTCATAACTGTATTTTTAAATTCAGTGCTTGAAATAATTCAATTTAAGTTCCAATTTCATCTTTTAAGATTTGAAACCGGTAATTTCAAGGAAAAGATCATTAATCAATCTAATCAATATTTTCCAATTCACAAAAATCTTTTCATTTAACAAATTCAAATTTAAATCTTGAAAACGTTTCATTTAACTAAATTCAATGTTTATAATTTAATTTTCTATCTTATGGCAAAGTGATCATTTAATTTTAATTTCAATTACATGAGTATACATCAATTCAAGTCATATCAAATGTCCTAGGTATGTATCATTTCAACCTCTTTCTCATTTTAGTTATTCAATATCCAAAAGATGCATTTAACAACTTATACCATTTCATTGATGTACAAGGTTGAGGCAAGATACATCATGGTCAAGAATTAGAAATAATACTCAGTCAATCCTTACATCATAAAATAAGCATATAAATGGAATCATCATCCAAAACAACCAATATATCACCATGATAACTAGTTATCAATTTTTGACATGTTAAGTGATAACTTAAGTTAAATGATAATTAAATTTCAATTCAAATCTATGTCATTTCAAATTAATTCATTCAAATTCAATTTTAATGTATATGTAAATGCCAAACAATCAATGGAAATAAAACGTCACATCAATATCCAATATAATTTTTTGGGTATCTATTAGCAGTTATATTCATTTTCGATGTCAATTTAACTTCTCGAATACCATTTAATTAATCATATCATATAAAAATTAATGTAACTTGTAATGTAAATATTAGTACTTCCTGAGTGTGTTTAAATAGTCACCATTAGTTTTAAGCCCAATTATCATCCGAACGAATGTGAAAATTTCAACAGTTTTCAGTATTAATCGAACCAGTTTCATATTGCCTAGAATTTCGATAAAAGCCCAATGAAAATAATCATGCATCAATTAGAGTCGTATGCAAAAGTGATTAGCATTAGAATATTTGAATCTAAATTTAAATTAAAGCAAACAAAATAAACACTAACCAATGGCTAAGTGACACGTCAGCAACACACAAAATCCATAATTCTTGCTTATCTCTTCTTTTCCACAGTAACATGGGAAACCAAAACCCATGTACGTTCACAAATCCATGACTTTATCCACTAGTAACTGTCTCCTCATGCCCTTAGACCTAGATTAACACCACCCCAAGCATTGCCAAGCCCTGCTCTGCCCTCGCCGCCCAAGTCCGGCCCTCCACCTTCCTATGACCACCATGAAATATAATCCCAAAATGGTCATTTTAAGGCAAATCCAGGAGAACCTACTTAACTACAAATTGCGAAACTATGCGCATGAATCTCTTGGACCATCTCAATAAGCCCACTCCCTCTGGCTGTTAAATCGTCAACGATCCACTGTTGAAACATCAATCCCCTAAATTAGATGTTTAAAAAAACCACAATTTCTAAAACTGGTTGAATAAAGCAACAAATCAGAAGATGAAAAGTAATTGTAGGTTCCATTCGTCAAGAGCTTTCGATGATATATAGTATGACATGGTGCGGAGAAACTGAATTTTATTCATTTATTTATCTGATTTCTTAATCCCCATTAACTGATAATTAAGGGATTTTGGAAACTAAAAGGAAAAAATGATGTTAGGGAAAATTGGGAGACTGCTAAGGCTTCAGAAAGGCAAAATATATATAAGCAATGATTGAGTTGTTGGGCCAAAGCAGTTACAAAAATCTTAAAACCCATTTTCGTCACCAAATCGAAATACATCGTCCCATATATTGAAATATAGGTTTTTGACATTTCTAAATTCAATGGAACTGCCTAAAATCCCCAAAATACAATTCACTTCAAACTTAATTTTTCATTAGTAATAAAATATAAATTACTACTCATAATTGCAATTTGACGACGATAAATTACTGTTTAAAAATTCACCTTTATTCTATTTATTGATTTACGCTTACAATAGAATTAAAACATTCATTTTTATTCTTCTCATAATATTATTTTCATTTCAATAAAACACTTATCTAAATTTAAAGCTTTATAAAATTATTAAAATATAAGTTTAAATAAAATTCTAAATTTAAATTTCTAAAATACTATTATCTATTCAGAATATTTTTATAAATTCATAAATTACTTTTCAAAATAGGCCAATGGTGCCCGTAATAATTTTCTACCTAGGCCAAGTAATATAGATATTTATCATTTTGATCTACTAATTTAAATTTATGGGTATATATCATTTCAACCTGCATCCTAAATAAATTTAGTTTTAGTTCCTAAATTTATATAGTGGTCCGGATATATATTATTTCAACCCATAGTTATTTTACAAATCTATACGGAACTAGCAGTGTGAGAACAATTGAATAAGACATTACAGATGTAACACATGCATCATAGTATATCAGAACTATTAAATATCACTTGCAAATAATTCGTGTCTTATTTGTCAAAAGAATGAGTGTCACATGTGCATAAATTTATAATAATCAAATCAAGTTTTCCTAAGAAATCCTAACACTTGATATGTCATTTCAAGATGTGACAATTTATTAATTGATAATGAAAATCATGAGTGAGGATTTTCACTTATATGGCAAATAAGAGGAAGATGACACATGTTTATACGAATACTGTTACACCCTATATTTTTAAGATAATAAAATATGAATAACTTAATTAAATAATGAGAATTAAGTAAAACGGACTGCGCCATTGCGGTCGTTTCGGTCGGAATTCTGGTCAACATAGACATCTAGTTTGCGTAAAACAGACATCGTACGAAGAAGTTATTAAGCCTAGAAGTTTGTATACGCACAAGAAATATATATATATATATATATATATATATATATATATATATGTACAAAAAAAATTAAAATGAAAAATAAAGAATAAAATACGGATTACATGTAATAAATACATGCACTAAAAAAAATGTAATGCATGCATTGTAAGAAAGAAAGGATTGGTTGCATGCAATGTAAATATGTTGCATGCACTGATTTGCAAACATAATGCATTAACATTAAAAGAAAACGATTCATGGAATGGTTTAATTTAAGTATTGTAACTAACATGAAAAAGAGAAGTAAGGAGAGAGCAATAATTATCATTGTTCTAAGACTTATTAAAAAAATACTTCACAGCTCAGTTGGTTAAGGCGTTGGCTTTGTAACATAGAGGTTGGGGGTTCGAACCCCGGCGGTGGCATAATTTTTATCTTTGTTTTAGAGAGGGCCAACTGAACATGCAAATATTCAAAATTTGAAAGGATAAGAACGTACATATAAGGAAATAAAGAAAATATATGTATATATATGAGAATATATATATATATATATATATATATATATATATATATATATACACACATAAATATATGTACCCAAAAGATAAAATTCAGGATAAGGCTACAGTCAATGAAATATGGCAAGAATCAAATAACGGTGCAACATTGTTTGAATTTTGAAAATAAAACGAAAATTGTGCGTATATATATATATATATGCATAAAATGGTCAGTAGAGGAATTGTATACATATAAAAATATTTCATGTGAATAAAACAGTTAAATAAATTCTAGAAATTCAAAAGTTCAAAAATCAAATTTCTATACCAAAACAGCTTGCGGGACCCAATGTTGACTCAGCACTGCGTGTATGATAAGATTTGCCTAGATTCATTTGCGAACCTGGACTATTTTCTTAACTCGGTTCAATGCTGATTCAGCGCTGCGTGTACGGTAAGGTCTTGAGCACCTAAAAATAAGACCCTAGACCTAACCCTAAACATCATAATTCGGCGACCGCCCTGGAGCTCTGCCATGGCTCCCTCTCTCTCTTCTCAAATCTATTCTGAAATTAAAATGTTAGCCTAGGAGGATTATGAAATCAGATCTAGAAGAGGGAATTAACGTTAATAAAAAGATTATTGAATCATGAAAGCAAGGTGAACCTCTAAGAACCAATCTATTTAAATTATTTATCTTTCCCTTCTCTTTTCATGAAATAATAAATCCATGGTAGTTAGGTCGTGAATCAAATTAAAGGGAAAAGGAAAACCATGGATGATATAACGGATCAGATCCAAAATTTGGGGAAAGCTTAAAGACGAGTGGATTTAAGCTATAGCTTTTAGATAATGTTATGACTATCGTTTAGCATTCCCCTTTTAATAAATTTTGGAATGGCCAGTTTAATTATAAATTGTTGTTGTAACGAATTGAAATGTTGATATGAATATGTCAGGAAATTCCTATGTTGAATTGGCTAAGTTATTGAATGTTTACATGTTGGAGAAAATAAACCTGTTAGGATATGAATAGCCGATTCAGCGATTATAATTACATGCTTTACTTGGGAAATATTACTGATTGAACGACATAAAATAATTACGCGATTGAATGTTTACATGTCCTAGTAGAATTAAACATATGTTGAAAATGACATGCGACAAAATATAGGAAAAAATTGGACGACATGTAAATTAGATTATTGTAAACTATATTACAGTAAAAAGGATAATATGTCTAAAATTTTCATGTAATGAACATAACATATATTATGTTTTGAGATTTTAATTTGGAAGCGCAATTTGATATGAACATAAGTAATTGAATGAAAATGAATATGCCTAGGATTACAATTAGAAATTATAAATACACTTATGGCACGAGGTTAGGTTGCATTAGTGGCGGAAGTCTGCCGGGACCCGACCGGCATATCCAGCAGCCACTAATGTTGAACCTAATGTGAGAGGCCTAAGTGCAAGAATTAACAACATAGGCTAAGACACGAGGTTAAGTCAGCTTGTGGTAGAAGTCTGCCCGGAACCGTCCGGCAAATCCAGCGTCCGCAAGTGTAGGCTTAATGTGAGAGGTCTAGTGCTTATATATATATACTTGTATATAACAAGATATGAATAAATGGCAAGGATGTTAATTAAATGTCTAACTCAGAAAATAAGAAAGGAAGGGATGTAATGAACTAAGTTAGTGCGATAAGAGGGAAAAGTGATGTATTTCCCTAAATGGCTTATTTCTGAAAACGTTGTTGCAAGTAAGACGCAATAAATATAGAAAAGTAAAGAAATTACTTGCTACCACAGATTTAGATGGGAAAACGATATGAAAATAAATCATTGATTCCTTCTATCAAACTAATAAGGTGCATGAAGTGTTTTCCTTAATATAATAAGGAACATATATTACAGAGAATGAAGAATAATGGTTTACAATAGTAAATGGTTTAAAAGGGGAATGATAATAACCTATTATAAATAAATAACATTAATGAAAATGTTGTATAATAGGTTGACTTGTCCTAGGGACAAGTGAATATTATAACTTAGGTTATAATAAACTAGTAAGGGAATGGGATAACTGGTGAATTAAGTTAAGTGATACTTAATTGTAAATTAAGTAATCAGAAAAGGGGAAAACCTAAAACTAGTTAAGAAAAGGGGGGAAAATATATTGTACTTAATTATAAATTAAGTAGTCTAGTCTGGGAATCTGAAACCCGTTGGTAAGAATAACATGTTTAGACTTGTCTTAGGGACAAGGGGAAATTATAACTTAAGTTATAATAAATGGGTAAAGAAACTTATTAATGGGCCTTAGTTAATAGAACTAAGTTAATAAGTAAACAACGATAAGTCGTATAGACGACGTAAAGTGGAATTATGATTAAATGAGAGAGGATGAGGAAAACTTATGAAATGAAATAAGTTATATATAATCATATATGGCAAGTGACATGTTAATTGGAAACATGTGAATTAGATATAATTAATTACATATTAAGTAAAACATGTTATTGAAATCAAACAAGAATGTAAAAAGGATTGTGGATCACAGACCTTGGGCCACAATCTAGAGAATAACATGTTGTAAGCTTATTAATAAACTTAAATGAATTAAGTTGTATATGACTGAAATTAATAAGTAAGAGAAACTTGGTAATTTGAATAAGAATTCAATATGAATTGGAACAACCAAGTTAACTGGAAACCTGGTGAGGTGAGAAAAGCGCGTAAAAGAATGTTTAGACATAGGGTCTAATAACAGACTAAAGTAAGGCGCTTAGACTAGTCTGTACGGTTGAGGGTGAATAACCCAACAGGGTAGATCATCGAGGTTTTATAAGGCACGAGGGGAGCGCTCGTTCCTCTGATTGTTTGACGGCACCAAAGGACTGGAAGGAGAAGCACGCGGCTTCCGGGGACATAGGGTACTCTTGGTACTCCTCTGTGAGTGGCAAATGATCCGCCTATACTCACAGAGGTTAGGTCTGCGTATGTGAACCAATGAGTACGCCTTGATTGCAATAATTAGGGGCAATCAAAAGACTAAGATGGACCAGCGTGATTCGTGAGACCAGTTAGTGCCCTGTGATAACAACTCGTCGTCTACCTACCATCTTCAGTCAGTACGTATAGCGGAAAGGCGGAGAACTCCAAAAGACCATATACTTTGCTATCTAGTTATGGGTGAGGTTGGCCAATAGGTTTGAAGGGCATAGGGGGCCGGGGTTAAGTTCTCATTCTTGATATTCTTGGGTACCTTTCATTAGTTGAGGGAAGGGTCTAGTAGGACCATAGACACTGTAAAAGCAGACCTTAACATCTGCAACCGGCAGATATCTGAAAGCTCCCGACCGAGTTCCGTGTTTATTGATTATCCTTGCCACGGGACTCGGGCGCACATATAGAGAACATATGCAATAGACATCGAGAACGATTGACGATACGTACGTGGGAAAGTCTAGGTACACTCATGTCGCTCTGGGTGGTGTATCATAAGACTAGAGGGCATGATTCGAGGATGGAACCTAATTTGATCGAATGGCTCAAAGATGGCAGTCCGAACGCTTATGTAATGTAGAAGTAGTGGTTCTTTACGGACGTAGCGCTGACATGTATACAGAAATCCAAACAACATTCGGACGTAGGATTAGGGACTGCTATATTCCTGCGATGATACGGTGTAGACCGTGCGAGTGGGGTACCATGGGGTGTATCTCAATATTGAGAGATAGCTACATATGCTGTATTAGGTTAATTCACTGGGAAGTAAATAGGTATGAAGTGTGTGTAAGCCTTGAGTGCTGATAACCCAAGTAACCTAATAAATAATAAAATATGATTGAAAGTATATGTAAGATTATCCAAAGTAAATAGTTTAAATCCACTCACCAAAACTTGTGTTCTGACCCCCTCCTCATAACACACTCGCAGGTTAGATTGTGGCAGAGACATGATAGCTTTGGATACCAGTTAGGTAGTATTAATTATACAGTAAGCTATGTTTTGATTATACTATATTTTATCCTTTCTGCTATGAGATATTTTTCTGAGCTATGACGTGTTTTATGTCTCTGTCTTTTCTGCAAGAAACCAGAGCAAACCAATCCGAGTTTTGATAGATTGGAATGTTGAAAAAAATTCGGTCTGTCGAAATTGGGGTTGTCACAAATACAAATAAGGAAAGCAATATGCACAACTCCAATTACAAGCACAACTACGTGTTATCTAATTCCATGGCATGAATAAATTCTCAAATCAATATCCAAAGAAATTCAAATGAAGAGAGTAGAGGGATTTTGGCTGGGGAAGATGGATTTAGATTTTTACCAAAATTTATAAAAAGTAAACAAAAATTTTGGTCATTTTGAAATTTGTTTTTGGACTAGTTAACCTCATAAATTGGAAAAGTCATAATCTGAAAAGATATTGCAAATTCTTTTCTCATCAATTAAAAAAGAAAAACTTATTCTCAATAAAATTTGAAGAAGGTACAACCAAAATAACGATAGATAAATTTTTGAACCAGAAAACTGGGTTCGAAAATGTGTATGAAAGATTCGCGATTTCAAGATAGAAAATTTCAAATCATAAAACGCGGTCAGAATAAAAGTCATAGCTATTTCAATTTCACCTAATCTAGAAAAAAGAAAAAGTGAATTCTGGTAATCTAACAGGAAGTTACAGCCTCTACAACACAAGTCATACTCTGGAAAAAAAATATATAAAATCTTTAATTTCAAAGGGAAAAGTGATCATGACTAGGGTTTTTAGCTGGGTCCCGCTTACTAGAGGGGGCGGAAGGTCGGCAAGGTGTGGTCAGGTCAATGGTGAAGGTGGCGTTGGTGGTAAAGAGGAGAAAGGTCAGCCATGGAGAAAAGCAATGATGGTTGAAGATGCAAGATCTAGGTTTTGAAGATTGAAGTTTAAAAATTGAAATTAGAATAAAAAGAAGAGAGATTTGAATATAAAATATATTGGTAAAGTAGTTTTTTGATTTGATTTGAGAAAAGAAGGAATTTACTAAGAGGAGGGAGGGAGGTCAAAACATAAAGTTCTGGTGAATGAAAATCTCATAAGTTTATGGAGTAACTATTTCCTATATTTGGCAGCGTAAATCCTTCACATTATGTCTACGCAATTGAACACACAATCAATGACATAAATTTGTGGACTACCCTACAGTCACTTAAGGTCTACTACTTATTTATTTTAGGGTGGATTTTCTATCATCACTTAATACCATATGGAGGACCCTTATCCACTTAAGACCTTGTCTTTAATTGTAAATGTTATCAAATATATACTCTTCTTGTAATCCAAGAGATATTAAGCAGTCCCTTAATACTAGGTTCAGCTCGGAACACGACACTGTTTAATACCCTTATGGAGGACCCCTATGCTACTATCTGGCTTTCCCTATGGGTGAACTCCTAGCAACTTAATGCTTCCCTTAGATGGCGGTTCCTCTTGGCCTCTTATATTAACCGTCCCTAGGTCAACCCTTACTAAACCCCTAAATAAAAAAAACACTTCCAGAGAACTACCCCACTCATATGCCATCTTTTACTAAGACCATTTAATACATTATAAGAGAAAGGCAAAATGACCATTTAAGACCTAGTAGAGCGGGTCCCATGACTCTGGTCTAGAACTAAGGAGTGGACCTTAGGAGCGGACCTAGTCCTAACTACTTAATACCCAACAAGGTAGGTCAGCCACTAAATACCTTCTCAAGGCATGCCTACTTCTCACACAAATATATATATATACACACACATACATATATACACATATATATACTAGAGATCTCACATTAAACCGGCCACTTGTAGATGCTGGACTTGCCAGGCGGTTCCGGGCAAGCTTCTACTACAAGTTGGTCTTAACCTCGCAACTTAGTGTATTAATTATAATGGCTCATGACACCTAGACTTCTCACATTAACTAGTCTTACTTGTAAATGTTTGATATGCCGGTCGGTTCAGGGCTGGCTTCTACTATAAGTAATGGTTAACCTCGTATCTGTGTGTCATTAATTATAATTAGAAGCCATCAACTCACACACATATTTAATTTCCTATGGGGACATTCACATTATGTTAACTAATTAAAATGGGTTTAGTACACATCTAATACACATTAATATGACGTTTAATTGCGCTATAAATATATAAATAAATAGGCATAAATTTAACGCATATTAATAACAACCTAATACGCTTGAAATGTCAATTCCAATAACCACAATTAAGTTATTCAAGTTAATTTCCCTATCAATTAACATGGTCCACATGTATGTTCTCTTTCAATGATCGAAAAGGGAAGTAACAACACGTACCAATAAAATTTACAACCCAGGTTTGAGTAATTATTTATATAATAAAGGTATAAACAAGGTGCAATAATCCACTTACATATAAAAAAACTTTACTTTTGCCGATGCTTCACGTTTTATCTTATATCACCTGCAAATACTTAAGGTTCTAGTATATTGTACATAATACATTCAAATAAATCTATTTAAAATAGATGCTTAAACCTCTTAATCTGCAACAGTCAAATATTATGTTTTAATACATAAATATATATATATATATATGAATAATTAAAGTGAAAATCAAGTGAATCAGATCAAAACTAAGAATTCCACAGCATCATAGTGATTTGTGATGGAAAAATAATAGGATTTGTGTAGAATTAGATCTGGCTTCAGCCTTCGAAATCGTAGTCCAATCCTTTTGATATATATATATATATATATATATATTTGTAAGAATCAAATCTTATAATCTTATATATATATATATATATATATATAACTGTAACAACCCGCATTTTACATATCTGAAGATTGTAAAATATTTTCATTTTATTCCCAGAGGGTTAGATCATTTTCATCTTTTAATATGTTGTTTATGGGCATGTGAGACATGTCCATAATTTTTACCAATTTTGATTGTGTCCATTTTTTTCCTATAAGTCTTGTACATGGCATAACTTTTGACTCAGGTCAAATTAGAGGGTGAGACATATGCCATTGGAAAGGAATTGATGTTTCCTTTTCCGTAGAGTGGTTACATTAAGGATTTGGCTTAGCGGTTTGGGAGAAATCGTTGTTTTAAGGTTTTTCAGTTAGTTGTCTAGGTTTTGGAAGGCTAATGGACTGATTTGGGAAAGGCCCATTAGTGGTTTGAGGGAAGGGTATAAACAGAAATGAGGGATATAGGAAATGGTTTAGTTTATCATTCTCCCAATTGCTGCTTTGTGCTCCTTCTGCCTCTAACAACTTTCCACCGTTAAAATTGAGATCCAAGCTTAGGAAATCGAAGATCTACACCATTCGAGGCTAGGTCTGCATCACTTCAAGGGCGAATTCATTGATTGAGGATTTTGATTCGAACTTTTCGCTGTTCGGATTCCTATTTCATCGTTTTTGCTTTGTTTTGGATAGTCGGTGAGTGATTTACATCTCTCACATGAATGCAATGAAATATATGAGTGTTTGTGCATGTTTTTTTAATCATATTTAAGTGTTTTACCTTGGATATACACCATATTTAGTCCATGTTCACATGAATCACCCTGTGATCTCATCTAGTAAGTTTAAATCATTGATTCTATGTTATTCCAGATGATTTTGCAAGTTAGATCTTTAGTATTGTTCATATGTTCATTCATGATTGTTTTTGGTGTGATAGTGTATGGTTTGGAGAAAACTATTGTTTTCATGTTGTTAGAGGATTCATACCGTGTTTTTGATCATGTTTAATGGATTAGACAAATTGATTTCGTCAAATCTAATGTTTGGCAAAGTTTTGGTGGAAATCAGAGTGGAATTAGTGAAGTGCGGGTTTTGGGTCACGCGCAGGGGGTCATTCGCACATGGAGCAGTTTATTGGAGGACAAGACAGAAATATGGATCGGTCGCACGAAGCAGAAGCGATCAGGGTCGGTCGTGCAAGTGGAAAAAAATCCTGGGGTTTTGGCTTTAAGAAACAGGTAACCGGTCTCTCCTGTTGTTTGGTCGGTCGTGCATTCCTAAATGGTTGTTTGGTTCGAGCGAGCTTGGGTGGTGGGTACGAGCGAGCCTATGGGTGAATTAATCCGGTCGGTCGGTCATTTACTAGTCGTGCAAGGATGAGCTGGTCGGCCATACATATTTTGAAACATGGATGTATGGTCCAACTAACAGTGGTAGGTCGAGCCAAGAAGTACGGGTCGGTCTCACCATGTTGGGTCGGTCGGTAGAGCAAGAAAGGGTCAGTTGCATAGGGTCATTTTCTGATAAAGTCCTTTCTCCGGGTACGACCCAGATTTGAGCGAAAAGTACTTTTAAGATTTTTTTTTTGGGTAGAAGTGCCTGAACCCGTGCCGCAGCGCAATGGTGGTGTAACTTCAAAGTGAATTCAAGGAGGAAGGTTCTAAATGTTAAAAGTGCTCGTTGATCGGTGCAGACCAACGAATGAGGTGACTACTCAAAGGTTGTGAGTTGGTGAATAATGGTTGCTCGAGAAGGTTGCTTGGGCTAGGAAAAGTCATCAAGTTGGATTGCCAGAGATGTGAAGGCCGAGAGGTTATCGTTGTCGTAAGTTCTAGTAGGCTAAAAGAAAAGGTATGATGGGGGCACCCGAAAGACCAAAAGGTTGTTGGTCGAGTACCTTTGGTATTATTGAAAGGTCTAGTTGTCAAGGTTGGACATATGGAGGCTATGCTAGAACCGGGGTTGCCATTAGCCCTTGACATATTGCAAGGTTGGTCGTCATGACATTAACGATGGTTTTAGAGCAGGACTGCTAGTGATAGCCAGAGTCAGTCATGAATGATTGGTTGTTCTGTTTGTACAGTCTCATGTGGGTTGTCCAACCTCGAAGGAGATGTTCCTTGGGTGCTTGTCTGATATTGGTTTAGGCCTTTGGGGCTTGTGCTTGAGGGATGTTGAATTCGATTAGGATGGTTTACATGGGATATATATATATATATATAATCTGGATTTTATGAGTGCTTTACCATGATTGAATGAGTGTTCTGGTTTCCATGGATGAATGGTTGGATTTTTTAAAGTAAAGGCTATCACTGTCCGATGTGCGGAAGACAAGGTTGAGTTCTTCTCTGGTCTTGTGGGTAGTTTAATATGTTTATCTATCACTTCTCATATACTTTATTGTTGAAGTTTGTTAGCTATTTTTATCACTCACTAAGACTATTGTCTGACTCAAGGTTTTATGTCTCCTCTTATTACCTTGGGCTATTCATCCGGTTGCGGATGGGTAGACTAAGTAGCAGGTTGCAGGTGATTGGTGAGGACGACGATGTTGATCGATGGCAAGCAGGAGGCTCACGTACTGGTTTTATTACTAACTACTATTTCTATTTCCGCTGTTGGAGTGCTCTATGAGTGTTGTAGTGAGGACTTATATACAAACTTTCGTATCAGTTGGATAAACTTTCATGATGTTGAGAAAGTTTTCTAAAGTTTGCTATATGATGCCTCATTACTATTACCTGTTGTATATGTTCTATTATTTTTATTCTTTCACTGTGAGTTCTATGACATGTTTCGATGTTGTTTATCTACTCTGATGATCGTCCATAACTGCCTGGCACACCCTTCAGTGTATTATTCCTCTTGTTTAGTGTGGGGGTTATGGACGGTTGTCACATTTGGTATTAGAGCCCTGGTCAATGATTTGGGCTAAAGTTCGGGGATGTAATCACGTATAAGAGACGTACTTGTAGATTTAAATTGGATGTTTACTATATATATTAGCATATATAGTAGTAGCGGTTGTTTTCCTTTAGCAGTTTATCTTGTAAGAGGACTTATCATTATATTTTAGATTTAGAATGAGTCGTCAAACCTCTAGGAATGAGCCTGAGACTGGAAGAGTAGGAGATGGAAGAAGCAGATTGGAAGCTTTAGCTGTTGCACCAAAATATCTAGTTATGTTTGGGGCGGCCATGATGGCAGTAGCCATGTTAAGGATGTCCGTTCCAGAAGCGTCGGTAGAGCGTGATGTTCCTGCGCAAGTACCCAGAAGGGATTCTGTTAAGCGACAGAGGGAATATTCTCCTACGGATGAAGAAACCTTTATTAGCCCCAGTGTTAATAAGAAGAAAAGTGAGAAGAAGAAATTTAAGAAGAATGTCACTTGCTTTAATTGTCAATTGGAGGGTCATTATGCTAAGGATTGTAAGATGCCAAAAACTGAAAGGAAGTGCTTTGAATGCGGCAGGCCTGGACATAAGAAGAAAGACTGTCCGGACCTTCCAAAGAATAAGCAATCGGAGGAAGCATGACTTGTTGAAGCTATTCCAATTTCCTATTGTATTCCTAATGAGAACCAGGAGAAGTTGTTGTCTGGATATGATTCCAGCCAGTGAAGTTGTTTAAGTTCTATTTGGTACTAGAGAATCCTCTTCTTTTACCTATAATAAGATTGTATGTTAAATGGGTTCGGAACTTGAAGTTGTAATAGACCTTTAGTTGTAACTTATCTAGTATGGGTTCATCTGTTCTTTGCATACATTATGGATCTAGTATCGTTTGATCAAGGATGCTCATTTATGAGTGGTTGCTTAGTTGTAACTTTGCTAGGTTTGGGATCATCTTGGGCATGGATTGGCTAAAGAGGTATGAGGCAAGGGTGAATTGCGAGAAGCTAAAGGTGAGGGTCAGGGATGTGGAAGGGCGAAAGGTGTTGATTAGATCGCTAATCAGTTTAAGGATGTCTTTGACGAGGTCAAATTGTTGTCACCGCATTGTGAGATCCAGTTTAGGTTCGATTTGGTTGAGGATGCTAGACCAATCGTTATGCCTCTTAGGCGGATGGCGCCTAAGGAATAGCGAGAGTTGGAGGTGCAAGTTTGTGACCTTTTGGGAAAAGGATTCATTCGGAGGAGTGTATCCGAATGGGGTGCACCGGTCGTGTTTGCAACCAAGGAAGATGGCTCATTAAGATTGTGTGTGGACTATCGTGAGCTGAACAAGGTGACTAAGGAGAACAAGTATCTGTTGCCAAGGATTGATGACTTGTTCGATCAGCTCCACGAAGCCAAAGTGTTTTCTTAGATGGATTTGGCAACGGGATTTCACCAGTTAAGGGTGGCGAAGGATAGTTTTCCAAAGAGTGTTTTTTGGACACCATCCGGTTTCTTTGATTGGTTGGCGATGCCATTCGGGTTGATTAACGCGCCAGTGTATTTCGTGGATCTTATGAATAGAGTGTTCAGAGATCATTTGAACAAGTTCGTACTTATGTTCGTGGATGATATTCTGGTTTACTGCAGAAATGAGGAAGAATATAAGATGCAGTTGAGAGTTGTGTTAGAGATCTTGCGAAAGCATCAACTGAGGGCTAAGTTTTCAAAGTGTAACTTTTGGAAGAATGAAGTGAGGTTCTTAGGTCATGTTTTTTCTAGAAATGGGATAGCGGTTGACCCTGCTAAAGTGGCTGCAATCCAGGACTGGGATATGCCTAAGAATGCGATGGATGCTCGAAGTTTCCTTGGGTTGTCTGGTTATTACGATGGTTTATCAAGGATTTCTCCAAGGTAGCCGCACCGTTAATAAGGCTGACGAAGAAGAACCAAGTGTTCATATAGGATGCAAATTGTAAGCAAGCTTTCGGGATCCTGAAAGAGAGATTGACGAGTGCTCCTCTTGTTGACCGTTCCAAGTGGGAATGAAGAGATGGTGGTATACACCGATGCATGTGGTACTAGACTTGGAGCAGTGCTAATGCAGAAGGATAAGGTTGTGGCCTACGCGAGTCGACAGCTGAAGCCGCATGAGACAAATTATCCAACTCATGATTTAGAATTGGCAGCAATTGTGTTTGCTCTGAAGATGTGGAGACATTACCTATTGGGAGTTCGATTCGAGTTGTTTACGGATCACAAGTCGTTGAAGTATCTTTTCTCCCAAAAGGATTTGAATCTTCGGTAGCAACGATAGTTAGAGTTTCTGGCATCGTATGATTTTGGTATAGCCTATACTCCTGGTAAGGGTAACGCAGTTGTAGATGCGTTGAGTCGAAGAAACGCAAGTTTAGGAGCGATGTTTTCAGAATGGAAAAGCCTCAAGTATTTGGCAAGGTTTGATTTCAGGCCAAGATGCGAGTTGGAACCTGAAATGTTGGCAAGCTTATCGTTAAGACCCACTATTATTAAAAGGATTAGCGAGAGCCAAAAGCAAGATGTGAAGCTTGTCTGGTTTATCCAGAAGCTAGAACCAGAGAATAAAGAGTTCGAGGTCGATCGAGAAGGTTGGCTTTGAAAACAAGGACGGTTACTAGTTCCTGATATTGATGGATTGAGAAATGAGGTTCTGAGAGAATGTCATCACTCGAAATTGATGATTCATCCTGGTGGTAATAAGATGTATCAGGACATGAAGCGAGTCTACTACTGGGAAGGGATGAAGCGAGATACTGGAAAGTTCATTTCCAAGTGCATGAATTGTCAGTTGGTAAAAGCTGAACAGAAGAAGCCGAGTGGTTTTCTTCAACCATTAGAAGTTCCTATGTGAAAGTGGGGGAAGATATCGATAGATTTTATCGATGGAATACCTAGAACCAGGGCAGGAAATGAAGGGATTTGGGTCATCGTGGATCGATTGACCAAAAGTGCAAGATTCATTCCAATTAAGTCAACTAGGATGACATCAAAATTGGCTGAACTTTATGTGAAATGGATAGTTAGATTCCGTGGTGTCCTAAAGAGTAGAGTGAGCGATCAGGATCAGTTGTTCACTAGTAGATTTTGGAAAAGTTTGCAAGAAGCTTTGGGAACTGAGTTATGCTTGAGTACGGCTTATCATTCCCAAACCGATGGTCAGACCGAGAGAGTCAACAGAATTTTGGAATATCTTCTAAGAGCTTGTGTGTTGAATTTTGGGGGATCATGGGAGGAACATCTACATCTAGTTGAGTTTGCATATAACAATAGTCACCAATCGAGCATTGGGATGGCACCATACGAGGCGTTGTATGGAAGGCTATGCAATTCTCTGACTTGTTGATTAGAAACTGGAGATAAATTGGTACTTGGGCCAGAGATGATTAGAGAGACATCAGATTGTATCAAGATCGTTCGACAATGAATGAAAGCTGCCCAAGATCGTCAGAAGAGTTATGCGGATAAACGTCGAAAAGACTTGGAATTCGACGTAAGTGAAATGGTTTTCGTGAAGATTTCGCCGTTGAAACATATGCTTCGATTCAGAAGTAAAGGAAAGTTGGCTCCTAGGTTCGTTGGACCGTTTCCGATAGTCGGGCGAATTGGAAAGCTCGCTTAGAGTTACTCTAGAAGATGTCGTGTGTGCATAATGCTTTTCGTGTATCGTTCCTACGAAATATTTGCATGTTCCGGATGTGGTAGTACCTCCGGAGTAGTACGTCGACCTTATAGTTGAGTTCGTAGTTATGAAATCTCGTAAGCCACTTCATGCTATGTCGAATGACATGAAACAGCTTAGGAAAAGATGTTAAATTTAGTTAAGGTATAATGAAGTGAGGATGGAGACGATGTTACGTGGGAGACGAGGGAGAGTACAAAGACGACCCATACAAAAGTCTTCATCCGTATGACCCATTAAATCGCTCTATCATTATTACTTGTTGATTTTGTTGTTCCCTTTCTGTTTTGATAGAATTCCACATGCTAGGATAAGGCTATGGATGCATGGTTTGATAGTTGCTCGTTTGGATGGTAGAATTGGCTTCTCATGGGTATAGGCATGCAGAATTGTTGTGATTGCTTGGAATTTCGAGGGCGAAATTCTTAAGAAGGGAGAATGTAACAGCCCACATAATTTTTACCAATTTTGTTTGTGACCATTTTTCCCCCGTAGTCTTGTACGTAGAATAAATTTTGAATCAGGTCGAATCAAAGGGAGAGACTTATGCCATTGGAAAGGAATTGATGTTTCCCTTTCCGTAGAGTAGTTACATTAAGGATTTGGCTTATCGGTTTGGGAGAAATCGTTGTTTTAAGGTTTTTCAGTTGGTTGTCCAGGTTTTGGAAGGCTAATGGGCTGATTTGGGAAGGGCTCATTAGTGGGTTGAGGGAAGGGTATAAATAGGGGATGAGAGATATGGGAAATGGTTTAGTTTCTCATTCCCCCAATTGGTGCTTTATGCTCCTCCTTCTTCTAACATCTTTCCACCATTAAAATCGAGATCCAAGCTTAGGAAATCGAAGATCTACACCATTCGAGGCTAGGTCTACATCGTTTTAAGGGCGAATTCATCGGATTGAGTATTTTTATTCGAAGTGTTCGCTGTTTGGATTCCTATTTCATCATTTTTGCTTTGTTTTGGATAATCAGTGAGTGATTTACATCTCTCACATGAATTCAATGAAGTATATGAGTGTTTGTGCATGTTTTTTTAATCATATTTAAGTGTTTTACCTTGGATCTACACCATGTTTAGTCCATGTTCACATGAATCACCCTATGATTTCATCTAGTAAGTTAAATCATTGATTCTATGTTATTCTATATGATTATGCAAGTTAGATCTTTAGTTTTGTTCATATGTTCATTCATAATGGTTGTTGGTGTGATTGTGTATGGTTTGGGGAAAACTATTGTTTTCATGTTGTTAACGGATTCATACCATGTTTTTGATCATATTTGATGGATTAGACAAGTTGATTTCATCAAATCTGATGTTTGGCGAAGTCTTGGTGGAAATTGGAGTGGAATTAGTGAAGTGTAGGTTTTGAGTCGCACCCAAGGTGTCGTTCGCACTGGAGTAGTTTCTTGGAGGACAAGACAGAAACAGGGATCGGTCGCACGATGCAGAAGCGATCAAGGTCAGTCGTGCAAGTGAAAAAAAGCCTGGGGTTTTGGCTTTAAGAAGCAGGTGATCGGTCACTCTTGATGTTGGGTCGCTCTTGCATTCCTAGATGGTTGTTTGGTTCGAGCGAGCGTGGGTAACGGGTCCGAGCGAGCCTATGGGTGAATTAATCCAGTCGGTCAGTCATCTACTGGTCGTGAAAGGATGAGCTGGTCGGCCGTACATGTTTTGAAACATGGATGTATGGTTCAACTAATAGTGGAAGATCCAGCCAAGAAGTACGGGTCGGTCACACCATGTTGGGTCGGTCGGTTGAGCAAGATAGGGTCGATCGTATAGGGTCATTTTCTGAAAAAGTAATTTTTTTGGGTATGACCCGAATTTGATTGAAAAGTGCTTTTAAAATTTTTTTGGGGTAGAAGTGCCCAAACACGTGCCGCAACGCAGTTGTGGTGCAACTTCAAAGTGAATTCAAGGAGGAAGGTTCGAAGTGTTAGAAGGTGCTCGTTGATCAGTGTAGACCAATGAATGAGGTGACTACTCAAAGGTTGTGAGTTGGTGGATAATGGTTGCTCCAGAAGGTTGCTTGGCTATGAAAAGTTGTCAAGTTGGATGACTGGAGATGTGAAGGTCGAGAGGTTATCGTTGTTGTAAGTTCTAGCAGGCTTAAAGCAAAGGTACGATGAGGGCACCGAAAAGACCGGAAGGTTGCTGGTCGAGTACCTTGGGTATCGTTGAAAGGCCTAATTGTCAAGGTTGGACATATGGAGTTTATGCTAGAACTGGGGTTGCCATTAGCCCTTGACATATGGAAAAGTTGGCCATCATAGATTAACGATGGTTTCAGAGTAGGATTGGCGGTGATAACCAGAGTCAGTCATGAATGATTGGTTGTTCTATTTGTACAGTCTCATGTGGATTGTCCAACGTCGAAGGAGATGTTCCATGGGTGCTTTTCTGATATTGGGTTAGGCCTTTGGGGCTTGTGCTTGAGGGGTGTTGAATTCGATTAGGATGGTTTACATGGGATATATATAATCTAGATGTTATGAGTGCTTTACCATGATTGAATGAGTGTTCTGTTTCCATGGATGAATGGTTGAATTGTTTAAAGTAAAGGCTATAACTGTCCGATATGGGGAAGACAAGGTATAGTTCTTCTCTGGTATTGTGGGTAGATTAGTATGTTTATCTATCCCTTTTCATATACTTTATTATTAAAGTTTGTTAATTGTTTTTATCGCTCACTAGGACTGTTGTCTGACTCAATGTTTTACGTCTCCTCTTTCTACCTTGGGTTGTTCATCCGGTTGCAGATGGGCAGACTAAGTAGCAGGTTACAGGTGATTAGTGAGGATGACGATGCTGATCGATGGTGAGCAGGAGGCTCATGTACTGGTTTTATTACTATCTAGTATTTTATTTCCGCTATTGGAGTGATCTATGAGTGTTTTAGTGAGCACTTATGTACAAACATTGGTATCAATTGGATAACCTTTCATGATGTTTGAGAAAGTTTTCTAAAGTTTGCTATATGATGCCTCATTACTATTACCTGTTATATATGTTCTATTATATTTTATCCTTGCGTTGTGAGTTTTATGACAGGTTTCGATGTTGTTTACCTACTCTAATGATCGTCCATAACTGCCTGGAACACCCTTAAGCGCATTATTCCTCTTGTTTAGTGCGGAGGTTATGGGCGGTCGTCACTATAACACTAAATTCTAGAATCTAGATCTATATGAGTCTAGATTAAAAATGATAGAATGGATGTTAAAGAAACAGAAGAGAAACCTAACTTTTTTTTTGGAATTAGCAATGATAGAAAAAAAGCATGGAGGCGTAGAATTAAATGAAAGTAGTGTTTAGAGTGAAGCTTTGAAGCTATATTTATAGTTGCAAGTGTTTGTATAGGCCGTTGGATTAGTTTGATTTAATATGGATGGTTTATCGATCCAAAACTATAAGAATCTCCCTTTGAAAACACATCCTCACCATCCATCCCTCAGGAGGGCTGTCGACCCCACCTTCTGGGGTCGAGTCAGGAAATTTTGAACTCATGTGAAATTATTTTCTATTAATTTATGAATTAATGACTTTGATTTCTTTCTTTATGTTGATTATTTTTGCTCCCTTGCATATGACTATGTACACACAAATACATATCCTCATGGAAAATTCTTTTATGCTAATTGATAATTTATTATATATTGGATTTATATTCAATCAATTTGAATTTCAAACCTTGTGTATAAATATTTAAGCATAACTTGTTTTATTAATATATTTTTTATACGGACTCCGTTTTCAGTAAATAAAATATGAAAACGGATGAGAATCTCACCATGAATGCAATAGTAATACTTTCGTGGCCCAGTTCCCAATTATTAAAAATTATATTTTTTTAGCCTATTAATTTGATTATTATTTATTTTAATCTAAATTATCTTCTGCCTATTTTCGGTTTATTTTATGGGGTGTTACATTCTTTTCCCCCTAAAAACGATTTCATCCCGAAACCTTTCCGAAGGGGCAAAAGCACAACTTGTTCTAACAACCATGCTATTTTGTAAACATACATAACTCACAATGATTATGTACTGCAGACCCGCTAAAGTGAGCTCAATCCTAGCGTGTAAATGATATTGTATGTATGTAAAACATCCTAATATGCGTTTAATTCTATATGAGTGCATGTTGCATTCGTGTTACAGCCATCTCCTATCACCTAATATGGAAATCACGATGCAACCATGAAAGTAATTTTTAGAGGAAATAATTACCTGAAAAAAGCTTTGGATGAGTCTACCTAATTTTCTCCTTTATTTCCTAAGTGCCTTTCGCAGGGTTATCTCCCCATTGTACATGGACTAAACGAATAGATTTATTGCAGATCTTTTGATTCCAAGCTCCATGATTTTTGTGGTGGCATGGGGCATCTTGTGCTCCAACTCGAAGCTCCCTAAATCCCCAATATCATCTAACTTGTGTCTGAGGGCGAAATCCTGAAGGCATTTCCGAAGATGAGAAACATGGAAAATGTTATGGATTCTTGGTAAATGCTCGAGAAGATCCACACGATAAGCCAGTTTCCCTATCCTATCCACAATATTAAATGGCCCAATAAATCTTGGAGCCAACTTCCCAGTCTTTCCAAACTGGACTGCCTTTTAAAGTGGAAACATTCACAAATATCAACTCCAACGGTAAATTCAAGTTCCTTCACCTTTTATCTGTGTATGACTTCTGGTGGTCTTGGGCAGCCTACATCTTTTGTAGTATCAAAGCGATTTACTCCGTAGATTCATGGATATGGTCCGATTTGAGTAAAATCTTGTCGGTAGTTTCCTACTAACAAGTACCGATTTGCATGGTCGCCATACAATGCTTCGTAAGTGCCTTACTAATCATCGCTTGATAAACTACTGTTATTATATAGCTCCACTAATCCAAAGTGCCGCTTCTAAGCTCCTCTGAAGTTTATGATGTAGGCTCTAAGCAGATCCTCATGAACTTTGTTCACACTTTCTGCCTGACCTTCGGTTTGCGGGTGATAGGTTGTACTCAAACTTAGCGTTGTCTTTAAAGTTGCTTATATGCTTCTCCAAAATTCACTGGTAAATAAAGGGTCTCTATCACAATCTATGCTAGATGGGATTTCATTAGTCTAACTATCTCCTTGGCATATAACTGAGCTAATGAAATGTCGGTCCTACTTTTCTTGATTGGGATAAAATAGGAACTCTTCGTTAATCAATCCACAACGACCTAAATGGCTTCATTTCCCTTCTGACTCTTTGGAATCCCATCAATAAAATCCATCGAAATGTGTTTCCGTTTCTAAGTGGGAATCTTTAAGGGTAACAAGTCAAACATCTAGCTACAAAACTCTGTAACATCCCTTTTTCATTCCTTCCGAATAAAGACTTCTTTTCATATTCCTAAAAATTTCATCTCTTTTGGGTGTATGGTTATCCTTGCCCGATGACACTCCTCTAGAATTTCCCTTCTAAAGTCTCCATTCTTAGTGACACAAAGTCGATTATCCCTTCATAAACTACCTTTACTATAACTAGAATATCTATCTGAATGAGAAAAAAGTTCTCCCTAGAAATCCTTTCCTTTAATGTCCTCAACTCATCATCGAGATCTTGTTTGCTCTTAATTCTTTCTATCAAAATTGGTCTAGCTTCCATTACTCTGAGGAATCCTTGGGCCGCTTCAAATGGAGGTCGCAAATTGAAACTAGAAAGAAACTCTAACTTCTTCCACTCGATGATTACATTAGGTGGGTTGCCTTCTGTAACAACCCAAAATTTTGATAAATTAATTTAAATAAGATGTTAATAAAATAAATATTAATTAGAAAATTTGGGAAATAGGCAATGGAGGTTGTGCCATTGAGTCCATTATGAAATTTTAGATAAGATAGACATTTTGTTTGTTAAAGTCGGACTTAAAACGAAGAAGATATGAAAGAAGAAATTTGAAATTTAGATTTGAAACTGGAATATACAATCAAATTAACATAATTAAATTAAGCGTCGATCATGAGTAGCTGGGACGACATAGCCTCTAGCTGCGTTGACCAGTAGGTCGAGCCAGACCCTAAGTGGGTCGACTAATCTAGGCGACGTTCACACCCTGGTGCACACGTCTTTAGTCTATTTAACTAGCTTTCACGTGCGTTTTTCTGATCTAAATACCTAAGTTTTTATAATCTAAAATCCAAATCCTAAATCCCTTATATCTATTTTAAATATAGCCCCAATCTTGTTCTCAAACATTTTTTATGGAGTAGTGAGGCTTGGGTTTACACATATTTTAGAGAATATTCATAGTAGATATTACCTATCGAGGTTTAATTGGATAGCTTATAACTATGAGTAATTTCATTAATTGCAAGATTCAGTACAAAATGGGTTTTTCTTGACAAAATAATAGGTTGTAGATTCCTTCTGATATAAATTTTCATTTTTATCAATAATCTATGCAAATCTAATTACTGCTTCCATCATTTCTTCTATCTATTTCATTAATCTATTACTATGATTTTATTTAGTTTATCTATATCTCTTTTTCTTCGTATGTAATTTTATTACAGTTTAGAATCAACCCTATTTTATTTTAAATTTGTTCTTATTTATCTTATCTTAGGCCATGCGAGATCCTAGGCCATTGTCCTTTTTATTTTGATGTTGAGTTTAGCCTTCAAGAGCCTAAACTATTTATTTCGTATTGTTTAAGCGCAATCCGGGTTAAAATATGAAATTTACAATAAGTGCGCAATTGTAAAAAAATATGAAATATGTACAAAAAGGATAAATTAGGCTTATTGGAATTATGTGATAAAGGATAATTGAACTTTAACTTTGATAAACTAAATAAATGACATTTGTATAGATGCTAAATGGCGGGGGTTAGGTTGTGTAATGAAATTAAATAAAATTGATGTTTATAGATAACTTGTAAATTAAAGTTTACATGAAACTTATGATATGACATAAAGTTATATAAATAAAAGTTGGCTTATTGATAAACTTAGGAAAATGTGTAGTAGTAGTCCGTTCCGGCAGCATAAGCTGATTAACGGAAATAAGTGGCCTATTAAGAAAATGTGTTGTAGGAGTCTGTTTCGGCAGCAACGACAGATTGGGGAAAATAAGGGGCTCGAAGTATTGGTATGTTTCGACATTAAGGGTAAACTGATTAAGGAAAATAAGAGGCCAATTAAAATAATTATTTTTTAGTGACCTAGGCGTTTGTTGACAATACTATGGGGATGTAGGGTAGTTAGGTAGTAAACAATAATTCTATAAGGGCTTTGGTGCTAGAAAATTAAATTGAGGAATAAGTCTAGGGGAGACTTATGTCGAATTGCATTTTTAGTAGGGGATCTGTATCATTTAGTATTTCTTTTTATCACACTACACTAAGGTCTCATGAGGAGGAGGAGGAGGCACGCTTATACTATACTAGGTAGTAAGAGGTCCAAACGTGGTGGGTTTTAGGTGGGGCAGTGAGCATGCATCGCGCCGAATAGTGAAGATAAGAAGTTGTGATATCAGTGATTTATGCTATATGCTTAAAGCTGACGGGTCGGGTATGGTATACCCGAGGCTATAGTTTCCATAGGTTGTCACAATTGTGGTTTTGAAGCCGATCGATGGGAAGAATTAGGTTATATCCTAATTTATGAGTTGTAGCAAATGGTGCAAAAATCGAATGATTTGACGATCGACTATATTCATGGAAGTAGATTCTTGCTCTTATTTACCATATTGAGCTTCAACTGTCTAGATTTCCTCTTTTATCACTCATGCCAGTAATTATTGAACTCACCAGGCTTTATGTCTGAATACTTTACTTTTTCACTTCTTCCTTCCTCCCCCCTCCCCCAAGGCTCTCAGGGTGGAAGGTCTAGTGCGTGAGAGAGCTTTGGCTTAGCTCACCCCTTTAAAGTTTCTCGTTTGTCTTATTCTCTGTGTTTACATTTACCTTTCCACATTTTGGTTTATTTTCTAGTCTTGATGATGAGAGGGATTTTTTTTTATTCTGGTGCTCTGATTTTGTTGTTTTATGAGACAGTTGTGTTTTTTATGACTTCTGATGTAATAGCACTTTTCATTCTGCTATAAAATGAAATTTTAAGTTCGGCAGTATCTTGTGAATTTTAGCCTCTTTGATATTATTTTATACCATATGCTTCATATTTCTTAATAAAATCCTCATATGGGTATCGGTAAGAAATGTGATGTGTTACATTAGGTATCAGAGCCTAAGGTTACGAGATCAGTAAGAAATTTTATTTTTAAAGGAAAAAGACCATTAAAGAAAAGTGTTTTCAAAATAAAAAAGTTTTTTTGAAGAACATCCCCTCATGTCAATTACAATATTTCCTTTCTGTTCCTCAATGCTTCTCTCTTTTCCGTTTGTAGCATGTCCAGGGCTCCTAATTTTCCTGAGGGTATCCCCATTCTGACTTAGTTCCGTAGGTATGTAGAAGCTACGACACCAGCTGAAGGGCAAAGGAATGCCCAATCTCCCACTCTAGTCGTGGTGGTTCTTCCTAACCCACCACCACCGGATGATTTCTCTAAGCTTTCCAAGGATTTCACTTCTCTTGGTGGCAAGATTCTCTTTGGATCAGAGACTTTTGTTAAGGCCTGCACTTGGCTCAGGAACACTGAACGCATATTATACTTTTAGAGCTTGATGATATGAGGAGGGTTCAGTGTTGATTTTGTGCCAATTGAAGGATGATTTTTTATTTTGGTGGGGGTTGGCTTAGGCAGGGCGTTGTTTTGAGTCTTGGAATGTTTACGGAGAGGTTTGGAAGGAAGTTTCTATTCAGGCGGAAAAGCGCATGCAATTGGGAAAGTTTCTAGTATTAAGACAGGGTAATCTCTTAATTAAGGAATGTGTAAATCTGTTCAATGAGGTCGCATGGTTCGGTATGGATTTAGTGAATATGACTAATAAGAAGGTTGTGAGGTTTGTTAAGCGTTTGAATCAATATCTATAGGGACTTGCTATGACTTATATTCTAATAGGTGATATGTTTAAGAATCTTGTTAAGATGGTGCTTATGCACGAGGATGGGAAAGGTGATTTTGTGGAAATTAAAGTTGAGGTGGATAAGGAAAATGTTTGGGAAATGAAATGGTGGCCCTATAAAGCTAATAAGAAGAAGGGAGAGAAGCCATATAAAGCTCAAATAAAGGAGGATGTTAAATGCCATGGATGCGGCATGACAGGCAATTTTGTGAAGGACTACAAGAAGACTGCTAAGAAAGGAAGCTGCTATAATTATGGATAGTAAGGTCATTATAGAATATAGTAGGGTCATTATAGTAGGCAGTGTCCTCAGAAGCAAGGGTAATGAGTTGATTCATCTAGAACGCAGATGCATGCATTATATGCAGTTCGAGCTAACGCTGGTCAAAGATAGGGGAAGGAAGGTCGCAATCGAGGGTTTGATCTCTTTTTATGACTTTCCAGTTAGGATCTTATTTGATTTTGGCGCTTCACATTCGTTCATTTCTACTTCTTAGTCGATTTTTTGCACCTTAGTATATCTCTTGTTTCTAATCCAGTAGTAGTTTCAAACCCTTTAGAAGGTTCGGTTCATTTATCTATGATGTGTAAGGGTTTGAGACTTTTTATTTTAGGCGTCGAGTTTGATTGTGATGCCTATGTACTGGGGGTTTCAGGGTACAATATTATTTTAGGGATGGATTGGCCATGTGTGGTGCCATTCTTGACTGGTAAATGAGGGTAGTGAAATTGATGGCTTGTCATGGTAAGTCCCTTGAGATATATTGCGACCTGTGAGGGTCAATCATGTTGAGCTTTTTAAAGTCCCTATATACTTCTATCGATGGTCTTAACTTGGTATCCATGGTGAGAAATTTTCTGAACATATTTGAGGAGGTGAGAGGATTACCTTCAAGACAAAAGATCAACTTACGGAATTACTTGACAGTGAATGCTCAGCCTGTTTCATTGCCTGTGTGTTATATGGCTCTGAGTGAAAGGGAAGAACTGAGTAAGAAGGTAGGTGAGCTATTAGAGAAAATCTTTATTAGATGGAGTATATCTTAATGGGGAGCACAAGTCGTATTTTCTTCTATGGTAGATGACTCTCTTTGTCTATGTCTGGATTACAGAGAATTAGACAAGATCCCGAAGAAGAATCGACAGCCACTCCCTCGAATAGACGATTTATTGATCAGTTGGTGGGTGCATCTGTTTTCTCCTAGTTAGATTAAGGGATTGGTTTTCATCTACTTCGATTTGCAGATGATAGTGTGGATAAGACACCTTTTAGGACTCCAGACGGATTTTTCGAGTGGCTGTTTATGCTCTTTGGGCTAATCAATGCATCGACGTATTTTGTTGATTTGATGAGCTGAGTGTTCAGGGAGTTCCTAAATAATTTTGTGGTAGTGTTTGAGGATGACATCTTGATATTCTCGAAAGATGAGGATGAGCATGCATCGTAATTAGGAGAAGTTCTCTGTACTCTTCGTGCCCATCAGTTAAAGGCAAAGTTCTCAAAGTGCCATTTTTGGCTTAAGGAAGTGAGATTCTTGAGGCATGTAGTTTCGGGAGACAGTATAGTGGTGGATCCCACTAAAGTTGTTATTGTGCAAGACTGAAAGGTACCTAAGAATGTGACTGAGGTGAGGAGATTTCTAGTTTTGGCAGGGTCTTATCGAAAATTTATTAAGGATTCTGCACATATTTTACCTCTACTTACCTGCCTTACAAATAAAAACTTGGTATTCTCATGGGACGTGAACTGCGAGGATTCCTTTAAGAGATTGAAAGAGGCTCTCACGACGGCTCTAGTGTTGACTCTCCTGGACGGATCTAAGATGTTTATGGTGTATATCAATGCTTGTGGTAAAGGATTGAGCGTAGTCCTAATAAAGGAGGATAAGGCTGTTTGTTATGGGAGCATGCAATTGAGGATACATGAGAAGAATTATCCTACCCGTGATTTGGAGCTAGCGGCTATTGTTCTTGCCTTTAAGTGTTAGAGACATTACTTGTTGGGCGAAAGGTTTGAGTTGTATACAAATCATAAGTCTCTCAAGTATTTATTCTCACAAAAAGATCTTCACTTGAGGCAGCAGCGTTAGATGGAGTTTCTAGCATCCTATGATTTTGAGATTTCTTATAATCCGGGGAAGGGGAATGTAGCAGCGGATGCTCTGAATAGGTAGAGGATAACTTTGAGCCCATTATTCGTAGAGTGACAGAGTTTAGAGTTTATCTCGTTATTTGATTTCAGACCATCTACAGATTATACACTAGGATTACTAGTATTGTTTGAGGTGCAACCTCTTTATTTTAAAGGATTTGATCCAATCAGCGCAATGATCAATAGCCCGCCGATATTTTTAACCAATTAGGTAGAGGTGAGACTTCTAAGAACCTTTCTAGATACTCTGTTGATGAGAGAGGGTGGCTACACCGTGATGGAAGGTTATGTGTACCCTGCACAGAAGATTTGATGAGTGCCGTATTATCGGAGGACCATCACTCTCGGATGACCATCCATTCGGGAGGAGATATGATGTATAGGGATATGAGAAGGATCTTCTATTGGAAAGGGATGAAGAAAGACGTGACAGATTTTTGCAAGATGCATATCATGTTAGAGTGTCAAGGTTGAGCAAACGTAACTAGGTGAATTATTTCATCCCTTAGATGCGCCACACTGGAAGTGGGAGAGCATCCCGGTGGATGTTTCTTAAATGGTTTGCCTAGGTCGAGGAGAGGCAATAGCAGCATTTGGGTGATTGTAGATAAATTAACCAAGAGCCCTTATTTCATCCTATTCAGGAACAAGAGGACCGCAGCTGGGCTAGCTTCGATATATTTGAGGGGGATTGTCTGACTTTATGGAGTTCCTAGGAGCATTGTTAGCGACAAAGACCCCATCTTTTCTAGAAGTTTTGGAGGAGCCTACGAGAGGCATTAGAGACACAACTGAGACTTAGTACTACATACCACCTTCAGTCAGTTGGACAGACCGAGTGGTCAATCAGATTCTTGAGGATTTATTATGGCTGTGCATTTTGGACTTCAGAGGCAGTTGGGAGGAGCACCTTCCCTTCATTGATTTTACTTATAACAACAACTATCAGACGCATATTGCATGCCACCTTTCGAGGCTTTGTATGGATGACCATGTAGATCACCATCTTGTTGGTGGGAGACTATAAATAGATTTCTTCTAGAATCAAGGATGATCAGAGGGACCTCAGACAAGATCGGTTTAATTCGAAAACGGTTGAAGCCAGCTCAAGATAGACATAAATCTTATGAGGACAAAAGAAGTCAGATCTTGGATTTAGCATAGGCAATATGGTTTTTATCAAGAAATCTCCTCTTAGGAACGTGGTGTGATTTGGGTTGGTTAGGAAATCTGCACCGAGATTTGTTGGAACATTTCCGATAGTAGAGATGATAGGCCAAATGGTCTATAGAGTTCGATTACCAAAGGGGCTATTAGGGGACCACGATGTATTTTATGTCTTACATTTGAGGAAATGCCTACGTGATTAGTGGAGCCGAGTACTTTAGAAGAGGTTGAGGTAGAGAAGGAGGCTTCTATCAGACGAGTACCTACGTGGATTCTGAATTCTCAGATAAAGAAGTTAAGAAGTAAGGAAGTTAGGCTTGTCAAGGTGTAGTAGGGAGAGGATAGCAACAAAGCAACATAGGAACCAAATGAGAAGATCCACATTTCTTTTCCATTCCTTTTTGATAGTACGCTTTCGATCCTTTCTTAATTTTCGAATTTGAACCTTATCCATTTCCTATCGTTTGAATTATTGAGCCTTAGAAAATCCCATGGATGGCAGGACTTGGTTTAAACATGTTATTAGGACACATTATGTTTGATGGATTCAAGTGGATGTAAGTATTTATTAGCAAATGCAATGGATGCATATACACACGCTAGGCACTAATTAGTATCGGCAACTAGGACACTGACATAATTGCATATGGATGTGTGTGCACTCTATTCACTTTTAATTTATGGATGAAATTAAGTGATTATCATATGAATGTTGCATTTGGTTGATGGTTGTTGTAGCATGCATACAGAATTTCATGAACCATTAGGATTCTTTTGCCTACATTTTGAATGCATGGCACTGAAAAATAAATTACATAAAAGGAGGTCGACTGAATCAGTGAACCACCTAATTTCTTGCATTAGTTAAGGATATATACATGACTGCATATGCTCATGAAAACATTAGAAATCCTAAGGACATGGACGCCTGTGATTAATGGATGAGTAAATGGATATAGATAATGATATGATAATATTTAAGACATTCTTCTAACCTTAGAGATTTCTAGAATGAAATCCTTTAAGGAGAGGAGAATGTAACAACCACAAATATTACTAATTTAAATAAGAGATTAATAAAATAAATATTAATCAGAAAAATATTGGCAAATGGGCCATGGGGGTTGCGCCATTGAGTCCGTTACGAAATTGTAGCTAAGATAGGCATTTGGTTTGTTTAAATCAGACTAAAAAAGAAGAATATATGAAATAAAGAATTTTGAAATTAAAATTTGAAACTGGAATAAACAATCAAATTAACATAAATAAATTCAGCGCTAATCACGAGTAGTCGGATGACCTAGCCTCTAGCTAAGTCGACCAAGGGGTTAACCTATCTAGTAGATGTGCGCAACCGTGTGTGAACGTCTTTGGTCGATTCGGCTTGCTTTCAAGTCCGTTCTTCTAAAGAATTCTTCTGATCTAAAGACCTAAATTCTTAATCGAAAATCCAACAATCCTAAATCCCCTAGCTATATTATGAATAAAGCTCAAAACCTAACCTAATTCTCACTACTCCATTTCTCTACCTTCACCTTAAGCAACCTTCTTCTCAAATTTTTTTTATGGAATACTGAGGCTTGGATTTTCACATATTTTGGAGGATATTCATATATAGAGATTACCTACCGAGGATTTAACTAGATTGCTTAAAACTGTGAGTTATTTTATTAAATGTAAGATTCAATACGAATTGGGGTTTTGTCTTGACAATATAATAAGTTGTAGATTCCTTCTGATTTATATTTTCTTTTCTATCAATGATCTATGTAAATCTGATTACTGCTTCTATCCTTTCTTCTGTCTCTATTCTGTTACTATAGTTATATTCAGTTCATCTACATCCCCTTTTCTTCGTATGTCAGTTTACTATAGTTCAGAATCAACCTTATTTTATTTCAGATCCGCTCGAATTTATCTAAGCCTAAGCCATACAAGGCGGTGCAAAAACGTTGTAAAAAGCTTTAATTGCAGAATTAAGAAGACATATAACGACATTGTGTAATAGGTCCTGAACTTTTAACCGCACTTATAAAACCGCTTTTAATACATAAGTATTTACATCATTTAAAGTTTTCTGTTATTTCTTATATTCACAGCGGATTTTCGACGTTGTAAAATAAATTTCTAAATTTTCATAGGACATTTTGAAATGTTGTAGATAAATTTCTCAGCATTTTATAAACGGTGTGTATACATTGACATTAACTATTATCAACGTTTTTTTAGACACTATGTGTAATTTAACATTTCCTTTTCTTAGCATTTATGAAGCGCTGTGTACACCTCTCCATTTCCTTTTCTTTAGCATTTTTTAAACGACATGCATATATTACACTGTTTTCTCTGTATTTGCCCCATGATATTCATAATTATCCAATGTTATTAAACAAAAAAATAATATTACACAATAATATCATCAAAATCTAAATATACAAGAATATATTCAAACGATAATCATGTATACAAAAGATGATAATTCAACACATTAACATTCAAATTTGCAAAATATTTTTGCATCATGTTTACACATATCTATTACATATCAAAGTTACAAAACCAAAAGAAAAGACTTCAAATATAAGCTTATAGTCTTCTTTAGAAGCCTTCAATTACGTACCTACAACAATTAAAAAATTGCATGAGATAAACATTGATTATCAATTTAATAATAAACAGAACTATAAATTGTTGTAAGTTAACATTAAGGAATGAAATAAAAGATGCAAAACATATGATTTGAACAATACTTGCTGTAAACAGCAAGTTAAATCACCCAAAGGTTTATTCTCTTTCACAGTAGAACTATCTGTCGCAACTTGACCACCATCACGAATGTGCCAAGCATCAGCGGAAGGTGTTTCACTAGTTCTATCAGTTTTAACATGATCCTCATCTCTATCAGTATCAAAAAACATTTCATTGCTATCAACTTGCGCGTCCACTTGCTGGAGCTTAACAAAACCAGATATGATAGCTAGAACATTAACTTCCCTATATTTGAGTTCAATACCATCACTTATCATAGCCAAACCATCCCCACTGTCTACATGATTTAGTCAAGCTTCAAACTTACTCGATAGGCACAACTTCTCTAATTCATTATGATTAAGCATTAGATTTCTTTCCTTACTATTATCCACAAGGGCATCTGATTTATAGGCCAAAAGAACTTCATCTAACTTCTTATTACTACCTACGCAAGCATCTAGCTAGGTCAAAAGACCGTTAACACGGTTTTTAGCTTTATCGACACTGAAAAGTGGTTGGTTTTTTCTAGCTTCCTATCTCTATTAGTGACTCTCTTCCACACTTGTGTTTTCATGTTCAGTGGCACCGCAACTACTTCAGAAAAACCAGAGAGTTTCTTAGTATTATCAACTGTATTGATGCTAAGGTTGGAGCCATCAACTACAGGGATTTGACACTTTTCACTAATTTTTTCGTTTTCCTACTATTTTCATCACAATGTGTTAGGTCATGCCCAAAAGTTTTGCAGTCATTACATATATCGGTTTCCGTAAGTATCTGACTTGTACAAACTGCACATTACCATCAATCAATTGCAGGATAGAGGCACATTGATTTGAGCTATGGCTTAAGCCCCACCTGAAACTTTTGTTTTCTTTTACAAAAGTTAGTTTATGAGACTTGGACCTAGGTGAATTCGAAGTATAGCCCTATTTGTAGTATATGTTTTGCTGTGTTGACTATGTTAATTTATCTAGCTCTATATCTTAGGTTATCCTGCTAAGCTCTTTCCTACATTTGCTAAAAAAATTATCCTTAGGAAGTCCATGTTGGGGAATGGAGTTTTGATGACAACAGCCTTATTTCTATTATCATTATTCATTGATTATAAAATATATACTAACATCCCTATCTAGAATATATATACATATACATGTAGGATTTGTACACGGGACTTAAATACCGAAGACTGTACAGTTTTAGAATTTCAAGAGATTCAAGATTCAGAAGAGATTCAAGACTCATGAGAAGTTATCAAGATATTAAGAGTTCAAGAAAAATATAGTAATAGAGTCTAGTTTATATGTAAGACTTTGAATAGCACTGCAGGTTCAAATTCGAATTCTAGTTTTCAAATTTGATTTTTAAATTTTAAATTATATTTTCAAAATCCAAATTCTGTTTTCAAACTATTTTCAAATTATTCTATCTTACTTATGATTTCAAATAAATTTAAAGTTTTAAATATATATAAGTTTATATAATATATATAGTTTTGTAATCTTATGGTTTTATAGTTTTAAACCATATAATTTTAAAAATATGTTTATATAGTTATATTTTCGTATGATTTTACACTTTAGAATATTCATTTATATTATTATGTTTTAATTCAAGAATTTCCAGAATAGTATATTTGTTTAAAGAATTGAAAAATAATTTAAAAAAATAACTTTAACATACATATGTCGACATACATAGGAGGCTATGCCGACATACAACTATCATAAATTCAATTTTTCAAAGGAAGTATCTTTTCACTATTTGTAATGATTCTGAAACATTGCAACCATTTAAATTTTATAAATAGGGGCTGATTTCGAATTTTTTCATAGTTCTTCTTCTCCATTTCGCCCCTCTTCATCCCACTATTTTTCTTTATCATTTTATTGATTTCTACACTTCTACTTTGCCGATTTCTACTCTAATTATATAAATCTTCTTTTCTCACTCTCTATCCACTACTCTATAAATTGAAATGCTATTGAAGATTTATAAGGCTGTTGTAATCATTGGGAATAGTTTGGGAAAGGGTGTATTCCTTGTAGCCTTGAAATCTAGGAAATGAAGCAGTGTAAACCTTGTAGCTGTGAAATCAAGGGTGGCTGGAGTGGTGTTAACCCTGTAGGCGTGAAATCAAGGGGATTGTACTTGGATATTGATAATAATAAAACTCTGCGCAATCCAACACTGCATGGGACTGTACATAGGGGTAATCTGAACCAGTATAAAATCCGGTGTGTTCTTTCCTTTTTCAACATTTTATATTTATCTGTTCCTGTGTTTGATTTTGTGTTTGTGATCATCTCTATTGTGTATGATTCATATAATAGATCATATAAGTTTAAAATTTTCATAAATTCTTTAAAAACACTATTCACCCCCATTTAGTGTTTGTTTTGCCTTAAGATCTGCATTCCCATTCCCTAACAACCAGTATCAGAGCATAGGTTTTCAAAAAGTTCATAATCTGATTTTTTGGAAATGTTAAATGGCAAAGTTTGAAATTATTGTTAACACTAGTGTCAATTTATACATTGCATCGATGTTTAAAGAGTCTACATTCAATAATGTTGAAAATTCAAGTGATCTACCGAAGTGTTGTCCAATACAGGAAAGGATGTGTTATATGGCTATTGGAAATTCAAAATTTGAAAAGATGAATGACATGGCTGTTGAAAATTCAAATTCCACAATGGTGTGTTACATGGCTATTGAGAATTAAAATTCTGATGGATAAATGGGGGAAATCAAAAAGGAGAAACGGATATTGGATAGTGGTTGTTCAAGACACATGATAGAAAATCCGGAATTACTAAATAATCTACCATATAAAGATGATGGAATGATCAAATTCGGAGATAACTCTAAAGGATATATTCTTGTCATCAGCAATGTCGGTAATTCTGAAACTCATACTATTTCTGATGTTTTATTAATTAGGAATTTAAAACAAAATTTACTAATTATAAGTCAACTTTGTGATAAAGGCTATAAAATAAAATTTGAAAAAGATAAATGTTTTATAGAAGATAGGAATTCAAAAGTAATATTCGAAGGAGATAGAACGAAAAATATCAATATATTGAGTATAAAAATCAACAACGATAATCTATGTCTTATGGCCAATACAAGTGACCCTTGGATCCAACATAAGATTTTCAGTCATATAAATTTCAAACGCATCTCTAGGATTTCTAAATTAGATTCTTTAGGGAATTACCCAAAATGAAATATAAAGTTAATAATTTATGCGACGCTTGTCAGCTCGGAAAATTAGAAAGTTCATTTAAATCAATAGAGGAAATTACAACCGCGAAACCATGAAAGTTAATTCATATGGATTTATTCGGTCTATCCCAAACCCAATAAATAAATCACAATATATATGTTTACATAATAGTTGACGTTTTTTCTAGCTTAGCTTGGACATTGTTTCTTAAAAATAAAAGTGTTGCTTTTGATCAGTTTAGAACTTTTGCTAAAAGAATTCAAAATTTATTATCTTTAAAAATCAAAAAAATACGTAGCGACCATAGTGGAGAATTTGAAAATGAAAATATTGAAAATTTTTGTAAGGAATAACCCATAATTTTTCTTTCCCTAAAACCACTTAATCAAACGGGGTAGTTGAACGTAAAAATAGTTGATACAAGAGTGTGCGAGAACTACTTTATCTGATAGTAATTCACCGAGAAATTTTTGGGCTGAGGCAGTTGCAACTACTTGTTATATTTTAAATAGAATTTCAATCAGACCCTTAACTCAAAAAACACCATATGAAATTTTGTATATTAAGAAACCAATAGTATCATATTTTAAAATATTTGGAAGTAAATGTTTTATTCTTAATACTACATAAAATCTAGATAAATTTGACTCGAAATCTGATAAAGGACTATTTATTGGATATTCATAGAGAAGTAAAGAATATAGAGTTCTTAATTCAAGAACCAATACTATAGAAGAAACTTTAGATGTATCCTTTGATGAAAATTATAAAAAAACATAACACAACACCACGAAGATGAATGTAAAAATGAGATTAATGAAACAAATAATGTAAATAATCAAAAAATAAAAGAATTAGATTATTAAGAGACCATTCTGTAGAAAGTATCTTAGGAGATATTGAATCCGTTGTGAGGACTCGAAACCAATTAAATAATATGAGTAATTCAACATTTATTTCAACTATTGAACCTAAGAATCCAAAGGAACCATCATATGATGATTCATGGATCCTTCCTATGCAAGAAGAATTGAATCAATTCACCAGGAATGATGTATAAGAACTTGTTGCTACACCAGAGAATAAAACAGTATTTGAAACTAAATGGGTATACAAAAATAAAAGGAATGAACACGGCGAGGTCGTAAGAAATAAGGCACGATTATTAGCGCAAGGTTATACTCAAGAAGACAAGATTAGAAGCAGTTAGGATATTATTAGCGTTTGCTAATCATAATAATTTCAAATTATATCAAATGGTTGTTAAAAGTGCTTTTCTAAATGGATTTGTTAAAGAAGACGTATATGTAGAGTAACCACCTCTTTTTAAAATGAAAAATTACCAAATCATGTATGTAAACTAAAGAAAATGTTATATGGATTGAAACAAGCTCCTAGTGCTTGGTATGATCGATTAAGAACGTATTTATTAAAATCTAAGTTTGAAATTGGTAAAATAGATAATACATTTTTTATTAAAAGAAATAAAAACCATATACAATTAGTACAAATATGTGTTGACGATATAATATTTTGATCAACAAATAAAAAAATGAATAAAGAATTTTCAGATATTATGATCCAAGAATTATAGATGAGTCACATGGGAAAATTAACATTCTTCTTAGGCTTAAAAATTCGTCAATTAAAGAATGGAATATTTATTAATCAAGATAAACACGCAAGAGATTTAATTAATAAATATAATTTATCAACAATTAATGGGAGACCAACACCAATGGCAACTAATATACCCTTAAGTAAAGATGATACGTCAAAAGATGTTGATAAAAAAAGTGAATATTAGGCTCACGTCCCTATTTTGAAACTTAATTAGGCTCACATCCGGTCATAAACTTATTGTAAATTAGGTCCCTGTTTTCAAAACTTATAAAATAATAATTAAAAAAAAAATAAAAAAAAATCGTAAATTAGTAATAAAATATATTACGCATTATAAAAAAAATTCAGTTCAAAAAACAACAAAAATAATGTCAGAAAGAAGAAAACAGTAAAAAAACAGAAAAAACTGCAGTTAAATTCATAATATTATGCACCTTTTTGATTTTATTGCATGCATATATAAAATTATTGCAGTTCTTCCAGCGGATAGATTTAACTTAATATTTCAGTTCATTTTTATTTGCATCCAAATGTGCAAATTTCTCAAAAAAATGCACACATGTGTGCAACATTTTTATAGGATAAAAAGTAGGGACCTAATTTATAAAAAAAACAAAGTTCTGAAAATTTTTAAACCTGCCCCCTATTTTATCTTTTCCGCCTTTTTGTATTTTTTTTAAAAAACATGTGCGTACGTTCATAAAAAAAATTCTAAAATATGGAAATAATGTCAGGAATCTACGGAAATCGAAAAAAAATAGTTGCATACATTTATGCAATTATTACTGATAATTGCATATATGTATGCAACTTTTCTTTAAGCTGTTTTCAGATTAAAATCTGAAAATAAACCTACACAAATGTATGCAAGTATTTGAAATTTTTGCGCACATGTATGCATTTATTTGCATGAATAAAAATCAACGAAGATGTATGTAGTGAAAAATATGCACGGATGTATGCAGGAAAGTAATATATGTGCATATTATTATGCATTTAATTTGAAATTTCGTTTTTTTTTTGTTTTTTTGGTTTTTGACGCCTTCGTTGATGGTTTTTTGTTCTGAATTTTTTAGTGTTTACATGTTTTATTTAAATACGAATTTACGTGATTTTTTTATATTTTTTATATTTTTTTATGACTTTTCAAAAAATAGGGACCTAATTTACAATAAGTTTATGACCGGATTTTTTTTATATTTTGAAACTTAATAGGGACCTCTAAAAAACGCACCCATAAAAAAATGTGTAGAGTTATGATAAAATCGTTATTATATATAACCGCTAGTAGACCGAATATAATGCATAGTGCATGTGTTTGTGCAAAATATAAATCTCAACCTGAAGAAACACATTTGAAAGCCATAAAACATGTTCTAAGATATATAAAATATACATTATATTTTGGATTATTTTATCTTAAGAACGATTTGTTTGATTTAATTTCTTATTGTTACGCTGATTATGCGGGATGTAAATCTGATCGTAAAAGCAATAGTGGAACATGTCACTTCTTAGGACATTCACTAATTTCTTGGTTTAATCAAAAGTAAAATACTGTATCTTTGTCAACAACCAAAGAAGAATATATATCTGCTGCTTTGGCTTGTTCACAAGTAATATATCTGCAACAAACTCTAAATGACTTTGGATTAAATATAAATAAATCACTGATATACTGCTATAATACAAGCACTATAAACATATCTAAAAATCCAACTCATCATTCAAGAACTATATATATATATATTTATATACGACATCATTTTCTAAGAGATAACGTAAGTAAAGAGAAAATTTCACTCGAAGTTATAGAAATAGAAAAACAAACAACAAATATATTAACAAAACCATTAAATGAAGCAACATTCACTAAATTTAGAAGATAGTTAGGTATTTGTTCATTGAGTGAATTAGAATAATTAAATATATTAATATATATAAGAAAAATAAAAATAAAAACACATGTATGGCGACATACATTTTTAGATATGTTGATATATAACTGCTAGATTTCAAAAATTAATTCCCGCTAGAAGTTAGATATAACAACTATTTAAACTTTCTATTTCAAATTTTCTTCTTCATTCTCTCATTTCATTTCAGAAAAAACTCAAAACTAAAATAAACCATGGCCTAAACTAATTATAATGACCAAATTAATCCTGATTCGTTCGCTGGACCATCCGAAGGTCCATTTCAACACTCTACTCTCGCTCATGTGATAAAATTAGAAGAGAAAATGGAGTATGTTCTCCAAATGCTCGCTGAAATTCAAGTGTGGGCAAATATGGATGAATCAAGAGCAAGTTAAACATGGAAAAATTATGCGGAATCTAAAAAAGTTTCTTATGGATAATCAAATGAATTTGATTATCATTGAGGATGATAATCCAATAATGGAAGAAGAAGATAAAGAGATGATAGAAGAGAAAGAACAAGAGAGGCACAAAATGAAGGCATGGAGGAAGATGAAGTTATATGTGTCATAGAAGTTTGTTTTGATCGAGAAGAGAGTATAATTGAGTAAAACGGGAATTCTGTCTCCATTACCCCAATCGCCCAACTTATAAGTCCCCAATAATTACGAATAATTAAACGTTTATGTTTTCTCGTATATTCGTACATACGTTGAAATACGTATTCTCAATTTAACGTTGTAATTTGTATAGTCTGTAATTTTTTGGATTGTAAAACAATACGTGAATTATTTAATTCATATAATGTTTGTTTTTATCTATTTCTCGTAGATTTTAGAATAAGTATTAATATAGTTATAAGGAGATAATATAAGCATGAATTTATGGGGAGTCATGAATATCATTTTAGTATAGAATCAAATAGTATAATCATAGGATATACAGACAGATATAAGATTTAGGGGGAGTATATTTAGAATTTTTTTTTGTGGATGACAAAGGGGGAGAAATTAAAAATAAGGATTAGTTAGGCTTGGTTTAAGGCGGAGTATGTAGAATTCATGATGACAGGGGGAGTATTAGACGGATCAGAATCAAGAGGTATGAACGGGTATGAATATATTATAAACTAAGGTTGCCATCATCAAAAAGGGGGATATTATTGGAGAATGAAGGTTTGATGACAACAACCTTATTTCAATTATCATTATTCATTAGTTATTAAATATACACTAACATCTCTATCTAGAATATAAATACATATTCATGCAGGATTTGCATACAAGACTTAAATACTGAAGAATGTACAGTTTTAGAGTTTCAAGAGAATCAAGATTCAAAAGAGATTCATGACTCATGAGTTATGAAGTTATCAAGATATCAAGAGTTCATGTAAAATATAGTAAGAGAGTCTAGTTTATATGTACGACTCTGAATAGCACTCCAGGTTCAAATTCAAATTATATTTTTCAAATTCTGATTTTAAATTTCAAATTCTGTTTTCAAATTTCAAATTTTATTTTTAAATTATTTTCAAATTATTCTATCTTACTTATGATTTCAGATAAATTTAAAGTTTTAAATATATAAGGTTATATATATAGTTTTGTAATCTTAAGGTTTTATAATTTTATAAATATGTTTATATAATATATAATTATGTTTTCATATGATTTTACACTTTAGAATATTCATTTATATCATTAACTTTTAATTCAAGAATTATCAAAATAATATATATATGTTTAAACAGTTGAAAAATAATTTTAACATACATATGTCGACATGCATAGGAGGCTATGTTGACATACAACTGTCAAAAATTCAGTTTTCAAAGGAAGTGTCTTTTCACTATTTGTAATGGTTCTGAAACGTTGCAACCATTCAAATCTTATAAATAGGGAGCTGATTTCGGAAAAAAAAATCATAGTTCTTCTTCTCTATCTTCACCCTCTTCATCCCACCATTATTCTTTATCATTTTATTGATTTCTACACTTATACTTTGCCGGTTTCTACTCTAATTACATAAAACTTCTTCTTTTGTCACTCCCTATCAACTACTCTCTGAATTGAAGTGTTGTTGATGAGTTATAGGGTTGTTGTAATCATCTAGGAATTGTTTGGGAAAGGATTTGTTCCTTGAAGCCCTGAAATCAAGGAAAGGGAGCGATGTAAACCTTATAGTCATGAAATCAAGGGTGGTTGGAGTGGTGTTAACCTTGTAGTCGTAAAATCAAGGAGATTGTACTTGGATATTGATAACAATAAAACTCTATGCAATCCAATGTTGCGTGGGACTAGACGTAGGAGTAATCTGAACTAGTATAAAATCCGGTGTGTTCTTTCATTTTTCTGCATTTTATATTTATTTGTTTCTGTGTTTGTGTTTGATTCTATATCTGTGATCATCTTTGTTGTGTGTGATTCATATAGTAGATCATATAAGTTTAAGATTTTCATAAATTCTTTGAAAACACTATTCATCCCCCATCTAGTGTTTGTTTTGCCTTAAGATTTGCATTTTGCGTTCCCTAACAATCCACACAAACAAGTTTCATATTATTAATCTACAAGTTGTTTTCTTGGAAGAAATCAAAATTGCAGCCAAAAAGATTCATGTTATTAAACTACAAGATTAACCCTGAGTGTTATGGTTTGCAACTTTTTAATTAAAAAGTTGGTACCATATCCGCCCTACCTGACTTTCGAGGCTAGCTGTGCCACAGATCATTTGTTCGAGGAACTTACAAGGAAGCTCATGATCCAAGGTGATCTCCATCATACGTTTCACATACTCTAGCCTATTAATTCTTTTCATAGATTCATCCATACAAAGAAATTTCCCAACTCTAGAGGCTAACCAACTAATAGCTATCAAGGACCAAGCATACATAGGTATATTAAAATGTATAATCCACACTGGAACACTTCTGATAATACGACTAGTGTTACCTATAGTTGCATCCCATGGTTTCACAATAAAGAGTTAATTCCTCATCATGACTGGGTCCATCTTAAAATAGTAATAATAATGAGATAGGCATGCATTTCTTTATCCTACGTAAAAACTGACAAAATGCAACTTGGTAAGTAATTTTAGTTATATATTAAAACTCGTCACGTCTACTATTCATTTAAACACAAACACGACGTATTTCAGTTTTATTTATCGATACAACTTAATTAACATTTAACACCTTATGTAACTAACATTGAAACACTAAGAAAATTTCAAATCAACATATAAGCATGTACCTTTTTTTAAAACTCATCCAAGCTAATCTACCAAGTGAAATTAATAGACAATGGTTAACTAATTAGGAAACATATAGTCTCACTAGAAGTTGCATCCAGTATGATACTTGCAGTAGGCTATACTATTTTCGAACCAGTAGCATCCAATACACATTCGAAAGAAGATAAAGACCTCCATAGCTGTTCACTTTGGAATTTTATGACATCTACCCAAACTCTTACTGCATTATTTATCGATAGAACGGAATGTACCAAAGCATTTGGATCGGTTGAAGAAACGGTTCCTTCAACTACTACTTTTTCTGTGTCATGCACATCTACCAACTTGCATTTAGTATTTGCCGTATAATTTGTACTCTGTCAATTAGCCTAAAAAAATGTTTCAATACAATATAAACAATTTCAAATAAAAGAGAACATAGCAATGTATATGTATTACCATGGGAGTTGCATCCTTAGTCATATCATCAGAAAAGTACAATTAACCATTTCACAAACCAATTTTGATTCCAGCCATGCTATTTTCTTGCCAACAACATTTGTAACATAACTCTTGCCAGCTATCGGCCTCCATAAAAAGGCATCTTCTTTTTTTGGAGTGCCTACCCAAACTATCATGGCATTTGGTCCAAGAAGGACACCATTAAACTCTTGATTTGGATCACTTGAGTGCACATGTCCCTCAACCACTAATCCTTTGCTCCGTCCCCAATCATATAGTTTGCATTTGATTTCAAAACTATTGGTTTTAATCTATCAAATGGAAAATAATTTAACGTTCCTATACGAAAATTTGTATAAGAAAAATTATTATCTGCAATATTGTTGTTCTCAAAGTTCTCTATTATGCGCAGGATTAGTTGGCCATGATACTATCTCATCCTTGGCATCTCCAATATGTACCAAACTAGGTGAAGGCCTCCATAAATACATCTAGTTTTCTCGAACATAATATTAAAATTTTCATCGTATTAGGACATAAAGGAACACCATTGAAAGGATCATTTGGAGCACTTAAAATTACCTTTCCTTCAGCAACAATCTCATAATTCCCATTCCCATTCCAATTCAATAAATCACAATTATCCCCATCTGGGTATACTTATTATGCAATTAATCAAAAGAAAATTATGATTGTTATTGGATTAATTATTTATTATTATATGATATTGAAACAATAGTATAATTCACGTTCACCATTTGAGATGTGCTATCTTCTCTCCTACTTTCAATTTCCTGCCAAATTAATTAACAAACCTACATAAGCTACATAAGAATTTTGTTGGTAGGTATACAGTAGAGAATAAAAAATAGTGGCTAATTATCAGTGCATTGCAGGTAAAAACTATTCCTCAGTTTCAGGCTACATCAACTTTATGGAAGCAGGTAAATAATCAGTGCATTGTTGAAGGAGTAAATTTTTTCACTAAATACACGGTAACTTTATGGAAGCAGGTAAATTATCAGGGAAAAACAACTAAGTTCCAAAAATTACAAGAAAAAAAATATGAAATTATACCTGATTTTTCATTAGTCTTTAAATCACCTGCTTTAATTCTAAAACTTTTTTACGATATTGACTTACTTGCATACCATGGACTCGTGAAAAAGTGACCTTAGCCAACATTATACCCCTTTCCATTGCTATAGTCGACCTAGTCTATCTTGTCCTATCACATGTGATAATGCATCATCTGTTGTTCAACTTGATTTTTTTTCTCTCCTACAATAGTCAAAGTATATTATGTCTCACACATGAGTGTCAATTTATATCACTCTCAAACAAGTTATACTCTATCAAAACCAGAGGCACTTACATAGTATCTGTAGCATGCATGGCCACAAATTCGCCATTTTTTCGAATGAGAAATTCAATATAAACTTCAATTCAAAAGACGGAAGAGGGGTCAATACTTTGCTTCTTGTAACACCCCAAAATTTAATACAATATAACCATACTATAAAGACAATAAAATGAATATTATATAATTAAATATTAAGAATCAAGTAAAACTAACTTTACCATTGCATTCTTCTAGGAATTCTGGTTCATATAGACCCCAAGTTTGCGTAAATTGGATACCGTATGAAGAAGTTATGAACCTTAGAATTTATTATATATATAAGGATGTTGTATGTGAATAAATTCAAAATAATTTAAAATAGAAAAACAACATAATCAGCGTGTGGAAAAGACTTTTAGGGGACGACCCAACCTTTACCTAGGTCGATCTATGGGTCGACCCATTCATAGGAAGGGTCAACCCAAAGGTCGACCCGATGGGTTGGTAGGTCGATCAAGCAACATGTTGGGTGAATTCGTATTGTTGTACTTGGACTCTTTTGTTTGCTAGGTTCATTCGATGACTCAACGCTACATGTATGGCTTTGATTGAAACCCCAGTATTTAGCGGTTAAGAATCAGCTCTGTTAATCTATAAAAAAGGGCTCTCTCTCTCATTTTATCTACACACAATTATTTTTCACCTCTCTCTACCTCTATGACATATTCTAATTTAAATAATAAAATAGGGAGACGCTACTGAAATCTTGATTAACAAAGAAGATTACAGATCCATAATCAACCTCCAACCCTACAATGAACAAACAAATCTGCATGCAACCTTTTCTACATCGGCATATATAAAAAGATATATAATCTCTTCTTCACCAAGACCCGTTGTAAGTTTCATGCTATTTTCAGATTTGATACTTAGAACTATATCATGATAGAAAATAAAAGTAAATCTAGAACATACAATACCTATAAGTTATACCTATTCTTTTACTACTATTCATCTATGTCGTTGTTACCGTAATATATGTCAATTGATTAAGTACTTATGTGTATGTATATTCCTTTTCCCTATTTCTGTTGTTTTAATTTACTTCTAGTCTTTCTTATACGCCTATTATATACAGTTTGGTTTGGTTATATTCTTCTCCTTTTGTTTTTCCCTTTTATTTACGCTAATCCTAAGCCATTAGAAGCCTAGGCCATGTTCGATTTTAGATTGCGTACAGTTAAATTTGGGATAATAAGAAATGACATGAAAAAGGAGAATATAGACATATTATAAATTGAGGAATGTTTGACTATAATTTGTGAAATTTATAATATTTATATACTTGTATGATTTGGGGATATAATAAAAAGGGATAATATGCATAATTCTATATATGATGTTGTTTGGGAAATATAATTGAATAGAATAATATGCATATGTATAAACATGTTAGATTTGACTTAATATAGACATTAAGTAAATGACATGTTAAAATAATGTAAGTACCAGATGTAGGTTAGGTGAACTAAATTACTATAGTAATTATATACATCTGGGCAGATGTTTGTTTTGGGCAAGGGTTGTACACACATAATAACATGTAATATTACAACCACACTTATTAATGAACCTAAACCTGCTAGGTTAAACCTGAATTTTAATAAGCTAAGAGGTCCCTCATTCTGTTGTTGTATCGGGTTTTGGGGACTCTTAAATCCTAGCTATTTGGGGGCACGAGCTAACGGGTTTAGCTTGTGTTAATCTTGCTGTGTGGAACCCATATCAGTCAGTATCCTTGTTGGTATTTTGTTAGAGGGCCTCGCACTAGGTAGGGACCAGGGCATGCTTTACCGAACTGGATAGTTAGAGGTTCAAATGAGGAAGGTGGTTACAAGCGCGTTCTGACGGAATCATGAGTGGGCATAGGTCCGATTAGGGAAACTAAGCTGATGTAATACAAGTAAATAGGTCTCTATTATATAAGCTGACGGGTTAGAGAGTGATACACCCTACTTACGGGGATGACACAGGGTATTTACGTAGTAGGGAGCCAATCGCATGGCTAGTAATTATGGTACACTTAATCCTATTGTTATGTAATTTGGGTAACACCTAATCTTGTTATGTAATTTGGGTACACATAATCCTACTGTTTAATCATGCTGTTTAATCCTGCTGTTTTGTAATAAGGTTAACAACTAGTCCTATTATACTAGTATTGGTGCAGAAACCTATTTTAGGATATAAATGAGAAGCATTACTTGATCACTATATATCCTATTTTACTTCTATTGTTCTATTTATCTTGTCGACCCGTTGCCTTATATGTTACTGTACTTCCTTATCTAGTCTTGTTTATTCGTCTTGGTATCTCTACTTTATGCATATTTGAAAATCACTGGAACTCTCCAGGCTTTATGTCTGACCCTTTTTTGTTTTCGCTTCTTTCTCTTTCTTCCAGCCCCAGGTCCTCAGAGTGGCAGCACTCCTCAGTGATTGGACTTTCTCTTTCGTCTTGGATCTGGACTTTCTCAGATGTAGCGCTTTGATTTACTTTCTACTCTGTTATGTCTTGTTAATAGGGATATGGTTTTATATTATTGCACTTTTATTTTGCATTATCAGACAAATTTGAGATTCTTGGTTTTTGATGTAATTGGTTTGACGATATAACTTGATTGGAAACAATGTTTTTGTTACTACCGAATTCAACACCGAAACCAGCTAGCAGTGCAGGGGTATCAGACCGCCACTAGCTCAAAATAATGATCCTAAAGCATGGAGCCAGCATCAAGCTAAAGATGAAAGTATAAGGAAGGAAAATTACTTGAAGCCAGAAGTAGATAGGAAAGAAAGGACAAAAGCTTATAACCCAAAACCAAAGTCATGACAGGAAGCATCAAGCCTAACAAAGGGAGATGACAGGGCTATTGGCACTAATTTACTTAGTGTTGATACAAAAGAAGGTGAAGACATTAAAGGTAAGAGAAGTCGAAACACCTGTAAAATATCCTAGAAGTTAGCTATCGGATTCAAAGCTTGTTGGTCACCAAGAGACAATTTTAGAAGTCATCAAGAGACGTACTGAAAGCTCACTATCAAAAGACCGAAACCAACCCTGGGGAATCACCGGAAGCAAACCAAAGCTTCTGTGAAGAAGAGCTATCCACGTTAACTATCTTAGTATCGATAGCAAAAGGGGAGATAGATCCCGAAACATGGGATGTTGAAGCACAAAAGTAAATACTATGAAGACTTAAAGACTAAACCGGAACCTTATTACCAAAAGCCGCAAGCCATTCCCAAAGCTATTTATACCAACGGACTCGGTATCAATACGAAAGGTAGAGGCAACATCAAAGAGAATCTCCAAAGTTCGAGACCTACTATCCGAGAGCTAAGACCGACACACCAAAGGCTATGTTATATCTATTAATAGTGTCAAAAGAGCAGCCGAAACCAAGGCAACCAGAACCGAAATATGAATAGCGGCTGACACATAGCTGCTGCACCCAAAAGAGGCCTCTGTTGGACCAATGACAGAAGGGGTCCCGATTTGTCTGTAAATAAGACCCAAGGGTCACATTTTAAGGGACTTTTCTCATTCCCTAATCTTGTACTCATTTCTCATAGAGTAAATGTAACACCCCGTATTTTTAATGGCACCAAAAGAGGACAAATTATAATTAATTTAATATTCAGAATTAAGGAAAACGGACTGCGCCATTGCATTCGTCTCGAAATTCTGGTCAAGATAAACATTTGGCTTGCATAAAATGGACACCGTATGAAGAAGATATAAGGGTTTTATGTTTGTATACGCGTAAAAGAAATATGTGTATACACAAGATACACATATGAGTTAGATACGAGTTAGCACTTATCCAGAAAGGGTCGAAAAATTGAAAATTCGACCGACGGCAAATTTCCTACTCTAGGAGATTGAACCCTAGCGGGATGTCGACATCGGGGTCGACCCCCCTAGGGCTGACGTGGCAGTCAGTTTCAGAGGGTCTGGCAGCTATATATACGTGGTCATTTCTCTTGTTTTCTTCATTAAGAATTCATGGTGGCCAAACTCTGCCGGTATCTGAACACTAGATCCTATATCTTCTTCAATCTATCAACTAAAACAAATCAAATAAAATTTAGAGATTCAAGTCTAGATCCAACCTCTGCTATTTTCTACCTTTTCCTTTTAATCCAAACACTGTGAGTTAGTTACTTTTAGATTTAAATAATTAAAACTAATTTGTGATACGACTGTTATTTGGATGTTCATGCCTGTTGGATCTATCATAATTTGTGAATCTGTACTATTCTTGGATCTTAAACTTTAGTATGCTAGATCTATTTCTGTATATCTGATTCTTTGTGGTAAAATTATCATGTCACCTTTGTGGATCTGAACCTGTCTAAGATTTTGGTTAATTTGGAATTGTTATTATTTAGGCAGTTAGATCTTTGTTTAAATCTAGATCATCATGTTGTGATTAACTGAGATCTATCATTATTGGACATATGAACCCTTATTAGATCTATTCATGACTGTTATCATATCCTAGTTATGTTAGATCTAGTTTTATCATTACCCTTGTTACTAGATCTGTTTTATGTCCATCTTATTATTATGCCTATGCCAGTGTATGTTTATGTCACCTTTGTTAGAATAATCATTATTGTTATTTTTTCCATTAGCTTTCCTTTATTGTATGGCTAGGCTACTTTCAAGCCTAGGCATACCGCCAAAATTATGCGAATATGCTAGTTTAGGAACAGGGGAAAATATTAGAATTGACATAACTTGGTTAATGGATATGAATATGGACATATAATTCACTTTGTACAAAAGTGGGGAAAAGGGGGCATATAACCTATAATGACATAGGTGAGAATTTGGATAATAATGAATTCCTACAATTACAATTAGAAATTGTAATTGTACTTATGGCACGAGGTTAGGTTGCACTAGTGGTGGAAGTCTTCCCGGACTCGACTGGCATATCCAGCAGCCACTAATGTTGAACCTAATGTGAGAGGCCTAAGTGCACAAATATGAATTGGGATAAGATACGAGGTTAGGCCCAACTTATGGAAGAAGTCTGCCCGGACCCGACCTACATATCCAACATCCACAAGCTGTAGGCCTAATGTCGGAGGTCTAGCCGATTATAATAAATGAAAATATGGTGACAAATTGAAAGACTAAACCTAGTTGAATCCATATGGATTGTGTTAACATAAACATAAGTAGGGGTTAAGTAAACATTCTTGAAACAGTGGGAGGGTTAAGTACATCTTGGGTAAGTGGGTGATATTAGTATATATAGGCTCATAAACTTAACCGTTAAATAAACATGCTTGAAATAGTGGGAAGGTTAGGTACATCTTGGGTAGGTGGGTAATATTAGTATGTATAGGCCCACAAATTTAACTGTTAAATAAGCATGCTTGAAACAATGGGAGGGTTAAGTACATCTTGGGTTGGTGGCTAATATTTGTATATATAGGCCCACAAACTTAACCTGTTGGGATTATGCGATTTTATGACACTAGTAGGTAGGCATAATATGTGGAAAACCTAGTAGTGGGGATGCAAGACAAAGGGAAGAGCTTGCATCATCTTGTGTGTGGGACCAGTTTCAGTCAGTAACCCTTAAATAGGTATCAAACGAGTAATCTGAACTAGATCGGAGTGGGGGATGCTTGGTGGGTTGAATATAAGAGATCCAAACGTGGGGTATGGTGTTCTGATGGCGTGTTCCATCAGGGTCATGTGCGTGCATGATTCCACCTGCGCGGGAAAATAAGACGCTGTGACATCAGTAGATATGGTTGTGCACACCTTGAAAATGAAGGGTTGCCACTTTAGGAAGTGATACATCCTACTGTGGGGCCAGCGTAGGGTATCTACGGAGTAGGGAGCTAATCGATTAGGGTAGTAAATAGGGTACATCTAGTCCTGTCTGTTTCTGTGGAGTACCAGTGTTTCTATCTGGGCTAACACCCATTAATTCTGTTGAGATACCGACTAATTCCGTTTGGGTTAAAACCCGTTACTAGAGTACACCTAAAACTACCATTATATTTCTGTTGGGATCATCCTATTTCTATTAAGAAATTAGGGAGTATTTAATCCTGTTACATATCTATTATACTAGTATTGGTGCAGAGAATAAACAGAGTAATCATTAGAAATGTATACATCTTATCCTGTCTAACTTGTCACACCTGCCTTTTATGTAGTTATCCCTCTCTTATCCACTTTATATGCCCGTCAAGATACTTTTATTTATTTACTTGCTAAAAGTAACTGGACTCACCAGACTTTATGTCTAACCTTTTTTGTTTCCTCTTCTTTCTTCCGTTCCCCCAAGGTTCGTAGGGAGAGAATTCTCAGGCTTAGTCAAGACTCGGTTATCATCTTGTTGGCGCTGCTTTTGAAGTATAGCTCAAGTTCTTATCTCTACTATGGCTTTGTCTCTTTTATTTGGGGAATTATGTTTTCTTTTAAGTATTTATGTACTCTGATGGTACAAGACAGAAGTTATGTTGTTGTAATGGGTTTTTGTATTTTCAGACATGTGAGTTTTTGGACCACTGTATTTTATGATAAATTAAGTCTTTATTCTGCTGTTATTTTATGTCTTTCTTGTAATATTTCTGTATTGTTTACTATAACGCTTCACGAAACTTAATGCATTCCCTTTGTGAGTGACATTAACGGACGTGGGGTGTCATAGTAAACCATAATTTCAAAATCAATTTGGGGATTTCCTTTGTAAACACTTACGTACTCAAATCAATGAGCAATAAAGAGTGGATCGACATTTAGTATATTTTCTATGATTTACTTTACTACTTCTTTCATCTATTCCCTTATGTCTTCTCCATAACAAATGCTTCACACACAAGCTTAGGCCTTTCTACAAGGTTACAAAAATACCCTCCTACAAGCCATTTAGCTTCTTAAATTGTGTTGTGCTTAGGAGTCCTTGTCCCAAGGTAACTGTTGGTTATTGAGTCTTGCAAGCATGATACTCACCTCCCGAGATAAGAGTAACTAGTCTTCGAGCTCTAAACCTTGATACCTAGTAAACGGTGAACTAACTCAAGCTTGTGGAAACTAAATAATAGCATTTTAACCTTAGGTCCACTTCCTTAGCCTGTCTCTAGTGTTAATGAAAAATATCATTAACATTTTGACGCTAGAAGGAGAGCTTGAATATCTGGTCTTGTGCTTAACAACCACATTTATAACTGTGTTGTTCCATCCCGGATTGGACAAAGATTTGAAGAGGCAAGACTATGGGTAAAGGGTCCCAACTAGAATCTTCTAGATCTCAAATGGTCATGTCAGATATTACTAACCCGATAGTGATGGAAGAACAATAGCTAAGGATGGAAGCCTTGAGAATCATTAATTGGAAAAAGGAAATGGATCAATAAGATCATGGTTGTTGGAACAATAACCCTTTCTATGTAGAACAAATCCCAACCTTTGCTCTAGGTGGTTATACATCAAAGGAGTACAACCAATTTTCATACATAGGAAGGCCATCTACAAACAAATTAAGGGCAAGATGATCGAACAAGGAATGATGAGAGAATTCAACCATTTTACTTCCAAATGGACCAAAAGGATAACGCTGCAATCTCAAAATACTTTGAAAATAAGGATCAAAGATATAAATGAAGTAACAAGGCTAAATAACAAAAGGGCTAAGTTCCAATGACAAAGAGAAAGCTTTATGTCAAAACTACCCGAAAGGTGCCACCTTACCACTTCAATGGAAAATATCTACTTTCTAACCATACATAAGCATAATTTTTGGCCTCCTACAAAGAAGAAGCCTAAATACAAAAGGAAATTAGGATGGTTTTACTGCCACTACCATATGATGAATGAACGTGAAACAAACCACTGCAAAATGCTTGAAGGGATGATTGTCAAGTTCTTCAATCAAGGCCAATTGCGAGACTTTGTAAAAGAATCAAGCTAAGTCCAACAAGAGCTTTCCCTAAGGTGGATTTTCTATATAACTAATGGTATGGAAACCCTCTCAAAGATTTTAGAAAAAACCCAAAATGGGTTGAAGAAATAAATGGATAAAAACCCTTATCACCAGCAAGATGGCCAGGGCAAGGAACCCCTCAGAAAGGGTGATGTGTAAGTCTTTCTCCGCTCCTAAATCAGAAAGGGACTGGTTAAAGCATCAAAAGCGTATGCCTTCGATCCACGCTACAAATGGTCGAGACAGATCATCTAATTAGCACGCCCTTCCTTTGCTTGTAGAAGAGTATGCCCTGCCTCTGCTATGAACTAAGCAAGTCCTACGTCTTCTCGCATAAAGGCATGTCCAACCTCTGCTTATATTCCTCGTTACCCATAGAAGGGAATGAAAACCATTATTTGTGTCTACGATGGCTAGGTTATAGCACCCCTTGGAGGTGGTGGAGTGTAAGCCTCTATCACCGCCTACGATGGCCAGGTTAGAGCATCAAAAGAGTAAGCCTTAAAAGCCTATCTACGATGGCCTGATATGAGCATCTAAGCCCTTATCACTGCCTATGATGGCCAGGTTAAGGTGCCTCTTGGAGGGAGGTCGGGTAAGTCCCTAGGTCATGCTTGAGAATAATCTAACCAAGCGCACCGGACTCACAAGCCCATAGAGTGGCCAACAAAACAAGTACATCCCCTGCTTTGACATACAAAGGCCCAGAGAGTGGCCAACAAAGCACGTACATCCTATGCTTTGACGAATGAAAGCCTAGAGAGTGGCTAAGTAAGCACATACATCCTCTGCTTGCGTAAAATCCCAAGCAAAGGGAACAAAGGCTATGGAGAAGCATTCTAAGCACACAGTCGTCTCTATTTACACAAAATCCCGTAGGAAGGGAACGAAGGCTTGAAGATAGAGCTCATAAGGCAGTACAACCTCTTCCTTAAGAAATAGGTCTGGAATTAGCACAAAAAAATATCAAATGCCTGAATCTAGGCTGGTTCAAGACTTCTATTATTGCCAGAAGCGAATTTCTGGTCTTTTATCAAATACATGAATCTAGGTTAGTTCGGAACTTCTTTTATTGCGAGGAGCGGATTTCTGGTCTTATATCAAATACACGAATTTGGGTCATAGTTCGGGACTTCTAATAACTTACCAAAGGGAGAGTTCTGGGCTCCTCTCATTAATACCCTAATTTGTGTCATAAATTTCTAATTCTTATCCCTAAGAAAGGGCCAGCTGTCAACGCTTGGAATGATGGTCCAAGTCTACTATCCTAAAAGCCTTCAAACGAAGACCGTAATCTTCCATCTTGCACAGGGAGATTTCTTAAGCTCATTATATACAAATTGTTGCTATTTATGCGAAATACAGGAAAAAAATCACATGTTAAGTGATACATTCCCATTTGCAAATTCATTCACAAAGTTGTGTCATTGGCTAAAAAAAGGGGTTGGGCAGTGATGAAAATTAATACAATATTCTATGCTTCCCTATTTTCATGTAAAGGGGGAATAATGGCACGACGAAGCATGATGCACAAGAGCTCATTGATCTTTTGTCGTTTTTCCATAATTTCATTAGGACCATCTAAAAGCTTGATTTGAAGCTTCAAAGCTCGATTATAAGCCCTACCAATGGCTCGAAGAGTTTTATTTTCTTTCTCCAAACTGAAAGAACTTTTTCATAAAGCATGTCTTTCTTTTCGTAGTTTCTTAACTTTGGAGACATAGTAGTCAATACATCAGAGCGTATCCTCGTTATATTTTCTATCGTAAAAACCTTTCATATTAGCTTTAATTTTTTGGCACCACCTACTAGCAACAGAATCGTCTAACCCGGGAGGGGAGTTCCTCCGATAATGACCTATTTCAAACTCCAGAGCCTTGAACAAAGTCATGACTTTTGGAGACCTAGACACAGAAATGTTGGTAGTGCACCCAAAAACACATTCCCAAGTTTTGCAGTTTGTCAACGCATTGTCGCGCTCAACTTCTAAATCAGCAATTTGACGATATAATTCGACTACTACTTCATCAAAATCAATGGAGAGATTCGTTTTTATCTCTCTCTTTAGCTCAAGGATAGTTTTCTCCTTTTACCTTAGCTGACCCTCCAAAATGTTTACTTGTTCGGTCAAATACTTCATAGACTTCTTGAATAAAATGGATCCACCTCTGGTGTTAACAGAAGGGTCCTTTGAAATGTCTTTTTGGTCTATAGTTCAAAAGGCATCCTTCCCAGTAAAGGAGGGAAGGTCCCTGGTTTGAAATCCCTATTTCATAAACACATAAACCATTGTTTATAGGTCTTACTTTTATGTGGAAATAATAATAGTAGACCATAGTTATCATCATTCAAAAGGGGTCAATATAGGGGTTCCTCTAAATCCATCTGAATAAGCTTTTATTAGAAGATACATGGTTTATTAATTTCCTTCAATACATGTATTACTCATATTACATGTCATCTTTGCATATTGAGTTACAAGTTTCCTTAATGTCGCCTCTTGATTGTCACCCAAAAAGTTAAAGGGGAGTTAAGGATACTGTTAACGACATTTTTCGTTAACACCTGAGATAGGTATATGGAAGTGGACCTAAGGGGTAAATGGGGTTATTTAGATTTCATGAGTTTGAGTTAGTTCACCCTTTCCTAGATATCAAGATTTAGGGTCTAAAATATTAGTTACTCTTCCCTCAATGGGGTGAGCATCATGCTTAAGCAACTCAAAAACCAACAGTTATCTTGGGATAAGGTTTCGTTAAGCTCAACCCTCGATAAAGGGCTAAATGACTTGTAGGAAGGGGTTCCTCATTAAATTTGCAGAAGGGTCTTACCTTGAGCAGGAACTCGTAAGCATGTAGAAAGAATTTAACATGTTCAATTCGAGATAGCTAAGAAATCACATAAGAAACCCATAATAAAATAAGCTAAGTGTCGATCCACTCTTTATTGATCTTAGATTTGGAGTACACTAGTGATTACAATAGAAATCCCAAAATTGATTTAGAAATTAGGGTTTACTCTAGAGAAAAAGAGTACAAGAATGAGAAGTGAGAAATTCCCTGTGAAAATGAGACCCCTGGGTCTTATTCATAGACAAATCAGGCCTCTTTTTCTATTGGGCCAACAGGAACTCCTGTCAGCCGGCTTTCCCCTTGGTCTTGGAAGTTTTGGCTCTTGGCCGCTTTTTTAGGCTTTGCTTATGACTTTTAAGGCACCAGTTTTGGCTCTCGAGAGGATGATCCCAATCTTTGGAGCTTTTCTCTGATATTATATCTATCTTATTTTTATTACTACTAAGCCTGGAGGTGTGAATAACTTTTGGAAGGTTTCGACTTCCGAATGTAGTCTTCCGGACATGGGATTATGATCTCATTCTTTCGGTCCTGTTGTTAATTCTGCATGGGATTTGCCTTCATGATTCAGATGGATGGTTTCTGGATCCATCACCCCTGTTGGTATCGACATTAAGCACATTAGTATGGATAGCTCGTCTCTCTTCGAGGTACCGGATTGCCTTTTGGTAAATTTCTAAAGTGTATCTCGGTTTTCCAGAGCGTTGCTTCCGGTGCTTTATTAGTGGTTTACTAAAGTGACCTTTCAGTGATCATCTAATATGGGTCTCGGTGGCTGGCACCTAGATGAATCTCTTATGCTTCAAACTCTGTGGCTTTGATGCTTTCGTCCGCTGATGTATCGGTATTAAGTAAGTTAATAATGATATCCCTTTCGTCCTTCTAGGTCCCGGTTTGTAGGATTCTCGGTCTCTCTCTTCATTGATGTCCAGTTTTAGGTGACCCTCCATTGTTTACCCATCATGCCGGAACCACCCTGCCGGTATCCTTTCTTTGTATAGGTTCTGAGCTCTTTTCTTTAGTGATGGTGTCGGTTGTATAGCTCTCGAATTGTTCCCTTATGCTTGTGGCAATCCGCTTCCCCTTCTACGTCATCCTTTCTCGATGTTAATTTCGATAGTAATATTTGCCCCTTATGAAGGGGTATTTTCGAATTTTCAAGTCAAACCTTGGGTCAGCATACTGCACTCTGCTTTGATATTGACATAAGGCGGGTTGTTTGGCATGTGATGATATTGGCACTATGCTTTAGATCTTTTTCTCTCGATTGCCAATTTGGCGTTCCCACAATTGTACCGGCTCAATTTCCTATCATTTTCGTTGTTATTTTAGCTTCCTCTTACTTTATCTTGGTCTTGTTACTTCGTTCCTTTTGTCTCTCGGTCTTCCAAGGTGTTTGCCTCATTATAATGGCCAATTGCATATTCCTGGTGTTTATCCGGTTCCTGCATTTCTTTCCTGTGGTTTTGTAGATACTAGCCTTATCCATACCAAAATACGAATATGAAGCCGAATATGACGTTTCATTAGTGTTAAAATTTTAAATTTGGGATTATGTTTTTCCTTGCATGCTAACAAAATTTCCATTTATATTTCCTAAGATGGTTACTCAGAAACTAAGAGGTTCCCTTCTTGGTGACTCAGGATTGGTGAATTTAGGCACAATGTATAAACTTATGTAACAGTGATTTGGAAATCTAATCTCTGAAACATGGTCAGAAAAACATAAACTTATATGTAAAGATTTTTGATCGAGAGTCAGGTTCTCCCCAAAGAAAATAGAGCCCTTCGAGTTTTGACCTAGGTGTTTTTGGATATCCCCATGTATGATTTTACCATATTATGCCACACGTGGTTCGACGGACAACCTTTCCGCCTAAGATGTGTATGGGGACTAATGTAACCTAAGTGAAATATCCCTAGCTTCGCAGAAGAATGAACTTTTGGTAGGGATAACTAGTCACTTATTTTATAATAACTATTGTTCATAATGCAAGTTTTTAGAAAAACTCCCTTGTGAGGTGTTGAGGCACATGACTAATACTGGAAGGTTTCAGCTGAAGATATTTGAAGCGCCTATTCGCGTATCAATTAGAGAATTCTTGATGTTCAGAATTTTTATTCCGAAAGAGTTGTAAGTCCAGAGTTTCTGTCTTTCAGAGAGTGTGGGACATACCATTGTGACTGGGATTCAGAATTGTAGCCCTGGTATGTGATGCTTCCTTTGTTAGGAACACCTCATTTTCCAAGGTCCTGCTGCACCGTTCTATGTGAACTTTAGACGTTGCCATGTGTTAGCTTCATAGGACATACATAGCAATCTGCATGCTTCTTATAGAACTTGTTAGCATTATGATAATAGACACATGATAGGATGGTAAGAATATTCATATCTTTTGTATTAGTAAAAGCATCTTTATTTAATAGGAATTCTCTGAGAATTTTTCTTCGAGGGGCACTTAAGAATAGTGTAACCTTTATTACAAGGTTCTATTAGGGAAACTTTAAGTACTTATTTAGGTTCCTCCCTGAGCAAAATGGATGGTCATTATCTTGAGTATTGGCAGTTGATCCCTTCCTCTAGGATTAAGGACATGATCCTTGCGACCCCAATTAGGGTATTAAAATTAAGATTCCAGAAATCTCCTTCTGGTGATAATAGAGCTTTGACCCGTACTCTGGATTAAGATGTTTGAAATAAACTAAAAGATCAACCCTTGATTACGGTAGGAACTTGAACCATCTCTGGTCCAGGTGTTACTAATTGAAGAACCAAAATTCCTCTTTTCTGTTATTAAGTACAAACTAACTCAGATTCGGGTGTTTGATGGAAGGCCAGAAATATGCTTCTAATAACAATATAGGTTTCACATCATCCCTGAGTTAGGTATTTAGTAGTAGAAAAAAAATTTGTCTTTGGCTATAATAGAAGTTCTAAACCAACCTAGATCCAAGCTAATAAGAATTAAAGACCACAAATCATCTTTTGGCGATGAAGGAAATCCCGTACCAACCCAGATTCGGGTGTTTGATGGAAGATCAGATATCCACATCTGGTAATAATAGAAGTCCTGAACCATTCCTGCTTCAGGTTTTTGATTTGATGAATCACCTTTTTCGCTTTGAACTTAAGGAATCGTCCTTTTGGTCTTTTTGATTTGATTCAAAGAGCCACTTCTATTGGCTTCGATCGGCTGTTTTAGCCTTGTTCCCCAAGCGTTGGTTGTATGTGCCTTTGAATTTTAGTTCCCTTCCACCGGATGATGCATAAGTTGAGATGAAGGGTGTGCTTAGATGGATCTTCTAGAGTTTTGTTTCCTTTGTTAGGATTAAATGTGAGCAGAGGATGCACGTGCTCACAATGATCCTCCAGAGCATTTATTCCCTTCTTTGGGAATTGGCACAAACAGAGGTAGAGCGTACTCATCTAGGAGTAGAGGCAGGACATTTTGGCCAAAATATAGGCAAAGTGTACTCGTCTATGAGCAGAGGCAGAGTGTGCTTATTCTTTCCCTTCTGAAAAAACGAAGGACTTAAGCAGATGTAGGACATTCTCTTCTGTGAGCAAAGTTATGACATGCTTAACCCGAGCAGAGGCAGGGCATACTATTCTGCAAGTAGTGAGTGCTCATTTAGATGCTCCGCCGCGACCATTTCTAGTATGGATCGGAGCTTGCACTTTCGATGCTTTAACCTAGCCCCCTCTGATTTGGGCATGGATAAAGACTAACACATCATCTCCCCCCTCTGGTGGGTTCCTTGCCTTGGCCATCCTTGACGGTGACAAGGGTTTTTATCCATTTGTGATTAGACCCACCTTGGGTTATTTTGAGCTTTTCCAAAGTTTATGAGGGTTTTTGTACCCTCGTTTGTATGGATATTCTGGAGAAGGGTCTTCTTCATTTGTTTATTATTGAGAAGTGTGGTTTCGAATGCTTTGCATTTCATGCCTTGGGCGTAAGGCTACCATTTGGTTTGCATAATTACAATTTTTTTTATATATGGTTCTCTGGTGAATCATCCAGGATTCCTCCCAACTTGGACTCAGCTGACCCTCTGATGGAGTCTTTGCATTAACTGTTTCCTTTTGTGAGACCAAAAATTTGGAGGGTTCTAGTTTTAACCCTTGAATCGTAGTATTTAATGATTTCTCTTTTTGACACTTAATCATTCCAATGGTTTTCTCATCTCCATCCCTTGATTTAGGTCTAGAGGCATAAACTGTCCTTTCGTAATGAGGGAATCTCAACCTCAATTGGGAACATGGCTCTACATTCTTAAGTTGGATGAGAGGCGTCCGCCTTGTCGTTGCCCTGGCGGAGGTTCAATGATCAGGGTGCTAAGGGTGGATCTCCTACCCGATTTCTTTTCGCTTGATCCAGTCGTTTCTTGTGTTGGTAGTTTTTCTTGTGACCTTAATGATTCCGTTTGCCCTCGAGTGTGCTATGGAAGATAGCTCTTCATGATTTTTTTTGTGGTGTCATGTGAGTTTTTCTTTCTCATGTCGCATCCCATTATTTAGTACAACCTTATAAGAGATTCCAAAATGCGATCGTATTCTTTATCACAAACTCCTTATTCTTTTCTTTGATATGACAGTCAGAAGGGTTTCCGTTTAAACTCGAATGAGTAAGGTAATCTCTTGCTACCACCGTATATTCAGCTCCTTCCTTGGCCCCAATTGTGGCTTCATGGTTTTGTTGACACTTTTCACATTCCTTATTATGTTCCACTACTTGATTGACCATTAGCGAATAATAATTCTTTTTTTTTAACTTTATTTTGCCAACATTGCTTCCGTTGATATCTTCATGCGTCTCCTTTAACAACCTAAATATACCACTTAAAGGTTATATCTTCTGGAAAGGAGGACATGTATTCTTTCCCCTGAGCATTTCGCTCATGCTGATCAAGTTAGGAATTTGTTGTTTATTCCCTTGATGTCCCTTGCTGGATAATTCCCTTTTCACAAAGTCGATTCACTACGAGGAGTACCAAGCAACCTAATTCTTAGAATAATTTTCTTAGACCCCCTTGATGGTCCTTCTATTTACCCGGCTGGCCACAATTGATTATCTTCTTATCGATAAGTCGATGACTAATCTTTCTCCTTAATATATAAAATATGCAGAATGAATAAGAATATGCAAATGGCTGATGACATGTAAATGAAGGTCTACCCTCTAAGGGAGTCACACCAACTATCTTATGTGGGAGAGTGCATGTATTATTGTTAACCCCTCTTAGGAGGTACTCCGATTATCAGAGGTTTTAATATTTTTAATCATATTATCATTGCTTGGAAATATGGAAATGGGAGGATCCCCAATCATGGGTTCCATTCAACTAGCCTTTTCTCCGCTACCTGTCCTAAACATGTAATGACACTTATTTATATTAGGAGTGGCGTAGTTATAAGTAAAAAAAGGGACCAAGATATGCCATTAATCAAAGAAGTAATTTAAGATAAGAAACTTATCGTTCAAATTTATCGTAATGTGGCGACATTTCTGATCGCCTTTTCAAAATATGCTTTCGTTTTCTATGGACTTAGCTTCTTTTTCATTAGATTAAGGTTTTGTGCCTATATGCCTTATGATAGGAGCAGTATCTCTTTTCTCGATCTAGCTTCAAAGAATCTTTCATAGAGGGATCGAAACCGAGCTTTTCGGCCTTTTGTTCCAGTGTCGAACATCTCTTTGCATTGACTATCTTTTCCATATAAATAAACCTATTGGCTTTGGAATAAAAATCTTCTAAGCTTTTGCATTCTTTTAGAGTGAGCTCTTTCCAAAGGGGAGATGGTGTAAGCAGCTCCGATCGAGCGGCTGTTAACTATTCTCTATCCGTTGCTCCTTCTACTCTGAGGGACTTGGTTATAAATCTCTTTAGATATATGGCAAGTGATTCTTCTGTTTGATATTGACCCTAGCAAAAATGCTTTAACGTTGAATCTTTAAATCATAAAACTGTACGTTGAATATAGTGGACAGCTGTCCCCAGGATGTTATGGTTGGGCCCTGATATTGCCTGTACCACCTTGCAGCCTCCTCTCGAAGAGTTGTTAGGAAAACTCTACATCGAAGTGCTTCAGAAGTGTTATATGCATCCATATAACTTTCAAACCAATAGAGGTGGCTTTCTGGATCTGTAGTCCCATCATACATGAAATAAGGCATTTCTATACTAGCTGAAATCTCGCCCTTCATTATTTCTTTGGAGAAGGTCATTCCCAGTAGTTTTCGATCATTTATTAACGGTAGATTCCCGCTTTCTCCTAAGTCTTTACTCTCTTAGTGGCTTAAATGCCTTTTTGCCAATCTACATTGTCTTGAAAGTTTGGAGGGAATTTAACTTGCCTGTCAAATTCTTGCGGTATTACCATTGGCCTTTATTTTGTGGGGTTCCACGTTGGAGGACCTTTGAATTAACTCCACTTCAATAATCCTTCTGGTGGAGTCAATTTGTATAGCCAACCGTAATATTTCCAACTTGTCACTTACTTCCCTTGTAGGGGTTGAGGGGCCTTCGACTTCCAAGGTCATCATATTAGGCTTTGATAGTGTTCTACCTTTCAGGGCGAGAAATGCATTAGAATCTTGTTCCTTTCCCTTTCATACCTTAACAATTTTCAATCAAGGTCTTGCATCTTCGAAGCTTAGTCCAATCCGGGACGGAGCATCACAGTTAGATACGTGGCTGTAAACCGCAAGGTCGGTGGTTCGAGCCCTCTTTCTAGCGCCAAAATGTTAATGATATTTTTCATTAACACCGAAGATAGATCTATGGAAGTAGGCTTACGGGGAAAATGGGGTTATTTATCTTTTAGGAGTTCGATTTAGTTCACTGTTTCCTAGATATCAAGGTTTAGAGCCTAAAAGATTAGTTATTCTTCCCTCAATGTGGTGAAAATCATGCTTAAGCGACTCGAAAACCAACAGTTATGTAACGACCCACATTCTACGCATTGGAGGATCGTAGAATATTTATTTCATTATCATAGGAGGTCGTATAGTCATGTAACTTTGGGGAACGACTATTGGGGTCATTTCCCATACTCACGATTTTTTTCGATTTTTAAATGACCGTTTTACCCCTGGTGAATCGTTTCGCCTATAACTTTTGATTGGTAGGGAGTTTTGACCTGAAACCACTTCCTTTGGATTCGGATGATGGTTTACCTTTCGGTAGAGTGGTCACATTAATCAAACGGACTTACCGTTTGGGAGGTATGGCTGAAATAAGGTTTGGAAGGTGAAAAACAACTTAATCGGGCCAAATGGGTTGATTAGCAGCTAGGCCCGTTGGGAGATTTCGAGATTAGGGTTGCATAAAGGTTGAAAAGGGTTAGAGAAACCCTTCTTTGTCATTTTTACATCCGCCACTTACCTCTCCTCAATGCTAACAATGACCTTTACCTTCTAAATCACCCCCAAATCACTGTTTGAGCATATATTAGCCTAATCAACATCATATAAAGGCAAATCAACACCAAATCAGAGTTGGAGCTGCTGTATTGCATAGGAATTCAACAAAAAATAGTAGAGAAGTTCAGATCTATAATTCACTTTGGCTAAGGTGAGTGATTTGCGTTGTTTTTCACTAATTACGACTAATTAGGGGTGATTAGTGTTAATTAGCGAAATTATGCATGTTAAAAATTTGTAAAATTCCTAAATATTATTTTAGGGCTCTGATAAAAATTTGGGTTAATTTGGATATATTTTGCTAATTGTATGGTTAAGTCATGATTAAGGGGATTAAGGAAAAAACATGGGTTTTGGGTATGTTTGATCCACACAAACATGCCATATTATTTTTTTGGTGTTTATGGTTGATAATGCATGTTGCTATTACTAGTTGGAATGATTTGTGATTGTTTAGTAAAGTTAGAATGGTCAAAAACGCCGTCATATAGCGTAAATAGCTTGTTGGAAAAGTTGCAGAAATTGGTCAGACCCGTTCGTGACTAGCATATCATGACTAGACCGTGACTCCACCCCTCACGAACCGAAGCCACCTCCACGAACTGGTACAAAGACCCATGAACCGGATCATCAACTCGAACCATCTTCATGAACCAGAGATTTGGGGAGCCACAAACCACGAGCGAGTCAACGATGCCACGAGCCGATCACCTGGAGGGATCCACGGGTCGGTGACTCGTCCACGAGCCACTCCTCCGAACCGAGCATGTATCACGACCCAAACAGAGATCCATGAGTGGATCACAAGCAATGAAAGAAAGGGGGATCATGACCCGGACTGGAGAATCACGAACCGCACATATCTGAACTGAAGTATGAACATGAATGGAAGCCTGGAGCAATGAAACGAATAGGGATGTTGACCAGAACCCGAGATGCAAAGGTAGTCCAAATGGGAAGTTATTACCCAGGATCCAGATGGGAACCAACGAGCTAACTTCATGATTGGACTTTGCTGCGGGACATGTGCAAAGGGGTTATTGATGTTTATAGCTTTGACTCACCACTGAGAGACGGATTAGCGGCTATAGATCAGTGCAATGGAGTTGTTATGACTCCATGGGGCAAAGTGATCGTAGCAGGGCTATGAGCTAGTGCAGTGGAGTTGTCATGATTCCATGGGGCAGAGTGGACATAGCAAAGTATTAGTGGTTACAGATCAGTGCAGTGGAGCCATCATGTCTCCAGGGGGCAGAGTGATCGTAACAAAGAATTCGGTGATCAAAGTGGTGGATATCGTATACTTTACGCACTGAGTGAGAGATGTGAGGATGATTGCTATTTTTGATGTTTTCTATCACCGTGGCATGTACACCCCTCCCCATTATTTTCACACCATGTGTTAGTGTCACCTTAGAGTGTCGTACATCCTGTTGTGCTAACTCTTTGGCTGCAGGTCCAGGTTCGTGTATGGTTATGTATACCTGTCATTGCTCTATTTTGTTGCTTATCGCTCAAACCAGACTTTTTGTCTGACCCAGAGTTTTATGTCTCTTCTTATTACTCTGGGTGCTCCTAAACGAGCAGACTAGAGACCGGTTCGCTGGTCATGCACGAGTAGCTATCCGGAGACGAGCAGGAGGCTTACACATGTCATTTCCATATATTCTCCCTGTGTTGTTGCTGGTCACTACTTTGGGCATTATTAGTGTACCTTCCTATTTTGCTTTAGAGACAGTTTTTAAAAGTTGTAATAATGATGGTTTAGATCATAAGATGTATTTTTTATCTTTCCGCTGATATGATGGTTTAGTTTTCAGCTTATGCACTGTCTCGCCTGTTTTATATCAAGTTATGTTATTATTATATTTTTGTTCCATGCATTATGAGATATACTGTGACGACCCGAAATTCCAAATAAAGGAAAGCCCAAATTGTTTTGAGAACACGACGCATCAGAACACAAACTGAAGAACATTTTATTGCTTTTTACAACAATTACATCAGAGTACAAGAATATATCAGAGTGCAGATAAAAAAAATATACATTGGAAATACAATATCAGAGATTACATATTTACATTTTACAATAGCAGCGAAAAAATAATACAAAATACAACTGAAATAAATACTTGAATACAAAGCTTTCCGAATATTGCTTCAGCTGTAAACCAGGATCTTGTGAATATATGTCTACAAAACCGAAACTACTAGCTGCCCGTGCGGAAAAATATGGGCACCCAGAGTTTAGGTTAAAACAATAAACTCCAGGTCAGTCATGGGACTGGTATGAAAACTCAAAAACAGTTATAAACTTTTATTTTAAAGTTGGATATTTCAGTGCATAAAACAACGCAATGCTTTTTAGAAAAATGAAATCATCATAAGACTCAGGTCCCATCACACAATGCAACACAAACCAGAGGATGGAGTTTTACCTTATGATGATTAAACATGCTTGATATGCAAAAGTTCTCTTTCATACTATATAAGTGCATAGTGTAGAAATAAATTTCGAATATAAATGTATCATTCTAGACGGCATGGGTACCATAATATCATGTCGCCATACTAGGTTCTACAACTAAAACTGTAAAGTTTCGTATTGGAAGTTGGGTTTCAATCATGAACCAAGGCAAAATATAGTCCTTACCGAGTTCGAGACTGTCTAGCCCCATCCTCAGGATACAGTCGCAACTGCACCTTGGATCAGCAGGGCCGGTCATCCGTCGATGATTGGCAATACAGTAAACTATATGTTAGCCTGCCCTTTGGGGCATAAATATGAGCCACTAAGGACTCCATGTCATATCCGAGGCCTCATCATCCATCATCCACATAAGTAAAATGCCAGACCGTGTAAAAACCTGACACAACTTTTAGCTAGAAACTAACATATGTCAATTTCCCTGGTTTCCTTTGTCCGGTTTTAGGTTCATACCGGGTTGTGAGGTTCGCGAAGTCACGTCATACCACAAGGCCCTGCTTTACAACAAAAGCCTTGATCATCTTCATCTTAGCGTGCCACGTTGACAATTCACACGATGCAATTGATAACTATTAATACACAACCTCTAAGGGTGTTGGGCAAGAGAATAAATTCTCCGCCACCAACGGTCGTATATTAATAGAAATCAATTTACATGGAACAAAATTCAACGTTAGACATACATCCATTTATAATCTTATGCTCCAGGTCTGAGCGAAAGCCAAATTTGTACAAATCAACACTACGTCCGGATAACTACCATCTTAGCCCCGTCTTGGGAGCAAATCAATCAAGGGCCTCAACACTAGTTACCCATTCGATGTGAAGATTGTAACAACCCGAAAATCTGGGCCAGTTTAAAATTTTTATTTTGGAAATTTTAGCGAATGTTGAACATTTAAAATGAATTATTTTAAATAATATCGACGAGAAATTTATTTTGAATAGAATTCTAACGTATATATTATACACGTCGTCGTTAGAATATAAATAATTATATATAATTATAAATAGAATTGAAAATGGCGCGGTAGTTCGATAATTCGATTTCAAACTTCAATTGAACATACCGGGTGCAAAACAATCCGGATTTTAGTGAAACCAAAAACATTAGGATCTAATTGGGAATATCATTCCAACGAATCCGAAAAATTGAAATTTCATAGCGGGAATCAAAAGATATGTCCAGTTGAAAATTCTGAATAGTCGCTATGGAATTCAGGCCCTTAAAAATTGACATTTTGCAAACGACCTCGGATTTCGACGAAACCACTTTTGTTGGATCCGCAGTGTCAGGTTATTTCTAGATTCCAAATTTCATAATTTTTCGAATCAATATGTGAGCGTGGCAAAGGGAAACGCGTTTGACCAGTTCTAGTTGATTTTAATCGACTGGAAAATGGCCATTTTTCTAACGGTCTCAGAATTCGACGAAATTAGTTTTGTTAGGACCGTATCGTCAATACGAAGCTAGAAAATATTTTTCGGGAATTTTCAGAGTTTGTATGTGACCCCAGTAAATTGAAATGTGCATTCAAATTCAATATATAGAGTTATATTTTGATTTTAACGAAAACTGATTGTAATGGTCGAATCAGCCTACGTGACATAACCCATTGTGTTCGGTATGGGGGTAATTAGCTATGGACGACAGGCGATGGGCCTCGTTTAGAGGTCGTATGAAAAAGTCAACTTTATGGAAATTAAATAAAATAAATAAATTAAAATTCAAATAAACCTCTCTCCCACCTACCCCCTATTCTTTCATTCTGCCCCCCTTTTCTTTCATCGTTCATTCAGAAATAAATAAAAAAAATTCCTGGAGCCCTGAATCCTCGCCACCGCCCTCCTCCAACGAAAGCCGCCTCCGACGAGAAGCTCCGCCCGCCTCGCCCTCGATCGACGCCCTCCGCCATGCGCGACAGCGCCTCCACCCGCAGCCAAGACCCCCAAATCCGCCGCTCCTTCTTCCCCGACCTCCTCCTTCGAACCTGCCCTCTCCCCATCGAGCACCCCCTCCGACCTCCTCCTCACCCACTTCCGCCGCTACCTCCTCCCTCCATTTCCCCTAAACCCGAAACCCCTAAAACCACCGACCAAGTAGACCCCCTATCTCCAGTAAATGCAGTGAGTCTCCCCTCTCCGTTTTCTTCTTTTATTTTATTTTATTTTTCTATTTTCAGTTATCATTTTATTTGATTTTATAACTGAATTTTATTCGATAGGAAAATTAGAGATAGAATTTTTATTCGATAGGAAAGTTAAAGATATGATTTTTATATGATAAGGAAGTTAAAAATATAATTTTTATCGTATGTAAAAGTTGAAAATATAATTTTCATATTATATAGATAATAAAAATATAATCTTTTATATTGTAGAAGGATAAAAATATGATTTTTACATAGTAGGAACCATAAAAATATAATCTTTATAAGATAGAGAATATAAAGATATCATCTTTGTATATGTAGCGAAATAAAAATCCGATTTTTATTATATATACATTGAAATAAAGAGGTGTTTTTTTATAGTGATGAAATAAAAACGAAATCTTTATATTTGAAAAGGCGAAATTTTTATATAGAGAGTAGCGATGTAAAAATATAATTTTTATCTATATAGTAGCGATGTAAAAATAGAATTTTTATCTATATAGTAGCAATGTAAAAATAGAATTTTTATCTATATAGTAGCGATGTAAAAATAGAATTTTATCAATATAGTAGTGTTGTGAAAATAGAATTTTTATCCATATAGCGTGATTATAAAAATAGGATTTTTATATACATAGCAACAAAGTAAAAATTCGATTTTTATATATTGAATAGCGAAGTAAAATTTCGATTTTTATATATTGAATAGCGAAATAAAAATGTGATTTATATATATGTAGTGACTACGGGCAGGGAAAGTGGCAAAAGGCGAGAACGATGAAGATTTCTCTAAATAGAAGAGTCGTGGCGTTTGGAATAGCTATTGGTGAGAACTTCTCACTCAAATTTCCTTTTCTAGTTATATATATATACTAGGATGCAGACGGTGCTTAGTAGCACCCGACACCCGTCATCCACAGACCATGGATGGCTTGTTTGTTTAATTGATGTGTTGTGAAATTTGTTTGTGTTGTTGATGTGAAATCGATAATAAAACGAGAATGTGTTGAAATAAATTAATTATCGTTAAAAATATAATTTTTAACGTGAATGTGAATAAATAAATATTTATAAACAAATCGGCCGATTTGTTTATATACACTGATTTGACTGATATTGATTGGGTTCGATAAATTTTACACATCGCCCAACTGCACAAATAAAAATTTGTGTTTGTTGATTTGAAACCCCGCACGGGTGTTGGGATGATATTTGGCGCACACTAATCCCAATTATTTAATTGTATGTCGATCGATTGGTCGACAGGCTGTGTAAGCGTTAATTATTCATATTTGATGCTTATGCAGTTGTGTGGTGCACTTTGGATGATGGTTGATTGTTTGTCATTGCTATTATATACATGTGTTGTGTGGAATCCATATAATTAACGTTATATGGTGATTGATTGGGCCTCATTCCAATCGGGAAAATAATGAATATTATAAAAGAAAATTCATGTGTTGAATATAAAAATAGTCATGTGTTGACGATGTTCATGTGTTGAAAATATTCGTGTGTTGAGTAAAATATTTTAATAATAAAATTTACATCTTTATCATATTTAAAATTAGAACTACTTTACGGTTGAAGTCTAATTAAAAATCAAACGATAAATACCATAATTTTATAAAATATTTTACATAACAAAAATAGTGATATGTTGACAGTACTCATTTGTTGAGATTAGTCAAGTGTTGAAAGAAATATAGATTCATGTGTTGAATAGAATAAATATTCATTTGTTGAATAGAATAAAGAAGTTTTTTCAAAAATATAAAGTCGTGTTGATTAGAGATGCGTTATTTTGACGCGAACGATATTTATATCGATTTTATTCGTTTTATAATGAATATTGAAAAGTGATTTCAAAATTTAATATTTTGAAATGAAATTCAAATTAAATTAGATTAAAATTCAAACGGAAATTGAATTGAATCAATTTGAAATGAATTCGAATCGAATAGAAAATGAATTCGATTCGAATTGAATAGAAAGTGAATTTGAATTTAAATTGAATAGAAATGAATTCAAATTGAATTAAATTGAAATTGAATTAAAACGAATAGAAATCGTTTTGAATGAAATTTAAAAGGAATGGAAATTGAATTGAAATCAATTTGAGATGAATTCGAATTGAATTAAATAGAAGGTAAATTCAAATTGAATTGAATTGAAACGAATTCGAATTAAATAAAATTGAAATAAATTCGAATTGAATTGAAATCATATCGATTTGAAATTGAAGATGAAGTTGAAATTGTTTTTGAAACGAATTTAAAACGATTTATAAAATACGTTTTAAAAAGAAATCGACGAAATATATATATATATATATATATATATATATAAATATATTATATATAATGGCCTGAATAAAACGCGCCGCGCCGCGGTAGTTCGTGAATTTCGACCATTAACTTCGAATTGACGTTGCGGGAGATCCGACCGTCGGATTCTCCTAAAACCGAAACTGTTGGGTTCGTATCGAAAAGAGCTTTCCAATGAATATTAGAAATTTAAAATCTAACGGTTGGATTTGGAATTATGTCCAAATCAAATTTGGAAAAGGTCACTGTAAGTGCAGTTCGATGGCCGTTGATGGAAATCGACTATACGGGCCTTGATAAAATAATTAAAAATATTGATAATTTGTGTAAAATCATAATATGTGAATTGAAAAGAACTGGGATGAAAAACTCCACATTTGAAATGATAAAAATAGATTTTTATCGAAATGAACTAGTTTTGAACTAGAATTAAAATCAATTTATTTTTGAAATAAATAAATTGTATTTGAAAGTGATTTTAAAAATAATCAATATTCCCAATACGTGAATTGGACTGGAGTTGAATCAAAATTATCTTCGGAATATTTCGATGCTGGTTTTCGTGACTATACAGATATTGTTATGGGAATTTGAAAGATATATTTTATATCGTTATTTCCAATACGATATTTGTGGGTTCCAGGATTTGATATTGAATATAAGTCGGTATATTTTCTATTCAGAGCCTTGTATTTAATATCAAATATGTTTTTGGGTTTATCGTGGGCGGTGTTTTGAACAACACCTATTCTTTAACCCGATTAACAAAAGAGTGTGATTTTGGGTTTATCGTGTTTTAGATGACATTGGTTCTTTAACCCAGTTAAAGGCAGGATATTGATTTTTGAAAAGATTAAAACTAAGTGGAGTTTTAATGAATCTTTAATTAGATTGAAATGTGAATTGATAATTTAAATTATCAAATCTGAAACGTGATCGAGAATGGAGTACCACCAGTTTTGCTCCGAAGCGATAGTTAAATCTTTAATTAGATTTGAACGTGAGATGGTAATTAATTTTACCGATAACACCGTGGTATTAGATATGGAGTATTGCCAGTTTTCTCCATGGGATATATAGGTTGGGATTGGGAAATAAAATAAATAATTACTTCGGTGTGGTTCGCTAATCCCGACTAGTTTGAAATGATATCCAAAGGAAGATTATAGAATAAATTTAGAAGATTATCTTGGATAAAATTAATGGGAACCTTTCCCTTAGAATGTGATTTTGTGAACAAAAGAATATTCTGAATTGGAATGAGGCGTTCGTTGTGTTTGTGTAACATTTGTTTACTATACACGTGGGTTATTCAGAAAGGTCGGGGTTATACCCATTCTGAATAACCGATTCGACGAGATGTCGAACATGAAGACGGTGGTGGAAGACCGGAAGTCTTCACATCGTTTGGGTGATTACTGATGATCTCGATTGGGCTGTACACCCGAGATGAGGGAAACCGTTGGTGATCGTCCAGACGTACTTGGAGATGGATGGATATGCGAGGAAAGTGCCTCCGGTTTCGTTCAGACCCAGAACGAACTTGTAAATGGATTGTGTGTCTGACATTGGATTTTATTCTGTGTTGATTGATCTCTATTAAATATACATCTGTTTGGCGGGGGAGAATTTATTCTCTTGCTTAACGCCCTTCTCTGAGACATACGAGCTCAGAGGTTGTATATCGATGGACATCAGTCGCATGGAGTGAATTGTCAGTGTGGCACGCGTAAGTGGCAATTGATCAAGGATTCTGTTGAAAAGCAAAGTCTTGTGGTTGATGATCAAAGCACGGCCTGTGTGGCGTAGCTTTGTGTATAACGTGAATTCGCGAGCCTCACACCTCGGTATGTGTCAAAAACGGGATAGTGACTGCAGGGAGAGCACGACGTTTCTTTCTAGCTAGGGTGGTGTCAGTGACCTACCAGCCCTGACATTTATATACTTTTCACCTGTGTGGTTGTTGGAATGCGAGGCGCCTCAGATATAGGTCTGTAAGGACCGGGAAACGTGTGTTCAGGAATAACTAATCCTCAAAAGTAAGAGAGGACCGGCCCTGAAGATCCAAGGATCAGAGTGAGGTCCTGGGACATTTGCTAGAGTGTCTCGAACGCGGAGAGGAGCTTGCCCCTTGCCTCGACTCATGATGGAATACAATTTCCAATACGTGTGTGTCGGTTTTATTTGTAGAGCCTAGTATGGCGACATAGTAGATGGTAGCTATGCCGCCTATGATTGATACTTATGATTGAAACTGTTTTGACACTATGCACCTATAATATTATCAAATAATGTGTTTTACACGTATCAAGCATGCTTTGGCTGTTATACGGTAAAAACCCTATCCTTCGGCTTGCGTTGCATTGTGTGATGGGACCTGGGTCTTATAACAGCTTCATTTTTCTTTATTTAGCATTGCGCTGTTTGTTTTATGCACTGGTATTCTTGGGAGGAAACCCGTTCCGTGTTATACGGCGTGGTCCCTTGATTTACCTAACTTTAAAAATAAAGATTAATAACTGCTTTAGTTCTCACACCAGTCACATGACTGACCTGGAGTTTATTGTTTTAACCTAAACTCTGGGTGCCCCTATTTTCCACACGGGTAGCTAGTAGTTTTGGTTTTGCAGATTTATATCCACAGGGTCCTGATTTACAGCTAGAACGATGCTCGGAAAGCTCTGTATCCGTGTTTCACTATCAGTTGTGTTTTGTATATTTTTCCGCTGCTATGTAATTTATTGTAATCTCTGATATTTATCGAATGTAATTTATTCATTCATACTCTGTATATTCTTGTATCTGATGGAATTGTTGTAATAACAATGAAATGTTCTTCTGTTTGCGTTCTAATTTGTCCTGTTCTCAAAACGATCAGGGGTTTTGAACGGTCTTAGTCGGTTTAACGATTGATTCAGATCGAGCGAAATTCCTTGCCGTTACAAAGATCGTCAGTCTTCAATCGCCGTCTTCAATTCTTCCATTTAAAACGTCGTATGATTATTTGAAATGAGTATAACTCGGTCTTTTCAAATAATCTTCGCATAATTATCATTTAAATTATTTCATAACGTTATTACTTATCACTATTTTTATTTTGATAAAAGTAGATATAAATCATTCCATGTAGTCATTAACATATAAGGACAACGAATCAACCAAACAAATAGCGTACAATCATATTCATGTATCATATCAAGGTATCATGTTCAATGAACATTTCAATTCCATTCCCACATTTATTTATTAATGAATAACAACTAAAATGTAACTTTCAATTTATTCTTTTACTGCATAGAAAATTTCATTAAAACATCTCTTTTTCTAATTTAATTACACTACAAGTAAATAAATGTTTTCCTTTTCTTCTACATGTCCTATTTACATGAGAATGTAAATGAAAGTGTCATTGAAAATAGTTCTATTTTATTTACATGAGAAAATGTAAATTTCTATTTCATATTTTATTTACATTCTTTCTCTCATTTTATTGGAAATGTAGTATTTCCTTCTTATTCTTTACACTATAGAAAAATGTGAAAAAAAAATTATTCCTTTTTTTTACACCATATTCTCTTTTATTACATTATAAAGAATGTAATTCTTCTAACTTCTTTTGTTACAAAAAAAAATGTAATATTTCTTCTTTTGATTACATTAAGAAAAATATAATTGACATTATACTGTAAAATCCTATCTTTCAATTGCATGGTAAAATGTATATAATTTATTTCATATCTTATACATTGTAATTGTAATAAATTCAAATTATACTTCAATTACATTAGAAAATGTAAGTTATTCAAATACTACTTAATTACATTAGAAATGTGTCATTTCCTAATTAAATTAGAAATATAAAATTCCATACTTTAACTTATTTACATTATAAATGTAAAATGCATCCATTCATTTCTATTACATAAGAAAATGTAATACTTTCATTCTTTTCTATTACATAAGAAAATGCAATACTTTCATACACTAAAAGATATCATTTCATTATTACATTAAAATGTATTATTTCATTGTATAACTCGATTAAAAGTAAGCATTCATTCCATATTACATAAAAAAAATTCAATCCATTCTTTTTACACTTGAAAAATGTAAATTATTTCAATTCCTTCTTAATTACATCGAAAATGTAAATTATTTTCATGTCTTACATAATTACATAAAAAAATGTAAATTATTAAATCAAATATTGTATTCTTAATTACATTAAAAAGGTAATTTTATCATAATGACAAAATCTCTTTTTTTTAATTACATTAAAATGTAATTTACATTACGGTGTAAAATCTTATATTATAATTACATTTAAAAATGTAATTTCATAACATGGTAAAATCTTAACTTAATAAAAAAAATGTAATTTTTTTATTTCATGTACAAAATCTCATCTTTAATTACACTTAAAAATGTAATTTATATTACCGTAAAAATTCATATCTTAATTACATTAAAAATAAATGTAATTTATATGCGGTGTAAATTCATACCTTAATCTTAAATTTGAAAATTAAATAAAACTTTGTCTTTCCATATTCCTTTAATATTACATTAATATTATAATAATAATAATGTTTCAAAAAGTCAACTTTTGAAATTCAAACTCTCAGTATTAATTAATCATTTAATACTACGCTTATTCTTACAATATTATATTTTCAAAAATGTAAAATTTTGAATTAACTAATTATTAATTACAGCATTAACCTCTCACATTAGATTTATTGTTGCGGTTGCTGGATATGCCGAGCGGGTCCGGGCAGTCTTATACCCCAACTCAATCTAACCTCAGGTTAAGCATGTTTATTTTATTTTAATACCATTAAAAATGAATTCGAAATGTTAATTTTCAAATTTCAAACCTTTATCAATTATTGTATAATAAATAGAATTCATGGAAATATCTATTCCCGTGTAAATAGCGCAAGACTACTTAATCGGCTTCATGCACATTAAATAATATTTAATAACATTAAATTCACAATTAATTCTCTAACGGAAAATTATTTTGAAATCTTGTGAAGATCCTTTATTGGAATGAGACCCACATCAAAACCATTAATTAATGGATTTCAACTAATGTAACACCCCGTAATTCTGCGACATTAAGATTCTCAAATTAAAGTATAATTAATTTTTAAAAGAAAAATTAAAAGAAAAAGATCCATGCAGTTGTTTAATTTAAGTATTGTAACTAACATGAAAAAGAGAAGTAAGGAGAGAAAAATAATTATTATTGTTCTAAGATTTATTAACAAAAGCCTCTATAGCTCAGTTGGTTAAGGCATTGGATTTGTAGCATGGAGGTCGGGGGTTCGAACCCCGGCGGCGGCATAATTTTTTATCTTTGTTTTAGAGAGGGCCAATTGAACATGCAAATATATGTACGTATACAAATTCAAAATTTGAAAGGATAAGAACGTACATATAAGGAAATAAAGAATATATATATATATACACACATATGAGAATATAAATATATATATATATATGCAAAAATATATGTATACGAAAGATAAAATTCAAGATAAGGCTACAGTCAATGAAATATGGCAACATCATTTGAATTTTGAAAATAAAATGAAAGTTGTGCGTATATATATACGCGTAAAATGGTCGTTAGAGGAATTGCATACGTATAAGAATATTTCATGTGAATAAAACAGTTAAATAAATTCCAGAAATTCAAAAGTTTGAAAATCAAACTTTTACACCAAAATAGCTTGTGGGACCCAATGCTGACTCAGCATTGCGTGTATGATAAGGTTTGGCTAGATTCATCTACGTACCTGGACTATTTTCTTAACTAGGTTCAATGCTGACTCAGCGCTGCGTGTACGATAAGGTCTTGAGCAGCTATATAAACAGCCCTAGTCTTCATTCTCTTTGCACCAATTCTCTTCTATCCTTATGCTGCTAAGATTCATGGCTTCTTCCCCTCTTCTAAATTTTCTTAAATAAATAAAATAAAATATGATTCAAGACGAGGAGATGCTGCTAAAAGACTTTTAAGGAGGGATTCAAATCAAAGTTTCAAGTGAAGAATTCAAAGGCTAGCTCAAACAAGTTTCAAGCAACGACGCACGAATCATAGCCACGCTTTCCTTCTTTTCTAGATCTATTTTCTGTAAGTCAGTTATTTCTAGATTTGAACGTTTTTCTTTGTTCATGACATGAAATTAAAGGGATAAAAGAATATGCCAATTCTTTTTTCTTTCTATTCGAATCCGTGCCTATCTCTTTGGACCTAATTAAGAACTGTCATGATTCAAAGACAAATAAGACCGTGACTATGAAACTATGGACCTAAAACCATATGCCTATGACTATGAACATTTTCCTATGACTATGGACACGGCCTATGACTATGAACATTGCCTATGATTGTGACTATGACTATGAGGATTACTTCCTTGACAAAACCTATGCCTTTAATTAACATAAACTATTGCCTATGACATAACAAGGACATCTGTGATTAAACCTCCATGATTCATGACTAGGAAAGTGTTGCTTAAGTTCTGTGATTTTGAGATTGGGGCTAAACCCGATTATTTATTCTGCTTGTCCTTGGTCTTCTTTGGTTTTAGACTATGGGAATTTACCTATTAAGTTAGGTCTACCCATGTTCTTGAACCTACTCTGTCTATTCTTGGTTTTAGACCTTGGGAATTTACCTATTAAGTTAGGTCTACCCATGTTCTTGAACCTACGTCGTTATTCAAAACCATTTTATGCCAGTTGTTATATCTATCCTTTTCATAGCAATCTTTGGTTCATTCCCAATTTTCTGCGAATCTAGATTTATCTATAATCTAGATTGAATCACAATTATACGAACGGTGGGAATGCGATTTGGGGCAAAATATGAAATTTACTAAAACGTAGTTTAACTTGGAAATTGGCATAAATTGGGAACATGTATTATGGCATGTTCATAGAAATGGAAATTGGATAAATTTGACATAAATTATAAGATGTGTAATTTGAATCTTGTATTGACGTGTAAATCTAGCATTTACATGAATTGTGAACTAGAGTAATAAGTCTAGTTTGACATGAATTAGAATGTTAAATCAGAATTGGATTAGCTAATTTGGCTCGATAAGTATATTGGCATAAACTTGAAAATGGGCCGTAAGAATAAATGTTGACAATTTACATTAAAAGAGAAATTGGGAAATAAGTAAATTAGGATTAATTTACTTATAGAATTTGCCCTAAATGAGGAAATATTGATCTAGACAAATTAAAGATTTATTAACGACATCTCTTTTAATGAAACACCAGAAAGTTCTAGGGTGACAGAGAGGATAGTGTCTAGGCTTGAGTTTGGAAAATACAAGTTTCCTGCTCTCCCTGGCTATCCCTAACTGATCCGACGGACGGGATGGTTACTTTCAAAACCTGATTTGAAAATTAATCAAAACCCTTTGAACTAGAAAACACGAATAGGCCTAACCCGAGGTTAGACTGAGTTGTGATGTAAACCTGCCCGGAACCAACCGGCACATCCAGTAATCGCAACAATATCTGTCTAATGTGAGTGGTCATGACTTTAATTTATTTAGTTAAAGCTAGGACAAGAATGCTATGGTTAAGTTAACTAAGACACTTAACCAACTCAACATGATAACAAGACTGGTAGGTGGGGTTAGGTTCATACAGTTAAGCTAGAATGGGAGGGTTAAGTCCATAGGAACACTTAACCAACTTAACACAGTTAAGCTAGAATGGGAGGGCTAAGTCCATAGGGACACTTAACCAAACTTAACATCGTAACAAGACAAGATTTGTAGGGGATAAGTAACTAAGAAAACACTTATCCAAATTAACATGTTAACTAGACTAGAAGGTGGGGTTAAGTAAAGTTAATACACTTAGCCAATTTAACATGTTAATTAGACTAGAGGTTGGGGTTAAGTAATACACTTAGCCAAATTAATATGTTAACTGGACTAGACCATAGGGTTAAGTAAACTTGAACGCTTAACCATCAGAATATGATAAATGAATAGGGTTAAGTAAAAAGCATGAAGGGATAACACTTAACCAGTGTAATAGGATAAGGGAAGAGGGTTAAGATAGCTTGAATCGACTAAAGACACTTAACCAACCCAACCTGGCGAGAAAGAAAACTAAGTAGTAGACCTCAGTTGAAAAAGGGACTAAGTAGTAAAACTTAGTTAAGAAAACAAGGAATTTGGAAACTAAGTGGTAAACCTTAGTTAGTAGAACTAAGTAGTAATTCTTAGTATAACACGAAGGAGCAGACATCCATCTAGTTTTAAGAAGGCTCCAACGAATTGGGTTACGAAGCCCGAGGCTTCGAGGGGACGTGAGGGTACTCTTGGTATCCCTCTGTGAGGCTGCAGATGATCATCCTGGGCTCACAGAGGTTAAGGTCTGCGTTAGAAGAACCGAGGGTATGCCTTGGTTGCAATATATATGTGGCAACCTAAAGACTAGGATGGACCAGCGTGATTCGGCGAGAAGACGGTAGCCCTGTGATAGCAACTCGTCGTCTACCATCCATCTTGAGTCAATCGAGATACGTGAAGCGGAAAGGCGGAGAACTCCAAAAGACCATATACTTGCTATCTAGTTATGGTTGCGGATGGCCATAGGATAGTGGGGCACCGGGGGCCGGCGTATAGTTCTCATTTTACAAGGTGTGCCTTTCATTAGTTGAGGGAGGGGTCAAGTGGGACCATAGCCACTGAAATAAAAACAGACCTTAGCATCTGCATCGGCAGATATCTGAAAGCTCCTGACCGAGTTCTGTATTCCTTGATTTGCCCTGACACATGACTCGCACCGCACATTACAGGACATGTGCATCTAGACAAGCGATAACGATTCGCGATACATGCATGGGGAAGTATAGGAACATATACCACTCTAGGTAGTGTGTCCTATACTTGTGGGCATCGTTCGACAGGTAGCATAATCCCTAGTTGGACTAGGTGGCATAAATCCTGAATCTGAGAAGCGTTCAGCAGATAGCGTAAACTCTAGTTGAATCTAGAAAGCACTGGATATAAAACCCTAGATTAGATCTAGGTAATAAATAATAAATGGATGCTCGAAGGCAATGGAAAATACTGGGATTGAGTTACTAGTTGGGACACTAGTTAGGTGGTGCAGAGATATAGAAACCAGTATAACAAGGAAATAGCGAAGCGGCGAAAGTATTAAAGCGTATCCAGTTTATCTTATCTTAGCATATCTTGTGATTACCTTGTCTAATCTTGTTGACCCTATCGTCATGGTGTAATCTTGTATTCAGTTAATTCATGTCGTTTTGTTTTCCATGTTCACATGCTAGAAGTTACTGAACTTACTCAGGCTTTATGTCTGACTCTGTTTTTCTTTCGTCTTCTTTTCTTCCGTTCCCCCCCCTCCCCCCCAGGTAGTAAAGGAGGGAATAGTTTAGCTCAGGTTAAGTTGGACTGCCACTCTTTCCCAGCTTGAAGATTTGTCAAAGTTTGCTTGGATTCTCTTTTCAGATGCTGTGGCTGGCTCTTGCTAAAATCGGGGAATATAAATGTTGTTTTTATGCTTCTTTATTTTGTAAGACAGATGATAATCTTATATTGTAAAGAAACCATTGTACAAACTATTTTATCAATAAAGCAAAGTTTTATTTTCCGCTGTTTAATTTCTGTCTGTCTTGTAATTTATCTGCATCTTTTACCCTAAATGCTCCACAGAACTTAGTGCATTCCCTTTGTGAGTGACACTAACGGATGTGGGGTGTTACAACTAACATCTTTTCATTACCCAAATTACCTTCCAATCACAACATTAAATGACATTCATTCATTCATTTATGTAATAGACATTCAAACAAAATACATCAAATTGACATTCAAACAACATACAATAGTTTTAACAACAAAATCCAAATAATAATAGATTATATGTGCACTTGGGCGATGTGTGAAAATATCTGCCCAATCAACATATGCAAGTCAGTCAACTTGTATATGGCAGTGTAACAATTTTTAATTATCATGCATAATCATAAATTCACATTAATTAACATGTTACAAATTTTCAGACTTCAAACATTGCATTTCAACCAAACATTAATACACCACAAATCATGCATAACAAAGAATTAACTTACAAACAAATCATCCTAGGAATTTAAATATATTTATTTATGAAAATAAATAATTGTTGAAAACAAAGATTGAGTGAGAAAAGAGTTCTTACAAAGATTTGACTTTATCATGCCCAAATGGGCGGTTTCGGGCCCAATTTTGGCCCAAAATTTAACATCCTTAGAATTGAGCGAAATTGGTGCCTATGCATTGCTAAAAATACACTGATCATGGCAAACCCTGTTTCGAGTCATTTCGAGTTCGTTACAAAAAGTTATGCTTTACTGAAGTTTGGACAATTTAAATAATTATTTAAAATTCGTGAAAATACCTAAAAAAATTGACAGTCTCCAAATTGGGCAAAATTAGTGTCCCCGCGAAGGTCTCGATGCCACGATCACAACGCATCAGAAATCATTAAATTTCGACTTCGTATGAGAGAGTAATACAAGTTTGAAGTTTGAACACATTGATTAAATAATTAAAAATAGGAATACCCAAAATCTGGTCAACCCTCCTCTTGCCAATTTTGACTGCCCATAACTTTCTCCTCCGACCTACGATTGACCTGAAACCACCGCCCGTCTCTTCGTCTTGGCAAGACGCACCACCACCAGAAAGCGCCGCCGTCGATGATGCTCCGGCCGCCGGAATCTGGCCAGAAAGTGAAATTCGCTTTGCGGGCCTCATAGGCCGCCTCGATGCTCCAAAAATTCTGAAAAAATTCCAGCACCTGTATCTCGAGAAGACGAAGAACTTTCACATTGACCACTTTCCCCAGTTCTTATTAGATTAGCGGGAAAAAAATCATTTACATCTGCTGCTTTTTAATTTTGAAAATCAAAAAGTTTGATCCGAAATTCTGGTGAATCCGAGCACTGTATGACAAAACTGATGACATCCATAGCTTTGTATCGTCGAGGCCTTCGTTTTGATATATAATTTGTTTCGTGTAACAACCCTAATTTTAATAACATGTTGAAACTAGAAATCAGGGTATAATTAATTTTTAAAATAAGAATCAAGGAAACGGGTTACGCCATTGCGTTCGTCTCGAAATTTTACATGAAATAGAATCCGAGTTTTCGAAAATCGGAGTCCAGATGAAGAAGTTATGGCTTGTACAAGTTTCACCGGTTTTTAGGTAGCACTGGACCAGGGGGTCGACCTACCCCCCAGGTCGACCACAGTGTCGACCTCCCCCTTTAGAGGTCGACTTGGTCGGCCTGTTTTGACCCAGAACTCATTTTTGAAGCCTGAGACGTGTTTTGACGATCCGGATTGTTTTTAGGGTTAATCTAAGGGCCTAAACTAGTTGCTACACCTATAAAAACACCCTTAGACCTAACCTAATTCATATCAAATCATTCTTACACCATTATGCTGCTGAACTCCCTCTTGAACCATGGCCGCTGCCCCCAAATTGAAATACAAACATTCAAACTCAAATCAATTCAAAGAACAAAGCTTCAACAATGATTCAAGACAATAAATCAACAACGCCGCAACATTTTTACAACAAAAGCAGTTCCTAATTCACTAGCCAAGCTCTGTAAGTGCTAGTTACTTATAGATTTAAACATTTAATTATAATATGGACATGAAATAAAGTGGAATTGGATCTAAGTATGTTTATCGATTCAAACCTATTTCTGTTGCTCCTTGAATCTTGAGTTTTTGAGACTTGTCTATCTTTATTCTCATGTCAAGTTCATGATCTATTCAGCCTGTTGTAAATCAGTTTTCTCAATTCATGTTGATATTATTATCAAGTTGTAATCTTCATGCCTATGATGATGTTTTTCTCTCTGATCTTATTTTTATGCAAAATTCTATCTTCCCCTATTTATTTTCTTTTGATGAACCTTGGTCAATTTCGGACCTAGGCCTAAACTACAATATACGTGCGATGGTATACGGGGGAAATATTGGAATATTGCCTAGTGGAATATATGTGTTTAGTGGAATTGATGGCATAACATAAAAATTGGATATTTGGGTATTATTACCATTAACATGTAATTGGATATTTGGGTATTATCATTAAAATGGTAATTGCAAGAATGGGGATTGGCATATGTAATTTGATATAGATCTTGATATATGCAATTTGGCTAGAACTTGTTATGTGTAAATTGGCATGGAAATTGACATACATGTAAAACGCCATAAATTGAACTTATGTAAATTTGGTACGAATTGGGCATATGTAAAATTTACATGTAATCTAGAACTTGGGCACATGTTAATTATGTAAAATTTAGAGTTGAAACATATATGATAATTTATGACTTAGTAGAGGTTTAATATGAACGCGCCTAAGTTGGGTTTTGGGTAATTGGCATGTATTGTGAATAAAAGGCTATAACTTGGCATAACCTTATAGTGAATTATGGTAATAATTTGGGAATACGTTTTGGGGCAAAAACGTGAACCATGAACATTTCTATATGTTAAACACATGAACTGATATTGGGGTTTTGGGTGGAATACGACCATTATTGAACCTTTGACACGAGGATAGACTCGGTTTGTGGTGTAAATCTGCCCGGAACCGCCCAGCAAATCCAGTAGCCACAAAGTGTCAGTCTAATGTGAGAGGTCGAAGGTCGAATTATAGGCGTAATGATTTATGACACGAGGTTAGACCCAGTTTGTGGTGTAAATCTGCCTGGAACCGCTCGGCAAATCCAGCGGCCACAAAAGGCACGGTCTAATGTGAGAGGTCATGATTCGTTCGTCATAATGAATGAATTAAGTATTACTAACCATAATAAGACGTGGGCATGTTTAGAGGGTTAGGTGGGATGACATGGAAATTTGACATGTGAATATGGACCTAACTTGTATGAGTTAAGAACATGTAAAACTTGTAAATGTGGGCTTAACCAACATAACTGTTTATCAAACCAATGGGTGGGTTAAGTAACATAGCTAGGCTAATGACACTTGACCGTTATAACATGACAAGCGGATGGGTTGGGCTAACTTGAATAGGTTGATAACACCCAATCGATATAACCTGATGCGTGGTAGGGTTAATTAAACACACGAGGGTAACACTTAACCAATATAATATGACTGGCGGATGGGGTTAAGTTAACATGCACTTAACCAATATAACGTGATGCGTGGTAAGGTTAAGTAACAACAAAGGGTAACACTTAACCGTCACAACATGATAAGTAGGTGGGCTAAGTCAATGTACACTTAACCAATATGACATGACATGCGGTGGGGTTAAGATAACACAAGGGAGAACACTTAGCCAGTATAACAAGGCTTGCGGTAGGGTTAAGTAACACAAGGAACAACACTTAACCGATATAACATGATGTGTGGTAGGGTTAAGTAAAACAAGAGAAACACTTAACCAACTTAACGTAATGGACGGAGAGGGTTAAGTACATATCGGGTTGGTGGGTAATATTAGTAAATATGGGCCCACAAACTTAACCATTAATAAGCACGCTTGAATCGGTGGGTTAAGTACATCAAGGGAAGGTGGGTAATATCTGTATATATAGGCTCACACACTTAACCAGTAGGAAACCCTAGTAACGGGGACCCATTTCAGCAGTAACCCAAATCAGGTATCAACGGTACCCTAAAACTAGGCAGGGTGGGGCACGATTACCGGGCTGATTGTAAGCGGTCAAAGCGACGGCGGTGGGTGCAATAGTGTAGGTTCTAACGGAGTGCGGGCGTGCACACACTTCGGAGCAGACAAACAGGGAACTGGGGGCACCAGTAGTATAACCTATGTCTTCTAGAATTGCGTCGGGCCGCCACCATGGGTCTTGATACACCCCATGGTGGGACCAGCATAGGTATCTACAATCATTGGGGGCCGTATGACACACATAGGTAACATAATCCCTAGGTTGGACCTAGGTGGCATAAACCCTAAATCGGAGAAGTGTTCAATAGGTAGCATAATCCCTAGGTTGGACCTAGGTGGCATAAATCCTGGTTGAATCTAGGAAGCGCTCGATAGAAAACCTTAGATTAGATCTAGGTAATAAATAATAAATGTACACGTGAAAGCAACCTTAATTTCGGGGATTGGGATCACGTTATGATTTTATCATTTTATATAGATTACTAGTTGGGACACTAGTTAGGTGGTGCAGAGCAAATAAATATCATTTTGATGGTGAAGCAGAGTATTCTTGCGATGCTTGATAGAAATCTTGCGAAACTATACTTAGTTCATCCTGAATGGGAACCTTGCAATGTTATATATGACAGAAATCCTATGATGTTATTCTTAGTTATCGTGTCTATAGCTTATCTTGTCATCATGCTTATGTTTACTTTCAGTTTATTCATGCCATGTTATCTTTACCTGTTTTTATGCTGAAAGTCACTTGGACTTACTCAGTCTTTATGACTGACCCGTTTTGTTTTGCCCCATTTTCTTCCGCCCCCCCCCCCCCCAGGTTCACAGGGTGGGAATACAGCTTAGTTTGGATCTTACCAAGCTCCAAGGCTCTTTAATGAAGGCTTGGATTGCTCTTGGCTATGGCTTGCTTTGCTTTAGTAGGGAATACTATAATATATTTTTATGCTTCTTTGTTTTTGAGCAAGACAGATATTTTAGTGATGTATTTGGGTACTGGAAGTTAAAGGGCTTTTATTGTAAACAATTCTATTTAATAAATGATTTGAAGTACTTCTACTTTACTTTCCGATGTTTTATATATGTCTGTCTTGTAATATTTCTGTTCCAGTACCCATAATGCTCCATTGAAGTTAAGGCATTTCCTTTGTGAGTGACCTTAACGGATGTGGGGTGTTACATTTGGTATCAGAGCAGAAGGTTACCAGACTGGGCAAAAGCTTTTAAAAACCTTCTGAAAATTATTTTCAAAATGTTTACAAAGAAGCATTTTTCTAAAGAAATGTTCTGTTTTACGAAAGGCATATTCCCCAAAGCCATATGCATTATCTTTTCATTGTCTCCTTGAGTCTCTTCTCTCTTTCTTTTTCACCATAGTTTGTAGGCATGCGACACATGTCGGAGGGCAAAGTAGTGTCCAACCTCCATCTGTAGCCACAGTAGTTTTACTTGCGACTAATCTTATTTCAAGCTTTGTAGGGTTGCCGTGCAATGGAAGTAGCTTTCGAGAAACTTTTCAACAAGCTATACAAGGATAGTAGGAACGAGGATAAAGAACACAAGTCTAAGGATGAGAAACTTGTTGATATGACTTAATCCACGAATAGGAAAGAGGTGAAAGGAAAGAGGCCAAGTGGAAGAATAATAAAAACCCATGACAAGAGAGAATATCTTTAGTATGGTAAAAAGGGACATGTAAGTAAGTATTATAGGACAAGGACAAGGGCAAAGTACAAGATCGTCCAAAGGGCAATTTTATGCTTTCACTACTAGCATACCTAAGAGAGGTGGTAACGTTTCTGTTAAAAGTTTAGCTTTTCTTTTCTATCATACCGTGGGAACTTTGTTTTTGTACATCGCATCCTTTTAATTCTGCTTCGATAGTTGAGTCTCTGCACCTTAGTATTAGCGTAGCAGAGGATCCCATTTTATTCTCAAATCTTGTTAGGGAATCGGCTCATTTATTCATGACTTGTTTGGATTTGAGAATGTCTATGCTAAGTGTTGAGTTTAGAAGTAATGCTTATGTTTTTGGGCTATGGGTTGTTTCTTGGGATGGAGTGGTTATCCAGAAATGATATCATTCTCGAGTATGAAAAGAGGGTAGTTAGACTCTTGACGTGCCTTGGTAATGCCCTCGAAGTCTAGTGTAACCCTTAGGGTTCTGCCATGCTTAGTTACCTAGAATTTCTTAATATATTTATTGATCCGCTCGAGTAATGTTCGCCACTAAGGCGGATGGTTCATCTCGCTTATGCATGAGTTATATAAAATCACCTTAGTAAGTACACTTGGCAACATGGTTGGCATTTGTTTATTTTCAAGAGATAATTCATTTATGTGGAATACTTTGTAGTAAGTGAACGAGATCCGAGATTCACTAGTGAATTTTGGAGAGCTTGCAGGAAACCATGAGCACGCAGTTATGTTTAAGCTGAGTATACTAGAAGAAGAATAAGTAAAAGTGGAACAAGAGGCAACAGTGGAATGAGTTCCAACTCATATTTTGGAAACAAGAATTAAGAAGCTATGAAATTGTGAAGTTAAAGACGGTGAACGCACAATGGAGTTAAGCTCAAGGAAATGCGACTCAGAAGATTGAATACTAGATACGCGCATCGTATCTCTTTTTAAGAGTATATCCTTGATCCCTCTTTTCCTATAGAGCTTATTTGCATGCTATCTTTTAAGCATATCCTCTCGGTCCTATTCTCAATCCTATTTCTGTTGCAAACCCCATAGAGGGTATGACTTATCTGTTACTAATACATGTTGGGGCTTGAGGGTGTTTGTTGGGTTGAGTAATTCTTTGGGTATCAGCCTGATGTTGATTTCGGTCTTCGGGCTGGTGCTTAGGGAGTTCTTCTCCTAATCAGTATATATGTGACATAGATTTCCAGTTTTGACATTGCCTAATGGGCACAAAGTTTTTACTTGCTTCTATCGCTCGACTATATCTTTAGGTAGGAACAATTGGGTGTAAACATGTGTTTGAGACATGTTATGATTGATGGTTGCAAGTGGTTGCAAGTGGTTGTTAGTGGTTGCTCGTGGATGCATATACACGCACATTAGACACTAGATCGGCTCCGTCACCTTTCATACTACATATGCATGAGTGTTTATCACAATACCAGAAAAGGGTATTTGTAACAGTTATTACCGTTAAAAATATACTTTGTAACAGTTATAACCGTTACTACAACATACGTGACAAACTGTTGTCACGAATATTGTAACGGTTATAACCGTTGTATAGTATGTATGCTGCAACACTTATAACCGTTACAAAAATATGACTCTGTAACACTAATAACCGTTGTTACATAAAAATTTATAACATTTATTACCGTCATAATAAATCCTATTATAACGCTAATTACTGTGACAAATATGAAATATGTAACAGTTATTACTGTTAGTATGTAAAACTAACCGTTTAATACAATAAGTTTAATAACAGTAATAACTATTACAAACTTGAATATTGCACCAAGCACGCAGTAGGTAATCCTTTCAAACAAGTAACAATCATATGCTCCAACTAATTTCATAAAACATATACCAATAGGAATATACATATGATATAACAATAACCCAAAGCAAATTTAACAACATACCGCAATTTGTATTTTAAATTAAATTCCATTTCAACAAACATCAAACCATCACAATTTAAGATATAACCATTCATCATCCATAACGAATATCAAATAACGTCCAAGTACCACAATTAAACATAAAACCATTACACAAAACACAAACGATAAATGGAACAAATTACAAATACACCATCGCCAGCTTTTGATCTTTCTCAAAATTACCTATACTTTGAGTTTCATTGCTAGCTTCTGATCTTTATCCAGCTTCTGCTGCTTCATCCAAAGCCTATGATATTCAAAAAATAAAATAATAAGAGTCAAGACGTGAAAACAATGTTTATTACCCTTTCTAACACAAATTATAAAAATATATTCTAAAGTAACACGGTTGAGCAGAAAACAGGAAAAAAAACTTCTTTCAATGTTGGCTACAACTCGGATCACATTTTGTTCTAATAGCAAACTCATTGTTCGTATAACAACTGACCTAAGCCTTTGTTATTGTCTTTATGCGTTAATACATCGATAAATTCCAATTAAAACGCAAACTATAGACTAAACAGAAGCACCAATAAACATAACACCAACTACAGACTAACATCATGTATGAAAATAGCTTAAAAAGCTAAAAATAGCATACATCTAACGAGGATCACATTTCATTAAAGCTCTACTGTTACTGAATCCGAGCATCGCTCGGTATCCGGAAACTGATTCTGATGCTAAGTTTCAGCTAAAACCGAGCGATGCTCGGTTTCATTTTTTTGAAACCAAGTCGCTCGGTTTTAGAAATCGCTTGATTCAACCGAAATCGCTCTGTTTCAGGAAGCTGAAACTGAATCAGCTTGGTTTCAGTTTACTCTATAGAAAGTAGCTACTTGTACAAGAACATATCTCAACAAATACCGCATACTATATGACGAGACTATGCTTTCCAACAAATAGGGGTTTTGAATCTTCTTCATTTCACTAGAGATCTGAAGCCAGATCTACATTTTATACTTGGACGAGATGAGATTTCAAGCATGAGTTTTAATTTGTTTCACCCTTATCCTAAGATTTTAAGATCTTAACCAAGATGTCAGTCCGAGATATCATTTGACATCCGAGATTTAAAAGCTTGGAATATTAGAAAACAATGAATTATAAACTGAACAAGGCCCGGTAATATAGCCTAAATAATGTTAGCAGCACATAGAAATTATGGAAGAAACCGATGCCAAATAACTACTTGAAAGTAGAAAAAATTAAACTGGTTTCAAATAGTTTGAAATATGTGTGGCTAAGAATAAAGGCACTCGTATATTTCAAAATTTCTTTATCAAATTGTTTTATCAGTAGATTTCTGGGATAAACATCAAAACTATTTGACTAGCAGTAGTTGCAGGATTTATCTGCCCATTCAAAAATAATTACATGTAATAAGTTAAGTTAATCGAATTAAAAATAAATATAAATAGTCTGTTATTGGACTTGTAAAATACTTGCTATTGTTCGTATAAAAAACCTACAACAATAAAACTCTGATTAATATATTAATATAGAACACCTAAAATAATACTTGCCTAACATGTCCAATAGAAGGTTCTTTAAGTAGATTGCAAACAAGTAGACAGACATGATATTGATCGAAAAATAAGATAGGTCTAACAAACTGGAATTCTAGGTGAAGAAAGAAGTTTGTGCATCAATATAGCGGTGTCCTACTTTTTTGACACGTTTGAATGAATCACACCTTCATTTGGACATCCAAAACATAGGCAGTTATATTTTTATAACAAAACATTGGTAAATAAAACGAACAACATTTTTTTTCCATAATTTGTCTTCATAAGGAGTAAAAAACAATGAAAAATAAATGCTTATGTTAAAAAAGGTAACAGTACAAACTCTAATTCCCTATTGCATCTCCAGGAGAAGCACGCTAACATCCATAAATGGACCCTTAAAAATGGAACAAACTGAAACAATACAAACTCTAACTCCTCTTTTGGTGATTAACATTCTAGCTTATGGTTACATCCAGATCTGGATAAGTGATACAATTACTTTGATGACTTCTTAGTATCACAACCAAAATAAAATCCATAAGTTCACCCAGAACCATGTTCATTTAAATTCTAGACATATAAAAAATATTTAACCCATATAGTCTAAATCATAGATACTTCCAACAAAGGCACAATAAATACTTCCATAGACCAAGTGATTTTTGTCGATGGTTAGCATTTTTGAATATGAATCTTAAGATCAAAATGCAAAGAAGAAATTCAGAAATAATGGTCTAAATCATCAGTTTTTATTCACATGTAATATGCTTGCTATATAGCACGATTAAGAATGTACCTTTTCAATCCTACTGAGATCTGATAGGCTAGATGCTTGAACATATATTAGTTTTCTTATTCAACAAAACAGATGGAAATGCCCCGACATGAAATGTTACCAGATGAAAGCATAAAATCAGATCATGATAAGTCTAAAATAAAAGGAGATACAAAGATATTAGTAGAAAAAAGTAAGCTTACAAGAAAATGACTCCAAAACAATACATTATTGAGCCTAAAGCTTTTCATGAAGCAGAATTAAATATGAAAGCTATTTTAATAAAGCATAACATTTAAGTATACGAACAAACCAACATATACAGTCGAATGCCTAGGCAAATGTTTGTCCCGTAAACATTTGTACAATAAATATTTACCTAGATGATATTCATAAATTAAAACAAATGTTTCAGACATAAACCATTAATAAAGTTCATGTATTACTTTCTAACATAGTTGTCATAAAATATACTAATATACTTTTCCTATTATTAAAACAAGGAAGCTTTGGAAATCATACTAAAAAATACATGGTCACTAATTATTAATTAGACTAACTCAATTTAGTTTTTACTTCTGCTAATTCTAGTTCAATTAAGCCATTTTCACCATCAGCCAATCAATGATTAACCCACAATACAAACGTACATGATCAGAACATAAAATGCATGCACAGCAGTACAGAGATGGACACTTCCAAGTCAGAATGTCATTAGCAAAAAAAAAAAGGAGAATTATACAAAACATCTGTCATTCATTCATTTGCAACCAAGATAAAACAAAACAGAGCAACTTGTTGGTAGATTGACTAATAATCCATATATGTGCATTCTTTAACCTGGTGTTAGTAGAGTATAAAACCAGTTTTTCTGAAGGAAAAGGCAGAAATTTAAAGAAGGCGAAACTGAGGATATTATTGAACCGGCACAGGTAAATTTGTTAGTATTCACTTACCATTGCATATGGTTATGTTTACACGCTTGTTTCGATTACCAAAACTACCCTCACAAATCTATCATCCGATAGCATATATGTGTCTTAGTCACGGAATGAACATAACTCTGGTAGAAAATTGGGAAATCACCTATAAACACAAACTACATACATAGACAGTGTAAATGATGTAAAAATAGGAAGTAAACTACAAATCTGACTCATTGCATTTGCATAATCATTTGCGCAATATTCTGACAGTGTAGATGATGAACATAGCTACTGATAATGGTGAACAAGATTTACACAAAACATTCTGATGGTGCTAATTCAAAATAGCAAGCTTGTACATTGCACAATTTGTCAATAACCGTATTATTCACAAACTTACCAGTTCTGAAAACAAGTAGCCTTTATGTTCAATTAGGGACTCTCATAAGCAAACTTCATTTAGACAAAGGGGACGTTGCTGCCACTTCGTGTCCAGATGAAATTGAAGCTGCAGCTGAGATGGTAGTGGAATCTCCTTTTGCATTCAGGATCAAACTGTAATGAAGCATATCCTTGTTAATGTGGTCAGTGATTCATCTCCATTGAGGAAGGGTATAAATGTTGCTCACTCCCTGTGGAGAAGCTAGTCTGACTCTAAATGAGCCAATAATTCTATTAAGTTTTATATATCTAAGCGCTCTAGTCTACGTATTACTCATAGGAATAAACGAGACAAGGACAATTTTACCTTTTAAGATGCTGAACTAGAGGGCGTAATTGATAGACCAGCATGGGCAGACATCATCAGTCAAGTAAAAAGTAAAAATAAATGCTCTAAGAGAATGAGTTCTGCCTCTAGTAACTCTAATATTGGAGGAAATATGTCTTTAAATAATTAATGGCGCTTATGTTCTTGAATTTTAAAGGACTAAATTTCCCTACCAGACTAAATTTCCCTACCAGAAAATGTGACATATTAGATCATATTTCCAAATTCAAAGTGTTAGCCATTGCTTTAACCGAGCACAAATCAATTAATAATGACCTGGCAGTTTTTGTTAAAAGGTCTCTTCCTGATTAGTCATATTGCACAAATAATTATCCAAATGAAACGAGTCAAATCTGTTGAAGATAGTTAGGGTAGATATTTTACCCATTTAATCAAACAGTTCATATATAGACTGTATAAATGATGTAAAAATAGGAGGTAAACTACGTATAATAAATACTACTGTGAATAATGACAAAATGTGTTCCAATACAAAACTCAAAACACCAAAAAAAGGTTCCCACCCATGCACTACGTCTACACAAAGCATCACATTAAACATATGGAATACCAAATGAAAAGGTCAACATACACCACTTTGGCCGAAAAATATCAATCCAAGAAAAATAAACACAGTAAAAACAATATCTAAATTCTTAAAAATACTACATTTTAGTAAGATTCAACTCAATTAAAGAGCAATAACATAACATTTGCACAGAAAACCTTATACAACCAGTTTTTCTAAGCCAACAAACAATAATAAATCAGTTCCTTCCATAATTTACAAGTACATATAAAGTCCCCAAGACCAGCGAACTAGATGCACCAACGTCAAGCATAAAAAAAAGTTAAAAAAAAATAAAGAAAGAAGAAGCTTTGTGTTAAGGCACTTCATCAAACTCAAAACAGAATTTAGTTAGCTTACAAATCATGCTTACAAATTCAGTTACTTCTACATGGTTTCCAATTAAATTTGCCTGTGTTTGTTAAATCAACTATCTTGGTAACCCAAATAAGAAACACAAAGTCTACACTAACAAAATTCAGAAAAATCATAAAGTAATATACATATTTCACCTGGAATCAAAATTTCAAACCTTTCACAAATGGGTATTCATTAGAAGGGGAAAGTATTTATCCAAAACTACTACAAAAGTGTCAGCCTCATTTTTAACAACGCAGGAAATGGAAATTTAATGCACTTATCAAGCAGCGTTCGTGCTGGTAATTTAGCGTACCTATCAAGCAGCGTTCGTGCTGGTAGTTTAGTGTACAAGTTTTTTAGGTAATTACCTGAGCAACCAAATAGATGAGGACAAGGATGAGCCGATCGCAAATTATACGTTGGCGGCTGCAGATTGAGGAAGATGAAAAACCCTAGCCGGCGGCGTCAAAAGTTTTGGGGAAATTTTGTTAAAATGGTTTGACGACGAAATGAAAAAGTGTGAGTGCGTTAACATACGAGGATAAAGTAAATTTCCTATCTTATCCACATAACCCAAATTTATTTACATTATTGTTGAACGTTGTAACGGTTATAACCATTATGACCGGTTATAACGGTAATAAATGTTAATAATTAATAACGGATATAACTGTTACTATACAAGGCCGGGAAACTGTGACAAAATAGGATGTTTGGTGTAGTGTATACCTGTTGATGGATGAAATTAAATGTGTTATCATGTGGATGTTGCATATGGATGAATGGTTGTGCACACATATAGTGTTTATGTGACTAGGACTATTTGCATACACGTTGGACTCATTGCACTAAACATATTTTGCATTAAGAAGATCAATCAGGCCTAATCATTTGCATTAGATAAGGAACATATACACAATTTCTGCAAATGTTCATACAGCATTAGAAATCTCTTAAGGACAATGGATGCCTGTGATTGATGATTGAGTAGATGGAAGATTGGATGGTAGGACACATTCTTCTTAACTTGAAGATTTCGGGGACGAAATCCTTTAAGGAGGGGAGAATGTAACAACCCGAATTTTAATAACATGTTGAAACTAGAAATCAGGGTATAATTTTTAAAATAAAAATCAAGGGAAACGGGTTACGCCATTGCGTTCGTCTCGAAATTTTACATGAAATAGAGTCCGAGTTTTCGAAAATCGGAGTCCGGTTGAAGAAGTTATGGCCTGTACAAGTTTCAGCAGTTTTCAGGCAGCATTGGACCAGGGGGTCGACCATAGGGTCGACCTACCCCCCAGGTCGACCATAGGGTCAACCTACCCCCCAGGTCAACCATAGTGTCGACCTCCCCCCTTACAGGTCGACCTGGTCGGCCTGTTTTGACCCAGAACTCATTTTTGAAGCCTGAGACGTGTTTTGACGGTCCAAATTGATTCTAGGGTTAATCTAAGGGCCTAAACTAGTTGCTACACCTATAAAAACACCCTTAGACCTAACTTAATTCATATCAAATCATTCTTACACCATTATGCTGCTGAACTCTGTAACGACCCAGCGGTTTTCGGCCTCGAAAATCGACATAAATACCTGTACTATATCTCATGCCGACCTTTCGAACACCGAGAACACCGGATTGTCAATGAAAGAATTTAGAGGGTGAGATAAGAAAGAAAGAAATATAAGAATAGAAGAAGAAGAAGAACACAACACAAAGTCTCACAGCGCAGTGGAACAAAATATAATATAGAATAAATCTTTACTAAGAGCTCTGGATAAAAACTTACAATCTCAGAGTATATCAACATCACTGGACAGTTGTAATAATCTGCCCTTTATAAACAACACAGTGGAATAACACTCAATATGTCTGGACTTCTCCAGCACGCCTTTCATGGTGTTCAATAACCTGAACATGCAAACCCGGGCTAACCCGAGCATTTACAAAACACCGGGTCGGTCTGGTGAACCAGAGTGAGATAAACTCGCACAGTATTTAGGGTAAATTATTCAATCATGATTTTTAAGTTTGAAATCTTTTCAAAAGAAAAGGATAATCGTAAGACTGAATCCACACATAAACACGGACGGTTTTTACCTTATGATAACCCAAAACAGTTTTTGAAACCAATATCTTTTCTGATATTATAATAATGTCTAAATACAAGTAAATAACAATCTAGTGGAATGCTTGCATCTCATGCTCCACATATAATATACAATCAAAACCACAGGCGCTTATTGGAGATTGGATTCCGACCTTGACAAGGTATGGGACCACCTTCCGCTGATGTATCTCTAGAGGCGAATACACCTGGGTTCAACAAGAACGTCTTGCAACCCGGCCCACACATGACCGACCACTCATTTCTCTTGAGTATATCGAATGTATATCACCAACGGTTAGACTCAAACCACCGTTCCCGAATGGGCAGAATCGATAGAATAAGAAACAAAAGGAATTTCTCTAGATAGGTGATTATACACCCTAATGGGAGCGACCCACATAGCCATGCTGCCTGCCCGATTTTTGTCATCTCCCGGTTGATGAGGCTTGAGGTCAGAACTTCTTTTCAAACATCTAGCCACCATTCACTTTGAATGCCACATCGTTAGATCCTATGGATATCACTAATTGACGTCCACAAAAATACTCTAGTTATTTGGCTAGAGAAAACCATTTCTCCGCCATCAACTATGGTACGTTTGAAGAAATCAACGTACGTAATCTCCTTTGGAAATACTATGTTGGACACTCGTCCATACAAGTCACCCAGGAACAGGATGAACCGAAGGCACCCTCCTACTGCATCCCAGGAAAATCACCCTACAGATCAGTAGCGAGAAGTCCTTGCAATCCGTAGATTTCAAATCACGACAGAATCACTGTTGAAATATCTCCGGCCGCTAAACCAGAGAAATCCAATCAGTAGTCCTTCCACTTATGAAGATCAATGGTCTTCCATTGCTCCATCTTTGATAATCTTCTTTCACATATTCGCTGGTCGGAATGGCTTTCGAATATATATTCGATCCCGCTCTTTCCGTACCAACAACGTTGGGCCATATTTTGATAGTCGGTTATTTAACTATCAAAATAAAACAACACAAGGAATCCATTGTCATAACACACAGTGCCACTTGGCCTTTATATAAATCAATTTGAAATACCAAAATAATACATCGATTTTACTATACTAGAAATCTCAAATCATTTCTATTCCTATAGAAAAATGCCTTGAATTATATTCAATATACCATTAGCTTCTATTTCAAATTTTTTTTTAATCATCACTTATTATCTATTTTCGAGCAATCTATCCTACTCATAGACATATTACAAAACCTCCCTTTGTTTTCGTTATTCGATTGCCATAAGCGTCACTTCCCTTTTCAAAATATATCCCATTTCAAATCTCATGTTCGTACTTTGAAAATATAGTCATGTTTCCGCAAATTCCCTTTTTATTTCCTTTATTTTGGGAATATCACTTCATATTCTCAAGCCCCTCTTTAATTCCTTTCTACATGGAATCCCATCATATATTTCGATTTCTTCGAACAACGTTGCAACTTTACTTCACGAAATTTATTATCCTAACATCCCTACTATTACAACTAATGTCATCCTTCGATAATTTTGAAGTCATTCAAGTTGGGGTATTTATTTACCTCTCAGACCTTGATCAACAACGGTCTTACCTTTAGACAAACATCAGTTGTAACTCAAAACAGATATTTATTTTAATATCGAATACACCTCGTTTAGCTATCTTATCGATAAAACTTCTTATCTTTTGAAACTTCCGTCTCGAGTATATCCATACTTCTTAATTCATTGATTAAGAAAAATATTTATAAAATATCATGTTTCCCTTTTTCCTTTCTAGACGATACATCTTATCACCTGGAATTTTTTAAAATCCTATTTCTTACCACATCAATTTTAAGCCTTTCTTTTAAAGTCTTATTTCATAAATTTCCCTTAATTTCCTTTATTGAGCAATGTTTATATATCCTTACACCTCATCCCTTTTTATAAATTTCGTTTATAAAACATGGTCCTATATAACCCTTCTTTTATCACTTTTCTTTATAAAATCATTTAAAAACCAATTATAAATTCAATAAATAAATAAATAATAAATATTTATTTGCTTTACAAACTTTAATCCAAATAATCCATTTAAAAATCCATTTTTTCAGTTATAAAATAAATTTTATAACTTTATCTCGTCGATTTACCTGACGGTAAATCGATGATAAATTCATAGGCCATGTACTGTCGATCACTCAACCAATAATACCATTTGTTTAAACCCAACAAATGATGAATCATCAGGTCAATATTCAACCATTCAATCAAAATAATTTAATACTGGTCTTATAACAGTATATAACGACAATTCAATATCAACCACAACAATCAATCAAAACAATTCATTTATTTAAAACACGTTTATTTTATAAACGTGACCAATAAGGTAACTTACCTCAATTGGAACCAATTGTTAAAAGTAACGATTTGGGTTTCACTGAAATTAAACGACGTTTAATTTCGTTAGTTCAAACCATAACTGAATATATATCAGCAGTCAGTAAATCACTAGCAACCATAGCACTCAAAAATAAAAACCCAACTTATAAAATATAAGTGGGAAATAACTGAGTGAGTTTAACTCACCTTTGTTTGATTTCGTTGTTAAACCAGCTCGTTTCAGTCAAATCAAACGCCATTTAATTTAACTGATAAATCCAGCTGTTGTCTGCCCTGCTCGGTCCTCTTCTATCGTATAGTACTCGTCTTCATGGTTCCGAGGTTTGTCGTTTCATCGAATTCTGATAATATAGTACAAAGATATACATGTTATAGGCATACGAATTAAATTGAAACAATAAAATTTAGATTATATTTTTATTTTCTATTTTCTAAGATATAAATCAAAATATTCGTTTTATGTTAAACCAATATACAGACCGATTATTTCTGTTACTAATTTGATCATTCTCTGTTTCCATTTGTTCAGTAATCTAACCTTGTTTTGTTTAAAACTTAAGCATACCATTAAAATCAAATAAACTTTGAATTAAAAGAATATGGGCCTTACTTAAAACGTCCAGTCCATCCAAAAGAAACGAGCCCGCACCCATTTTCTCCACATAAGACATCGGATCCCTCACCTCCTCTAACAATTTCCTCATCCGCCTCACAAATTTACCCCATAGCCGAATCAAAACCCTAGCCCCCCTTTCGGTTTTCAATCCAATCGACAATCACTCCTTTAACCATTTCTTTGCTATCCCTACAGATTGTTCTGCTAACCTCCGATGTTTGACTCCGAACAGCTTCATCCGGGAACCGGTCAAAACCCATTTAGAGAATCATCCGAGGCACCTAGAGAGGGAGACCGTGTACTTCCGAAGATAAGTGTTTGAATTGATTTCTGTTTACTGTATTTTGTTTTGATTTTATAAGTGACTTGAACCATTTTCTTCCTACCGTATTGCTTGTTTTGCTTCTCAGGAAATGGTGAAACACAAATGCGTGACCCATGTATTTATAGTATTGTTAAGTTTAGATAAGATCCATGTCCCTTTGAGGCTTTTCATAGGTAGCTCGGCTATCTAATGCTTAGGCCATTTGCCCCTTTTTCTTTCCAGGTTGTTTTGTACTGTCAATGGAATTGTTGATGGATCTGAGATGATTTTAGCAAAGATTTTTGTTGAATTTAGTATCTTATTTCAGTATGGCTAGACTGTTCAAAGGAACAGTGATCGAACTAGGCTTTGTGTAAATCAATCTAGAGATTCGAACTGTATTGTCGATCCCATGTTGGTTGTTTTTTCCAATATGATAACAGTGGATTTCGAAATGAAACTTTACTGTATATGTTAGCTGTTCATGTCTGTTTCCTTAGCTGTTCACATGTTGTACTGAATTATGTATGTATATATATATTTGTTCCATCAAACTATTCATTGCTGTTTTCTTGGGAATATATACTACTCTAATCGTAATTTTTCTTTTCCCCTTCCATTTCAGATCAAAACTGAGATGGTGGATTTTCTGATTTCTTGAAAGAGCTGCTGATATTAAGAAAAATGAAATCCTTTTTGGTTTGTTTTCATTGTTCTGTCTTATCATAGGTTTGAAATCTGAGATCAAATGTATATGCATTCATAGATGGTGGATCTACTGATCAAATGTATATGTATATACTTGTTCTTTTCATTTTCTTTTGTTGGTTCATATTTTTTTTCTTTCTATTTGAATTGTCATTTCGGTTTAGATTAAAGATTTGGATCTGCTCTATCTTGTATCTGATTCAAGTGAATCTGTACGTGAGATTTGGACTGCAATTTTTTTGTGTAGGAATATATATTTTACTGTTTGATTCTGTGGAGTTGGTGAAGCAAATCTGTGTATATGGTTCTTTGCTTGTTCGAATTGTACTGTTTTTTTTTTTTTTTCCTCTGTTCAAGTCATTGTCTTTACTTTAGTTCTGATATCAAACCGTATGAATGGGCCATGATGAGCATTAAAGCATCATAGGTTAAGCCATCACAATTTGTTAATTGTCTACAAAGTTTCCTTTTTAAACCGATCTTCATAGTGTCAACAACCTATATAAACATTGGCACTGGTACACTCGCAAAACTTACTACTTTCATCTATCTACCACACTATCAGGACTGCATGTAACATTCCTAGTTTTATCAGACAAGGATATCTATACTTGATTATATAAAAATCAGTGCATTTTCCTCTACCTCATTTGTATAACATGTTTGTAGCCTGGTGTGGCAATAAGGAATTGGCCCATGTGGTTTCAGGTTACAAAAAGCAGAAATAGACTTTAAGTTGGTTATTTAAAAATTCTTATGTAATGTCGTCATGATATACATTAAATCTCGAAATAGTTGAACTGAAAAATAAACTGATATTATCGAATATTCAAAACGAAATAACGTATAACCTCCAACAAGACTAAGATGAAATTTCAACACAAATTTGAGTAAACGATGTCAAAAATATATAGAAATCCTTTATAATTAATTAAATAAACGTTATTGTTTTATAAAGATTTCCATAGTGACTATTTCAAAATTTCAACTGGACATAACCAACAAATTATAACACGAAATCTCGATTTTTCTCTTTCATATGAAAAATATAATCAAATCGATTCGAACGTTTCTGGTTTCACAGAATTTCGACTTAAAACGAATTCTGTATACTCAGTTGAAGTTCAAATCGAAATTTACGAACTACCGTGCCATTTCTAGTTCGTTTATAAAATTATAAATTAAACGTTTTGACGTCGTTTTAAATAACGAATATATTTATATAATTCAATATAAACAATATTTAAACCCCTTTAAATCACTCGTTCACGTTATACCGCAAATTCACCATTTTCCCAATATCCCGTAAATAAAATATTACTATATTATTAATATAATTTAAATATTCAAATTAAATGGCCAGAATCCATTATTTAAATTCAAATCAATATTTTAAATAATTAAAATATTTCAAATAAATGGACAGAAAATTCGGGACATTACATTCTTCCCCCCTTAAAATAATTTCGTCCTCGAAATTGCTAAGGTGAGAAAAATGTTGTAAATTCCAGTAATTTTTTTTAAAAATATATTTAAATAACATTTCACTTTCTAAGTTCTAGTTTTTTTTAGCTCTACCTTAACCCATTATGAATTTAATTCAATCAATCCAACAACCAATCAACCATGAATCAACAACCAGGGCACCACAAACTTAATCAATCTACCAAATTCACATTCAATTTTACTATTTAGTTGAATTCAACCTATTTGAATATCAACCACTTATTCGATCGATTTCTATTATTCTTCATTAAATTTCCAAATTCCATTCAAATTTATTTAATTTCAACACTATTTCTTAATTTAATTCCAATATAATTAATTCAATTTCACTTAACCCAGTTAAGTTTCAATTCAAAGTTTTAACCAATTTTGAATTCCATTCAAATAAGTCAACACACCATAGCTTAACTAATTTGGGAAAATTATTTCTTTTTTATACAAAAATAAATTTTGGGTAAAATTATTTCATTTACCCCTTCACAAACAATATTGTGTCCCTTATCAGTTCAATGCTTTTCAACAGTTGAACCGATCCACAACACAATACAAAACATTTGTATATAAAATTTACAAATACGCTCTCATACATATATACACTCAAACTCAATTTAGGGTATTGCTAACCCCATCTCTATTGAGTTACGCCACAGAGCCAAGGTTATTACTAAACCAATAGCTCTGATACCACTGTAACGACCCAGCGGTTTTCGGCCACGAAAATCGACATAAATACCTGTACTATATCTCATGCCGACCTTTCAAACACCGAGAACACCGGATTGTCAATGAAATAATTTAGAGGGTGAGATAAGAAAGAAAGAAATATAAGAATAGAAGAAGAAGAATAACACAACACAAAGTCTCACATCGCAGCGGAACAAAATATAATATAGAATAAATCTTTATTAAGAGCTTTGGATAAAAACTTACAATCTCAGAGTATATCAACATCACTGGACAGTTGTAATAATCTGCCCTTTATAAACAACACAGTGGAATAACACTCAATATGTCTGGACTTCTCCAGCACGCCTTTCATGGTGTTCAATAACCTGAACCTGCAAACCCGGGCTAACCCGAGCATTTACAAAACACCGGGTCAGTCTGGTGAACCAGAGTGAGATAAACTCGCACAGTATTTAGGGTAAATTATTCAATCATGATTTTTAAGTTTGAAATCTTTTCAAAAGAAAAGGATAATCGTAAGACCGAATCCACACATAAACACGGACGGTTTTTACCTTACGATAACCCAAAACAGTTTTTGAAACCAATATCTTTTCTGATATTATAATAATGTCTAAATACAAGTAAATAACAATCTAGTGGAACGCTTGCATCTCACGCTCCACATATAATATACAATCAAAACCCCAGGCGCTTATTGGTGATTGGATTTCGACCTTGACAAGGTATGGGACCACCTTCCGCTGATGTATCTCTAGAGGCGAATACACCTGGGTTCAACAAGAACGTCTTGCAACCCGGCCCACACATGACCAACCACTCATTTCTCTTGAGTGTATCGAATGTATATCACCAACGGTTGGACTCAAACCACCGTTCCCGAATGGGCAGAATCGATAGAATAAGAAACAAAAGGAATTTCTCTAGATAGGTGATTATACACCCTAATGGGAGCGACCCACATGGCCATGCTGCCTGCCCGATTTTTGTCGTCTCCCGGTTGATGAGGCTTGAGGTCAGAACTTCTTTTCGAACATCTGACCACCATTCACTTTGAATGCCACATCGTCAGATCGTCTGGATATCACTAATTGACGTCCACAAAATTACTCTAGTTATTTGGCTAGAGAAAACCATTTCTCCGCCATCAACTATGGTACGTTTGAAGAAATCAACGCACGTAATCTCCTTTGGAAATACTATGTCGGACACTCATCCATACAAGTCACCCAGGAACAGGATGAACCGAAGGCACCCTCCTACTGCATCCCAGGAAAATCACCCTACAGATCAGTAGCGAGAAGTCCTTGCAATCCATAGATTTCAAATCACGACAGAATCACTGTTGAAATATCTCCGGCCGCTAAACCAGAGAAATCCAATCAGTAGTCCTTCCGCTTATGAAGATCAACGGTCTTCCATTGCTTCATCTTTGATAATCTTCATTCATGTATTCGCTGGTCGAAATGGTTTTCGAATATATATTCGATCCCGGTCTTTCCGTACAAACAACGTTGGGCCATATTTTGATAATCGGTTATTTAACTATCAAAATAAAACAACACAAGGAATCCATTGTCATAACACACAGTGCCACTTGGCCTTTATATAAATCAATTTGAAATACCAAAATAATATATCGATTTTACTATACTAGAAATCTCAAATCATTTCTATTCCTATAGAAAAATGCCTTGAATTATATTCAATATACCATTAGCTTCTATTTCAAATTTTTTTTTAATCATCACTTATTATCTATTTTCGAGCAATCTATCCTACTCATAGACATATTACAAAACCTCCCTTTGTTTTCGTTATTCGATTGCCATAAGCGTCACTTCCCTTTTCAAAATATATCCCATTTCAAATCTCATGTTCGTACTTTGAAAATATAGTCATGTTTCCGCAAATTCCCTTTTTATTTCCTTTATTTTGGGAATATCACTTCATATTCTCAAGCCCCTCTTTAATACCTTTCTACATGGAATCCCATCATATATTTCGATTTCTTCGAACAACGTTACAACTTTACTTCACGAAATTTATTATCCTAACATCCCTACTATTACAACTAATGTCATCCTTCGATAATTCTGAAGTCATTCAAGTTGGGGTATTTATTTACCTCTCAGACCTTGATCAACAACGGTCTTACCTTTAGACAAACATCAGTTGTAACTCAAAACAGATATTTATTTTAATATCGAATACACCTCATTTAGCTATCTTATCGATAAAACTTCTTATCTTTTGAAACTTCCGTCTCGAGTATATCCATACTTCTTAATTCATTGATTAAGAAAATTATTTATAAAATATCATGTTTCCCTTTTTCCTTTCTAGACGATACATCTTATCACCTGGAATTTTTTAAAATCCTATTTCTTACCACATCACTTTTAAGCCTTTCTTTTAAAGTCTTATTTCATAAATTTCCCTTAATTTCCTTTATTGAGCAATGTTTATAAATCCTTACACCTCATCCCTTTTTATAAATTTCGTTTATAAAACATGGTCCTATATAACCCTTCTTTTATCACTTTTCTTTATAAAATCATTTAAAAACCAATTATAAATTCAATAAATAATAAATAATAAATATTTATTTGCTTTACAAACTTTAATCCAAATAATCCATTTAAAAATCCATTTTTTTCAGTTATAAAATAAATTTTATAACTTTATCTCGTCGATTTACCTGACGGTAAATCGATGATAAATTCATAGGCCATGTACTGTCGATCACTCAACCAATAATACCATTTGTTTAAACCCAACAAATGATGAATCATCAGGTCAATATTCAACCATTCAATCAAAATAATTTAATACTGGTCTCATAACAGTATATAACGACAATTCAATATCAACCACAACAATCAATCAAAACAATTCATTTATTTAAAACACGTTTATTTTATAAACGTGACCAATAAGGTAACTTACCTCAATTGGAACCAATCGTTAAAAATAACGATTTGGGTTTCACTGAAATTAAACGACGTTTAATTTCATTAGTTCAAACCATAACTGAATATATATCAGCAATCAGCAAATCACTAGCAACCATAGCACTCAAAAATAAAAACCCAACTTATAAAATATAAGTGGGAAATAACTGAGCGAGTTTAACTCACCTTTGTTTGATTCCGTTGTTAAACCAGCTCGTTTCAGTCAAATTAAACGCCATTTAATTTAACTGAGAAATCCAGCTGCTGTCTGCCCTGCACGGTCCTCTTCTATCGTATAGTACTCGTCTTCATGGTTCCGAGGTTTGTCGTTTCATCGAATTCTGATAATATAGTACAAAGATATACATGTTATAAGCATACGAATTAAATTGAAACAATAAAATTTAGATTATATTTTTATTTTCTATTTTCTAAGATATAAATCAAAATATTCGTTTTATGTTAAACCAATATACAGACCGATTATTTATGATACTAATTTGATCATTCTCTGTTTCCATTTGATCATTCTCTGTTCCCATTATCTATTTTCACGTATTCGCTGGTCGGCCTGTTTTGACCCAGAACTCATTTTTGAAGCCTGAGACGTGTTTTGACGGTCCGAATTGATTCTAGGGTTAATCTAAGGGCCTAAACTAGTTGCTACACCTATAAAAACACCCTTAGACCTAACTTAATTCATATCAAATCATTCTTACACCATTATCCTAATTCACTAGCCATGCTCTGTAAGTGCTAGTTACTTATAGATTTAAACATTTAATTATAATATGGACATGAAATAAAGTGGAATTGGATCTAAGTATGTTTGTCGATTCAGACCTATTTCTGTTGCTCCTTGAATCTTGAGTTTTTGAGACTTGTCTATCTTTATTCTCATGTCAAGTTCATGATCTATTCAGCCTGTTGTAAATCAGTTTTCTCAATTCATGTTGATATTATTATCAAGTTGTAATCTTCATGCCTATGATGATGTTTTTCTCTCTGATCTTATTTTTATGCAAAATTCTATCTTCCCCTATTTATTTTCTTTTGATGAACCTTGGTCAATTTCGGACCTAGGCCTAAACTATGATATACGTGCGATGGTATACGGGGGAAATATTGGAATATTGCCTAGTGGAATATATGTTTGGTGGAATTGATGGCATAACATAAAAATTGAATATTTGGGTATTATTACCATTAACATGAAATTGGATATTTGGGTATTGTCATTAAAATGGTAATTGCAAGAATGGGGATTGGCATATGTAATTTGATATAGATCTTGATATATGCAATTTGGCTAGAACTTGTTATGTGTAAATTGGCATGAAAATTGGCAAACATGTAAAATGGCATAAATTGAACTTATGTAAATTTGGTATGAATTGGGCATATGTAAAATTTACATGTAATCTAGAACTTGGGCATATGTTAATTATGTAAAATTTAGAGTTGAAACATGTATTATAATTTATGACTTAGTAGAGGTTTAATATGAACGCGCCTAAGTTGGGTTTTGGGTAATTGGCATGTATTGTGAATAAAAAGCTATAACTTGGCATAACCTTATAGTGAATTATGGTAATAATTTGGAAATACGTTTTGGGGCAAAAACGTGAACCATGAATATTTCTATATGTTAAACACATGAACTGATATTGGGGTTTTGGGTGGAATACAACCATTAATGAACCTTTGACACGAGGTTAGACTCGGTTTGTGGTGTAAATCTACCCGGAACCGCCCGACAAATCCAGTAGCCACAAAGTGTCAGTCTAATGTGAGAGGTCGAAGGTCGAATTGTAGGCGTAACGATTTATGACACGAGGTTAGACCCAGTTTGTGGTGTAATTCTGCCCGGAACCGCTTGGCAAATCCGGTGGCCACAAAATGCACGGTCTAATGTGACAGGTCATGATTTGTTCGTCATAATGAATGAATTAAGGAATACTAACCATAATAAGACGTGGGCATGGTTAGAGGGTTAGGTGGGATGACATGGAAATTTGACATGTGAATATGGACATAACCGATATGAGTTAAGAACATGTAAAACTTATAAATGTGGGCTTAACAAACATAACTGTTAATCAGACCAATGGGTGGGTTAAGTAACATAGCTAGGCTAATGACACTTGACCGTTATAACATGACAAGCGGATGGGTTGAGCTAACTTGAATAGGTTGATAACACCCAATCGATATAACCTGATGCGTGGTAGGGTTAAGTAAACACACGAGGGTAACACTTAACCATTATAATATGACTGGCGGATGGGGTTAAGTTAACATGCACTTAACCAATATAATGTGATGCGTGGTAAGGTTAAGTAACAACAGAGGGTAACACTTAACCGTCACAACATGATAAGTAGGTGGGCTAAGTCAATGTACACTTAACCAATATGACATGACATGCGGTGGGGTTAAGTTAACACAAGGGAGAACACTTAGCCAGTATAACAAGGCTTGCGGTAGGGTTAAGTAACACAAGGAACAACACTTAACCGATATAACATGATGTGTGGTAGGGTTAAGTAAAACAAGAGAAAACACTTAACCAACTTAACGTAATGGACGGAGAGGGTTAAGTACATATCGAGTTGGTGGGTAATATTAGTAAATATAGGCCTACAAACTTAATCATTAATAAGAATGCTTGAATCGGTGGGTTAAGTACATCACAGGAAGGTGGGTAATATCTGTATATATAGGCCCACACACTTAACCAGTAGGAAACCCTAGTAACGGGGACCCATTTCAGTAGTAACCCAAATCAGGTATCAACGGTACCCTGAAACTAGGCAGGGTGGGGCACGATTACTGGGCTGATTGTAGGCGGTCAAAGCGACGACGGTGGGTGCAACAGTGTAGGTTCTAACGGAGTGCAGGCGTGCACACACTTCAGAGCAGACAAACAGGGCACTGGGGGCACCAGTAATATAACCTATGTCTTCTAGAATTGCGTCAGGCCGCCACCATGGGTCTTGATACACCCCATGGTGGGACCGACATAGGTATCTACAATCATTGGGGGCCGTATGACACACATAGGTGGCATAATCCCTGGGTTGGACTTAGGTGACATGAACCCTAAATCCGAGAAGTGTTCAATAGGTAGCATAATCCCTAGGTTGGACATAGGTGGCATAGATCCCGGTTGAATCTAAAAGCGCTCGATAGAAAACCCTAGATTGGATCTAGGTAATAAATAATAAATGTACACATGAAAGCAACCTTAATTTCGGGGATTGGGATCACGTTATGATTTTATCATTTTATATAGATTACTAGTTGGGACACTAGTTAGGTGGTGCGGAGCAAATAGATATCATTTTAAGGGTGAAGTAGAGAAATCTTGCGATGCTTGGTAGAAATCTTGCGAAATTATACTTAATTCATCTTGAATGGGAACCTTGCATTGTTATATATGACAGAAATCCTATGATGTTATTCTTAGTTATCGTGCCTGTAGCTTATCCTGTCATCATGCTTATGTTTACTTTCAGTTTATTCATGCCATGTTATCTTTACCTATTTTTATTCTGAAAGTCACCAGGACTTACTAGGTCTTTATGACTGACCCGTTTCGTTTCACCCCTTTTTCTTCCGTTTCCCCCCTAGGTTCACAGGGTGGGAATACAGCTTAGTTCGGATCTTACCAAGCTCCAAGGCTCTTTCATGAAGGCTTGGATTGCTCTTGGCTATGGCTTGCTTTTCTTTAGTAGGGAATACTATAATTTATTTTTATGCTTCTTTGTTTTTGAGCAAGACAAATCATTTAGTGATGTATTTCGGTATTGGAAGTTGATGGGCTTTTATTGTAAACAATTCTATTTAATAAATGATTTGAAGTACTTCTACTTTACTTCCGCAGTTTTATATATGTCTGTCTTGTAATATTTCTGTTCCAGTACCCATAATGCTCCATTGAAGTTAAGGCATTCCCTTTATGAGAGACCTTAACGGATGTGGGGTGTTACATTAGGGTTTGGAGAGATTTGATTTTCAGCTTGTATTTTGTGAAGAGAGGAGCCGCCATTAGAGAGATGAAGTTGGAGGCTAGCATTAGGTTTAGAAAAATGAATTAGGTCTAGGTTATGGCTGCTATGAGATAATATATAGATGTGTTCAATTTTAATTGGGCCTTTATGTGTTTAAACACATTTTTAATTATAACCTTCATGCTATTATTAACGTACATTTCACAGTTTTTAAGACCGTACGATCACATACTGATTCGAAATTCGATGAAATTCGGAACACAACTAATTCTAATCAATACGAACCCAAAGAAACTGGTTTCGTAATTTTTCGAGTCCGTATGTATTTATAATGAATTTTAAAGTCATTTTTCACTGTAAAATCAATAATAGTTACATATTAATTCTAAAAATTACAGAAAAATCATTTTTAGCTTTGTTTTGACGATAAGAATCCAACAAAATTAATTTTGTTCAATTTGAAGTCCGTTTGCAAAATCTCATTTTTCAAGGCGTATATATTTAATATTAAAAATAAATTTTTATACCGAAACTTGAAATATATTAGTGTTTACGGTTTTTCAATGCAGAAACGACATTCTGGACTCAATGGAAGAGGTTTCGAGTACAAATTCCTTCATCTGCAAAAAGTAGCGGTTTGGGCCATATATATTATATATATAAATTTCATAGCGACCTTTCTAAATTTTGATTTTGCCATAACTTACAAATTATAAACTGAAATGTAAATTTATAAAATTCATTAGAAAGATATTTTCTATGCGGTCATAACATTTCTTGTTTCGTTCAATTTCGACTTATAATTAATTTTATATAATTTTTCAAATTTGGAAATCAAAATTTGAAATTACCGCGCCATTTCAGGCTCGAATATAATTAATATAAATTTATTAATTTAAACTTCGTTTTTAAATAAAATTTTCGTTGTTATTACTTAAAATAAATTATTCCAAACCTTAAAATTCATTAAATTATTAAAAAAAAAAATTAATTTGCCCAGATTTTGCGGGTTGTTACAGTCTCCCCCACTTAAAACTTTTCGTCCTCGAAAAGGAACAAAGCTAAAAGTTATTTTAATAATCAATCCAATTTTTATTATTTTAAATTGTGGCTTAAGTTTTCAACTTCTCAATTAATAATATTTTTCTAAAAATTTGGTTAACCCTTAAAATTTTCGAAAAATTTCGCCATAACCTCCTTTGTACGGAGAATATAAAAAAACTCAACTGGCCACATGGGCTCTCATCAACTAAAAAAGAAGAAAGAGAAAGCCAAGCGGCTCATAAAATCAAAACCCAAGAAATATAGTAAACGTGTACCTATTTGTCGGGCATACAATTTTATTCCTCTGCTCTAGCCTCCTTGCTTGACCTGCTCATTACTTATATATGCAAGCACAAGTATGCAATTCTAACCAAGTTTTCAATTTAATTTATCCAATATATATATTAGTTAAACTAATAATCAAGCAACACGTCCATCAATCAATTCGTTGATTAAATTATAAACGAATAACTTTTACATACATATACTACAAAAATCATATTTTTGATGCCAAGTCACAACAATTCCTAAGTTTTGGTTCTCACACCAGCAAATATCTATCTAGCATATGAGACTTCATATACACATGGATCAGACGTATATTCAAAATTTCATATACTTGATTGCCCAAATCAAAATATAATAATATCTCAATTACGTGTTTTAAGATAAGATTTTCAAAACTAACTTTGTTTTTATTTAATTTTAAAGAAAATAATAATCTTCACACTCGTTCTAGGATATTGCTGATCCCATCTCTAACGAGTTATTTTCATTGGATATTACTAATCTAATCTCTGATGAATTCTTACGCTTGGTTCTAATGTGTCTTGTTCTCGAACTTTGAAAACCAAAGCTCTGATACCAAATGTGACGACCCGAAATTCCCAATAAAGGAAAGCCCGAATTGTTTTGAGAACACGACGCATCAGAACACAAACTGAAGAACATTTTATTGCTTTTTACAACAATTACATCAGAGTACAAGAATATATCAGAGTACAGATAAAAAAAATATACATTGGAAATACAATATCAGAGATTACATATTTACATTTTACAATAGCAGCGGAAAAAATAATACAAAATACAACTGAAATAAATACTCGAATACAAAGCTTTCCGAATATTGCTTCAGCTGTAAACCAGGATCTTGTGAATATATATCTGCAAAACCGAAACTACTAGCTACCCGTGCGGAAAAATATGGGCACCCAGAGTTTAGGTTAAAACAATAAACTCCAGGTCAGTCATGGGACTGGTATGAGAACTCAAAAACAGTTATAAACTTTTATTTTAAAGTTGGATATTTCAGTGCATAAAACAACGCAATGCTTTTTAGAAAAATGAAATCATCATAAGACTCAGGTCCCATCACACAATGCAACACAAACCAGAGGATAGAGTTTTACCTTATGATGATTAAACATGCTTGATACGCGAAAGTTCTCTTTCATACTATATAAGTGCATAGTGTAGAAATAAATTTCGAATATAAATGTATCAATCCTAGACGGCATGGGTACCATAATATCATGTCGCCATACTAGGTTCTACAACTAAAACCGTAAAGTTTCGTATTGGAAGTTGGGTTTCCATCGTGAACCAAGGCAAAAGATAGTCCTTACCGAGTTCGAGACTATCTAGTCCCAGCCTCAGGATACAGTCGCAACTGCACCTTGGATCAGCAGGGTCGGTCATCCGTCGATGATTGGCAATACCGTAAACTATATGTTAGCCTACCCTTTGGGGCATAAATATGAGCCACTAAGGACTCCATGTCATATCCGAGGCCTCGTCATCCATCATCCACATAAGTAAAATGCCAGACCGTGTAAAAACCTTACACAACTTTTAGCTAGAAACTAACATATGTCCATTTCCCTGGTTTCCTTTCTCCAGTTTTAGGTTCATACCGGGTTGTGAGGTTCGTGAAGTCACGTCATACCACAAGGCCCTGCTTTTCAACAAAAGCCTTGATCATCTTCATCTTAGCGTGCCACGTTGACAATTCACGCGATGCGATTGATAACTATTAATACACAACCTCTAAGAGTGTTGAGCAAGAGAATAAATTTTCCGCCACCAACGGTCGTATATTAATAGAAATCAATTTACATAGAACAAAATTCAATGTCAGACACACATCCATTTATAAGCTTATGCTCTGGGTCTGAGCGAAAGCCAAATCCGTACAAATCAACACTACATCCGGATAACTACCATCTTAGCCCCGTCTTGGGAGCAAATCAATCAAGGGCCTCAACACTAGTTACCCATTCGATGTGAAGATCGTCGGTCTTCAATCGCCATCTTCAATTCTTCCATTTAAAACATCGTATGATTATTTGAAATGAGTATAACTCTGTCTTTTCAAATAATCTTCGCATAATTATCATTTAAATTATTTCATAACGTTATTACGTATCACTATTTTTATTTTGATAAAAGTAGATATAAATCATTCCATGTAGTCATTAACATATAAGGACAACGAATCAACCAAACAAACAGCGCACAATCATGTTCATGTATCATATCAAGGTATCATGTTGATTGAACATTTCAATTCCGTTCCCACATTTATTTATTAATGAATAACGAATAAAATGTAACTTTCAATTTATTCCTTTTACTGCATAGAAAATGTCATTAAAACATCTCTTTTTCTAATTTATTTACACTACAAGTAAATAAATGTTTTCCTTTTCTTCTACATGTCATATTTACATGAGAATGTAAATGAAAGTGTCATTGAAAATAGTTCTATTTTATTTACATGAGAAAATGTAAATTTCTATTTCATATTTTATTTACATTCTTTCTCTCATTTTATTGGAAATGTAGTATTTCCTTCTTATTCTTTACACTATAGAAAAATGTGAATTTTTTTTTTATTCTCTTTTTTTATTTTATTTTTACACCACATTCTCTTTTATTACATTATAAAGAATGTAATTCTTCTAACTTCTTTTGTTACAAAAAAGAAATTGTAATATTTCTTCTTTTGATTACATTAGGAAAATGTAATTGACATTATACTGTAAAATCCTATCTTTCAATTGCATGGTAAAATGTATATAATTTATTTCATATCTTATACATTGTAATTGTAATAAATTCAAATTATACTTTAATTACATTAAAATGTAAGTTATTCAAATCCTACTTAATTACATTAGAAATGTGTCATTTCCTAATTAAATTAGAAATATAAAATTCCATACTTCAACTTATTTACATTATAAATGTAAAATACATCCATTCATTTCTATTACATAAGAAAATGTAATACTTTCATTATTTTCTATTACATAAGAAAATGCAATACTTTCATACATTAAAAGATATCATTTCATTATTACATTAAAATGTATTATTTCATTGTATAACTCAATTAAAAGTAAGCATTCATTTCATATTACATAAAAAAATGTAAAATTTTCAATCCATTCTTTTTACACTTGAAAAATGTAAATTATTTCAATTCCTTCTTAATTACATCGAAAATGTAAATTATTTTCATATCTTACATAATTAGATAAAAAAATGTAAATTATTAAATCAAATATTGTATTCTTATTTACATTAAAAAGGTAATTTTATCATAATGACAAAATCTTTTTTTTTAATTACATTAAAATGTAATTTACATTACGGTGTAAAATCTTATATTATAATTACATTTAAAAATGTAATTTCATAACATGGTAAAATCTTAACTTAATAAAAAATGTAATTTTTTTATTTCACGTACAAAATCTCATCTTTAATTACACTTAAAAATGTAATTTGTATTACCGTACAAAATCATACCTTAATTACATTAAAAATAAATGTAATTTATATGTGGTGTAAATTCATACCTAAATCTTAAATTTGAATATTAAATAAAACTTTGTCATTCCATATTCCTTTAATATTACATTAATGTTATAATAATAATAATGTTTCAAAAAGTCAACTTTCGAAATTCAAACTCTCAGTATTAATTAATCATTTAATACTACGCTTATTCTTACAATATTATATTTTCAGAAATGTAAAATTTTGAATTAACTAATTATTAATTACAGCATTAACCTCTCACATTAGATTTATTATTGCGGTTGCTGGATATGTCGGGCGGGTCCGGGCAGTCTTATACCATAACTCAATCTAACCTCGGGTTAAGCATGTTTATTTTATTTTAATACCATTAAAAATGAATTCGAAATGTTAATTTTCAAATTTCAAACCTTTATCAATTATTGTATAATAAATAGAATCCATGGAAATATTTATTCCCGTGTAAATAGCGCAAGACTACTTAATAGGCTTCATGCACATTAAATAATATTTAATAACATTAAATTCACAATTAATTCTCTAACGGAAAATTATTTTGAAATCTTGTGAAAATCCTTTATTGGAATGAGACCCACATCAAAACCATTAATTAATGGATTTCAAAACAACTCATTTGCAAAATGATGACTAACATCTTTTCATTACCCAAATTACCTTCCAATCACAACATCAAATGACATTCATTCATTCATGTAATATACATTCAAACAAAATACATCAAATTGACATTCAAACAACATACAATAGTTTTTACAACAAAATCCAAATAACAATAGATTATATGTGCACTTGGGCGATGTATGAAAATATCTGCCCAATCAACATATGCAAGTCAGTCAACTTGTATATGGTTGTGTAACAATTTTGAATTATCATGCATAATCATAAATTCACATTAATTAACATGTTACAAATTTTCAGACTTCAAACATTGCATTTCAACCAAACATTAATACCACAAATCATGCATAACATAGAATTAACTTACAAAAAATCATCCTAGGCATTTAAATATTTTTATTTATGAAAATAAATAATTATTGAAAATAAAGATTGAGTGAGAAAAGAGTTCTCATAGAGATTTGACTTTATCGGGTCCAAGTGGACGGTTTCAGGCCCAATTTTGGCCCAAAATTCAACATCCTCAGAATTGAGTGAAATTGGTGTCTATGCGTCGCTAAAAATACACTGATCATGGTAAACCCTGTTTCGAGTCATTTCGAGTTCGTTACAAAAAGTTATGCTTTACTGAAATTTGGACAATTTAAATAATTATTTCAAACAGAAAACTTGTGTGAAGGACAAAAAAGCAAAAAGTTTGCCCAAAAGGACAAGAGCCAAAAAAATTGCTCAAAAAACCAACTTTTAGTGTAAAAGGAAAAAACAATGGCCCCCCCCTGAATTCCACTATCTAGTGTAAAATTGTCCTTGGGAATAATTTTTTTGTTGACCGTCCTTATGAATAAATTTTTGTTTGACTTTGTCCTTCACACTAAAAACCCCTATTTAAAATTTGTGAAAATACCTAAAAAAAATTACAACCTCCAAATTGGACAAAATTAGTGTCCCCGCGAAGGTCTCGATGCCACGATCACAACGCATCTGAAATCATTAAATTTCGACTTCGTATGAGAGAGTTATACAAGTTTGAAGTTTGAATACATTGATTCAATAATTAAAAATAGGAATACCCAAAATCTAGTCAACCCCCCTCTTGCCAACTTTGACTGCCCATAACTTTCTTCTCCGACCTCCGATTGACCTGAAACCACCGCCCATCTCTTCGTCTTGGCAAGACGCACCACCACCAGAAAGCGCCGCCGCCGATGATGCTCCGGCCGCCGGAATCTGGCCCGAAAGCAAAATTCGCTTTACAGGCCCCACATGCCGCCTCGATGCTCCAAAAATTCTTTAAAAAATTCCAGCACCTGTATCTCGCGAAGACAAAGAACTTTCACGTTGACCACTTTTTCCAGTTCTTCCTAGATTAGCGGGAAAAAAATCATTTACATCTGCTGCTTTTTAATTTCGAAAATCAGAAAGTTTGATCCGAAATTCCGGCGAATCCGAGCGCTGTATGACAAAACTGATGGCAACCATAGCTTTGTATCGTCGAGGCGTTCGTTTTGATATATAATTTGTTAGGGTTTGGAGAGATTTGATTTTCAACTTGTATTTTGTGAAGAGAGGAACCGCCATTAGAGAGATGAAGGTGGAGGCTAGCATTAGGTTTAGAAAAAAAAATTAGATCTAGGTTATGGCTGCTATGAGATAATATATAGATGTGTTCAATTTTAATTGGGCCTTTATGTGTTTAAACCCATTTTTAATTATAACCTTCATGCTATTATTAACGTACATTTCACAGTTTTTAAGACCGTACAATCACATACTGATTCCAAATTCGATGAAATTCGGAACATAACTAATTCTAATCAATACGAACCTATAGAAACTGGTTTCGTAATTTTTCGAGTCCGTATGTATTTTTAATGAATTTTTAAATTCATTTTTCACTGTAAAATCAATAATAGTTACATATTAATTCTAAAAATTACAGAAAAATCATTTTTAGCTTTGTTTTGACGATACGAATCCAACAAAATTAATTTCGTTCAATTTGGAGTCTGTTTGCAAAATCTCATTTTTCAAGGCGTATATATTTAATATTGAAAATAAATTTTTATACTGAAAATTTCCGAAACTCGAAATATATGAGTGTTTACTGTTTTTCAATGCAGAAACGACATTCCGGACTTAATGGAAGTGGTTTCGAGTCCAAATTCCTTCGTCTGCAAAAAGTAGCGGTTTGGGCCATATATATTGTATATATAAATTTCATAGCGACCTTTCTAAATTTTGATTTTGCCATAACTTACAAATTATAAACTGAAATCTAAATTTCTAAAATTCATTAGAAGATGTTTTCTATACGGTCCTAACGTTTCTTGTTTCGTTCAATTTCGACTTATAATTAATTTTATATAATTTTTCAAAGTTGAAAATCGAAATTTGAAATTACCGCGCCGTCTAAGGCTCGAATATAATTAATATAAATTTATTAATTTAAACTTCGTTTTTAAATAAAATTTTCGTCATTATTATTTAAAATAAATTATTCCAAACCTTAAAATTCATTAAATTATTAAAAATAAATTTTTTAAATTTGCCCAGATTTTTCGGGTTGTTACATATACTACAGGTTCTTTGATGATTAATAGTTTCGAGTTCCTTCCCTTTCCTTTCTTTTGACAACCGTCTCGTGTTGGTTGGACGTCGACACAGCGTGTTTCATAGGAAATGTCGGCTGGTGCGAGGCGGGCCGTCACACTTGGTATTAGAGCTCTAGGTTGTGTAGTTAACCTAGGGAAAGACACTAGGGAGAGATAGTACGTATATGAGAGCACGTTTTTGTTATATTTTGGGTTTTCAAAAGTTATATATATATATACTATTAGTATATCTAAGGATGGAGTCGCACTGCACTGGAACCACTAAAGAGATGGTTAATAATTTTCTTCTTGCAGATTGAACGATGAGCCGATATACGAGGGGTACAGGTTCAGGGGCCAATATTAGGAATGCACCTGATATGAGGACAATGTTTACTACCTTCAAGCGAGAGAAGCAGAGAGATGTTCTGGGAGAAGCTCCTAATGCTGCAAATGGCGGTGACGTAGCGGTGCAGGCGCCTAGGGCCGATTTCGCCAAGCTCTGTAAGGACTACACTAGTCTTGGTGAGAAATATGTTCCATGGAACGGAATCGGCTACAGAAGTTCAGGATTGGCTTGAATGTTGTGAGCATATTTTCGAGGATCTGGGAATCGAAGAAGCGATGAAGAGGAAGCTAGCATCCCGTCAACTGCAGGGACATGCTATGAATTGGTGGAATGCTATTGAGGCCGCTACTCCTGAGGATCAAGTTACTTGGGATCAGTTCAAGGCCCGATTCAGTGATAAGTTTATCCCAGCTGCTCAAAAATCAGAATTGTTTAGGAAGTTCTTAGAGCTTAAGCAGAACGGTAGGGTAGTCTCGGAGTATATTACCGAGTTCGATACTTTATCGAAGTATGGATTATCCCTTATTGACACTTCCGAGAAGAAGAATGAGAAGTTCATAACAGGCTTAGATCAGTACGTGGGGAAAGGCTTATAAACCATATTTATTACACTTTTGAATCAATTATAGGGAAAGCATTGAGATCAGAGAGTCTTTATCCTAAACCCACGGCTGAAGTTGTTGTTGCATCTGCAGAGGGGCCAAAGCCGCAGGCAAACGGTGGAGGCAAGAATAATTCTTAGAATAAAAGGAAGCAGTGTCAGACCATGGATGGTCAGAAAAAGAAAGATAAGAAATATGTTGAGTGCTTTAGATGTGGCAAGAAGGGCCACTATGCCAAAGAATGTCGGGTAAAGCCAGCTGACAGGAAATGCTTCAACTACGGCCAAGTGGGACATCACAAGGATAAATGTCTGCAAACCCCTAAAGAGAAGCAGATTGTGAAAGCATATGTTATCAACGATGTTCCTTCTTCGTCGAATGCCTCAACTGCGGTGGAGAAAGAAAAGAATATCGTCATTCAAGGTATGCTTTCTATTTATGGTGTAATTATTCGAGTATTGTTTGATACTGGGGCTTCCCATTCCTTCATATCTAGTGACCTGGTAGATAGCTTGGAATTGGAACCCGAGATATTCGATAGACCTTTAGTGGTGACGAACCCGATTGGTGGTTCGACTACCCTTAGTATGATTTATCAAATTTTGGTCTTATCGAGTCATGGATGTATGTTTGCTTGTGATTGCTTTGGGCTTTACTGGGTTTGGCATTATTTTGGGAGTTGATTGGCTCCAAAGATATGGAGTGGTGGTAGACTATGAGGGATTTTCGGTGACTATTAGGGCGGATGATGGGCGGAGGGTAGTGTGTGACGGCCCGCCCCGCACCAACCGACATTTACTCCAAAAGTGCGCCGTACACATGTCCAGTTAGCACGGATCGGGTCGTCAAAAGGAAAAAGAAGAAGGGAATGAACATACAAAGAACCTGTAGAATGTCTCACAACGCATAGAATAAAATATAATAATAACATACTTGACATAAAACAGGAGAGACAGTGCATAAGCTGAAAACCAGAACTAAACATCATAGCAGCGGAAATCCAAAATACAGCTTATTACAACTTTCAAACTGTCTCAAAGCAAAAGTAAGATAAAGGAGGTACACTACTAATGCCCAAGTAGCGACCACCAACGACACAAGGAGAATGTGTAGATATATATCATACGTGGAAGCCTCCTGCCCGCCTCCGAATCAGCTACTAGCGCATCACCAGCTAACCTGTCTCTAGTCTGCTCGTGTGAGCACCCAGAGTAATAAGAGGAGACATAAAACTCTAGGTCAGACATAAAGCCTGGTATGAGCGATAAGCATCTAAAGTGAACAATAACAGGTAGACTAAAACATACCTGAACCTGGACCTGCAACCAAAGAGTTAGCACTACATACTGTACAACACTCTAAGGTACCATATCAAACAGTGTAAAGATACGGAGGTGGGGGAGGTGTGCATGTCATAGTGATGGCAAACAATCAAACATAGCATCCATCCTCACATCTCTCACTCAGTGCGTAAAGCGTACGATATTCACCACTTCGATCACCCAACATACCTTGCTACGATCACTCTGCCCCATGAAATCATAAATGGCTTCACTGCACTGATAACGTAGCCACTAATTCCTCGCTATGTCCACTTGCCCCATGGAGTTATTCACCCCATCTGCGCTTGCTCATAGCCTTACCAATCCTTACTATGTCCACTTGCCCTATGGAGTTGCTCACCCCATCTGCACTGGCTCATAATCTTACTACGCATCACCTTGCCCCTCAGGTCATAATGACCCTACTGCACTGATAACGTAGTCTTGCTACCATCACCTTGCCCCTCAGGTCATAATGACCCTACTGCACTGATAAGTAGCCCTCATTCATTTTTAGTGGTGAATCGAAGTTATGAACGTCGACAACTCCTTAGCACACGTCCCGCAGCAAAGCCCAACCATGAAGTGAACTCATTGGTTCCCAACTAGATCCTGAGCTCTAACTTCCCATATTGGACTACCTTTGCATCTCGGGTTATTGGTCAATACTGGGTCGGGTCGGGTTCCTCCTCAAGCCGTCGGTTCGGGTCGTGTATCCTCCATCGGTTCGGGTCAGGTCTCTTCTGATACGGTTTGGGTCGGGTGTCTCTCCTTGGTTCGGTACGGGTGCTTTACTTCGGGCCGGGTCGAGTGTCATTCCCCTCCATTTCGTGCTTCCGCTCCGATCCGCCTCCTCATCCTTCACATGCTCCTATCCGATCCATCTTCAGGCTTCCGCTCTGATCCGCCTCCCCCTTAATCCGATCCGATCCCAGTTCAGTTAGCGTGGCCTTCCTTTTTGCCAACTTTTCCCAAGTGTCAGGCTCCGATCCGATCGAATCCCTTGCCCAGTTCAACATATCCGATCCGAGCCCCATATCCGATCCGATCCGAAACCTGCACTGTTTTCTGACACTGTTCCAGCAAGTGTTTACGCCATTCGACGACGTTTTCGACCATTCTAACTATTGAAACCAATCACAAAGCATTTCATACAGTCATAGCAACATGCATAATCAACCACAAACATCAAAACATCAATATAATAGGTTAAAATGGATCAAACTACCCCAAAATCCCATATTTCCCCTTAAGCATGTTTAGGTGAAACTAATGATAGGATTAACAAAACTTAACCAAATTAACCCAAATTCATATCAAAGGTCTAAAACATCATTTAGGAAATTATGAACATTTTTCAAGAATTTTATCATGCTTAAATTCATTAATTAACACTAATCACCCTAATTAGCCATAATTAGTGCAAAACTATGCAAATCACTCACCTTAGCCACAAATAAACTAAAATCTAAAATAAATCTCTGATTTGATGTGAATCCCAATGCTAAACAGCAGCTCCAATGTTGCTTTGGTGTAGATCTTCCTTGATTAGGGGTTGCTAAGCCAAATCCTTGACCAAAAGGTGATTTGGAGGTGATTTAGAGGTTGGAGGCCATTTTTAAGGTTTCTTGGTGATAAGTGGAGGCTAGAAAACTGAAATGGAATGATCCTCAAACTCATTTCAGCCTCCCCATAACCCTAATCCCGAAATGGGTTATGAGCCTATCAACTAATCACCCTATTTGGCCCGGTTAAGAAGTTTTTCACCCTCCAAACCTTATTTCAGCCATATCTCCCGAACGGTAAGTCCGTTTGGCTATTATGACCACTCTACGGAAAGGTAAACCATCAAACGAATCCAATGGAAGTGGTTCCAGGTCAAAATTCCTTTTCAATCAAAAGTTATGGCCAAAACAAGATCAACTAGGGGCAAAATGGTTATTTAAAAATCGACAAAAATCATGAACATGGGAAATGACTCTAATAGATGTTTCCCAAAGTTACATGATCATACGACCTCATACGGGAAAGAAATAAATATTCTACGATATTATGATGTATAGAATACGGGTCGTTACACTCCCCCCCCCCCCCTTAAGAAATTTCGCTCCCGAAATTCCCTAATCAAAACACGCACAAAGGTCCCGCATGCCTATCAATCATAAAATAACAATCAAACATGCAAACAAGCAAAACAAGTCTACCCTAGCATGCGGAAAACTAAATTGCAAAGTAAATCTTACCAGGCAAAGAGTTCTGGATATGCCTTTCTAATGCTCTCCTCTGTCTCCCAAGTACAATCACTCTCGTTCTCGCCTCACTGGACCTTGACTAGCTTCACCGCCTTCCTTCGAAGTTGCTTCATATCGTGCCCCACAATACGAATCGACTTGCGGTTCCCAACCGCCTTGGGTTCTACTTCGAAGTCCTCTAACTGATCAGGTGAAATAGTCATATCTGAGTCGTGAACGAACTTCCTTAGTTGGGAAACATGAAACACATTGTGAACTCCCGCCATTTTCTCTGGTAAGCCAACTCTATATGCCAAATTCCCGACTAGTTCAAGAACAGGGAATGGGCCAACAAATCTTGGTGCCAACTTGCCTCTCCTGCCAAATCGTATCACGCTCTTCAACGGAGAAATTTTGACAAACACCAAGTCACCAACGGAGAATTTTAAATCTCTTCTCCTCCTATCAGCATAACTCTTCTTCCTATCTAGGGCAACTTTCATTCGTTGTTGAATGATCTTAATCTTATCCGAAGTTTCTCTCACCACATCTGGTCCAAGCACAAACTTCTCGCCAGTCTCTATCCAACATGATGTTGAGTTGCACGGTCTTCCGTACAAAGCTTCATATGGAGCCATACCAATACTAGATTGGTAGCTATTATTATATGCAAACTCTACTAGATGCAAATGGTCATCCCACGATCCACCAAAATCCAATATACAAGCTCTCAAGAGATCTTCCAATATACGATTCACCCTCTCCGTCTGACCGTCGGTCTGAGGATGATATGCGGTACTGAGATGTAATCCTGACCCTAGAGCCTCTTGTAAGCTCTTGCAAAACCCACTAGTGAACAACGGGTCTCGGTCACTCACAATGCTTTTAGGTACTCCATGAAATCTCACTACCCACTTCATATACAGTTCTGCCAACTTGGCTGCCGTTCTAGTCAATTTGACTGGTATAAATCTTGCACTTTTAGTCAATCGATCCACAATTACCCAAATGCTATCATATCCCGATCTAGTCCTTGGTAGGCCATCGACGAAATCCATCGAGACTTGCTCCCATTTCCATTCGGGAATTTCTAATGGTTGCAACAAACCACTAGGCTTCTTTTGCTCGGCTTTAACTAGCTGGCAATTCATGCATTTGGATATAAACTTCCCAACGCCTCTTTTCATCCCTTCCCAGTTTTAGGTTTGCTTCAAGTCTCGATACATTTTATTACCACCGGGATGTATGGTTAGTTTTGAGTGATGACATTCTCTAAGCACTTCATCTCTCAAACCATTCACGTTGGGTACAACTAGTCTTCCATTCTTCCGAAGCCATCCATCTCGATCAAGCCCATACACATTCATCTCCTCATCGATACCCATCTCTAACTTAGAGATGATTTCCAATAGATTAGGATCGTCCCTCTTGCTGGAACCAATCCGCTCTATCAAAGTGGGTCTGATCGTCAAACTAGCTAGCATAACTGGATCCAATTCGCACTTTGATATGAAATCAAACCCCGCGATATACTCCAGTTGCTTCCACTCAAGAAACATAGCCCCTAAACTGGCATGTCTCCTACTCAAGGCATCGGCTACCGCATTACCTTTCCCAGGTGTGTATGCGATATCAAAATCATACGAAGCCAAGAACTCTAACCATCTTTGCTGACGGAGATTCAGATCTTTCTGAGAGAAGAGATATTTCAACGATTTATGATCGGTAAACAACTCAAATCTTTCTCCCAAGAGATAGTGTCTCCACATCTTCAGCGCAAACACAATCGCTGCTAATTCCAAATCATGGGTAGGATACTTCTTCTCATGAGGCTTTACCTGTCGACTAGCATAAGCTACAACCCTACCTCCTTGCATCAATACAGCACCCAGTCCGGTACCACAAGCATCCATGTATACCGTCATCTCTTCATTCCCTTTAGGAATGACTAACAGCGGCGCACGCATCAACTTCTCTTTTAGACTCTTGAAGGCATCCTCACACACTCCGTCCCAGACGAAGGACTGATTCTTCTTAGTCAACTGAGTCAACGGTGCTGCTATCTTGTAGAAGTCCTGGATAAACTTACGATAATATCCAGCTAATCCCAAGAAACTTCTTACATCTGTTGCATTCTTAGGCGTAGGCCAATCCTGTACCGTAGCCACCTTCGCAGGGTCCACGACAATACCACTCTCGGAAACAACATGACCCAAGAATCTCACTTCCCTTCTCCAAAAATGACACTTAGAGAATTTCGCTTTCAATTGGTGTTTCCTCAACACCTCCATCACTATTCTCAAGTGTCCTTTGTGTTCCTCCTCTGTCCTTGAATAAACAAGGATATCATCCACGAACACAAGAACAAACTTATTCAACTGATCTCTGAATACTCGATTCATAAGATCCACAAAGTAGGCTGGTGCATTGGTCAACCCAAATGGCATGACCAACCACTCATAAAATCCAGACGGTGTCCTAAATGCCGTTTTCGGAATACTCTCATCCGCTACTCGTAGCTGATGAAATCCTGTCGCGAGGTCCAATTGGGAGAACACTCTTGCTCCTTCCAGTTGATCAAACAAATCATCAATCCGCGGTAGAGGATACTTATTCTTCCTCGTCACCTTATTCAACTCGCGATAGTCCACACACAAACGAAGGGAACCATCTGCCTTAGTGGCAAACACAACTGGTGCTCCCCACTCGAAGACACTCCTTCTAATAAATCTCTTCTTCAAAAGATTGCTGACTTGCACCACGAGCTCTCGCTGCTCCCTTGGTGACATATGACGAAGTGGCATCACTATAGGTCTGGCATCTTTCACTAAATCAATACGGAACTCAATCTCTCGGTGTGGTGGAAGCCCGGTCACCTCCTCGAAGACGTCTGGATACTGGCCAACCACGGGCACATCTGACAACTCATCCTGCGGGATGTCGAGGGAATTTACAAAACTAGCCACAACCGCATCACTAGGTAGACTACCAAACACTACCCTCCGCCCATCATCCGCCCTCACTATCACCAAAAAGCCCTCACAGTCTACCACCACCCCGTATCTTTGGAGCCAATCGACTCCCAATATAATGTCATACCCAGTAAAGCCCAAAACAAAGCAATCACATACAAACATACATCCATGACTCGATAAGACCAAATTCCTGCAAATCATACTAAGGCTAGTCGAACCACCAATCGGGTTCGTCACAACCAATGGTCTATCGACTATCTCGGGTTCCAGTCCCAACCTATCTACCAGGTCACTAGATATGAAGGAACGGGAAGCCCCTGTATCAAACAAAACTCGAACTGGTACATCATAAATAGAAAGAATACCTTGAATAACAACATTCTTTCCTTTCTCCGCTGCAGTTGGGGCATTCGACGAAGAAGGAACAGCATCAATAGCATATGCTTTCACAATCTGCTTCTCCTTAAGAGGTTGCAGACACTTATCCTAGAAATGCCGCACTTGACCACAGTTGAAGCACTTCTTATCCGCTGGCTTGGCCCGACAATCTTTAGCATAATGGCCCTTCTTGCCACAGCTGAAGCACTCAACATCCTTCTTGCTCTTTTTCTGGCCACATTTTGATTGGTCCTGCTTCCTCTTATTCTGAGTGTTATTTTTGCCTCCACCGCCTGCTTGTGGCTTTGGCCCTTTTGCAGATGCAGCCTCAGTCTTTGACTTAGGGTAAAGACTCTCTGACCTCAAAGCCTTCCCCACAATCGATTCAAAAGTCTCATCGATGTGGTTGATAAGCCTTTCCCCCAAGTATCCATCCAAACCAGTAATGAACTTCTCATTCTTCTTCTCAGGAGTATCAATGAGAGATAGTCCATACTTCGACAAAGTGTCGAACTCAGCAATATAATCAGAAACTTGCCTTCCATTCTGCTTGAGTTCCAAGAACCTCTTAAACAACACTGACTTCTGGGCAGTTGGAATAAACTTCTCGCTAAAGCGAGCCTTGAACTGATCCCAAGTAACCTGGTCCTCTGGAGTAGCTATTCTAATAGCATTCCACCAATTCATCGCTCGCCCTTGCAGCTGACGAGACGCTAGCCTTCTCTTCATCGCATCCTCAAGACCCAAGTCATCAAAGATACGATCACAGCTATCCATCCAATCTTGAACATCTGTGGCTGACTCTATTCCGTGGAACGGCTTCCCACCAAGATTAGTGTAATCATTGCACAACTTGGCGAAATCGACCCTAGGCGCCTGCACTACTGGGCCAACACCAACTCCGGGATTGGGAACTGCCCCTTGCACTTCTCTAAGCATGTCTCTCATGAGGTTAGTAAACATCGCCCTCATGTCAGCGGCATCCCCATGGTTGGTCCCTCTACCAGCACCCCTCGTATCTCGTCTCATCGTCAATCTGAAAAAGGGAAACGATTAACGACCCCATAGTGGTGCTAGTGCAGTGCGATTTCATTCTTATACTACCAATAGTATATATATATAGCTTTTGAAAACCAAAGTAATCACAAATACGCGCTCTCATATACGTACTATCTCTCCCTAGTGCCTTTCCCTAGGTTAACTACGCAACCTAGAGCTCTGATACCAAGTGTGACGGCCCGCCCCGCACCAACCGACATTTACTCCAAAAGTGCGTTGTACACATGTCCAGTTAGCACGGAACGGGTCGTCAAAAGGAAAAAGAAGAAGGGAATGAACATACAAAGAACCTGTAGAATGTCTTCCAACGCATAGAATAAAATATAATAATAACATACTTGACATAAAACAGGAGAGACAATGCATAAGCTGAAAACCATAACTAAACATCATAGCAGCGGAAATCCAAAATACAGCTTATTACAACTTTCAAACCGTCTCAAAGCAAAAGTAAGATAAAGGAGGTACACTAATAATGCCCAAGTAGAGATCACCAACGACACAGGGAGAATGCGTATATATATATATCATACGTGGAAGCCTCCTGCCCGCCTCCGAATCAGCTACTCGCGCATAACCAGCTAACCTGTCTCTAGTTTGCTCGTGTGAGCACCCAGAGTAATAAGACAAGACATAAAACTCTGGGTCAGACATAAAGCCTGGTATGAGCGATAAGCATCTAAAGTGAACAATAATAGGTAGACTAAAACATACCAGAACCTGGACTTGCAACCAAAGAGTTAGCACTTCATACTGTACAACACTCTAAGGTACCATATCAAACAGTGTAAAGATACGGAGGTGGGGGAGGTGTGCATGTCATAGTGATGGCAAACAATCAAACATAGCATCCATCCTCACATCTCTCACTCAGTGCGTAAATCGTACGATATTCACCACTTTGATCACCCAACATACCTTGCTACGATCACTCTGCCCCATGAAGTCATAAATGGCTTCACTGCACTGATAACGTAGCCACTAATTCCTTGCTATGTCCACTTGCCCCATGGAGTTATTCACCCCATCTGCGCTGGCTCATACCCTTACCAATCCTTACTATGTCCACTTGCCCCATGGAGTTGTTCACCCCATCTGCGCTGGCTCATAGTCTTACTACGCATCACACTGCCCCTCAGGTCATAATGAACTTACTGCACTGATAACGTAGTCTTGCTACCATCACCTTGCCCCTCAGGTCATAATGACCCTACTGCACTGATAAGTAGCCCTCATTCATTTTTAGTGGTGAATCAAAGTTATGAACGTCGACAACTCCTTAGCACACATCCCGCAGCAAAGCCCAACCATGAAGTGAACTCATTGGTTCCCAACTGGATCCTGAGCTCTAACTTCCCATATTGGACTACCTTTGCATCTCGGGTTATTGGTCAATACTGGGTCGGGTCGGGTTCCTCCTCAAGCCGTCGGTTCGGGTCGGGTATCCTCCATCGGTTCGGGTCGGGTCTCTTCTGATACGGTTCGAGTCGGGTGTCTCTCCTTGGTTCGGGTCGGGTGCTTTACTTCGGGCCGGGTCGAGTGTCATTCCCCTCCATTTCGTGCTTCCGCTCTGATCCGCCTCCTCATCCTTCACATGCTCCTATCCGATCCATCTTCAGGCTTCCGCTCCGATCCGCCTCCCCCTTAATCCGATCCGACCCAGTTCAGTTAGCGTGGCCTTCCTTTTTGCCAACTTTTCCCAAGTGTCAGGCTCCGATCCGATCGAATCCCTTGCCCAGTTCAACATATTCGATCCGAGCCCCATATCCTATCCTATCCGAAACCTGCACTGTTTTCTGAAACTGTTCCAGCAAGTGTTTACGCCATTCGACGACGTTTTCGACCATTCTATCTATTGAAACCAATCACAAAGCATTTCATACAGTCATAGCAACATGCATAATCAACCACAAACATCAAAACATCAATATAATAGGTTAAAATGGATCAAACATACCCCAAAATCCCATATTTCCCCTTAAGCATGTTTAGGTGAAACTAATGATAGGATTAACAAAACTTAACCAAATTAACCCAAATTCATATCAAAGGTGTAAAGCATCATTTAGGAATTTATGAACATTTTTCCAGAATTTTATCATGCTTAAATTCGCTAATTAACACTAATCACCCCTAATTAGCCATAATTAGTGCAAAACTATGCAAATCACTCACCTTAGCCACAAATAAACTAAAATCTGAAATAAATCTCTGATTTGATGTGAATCCCAATGCTAAACAGTAGCTCCAATGTTGTTTTGGTGTAGATCTTCCTTGATTAGGGGTTGCTAAGCCAAATCCTTGACCAAAAGGTGATTTGGAGGTGATTTAGAGGTTGGAGGCCATTTTTAAGGTTTCTTGGTGATAAGTGGAGGCTAGAAAACTGAAATGGAATGATCCTCTAACTCATTTCAGCCTCCCCATAACCCTAATCCCGAAATGGGTTATGGGCCTATCCACTAATCACCCTATTTGGCCCGGTTAAGAAGTTTTTCACCCTCCAAACTTTATTTCAGCCATATCTCCCGAACGGTAAGTCCATTTGGCTATTATGACCACTCTACGGAAAGGTAAACCATCAAACGAATCCAATGGAAGTGGTTTCAGGTCAAAATTCCTTTCCAATCAAAAGTTATGGCCAAAACAAGATCAACTAGGGGCAAAATGGTCATTTTAAAATTGACAAAAATCATGAACATGGGAAATGACTCTAATAGATGTTTCCCAAAGTTACATGATCATACGACTTCATACGGGAAAGAAATAAATATTCTACGATCCTATGATGCGTAGAATACGGGTCGTTACATAACGTTTGGTGGCCTACCTAGTGATGAGGTGATGGCTAGTTTTCTAAATTCCGTCGACATTCCGCAAGACGAGTTATCAGGGGTTTCCGTTGCTGGCCAGTATCCGGATATCTTCGAGGAAGTGATCGGACTTCCTCCACACTGAGAGATTGTGTTCCGTATTGATTTAGTGACAGATGCCAGACCTATAGTGATGCCACTTTGTCGTATGGCGCCAAGGGAGTAGCAAGAGCTAGGGGTGCAAGTAAGCGATCTTTTGAAGAAGGGATTTATCTGAAGGAGTGTCTCCAAGTGGGGAGCACCAGTTGTATTTGCTAGCAAGGCAGATGGTTCCCTTCGTTTATATGTTGACTATCACGAGTTGAATAAAGTGACTAGGAAGAATAAGCATCCTCTTCCACAGATAGATGATTTGTTTAATCAACTAGAAGGAGCAAGAATGTTCTCCCAATTGGACCTCGCGACAGGATTTCATCAGCTCCGAATAGCAGCTGAAGTATTCCTAAAACGACCTTTCGGACGCTGTCTGGATTCTATGAGTGGTTGGTCATGCCATTCGAATTGACCAATGTACCAGCATATATTGTGGATCTTATGAATAGGGTATTCAGGGATCAATTGAATAAGTTTGTTCTTGTGTTCGTGGATGATATGCTTGTTTATTCGTGGACAGAGGAATAACACAGGGAACATTTGAGAGTAGTGATGGAGGTGTTGAGAAAACACCAATCGAAAGCGAAGTTTTCTAATTGTCACTTCTCGAGGAGAGAAGTGAGATTCTTGGGCCATGTTGTTTCAGAGAATGGTATTGTCGTGGACCCCGCGAAGGTGGCTACGGTACAAGATTGGTCTACGCCCAAGAATGCAACAGACGTAAGAAGTTTCTTGGGATTAGGTGGCTACTATCGTAATTTTATCCAAAACTTCTCCAGGTTAGCGGCACCATTAACTTAGTTGACCAAGAAGAATCAAGAGTCTAAAGGAAAAGTTGACGCATGCGCCAGTGTTAGTCATTCCTAAAGGGAATGAAGGGATGACGGTATACACAGATGCCTATGGTAACAGACTAGGTGCTGTATTGATGCAGGGAGGTTGGGTTGTAGCTTACGCTAGTTGGCAACTGAAACCGCATGAGAAAAGATATCCTACCCATGATTTGGAGTTAGCAGCGTTCGTGTTCACATTGAAGATGTGGAGACATTATCTCTTGGGAGAAAGATCCGAGTTGTTTACCAATCATAAATCATTGAAGTATCTTTTCTCTCAGAAGGATCTAAATCTTCATCAGCAGAGATGGCTAGAATTCTTGGCGTCCTATGATTTCGATATCGCATATACACCAGGAAAGGGTAATGCGGTAGCTGATGCATTGAGTAGAAGACATGCAAGTTTAGGGGCTATGTTTCTAGAATGGAAGCAACTGGAGTATATCGTTGAGTATGATTTTAGACCAAAGTGTGAATTGGTTCCAGAGATGTTAGCAAGTTTGATGATCAGACCCACTTTGATTGAGCGAATTGGTTCCAATCAGAGGGACGATCCTAATCTATTAGAAATCATCTCCAAGTTAGAAATGGGAATCGATGAGGAGATGAACAAGTATGGGCTTGATCGAGATGGATGGCTTAGAAAAAATGCGAGACTAGTTGTGCCCAATTTTAATGGATTGAGAGATGAAGTGCTTAGAGAATGTCATCACTCAAAACTGAATATGCATCCCGATGGTAACAAAATGCATCGAGACATGAAGCATATCTACTACTGGGAAGCCATGAAGAGAGATGTTGGGAAGTTTATATCCAAATGCATGAATTGCCAGCTAGTTAAAGCCAAGCAAATGAAGCCTAGTGGGTTGTTGCAACAATTAGAGATTCCAGAATGGAAATGGGAACAAGTGTTAATGGATTTCATTGATGGGTTACCAAGGACTAGATCGGGCAATGATAGCATTTGGGTGATTGTGGACTGATTGACCAAGAGTGCAAGGTTTATACCCATCAAGTCGAATAGAACAGCAGCTAAGTTAGCAGAACTGTATATGAAGTGGGTAGTGAGATTTCATGGAGTATCCAAAAGTATTGTGAGTGACTGAGATCCGTTGTTTACTAGTGGATTTTGGAAGAGCTTACAATAGGCTTTAGGGTCAGAATTACATCTCGGTACCGCGTACCATCCTCAAACCGATGATCAAACAGAAAGGGTGAATCGAGTATTAGAAGATCTCTTAAGAGCTTACGTATTATATTTTGGAGGGTTATGGGATGATCAATTTCATTTGGTTGAGTTCGCATATAATAATAGTTATCAGTCCAGTATTGGTATGGCTCCATTTGAAGCTTTATACGGAAGACCGTGCAACTCACCATCATGTTGGTTAGAAACCGGTGAGAAATTTGTGCTTGGACCGGATGTGATAAGAGTAACCTCAGATAAGATCAAGGTTATCCAACAGCGAATGAAGGCAACACAATATAGGCAGAAAAGATATGTTGATAAGAGACAAAGAGAATTGAAATTCTCCATTGACGACTTGGTGTTTGTCAAGATTTCTCCGTTAAAGAGCATGATTCGATTTGGTAGGAGAGGCAAGCTAGCACCAAGGTTTGTTGGTCCATTCCCAGTTCTCGAGCAAGTTGGGAATTTAGCATATAAAGTCGGATTACCTGACAAGATGGCAGGAGTTCACAACGTATTTTATGCTTCCCAGTTAAGGAAATTCGTGCACGACCCGATATGACTATTCCACCGGATCAGTTGGATGGCATTGAAGTAGAACCCGAGGCAGTTGGGAACTGCTGGCTGATTCGTATTGTCGAGTACGATACGAAGCAACTTCGAAAGAAGACGATGAAACTAGTCAAGGTCCAGTGGGTGATAATGAGAGTGATCGTACTTGGGAAACAGAGGAGGACATAAGGAAGACGTACCCAGAACTCTTTGCCTGGTAAGATTTTAATGGTGATATTATTCCCTTATTAGTAAATCGCATGCCAGGATAGACTTGTTGTGTTTTTACGTATGTTTGATTGCTTGTAAATGGTTGATAGACATGTGGGACACCTTCGAATGTTTTGGTTAAGGAATTTCGGGGGCGAAATTTCTTAAGGGGGGAGATTGTAACGACCTGCATTTTGCGCATCAGAGGATCGTAGAATATTTATTTCATTATAAGAGGTCGTACAGTCATGTAACTTTGGGGAACGACTATTGGGGTCATTTCCCATGTTCATGATTTTTGTCGATTTTTAAATGACCGTTTTACACCTAGCGAATCTCGTTTCGCTTATAACTTCTGATTAGTAGGTAGTTTTGACCTAAAACTACTTCCATTGGATTTAGATGATGGTTTACCTTTCCGTAGAGCAGTCTTATTAATCAAACGGACTTACCATTTGGGAGATATGGCTAAAATAAGGTTTGGAAGGTGAAAAACAGCTTAACCCGGCCAAATAGGGTGATTAGCAGCTAGCCCATTGGGGGATTTCAGGATTAGGGTTGCATAAAGGCTGTAAAGGGTTAGAGAAACCCTTCTTTGTCATTTTTACAGCCGTCACTTACCTCTCTTCAACCTTACCAATGGCTTCCACCTTCTAAATCACCCCAAATCACTGTTTGAGCATACATTAGCCTAATCAACATCAAATCAAGGCAAATCAACACCAAATCAAAGTTAGAGCTCCTGTGTTGCATAGGAATTCGACCCAAAATAGTAGAGAAGTTCAGATCAATAATTCATTTTTTGGCTAAGGTGAGTGATTTGCATTGTTTTTCACTAATTATGGCTAATTAGGGGTGATTAGTGTTAATTAGCGAAATTATGCATGTTAAAAATATGGAAAAATTTGTAAAATTCTTAAGTATTATTTTAGGGCTTTGGTAAAAAATTGGGTTAATTTGGATATGTTTTGCTAATCATATGGTTAAGTCATGATTAAGGGGATTACAGGAAAAACATGGGTTTTGGGTATGTGTGATCCACATAAACATGTCATATTATTGTTTTGGTGTTTATGGTTGATTATGCATGTTGCTATTACTGATTGGAATGATTTGTGATTGTTTAGTAAAGTTAGAATGGTCGAAAACGCCGTCGTATGTCGTAAATAGCTTACTGGAAAAGTTGCAGAAATTGGTCTGACCAGACCCGTTCGTGACTAGCATATCACGACCCGACCGTGACTCCACCCCTCACGAACCGAAGCCACTTCCACGAATTGGTACAAAGACCCACGAACCGGATCATTAGCACGAACCACCTTCACGAACTGGAGCTTTGGCGAGCCGCAAACGACGAGCGAGTCAACGATGCCACAAGCCAATCACCTGGAGGGATCCACGAGCCACTCCACTGGACCGAGCATGTACAACGACCCAAACGAGGGTCCACCAATGGAGGAAAGGGGGGTCACGACCCGGACTGGAGAATCACGAACGCACATATCTGAACTGAAGTATGAACATGAATGGAAGTCTGGAGCTATGAAATGAACAGGGATGATGACTAGAACCCGAAATGCAAAGGTAGTCCAAATGTGAAGTTGTTACTCAGGATCCAGATGGGAACCAATGAGCTAAGTTCATGATTGGACTTTGCTGCGGGACGTGTGCAAAGGGGTTATTGATGTCAATAGCTTTAACTTATCACGGAGAGACGGATTAACGGCTATGGATCAGTGCAGTGGAGTTGTTATGACTCCATGGGGAAAAGTGATCGTAGCATGGCTATGATCTAGTGCAGTGGAGTTGTCATGACTCCATGGGACATAGTGGACATAGCAAAGTATTAGTGGTTACGGATCAATGCAGTGGAGCCGTCATGACTCCATGGAGCAGAGTGATCGTAGCAAAGAATTGGGTGATCAAAGTGGTGGATATCGTGTACTTTACGCAATGAGTGAGAGATGTGAGGATGATTGCTATATTTGATGTTTTCTATCACCATGACATGCACACCCCCTCCCCATTATTTTCACACCATGTGTTAGTGTCACCTTAGGGTATCATATATCCTATTGTGCTAACTCTTTGGTTGCAGGTCCAGGTTCATGTATGGTTATGTATGTGACACCCCACGTCTGTAATGTCACTCACAAAGGAAATGCATTAAGTTTCGTGTAGCGTTTTAGTAAACAGAATAGAAACATTACAAGACAGATATAAAAATTTTGCAGCGGAATAAAAACAACTTTTATGAAGCATGGTTACACTATACGTCTGAAAATACATAAACTTTGTTCATCGTTAAAACTTCTGTCTTGTACTTTAAATAGCAGAGTACAATAATAAAGAAAGCATAATCCCCAGACCATTAGCCATAGTAGCAAAGATAGTACCTTGAGCAATACATCTAGAAGCTCCAAGCAAGATGATAGCAGAATCCTGACTAAGCCTGAGAATTCCCTCCCTTCAGAACCTAGGGGGAGTGAACAGAAGAAAGAAGGAGAAACAAAAAGGGTTAGACAATAAGTCTGACGAGTCTAGTTACTTTTAGCCAGTAGATAAATAAAAGTAACATGATAGGCATATAAAGTGGATAAGAGAGATCAATACATAAATGGCAGGCATAGTAAGGTAAACAGGACAACAGGATAGAATAGATAGTGCTTCTTAATACTTTCCTTGCTCTGCACCAATACTAGTATAACAATATGTAATAGAATTACATATTCCCCAATTGCTTAACAAAAACAGGATGATCCCAACAGAAACGTAATGGTAGTTTTAGGTATACTCTAGTAACAGGTTTCAACCCAAACAAAACTGGTACCTAAACAGAAATAACAGATGTTAGCCCAGACAAAAACACAGGTACCCCAAAGAAACAGACAGGACTAGATGTACCCTATTTACAACCCCTAATTGATCGGCTCCCTATTCCGTAGATACCCTGTGTTGGCCCCACAGTAGGGTGTATCACTCTTTAAAGTGACAACCCTTCATTTTCCGGATGTGCACTACCATATCTACTGATGTCAGAACGTCCTATCTTCCCTGGAAGGCGGAGTCATGCACACACATGACCCCATTGGAATGCGCCGCCAACACTGCCTCCACATTTGGATCTCTTAAAATCATCTCAGTATGTGTGCCCCACTCCGACCTAGTTCGGAGTACCCGTTTAATACCTATTTAATGGTAATTGACTGAAATGGGTACCACACAAGATGATGCAAGCTCTCCCATTTGTCTTGCATCCCCACTACTAGGTTTTCCACTTGTTATGTTTACCTAACGATGTATTTAATTACATAACCCTGACAGGTTAAGTTTGTGGGCCTATATATACAAATATTGCCCAACAACCCAAGATGTACTTAACCCTCCTACTGATTCAAGCATGTTTATTTAACGGTTGAGTTTGTGGGCCTATATATATTAATATTACCCACCTACCCAAGATGTACTTAACCCTCCCACTGATCCAAGCATGTTTTACTTAACCCTATCTTTAGTTCATATTCATACAATCCCTTATGGATTAGATTAGGCTAAGTAGTCTGATTCATTACCATGTCCATTTATGGTTTATAATGGGCTAGACCTCCCACATTAGGCCTACAACATGTGGATGCTGGATATTTCGGTCGGGTCTGGGCAGTCTTATTCCATAGTTGGGCCTAACCTCATGTCTTAGCCCAATTTGTATTCTTGTACTTAGACATCCCACATCGGGTTCAACAATAGTGGCTGTTGGATATGCTGGTCGGGTCCGGGCAGAATTCCACCACTAATGTAACCTAACCTCGTGTCATAAGTAAAATTACAATTCCTAATTGTAAACATTTCATTTTTAATTAATTAATCAATTAACTAAACCTTTCCCTTTTTGGGTGTCAATACATATTTTGCCCAATAATTTTAATTACATGTCCATAAATGTTCATATTCAAATTATGCCAGTTTTAATTAATTTACCAATTAATTAATCCTTTCCTTTTATAGGTGTCAATACCTATTTTACCCAATAATTTGAATTACATATCAATTCATTTAAAGATTACATGCCAATTATAAATCCCTTTTCCTGTTTTTCCTTCACTAACATATTTGCATGTATTTTGGCGGCATCTAGGCTAATAAGTAGTCTAGCCATAACAATGAAAAAGGGAATATGATAGAGGAGATAGTTTCAACATATGTTGGCATAAATATACTAGTATGATAACAAAGTGAATGGACATGTAAATAACATCATATCAAGGTGAACATACAAATTGTCGTGAACATGTAATCATCATCATAACGGGATCTGACAAAAATATTGCTTAAGATCTACATAAAATGTCCACTTGCTCTAGATCTAATAGATTAAATTAGATCTAATCATAAATAAAGGTTTAGATCTACCTAAATCCACATCATAGAGGTTATAATTAAGATAAAGGTGCAGACCCAATCCTAATCAATTCAAGGTGGCATATGTTCGTGGTTCATATAAATGATTTGATATATCCAAATGAGACAAAAATAACATACTAGGACAATCACAATTGAATTGGATCTCGAGAGGTAGATCTATCATAGCATAAGATATGATCATAAAATAGATCTAGCTTAAAACATGATCATAAAGTGGATCTAGCATAAAACATGATCATAAGCATGTTTAGATCTAAATATGTCCAATTTAAAACATATATAAGTTGATCATAACATGAAAGGTGATTTACATTCAAAATTAGATCTAAGCAGTGTTGCAACTGTCAAGATTAATAGATTTACATTTACCGCAGCGTAGTTACAAATCAAGATCCATAAAGATAACATCATAGTATAGCCACAATTGCATCAGATCTAGAGAATTAGATCTTTCATGATCTACATGGTATAAGATTTAATACTGACATAGATTCATACTTTATAACATATCCAATTCAGAGTTTTTCACAATTTTCTGTTATTTATTTAAACCTAAAAGTTACTAGAAACTCACAGTGTTTGGTTTAGAAAATTTTGAAAGAGAGAGATCTGAATTCTGAATATCTAAACTGATTGTAGTAGACTTTAATTCTGTTTCAATTTGCAACCTGACAGCATATGGCCTCTATGATCTCCAATGGAGAAAATAAGAGAATAGGGGACCATATTTATAGCCTAGAATCAATGAACCAGACCCAGAATCATGTCCTGGTACGTAAAACGAATTCTACCCAGATCTGTCCGGGAGGGTCGACACCCCTATAGGGGGGTCGACACCCACGAGCTGAAATTTTCCCGCTCAGCTCGCTTTGGCCCAATTTTTGATTTTTGAAGGTTCTGGAATTTATTTTATACATATATATTTATCTTGTGCGTAAAAAAACTTCGAACCCTCATAACTTTTCATACGATGTCCGTTTTACGCAAACCAAATGTCCATTCTGACAAGAATTTTGAGACGGACGTAGTGGCATAGTCCATTCCCTCTAATTCCGAATGTTAAATTAATTATTATGTAACTTATCCTCTTTTAATGTCGTTAAAATTTGGGGTGTTACATTCTCCCATACTCAAAGGATTTCGTCCCCGAAATCTCTAAGTTGGGAAGAATGCATATCCTACCATCCATCTACTCATCCAACATCCATTGGCATCCATTGTCCTTAAAAGCCTCTAATACTTATATGAATATATGCAGAAGTGTGTGTATATGTCCCAACACTAATGCAAAAATCAGGCGGTCTACTGATTCAGTTGACCTCCTTAATGCAATGTATGTTAGTGCCATGAATCCAAGATGTATGCAAATAAGCCTATTATAACATATAAGCTCTACATGCATGCACACTCATTCATCCAAATGCAACATCCATATTCTAGTTAATCCATTTCCATCCACAAAAGAAAAGAAAATGCACACACATCCATATGAAGTACGAGAGTGATTGAGCCAATCTAGTGCCTAATATGTGTGTATATGCGTCCACATGCAACCACTAGCAAACACTTGCATCCACTTGCATCCATCAAACATAACATGTCTCAAACACATGTTTACAGTCATGGGATTTCCTACCTAAAGGTCGAAGATTCGATTGATAGGATATACTTAGATGATAGAAGCAAATGCGAATAAAAGCTTTTGGAAGAGAAGTTAAGAACATTCCCTTGAAAGGGAAAGGGTACGAAACATAAAAAAAAATCTTGTCTTCGGTCTCCCAAGTTGCATCTTTTAGATTGTCTCCCCACTGGACCTTCACCAACTTGACTTCTTGTTTGCATAGCTTCTTAACCTCCGATCCAAGTATGCAAGTCGGAACTCATCCAATCATTGCTTCCTTCTTTATTTTCACTTCCTTTCGCAAGTTTGGCCCCATTACCTCGAACTTTATTCATTTTATCGCCATCTGGATGAATAGTCATCTTGGAATGATGGGCTTCCTCAAGGACTATCTTCAATAGGTTTCCCATCCTAATATGATTCACCTATCATACCTCTTCTCAAGTAGCCCCGCCACTTGCTTATCAAGTTCCCTCTTTTCTTTTAGGAGCCATATGGCGCACAGGTAATGCAACTGTCTTTGCATTGTCCACCAGGTATATATGGAAATCAATCTCGCGCCTCGAGGGTAATCTCCGAACCTTGTCTAAGACATCAGGATACTCACGGACTACTGGTGCCAATCGCAGATCATCGATAGACGACTCAATAGACTCTAGGAAACTAAGCATGACAAACCATTGTGGATCAAAAGAAATTTTGAGGGTCCCCCTATGACAAGTTAGAGGCTTAACGACCCACCTCTCACCGCCCAGAATGGCACCATATGTGGTAAGCCAACCCATCCCTAGAATCAACCCCTAGCCCATGAAACAAGATGTGCGTCGCACTCAAACTCGATGCCTAACACAGATATTCTCAAACCCCAACAAATCACGGATAAATGAGCCGAACCACCAATGGGGTTTGAGACAACAAAGAGATCCACTACCATACTAGTAACTAAGTGTAGAGATTCAACTACAGAACTAGATGTGAATGAATGCGAATGCGCCAGAATCGAAAATAGTACTAACCGGTTGATTGGAAAGAGAAATCAAAACCTTCCATGGAAACTTTCCTACCTCTATCTGGTGCACTAGCCACAAAAGCATTCACTTGCCCTCCAGAGGTTCCTGTCCTTTGACATTGCCCTTGCTTTCTTGGGCACACCCCCAGAATAGTATCCAACCTCTCCACAAACGAAGCAAGCATTCTTCGTTTTCCTGCAGTCCTTGGTCAAGTGACCCTCTCGCCCACAACTATGGCACTTCCCCTTATCCTTAGCCATGTCATTTTTTTCTGCCCTTCTTCTGTTGTTGTTGTTGTTGTCCTTTCTTGGGCCATACCTTTTTCTCATCCTTGGGCTATGCTTCTTAGCCCTAACTTCCTTATACTCCTTTTTACCCACGTTTGTGTAACAAGGTAACAAGTCTTTAGAAAGCTGCCTCCATCGCACAGAAATCCTTACGAAGCAGGAGAAAATTAACCGCAAGTGAAACCACTGCGACTACGGATAGAGGTTAGGCACTTCGTTGCCTTTCGACATGTGCTAAACATGCCTACGACATCATGCCGAAATAGGGACGCCTTTCGAGAAGAATCGGTTCCCCAGAAAAAAGGGAAAAAGGAATCAAGCGGAGAATCAAGAGATATTACATATGGCTTTGGGGAATATGTTTTTCAAAACAGGGTTTTCTTTTGAAACTGCTTTCTGTTTGCGAACAAATTATACAATTGTAAACAACTGTAAAATTCGTTCGTCTTTCCTAAACAACAAGGATCGTTGTAGAGGGTGTCGAACTCTGGGACCAAATTATTTTATTAATAAATCCAATCAAGTTACCCTAACTTTTGATTGGTTGAAAACAAAGAAAATAGCAGAAATTAAATAAAAGAGAGTTTTAACAATAAGTGAAAGCAATTAGGGGATAATGACATAGATCATATTCATAATCATCAATAGCCAAAAGATTAACCAGATCTAATACATGTTTCTGTCACAAACATGAATCAACGATAATAGGTTTTTAGAAACAAATATGTAAATAACGACAAGCATAGCCAATGCAGGAGCTCAGCTCTACAACCATAGACTATCAGGACAGATTCACTAATTAATTTCTAAAACCCTAAAATTAGATCTAAATCTGATAATTGTTAGACCGATCACGAATATACCCTGTGAAGGAGCATAGCTCTTAAACGACACAGGATATTAAGGTTCAGATCTAACCCTTGGTTCAGATCAAGATCTATATACATGAATTCCTCATCCTTTGGCTAGGTGATTCATATCGGTTCATATCTATTAGTGTCATCACCCCCTAATCAAAGAGGATTAGCTAGACATAGCTAAAGAAAATGAGAAAAAGAAAATAAATAACATAAACATAAATAAAATAAAATAACAACAGAGAAGAGAAGGAGAAGAGTTTTATTCCAAGCAGAGGATTACAGAATAAAACTATGTGTGTTCTACAATGAATGAGATAAAGTGTATTTATAGCTGATATAACAAAGACTACTTGGCAAATTCCACGATGTGGGACTAAAGAATTAGCCCAAATAACACATAAGCTAGTCTGAACGGGGTTGTAGAGTGAGAGGCCTTGTAAGTGAGCCAGTGTGAACGCGTGCAGTGCATGAATGAGAAGCCTTGCAAAGGAGCTAATGTGAATGCTACATGAGTGAAATGGTCTTCAATTGAGCCAATGTGAACACAATATGAATCTTTAGTGAGCCAAATCTACCCAACTGAACTCTATTTGCAACCGTTCTTCAAGCTTTAAACTCTTCAAGCCTAAGTAATTTTAACTTCACTCTTTTTGAGCAAATTCTTCATGCTTTATTCATCAAATGCTCTAAACCATGGTTCTTGTCAACAATCTGAAAACACAGCTATAAATACACAATATCAATAATTTAAAAGATAAAATAAGATAAATATGCGGATAAAATATACACATTTACGTGTATATCAAATACCCCCACACTTATCTTTTTATTCGTCCTCGAATAAACTAAACTAAGATATGTCACACTTTCGTAGGAAACACGATTGCATTTAGCATATGCAACAAGCCTTTAAACCTCTGGGTGTCCCCAGTAGGACGAGTGTTGTCTCGTGAGGGTTTTCAGCAGATACTACCCACAAAATCCAAAGCGTCTTATGTACGCGGATTAATCAAACAATATATTTAAGGTCTTTCACATTCCAAGGATTTCACCTAACTTCAATAATGACGGTTCAATCCCAAATTGTCCATCCCATTGTTGGTGCAAAAATGAACAAAAAATTTCAAGCTGAATCGTAATTCCTTGATAACACTGTAATTGTCTTGATGGTTAAGAGCGTGGTGTCAACCAAAGTTCTACACATCGACAATGTGCACCCAATCATTTCTTTACTCTTTATTCCCTTTTTTTTTTGATTTGAATGATTTTGCACCAATGTAACTGTAATGTATTGGATATGAGTTATGCATAGATGAAGGAAAATTTTGTAAGTTCTAAAAATATTCTAGATAAGAGGGCAAGTGTATTAGTTGAACTTCAAATTACAAAAGATAAAGTAATACTAAGGCACATATGAACATTTTTATTTCCTTTCATCACCTCTACTACAATCCTCACTTCCAAGTACGGTAGAATGGATGTGGATGCTTCATAGTCAAGAATGATGAAGACTTATTTTATTCAGAGAGACTCTCTCTTTATTTCATTTTTTTCTATTCTTTTTTTTCTTCTTTTTTTCTTTTTCTTTTTCTTTTTCTTTTTCTTTTGCATGATGAATGATGAATGATGAATGGAGATGGAATGATGACGTACATGATTTCATTTGATTCCTCCTCTACTAAACCAACACTTCATGAAAGGAAAGTTTTGTGCCCTAGTTACTCTACTTATATAACCTAAATTCAACACACAAGTCTGGATTGATGTTATACAAAAAGCTGAAAGGAATGATAAGCAAAGTTTCATAAGATAGATAACCCATATAAAATAAGATGTGGTATATGGTTATCCTACATTAAAACAAGTACGGAGTGGGTGATGTGATATTGGTATAAAAAGTGACGTTTTTGACCTTTAAACAAAGGTTCTTGAGTATACCAATATAAGATAAACTTGTCGAAACATGGATGTAAATCGACTAAAACTTGGGTTTGAATAATGTGGGGTATCGAAGAAGAACGCTACAATGAGTCATTTCTCCTTAATTGGGCCAAGTGGATTTTAGAACTTACGATTTTGAAAATTTGAGTGAAAAGAAAATATTATGCATGAAAACGAACTTAGAAAATCCAATGTAAGTGCAAACTTTTTTTTTTTTTGATTATTTTTACTTGCACGTTCTAACATGTATAACAAAAGTTGACACGCTTACTCCAGAACACGACTAACGTCTGCACAGTCTCAAGCTAGCATCTTAAAAAGACACATCATGGTTCAATGAATAAATAATGTTCATTCACATCACCCAACAATTCAACTTATCAAACAAGAACCAAGGTGTTATTTATGAAATTTAAGTTAATCCTTGTTCAATGAATGACCTACTTCATAAAATTTGATTGCTGATGTAATGTAAATTCCCCCCACACTTGAGTGTGACTGTGTCCTCACAGTTATTAATCATACATATCTTAGTGAAAGGGAAATAAAATAAGAGGGTCAGCACGGCTTACCGGATGTGTGTGCAGAAAATACGCAGTCATCGAATAGATGAACTGATCCACAATGGACCAATGGATCAGCCTCATTAAGCTTATGAGATACAGCTATAGCACAGAAAACCAAATCATAAAGGATTGTATATTACGTGACAGATTTGGAAAAACAAATTTCGTTTTTTCAAAAGTTTGAGTTACTAGTTTTAAAAGCTTGAGCTTACAATTGATCCTGAAATCGAATTGAATTTTTATAGCAACAAAAGAGAGGTCATCGGGCTGGGGTTCAACAAAAGTTTCAAAAACAAAGTTTGACTTGTTCAGATGATGTATAAATTGAGAGACATGTGCATCATTCTCACCCCCACACTTGTTTTGAGAAATATTGTTCGGTTTTGCTTTAATATTTGAAATTTTATTAAGTAGAGGTTCATTCGTAAACCTAAAGTCAAAACCAAACAAATGAATTTTCAGTAAATTCCGAAATCGTGTTTTCTCAAAAATAGTGTCATTCCAGAAAGAGTTCATATACTGCATAAATTTATCGTGGAAAAAAAAGTGATCATAGTGAGGTTTAGTTGAAACGATCAAGGCGCAAGGAGTTTCAACAGTTTCAGAAAAATCGTTATTGTGCTTGAGATCACATTCAGCAGTTTCGTTGTTTTCAACCACAAGAATTTCAAAGTTTTCAAAAGTTTCATTTTCAGTTTTAGACCCAACAACATTATCGTCAATTAATTCAAGAAGTTTTCGCTCATCAAAGTCGTCCTCACCTAAACAGTTGTTAACAACTTCATCATTTTTGTCATGTTGGCAATCTAAAGTTGCTAAATTTTCAAAATTTTCAGAATTTGAGAGAGGAAGATCAAATTGAAGATTGACGTCTTTGTTTTTAAGAGAATTTAAATTCAAATCAATCGCAGAGCTTTCAACAACTTCATTGAGATTTTCATTGATTTCAAAAGTTGTCAGTTGAAAATCATTAATTCTGGGCAAAGGTGGATTATCGTTCGATTCATCACACATTTGGATTTTATTTTGTTTCTCATGAAACTTCAAGTAGTCATTAATTTCATTCGTTTGCTCAACAAAATCAAATTTATAGTTATTTACACGAGAGTTTTCAGTTTGAAATTGTTGAGAACAAAAGTTTTCAGTAGCACCATAATTGAAATTATTCCCATTGCCAAAATCATTTGAAAAGTGATTTACATTTCCATTTCGAATTTGAAATTCATTTTGGAGTTCAAAATTGAATTGACAAGGGTTATAATCAGAATCATTTGAATTTGGAGGTGAAATCGAATTTTGATTATTTTGAAAGCTTTCACTTGAATTGTTGCACATGTATAAATTACACAATTCATTTGTTTCTTCATTTTGTTGTATGCTCATTTCAAGTAAAAATTCAACCTGTGTTTCAAGAATAGAGGGTTGATCATCATTTCGAAAATTTGATGATGTACAATCGAGATTATCCTGAAAATTTTGAAAAGTTGGTGGTGTACAGTACAAATTACTTGTACAATAGTTGTTATTAAAATATCCATATGAATTTGGTGTAAAAGTATATGGATTATATTGATTTTCACAACTATCGTAAAATCCGTAGGAATAAGGGAATTGAGACATTTTCAAGAAAGCTCTTTTAAAAAAATATGTTAAAATTAACAACTTTGGATTATATGAATACAAGTCTAGGCCAGGTCCGGACAGGGGTTATTAGTGTGCCACGAATCACCGTAGAAACACAACTGAAGGTTTAAGAACTTGTTTGAGTTTAAGACTCTACCATTCCTTAGACACCTCAGAGAGTATTAATCCTAATTGTCAATTTAACGAATATTTTGTCCTATTAGCTTTTGGGGAATCCTCGGTTTGATTTCAAAAATAAACTTTTCAATTAATCCCACGTTCGTTTTAAAATTTTAAACCAATCATCAACAGGCAAAATATTCAGTCACAGAATGAACAGTCTCAGAACCGTCACATAACAGGAAATTGCAGAAATATTTTTTTTTACAAGCAAGCCAATCTCCTGCAGAAGTTTTTTACAAGCGATTTCTATATACTTTTCTTTACAGCAGCAATCCCTGTAGAGTTAGAAAATACTCACTTTGATCGACAGTCCGTCCAGTGCAGTTGAGTCGCGCTAGCGCGTTCACACCCCACTTGGTGTGCAACCGCTTCAACACTGAATAGTCCGTTGCTTTTTATTGTTGTCGCCTCCTATTATTTGCTTGACTGCGCTGCGGCACGGGTTCTAATATCCACGGTACCTTCTTTCGAAAAATTTCTTGTGAATAATAAGAGAATTAAATCACAAAAAAAGTATTTTAAATTCACAGAGAAAATAGAGATTTCACACAGTTGCGAATCCAATAGTTCAATGAACACACAAATTTTTATCCAACACTATGATGAACACAGAATACAAATTTCTCCTTTATATGCAACCTGAAAAGACAGGAACGACATATATAGAAGTGAATGACAAGCGATTTTTTTTTTTAAGAAAGAAACTAAAAATAAAATAAAAACTAAAGAGTTTATTTCACAACAGACAAAGGCAAAGTAATGAAGAATAGAACTTTTCAAAAGCAAAAGATTGGAAGAAATTTAACACGTGTAAAGGCAAACTTAACAATAATAATGTTGGCCCAGGAACACTTTAAATCCAAAATACTTCTCAACCGACCCAATAAGTAGCTTTACAATGTTAAACGTTTTGAAGCCTGCAACTCAGTACCCATGCAGGATAAAAGCTCAGCTCCTATATAAAATAAAATGCAGTCAACAAAACCGATATCACCAAATTGCATCCCTCATTCTCCTAATTTGATAATCAAAGTAAATTCGAATCCGTGGTGAAGATTTCTGAATTTGAAGAGCGGTTCTCTGGCTTTCGTGATATTACGGAGGGGATTTCTGGTTTGGATTTGAATTTTAGGAAAGGCGGTGGTGAACTTCAGAAGGAGGAGGCGATTTGCGGTTTGAGGGGAGAAACCACGATTCTGGTGGTGGTTTACTATGTTTGAGCGAGATTGATGATGAGTTCCTATGATGAAGATGGTTGCGGCAGTTGATAAGGTTGAGCGGTTTCTGGAGTTCGGCTAAAGCAGTGAATGGGGGAGGCAAGTGTGTGGTTCGGATTTACTGGTGGTTGGGTATATTGCGATTTGCAGTGGATTAGGAAATTGTGAAGTTTGCGTTTCTGTAGTGGAGTGATGCGTGAATTTGTGTGGCTGAGTTGAGGTGATGTTTGACAGTAAGGGGTTTTTTTGCAAGGGAGAGTCACAGGCGCGGCCTGTTTGGATGGTGAATATGGTACGGTGGAGAAGTAAAGTGTTAGGCGATGGGGTTTGTAGATTGGTCAGGGAAAGTATGGTGGTTGCGATGTGTGATTTTAATGGTGAAGTGCGGTATTGGTTTAGATGAATGAGGTCTGGTTGTAGGCGCTGTGTATGGAGTTGGATGGAAGTTCTGTGATTTGGGTGGGCAGTGCGATTGTGATGAAGTTGTTGAGTGATGTTGGAGGAGTGTAGATCAGTGGTGTACTGATGTTTTTGTGTGGAGACTGGTGGTTCAAGGTGGTTGTGGTGGAGATGGTGATTCAGGTGATCGACAATTATGTTGTGTGGCAGAGAAGAGAAACAGTAAAAGGAAAATTGTTTTTTTATTTAATTATGTTGTAGAAGAAGAAAAGCAGTGTAAGAAAGAAATTGTTGAAAGGAAGATTGAGAATTTAGTAAGGAAAATAGGAAAGAAGTTGAAAGGAAATAAATAAAAAAAAGGCAAATGTTTTTTTTACTATTGTAAAAGGGAAGAAGTTGTAAAAATTTGGAAAGACATCAAAAGAGGAAAGAAATAAATGGATTTTTTTTTAAGTTCTAAATTGCAGAAATTTGTAAAAGAAGAAAAGGGTAAGAAATATATTGAAAAGATGGAAAGGCAACCAAGACAAGAATAGAAACAAAATTTACAAGATTTTTTTTTGATGATAGAAAACGAAAGGAAAAATAAAAAAATATAACTCGAAGGATTTAGTAATAAAAGTTATTTTGGTCCCCGGCAACGGCGCCAAAATTTGTTTGCGAACAAATTATACAATTGTAAACAACTGTAAAATTAGTTCGTCTTTCCTAAACAACAAGGATCGTTGTAGAGGGTGTCAAACTCAGGGACCAAATTATTTTATTAATAAATCCAATCAAGTTATCCCTAACTTTTGATTGGTTGAAAACAAAGAAAATAGCAGAAATTAAATAAAAGAGAGTTTTAACAATAAGTGAAAGCAATTAGGGGATAATGACATAGATCAGATTCATAATCATCAATAGCCAAAAGATTAACCAGATCTAATACATGTTTCTGTCACAAACATGAATCAACGATAATAGGTTTTTAGAAACAAATATGTAAATAACGACAAGCATAGCCTATGCAGGAGCTCAGCTCTACAACCATAGACTATCAGGACAGATTCACTAATTAATTTCTAAAACCCTAAAATTAGATCTAAATCTGATAATTGTTAGACCGAACACGAATATACCCTGTGATGGAGCATAGCTCTTAAACGACACAGGATATTAAGGTTCACATCTAACCATTGGTTCAGATCTAGATCTATATACATGAATTCCTCATTCTTTGGCTATGTGATTCATATCGAATCATATCTATTAGCGTCATCACCCCCTAATCAAAGGGGATTAGCTAGACATAGCTAAAGAAAATGAGAAAAAGAAAATAAATAACATAAACATAAATAAAATAAAATAACAACAGAGAAGAGAAGGAGAAGAGTTTTATTCCAAGCAGAGGATTACAGAATAAAACTATGTGTGTTCTACAATGAATGAGATAAAGTGTATTTATAGCTGATATGACAAAGACTACTTGGCAAATTCCACAATGTGGGACTAAAGAATTAGCCCAAATAACACATAAGCTAGTGTGAACGGGGTTGTAGAGTGAGAGGCCTTGTAAGTGAGCCAGTGTGAACGCGTGCAGTGCATGAATGAGAAGCCTTGCAAAGGAGCTAATGTGAACGCTAAATGAGTTAAATGGTCTGCAACTGAGCCAAATGTGAACACAATATGAATCTTTAGTGAGCCAAATCTATCCAACTGAACTCTATTTGCAACCGTTCTTCAAGCTTTAAACTCTTCAAGCTTAAGTAATTTTAACTTCACTCTTTTTGAGCAAATTCTTCATGCTTTATTCATCAAATGCTCTAAACCATGATTCTTGTCAACAATCTGAAAACACAGCTATAAATACACAATATCAATTATTTAAAAGATAAAATAAGATAAATATGCGGATAAAATATACACATTTACGTGTATATCACTTTCTGTTAAAATCTTTTTGAAAATAATTTTCAAAAACTTTATCCTATCTGGTAACCTTCAGCTCTGATACCAAATGTAACACCCCACGTTCGTTAATGTCGCTCACAAAGGGAATGCATTAAGTTTCGCGAAACGTTTTATTAAACATAACAGAAACATTACAAGATAGATATGAAATTTTTGCAGCATAATAAAAACAACTTTTATTAATCATAAAGCATGGTTACACCATACGTCTGAAAATATATAAACTTTGTTCATCATTAAAACTTTTGTCTTGTACTTTAAATATCATAGTACAATAATAAAGAAAGCATAATCCCCAAACCATAACCATAGTAGCAAAGATAGAACCTTGAGCAATACATCTAGAAGCTCCAAGCAAGATGATAGCAGAATCCTGACTAGAATTCCATCTCTTGAGAACCTAGGGGGGACGAAAGAAAGAAGGAGAAAAAAAAAAGGGTCAGACAATAAGTCTGGCGAATCTATTTACTTTTATCCAGTAGATAAATAAAAGTAACATGATAGGCATATAAAGTGGATAAGAGAGATCAATACATAAATGACAGGCATAACAAGGTAAAAAGGACAACAGATAGAATAGATAGTGCTTCTTAACACTTTCCTTGCTCTGCACCAATACTAATATAACAGATATGTAATTGAATTACAAATTCCCCAATTGCTTAACAAAAAAGGATGATCCCAACAAAAACATAATGGTAGTTTTAGGTGTACTCTAATAACGGGTTTTAACCCAAACAGAACTGGTACCAAAACAGAAATAACGGGTGTTAGCCCAGATAGAAACACAGGTACCCTACACAAACAGACAGGACTAGATGTACCCTATTTACTACCCCCAATGAATCGGCTCCCTATTCCGTAGATACCCTGTGCTGGCTCCACAGTAGGGTGTATCACTCCCTAAAGTGGCAACCCTTCATTTTCCAGATGTGCACAACCATATCTACTGATGTCATAGTGTCTTACCTTCCCCATCAAGCGGAGTCATGCACACACATGACCCCGTTGGAACGCGCTGTCAACACCGCCTCCACGTTTGGATCTCTTAAAATAAGCTTAATAAGCGTGCCCTACTCCCACTTAGTTCGCAGTACCCGTTTGATACCTATTTAAGGGTTACTGACTGAAATGGGTCCCACACAAGATGATGCAAGCTCTCCCCTTTGTCTTGCATCTCCACTACTGGGTTTTCCACTAGTTATGTTTACCTAACGATATCTTTAATTACATAACCCTGAAAGTTTAATTTTGTGGCCCTATATATACAAATATTACCCACCAACCCAGGATGTACTTAACCCTCCTACTGATTCAAGCATGTTTATTTAACGGTTGAGTTTGTGGGCCTATATATATTAATATTACCCACCTAACCAAAATATACTTAACCCTTCCACTAATCCAAGCATGTTTTACTTAACCCTATCTTTAGTTCATATTCATACAATCCCATATGGATTAGATTAGGTTAAGTAGTCTGATTCATTACCATGTCCATTTATGGTTTATAATGGGGTAGACCTCCCACATTAGGCCTACAACATGTGGACGATGGATATGCAGGTCGGGTCCTGGCAGTCTTATACCACAATTGGGCCTAACCTCGTGTCTTAGCCCGATTCTTATTCTCGTACTTAGACCTTCCGCATTAGGTTCAACAATAGTGGCTGCTGGATATGACGGTCGGGTCCGGGCAGACTTCCACCACTAATGTAACCTAATCTCGTGTCATAAGTACAATTACAATTCCTAATTGTAATTACTAAAGATTTCATTTTTAATTAATTAATCAATTAATTAAACCTTTCCCTTTTTGGGTGTCAATACGTATTTTGCCCAATAATTTGAATTACATGTCCATAAATGTTCATATTCAAATTATGCCAGTTTTAATTAATTTACCAATTAATTAATCCTTTCCTTTTATAGGTATCAATACCGATTTTACCCAATAATTTGAATTACATATCAATTCATGTAAAGATTACATGCCAATTATAAATCCCTTTTCCCCCTTTTCTTTCACTAACATATTCGCACGTATTTGGGCGGCATCTAGGATAATAAGTAGTCTAGCCATAATGATGAAAAAGGGAATATGATAGAGGTGATAGTTTCAACATATATTGGCATAAACATACTAGTCTGATAACAAAGTGAATGGAAATGTAATTAACATCATATCAAGGTGAACATACATATTGTCATGAACATGTAATCATCATCATAATGGGATCTAACATAAATATTGCTTTAGATCTACATAAAATGTCCACTTGTTCTAGATCTAACAGCTTAAATTAGATCTAATCATAAATAAAGGTTTAGATCTACAGGTTTATGAATAGATCTACCCAAATCCACATCATAGAGGTTACAATTAAGATAATGGTATGGACCCAATCCTAATCAATTCAAGGTGGCATATGTTCATGGTTCACATAAATGATTTGATCTATTCAAATGAAACAAAAATAACATACTAGGACAATCACAATTGAATTGGATCTCGAGAGATAGATCTATCATAGCATAAGATATGATCATAAAATAGATCTAGCATAAAACATGATCATAAAGTGGATCTAGCATAATACATGATCATAAAGTGGATCCAGCATAAAAGATGATCATAAGCATGTTTAGATCTTAATATGTCCAACTTACAACATATCTTAGTTGATCGTAACATGAAAGGTGATTTACATACAAAATTAGATCTAAGCAATGTTGCAACTGTCAAGATTAATAGATTTACATTTACCACAACGTAGTTACAAATCAAGATCCATAAAGGCAACATCATAGTATAGCCACAATTGCATCAGATCTAGAGAATTAGATCTATCATAAGCTACATGGTATAAGATTTAATACTTGCATAGATTCATACTTTACAACATATCCAATTTATATTCTTTCACAATTTACTGTTATTTATTTAAACCTAAAATTGACTAGTAACTCACAGCGTTAGGTTCAGAAAATTTAGAGAGAGAGAGAGATCTGAACTCTGAATAGCTAAACTGGTTGTAGTAGACTTTGATTCTGTTTCAATTTGCAACTCGATAGCATATGGCCTCTATGATCTCCAATGGAGAAATAAGAGAATAGGGGACAATATTTTAGCCTAGAACTAATGAACCAGACCCAGAATCAAGTCTAGGTACGTAAAACGAGTTCGGCCCAGATCTGTCCGGGGGGGAGGGGTCGACACCCCTATAAGGGCGTCGATACCCGTGTTGACACCCATATAAGGGGGTCGGCACCCATGTCGACACCCATGTAGGGGGGTCGACACCTATGTCGACACCACTTGGGAGGGTCAACACACATGAGCGGGAATTTTCCTACTCTGCCCGCTTTGGCCCGATTTTTGATTTTTTAATTATTTTTGAAGATTTTGGAATTTATTATATATATATATATATATTAATCTTGTGCATAAACACACTTCGAACCCTCATAACTTTTTCATACGGTGTCTGTTTTACGCAAACCAAATGTCCATTCTGACCAGAATTTCGAGACGGATGCAATGGCATAGTCCATTCCCTTTAATTACGAATGTTAAATTAATTATTATTTAATTTATCCTTTTTTATTATCGTTAAAATTTGGGGTGTTACAGCGTATACCTGTTATTGTTCTGTTTTGCTGCTTATCGCTCATACCAGACTTTTGTCTGACCCAGAGTTTTATGTCTCTTCTTATTAATCTGGGTGCTCCTAAACGAGCAGACTAGAGACAGGTTAGCTGGTCATGCACGAGTAGCTGTCCAAAGATGAGCAGGAGGCTTACACATATCATTTCCATATATTCCCCCTGTGTTGTTGCTGGTCACTACTTTGGGCATTAGTAGTGTACCTTCCTATTTGTCTTTAGAGACATTTTTTAAAAGTTGTAATAATGATGGTTTAGATCATAAGCCATATTTAGGATCTTTCCGCTACTATGATGGTTTAGTTCTCAGCTCATGCACTGTCTCGCCTGTTTTATATCAAGTTATGTTATTATTATATTTTTGTTCCATGCGATGTGAGATATACTTCAGGTTCTTTGATGATTCATAGTTTCAAATTCCTTCCCTTTCCTTTCTTTTGACAATAGTCCCGTTCTGGTTGAATGTTGATACAGTGCGTTTCATTGGAAATGTCGGCTGGTGCGGGGCGGGCCATCACAAGTTATCTTAGGACAAGGGTGCCCTAAGCTCAACCCTCGATAAAGGCCTAAACGACTTGTAGGAAGGGGTTCCGCACTACATTTTCGAAAGGTTCGTACCTTGAGTGGGAACTCGTAAGCATGTAGAGAGCATTTAACATGTTAAAGTGGAGATAAATAAGAAATCTCATAAGAAACTCATAAGAAAATATACTAAGTGTTGATCCACTCTTTTATTGATCTAAAGATTTTGTGTACACTAGTGATTATAATAGAAATCCCCAAATTGATTTAGAATTTAGGGTTTACTCTAGAGAAAAGTGTACAAGAATGGGAAGTGAAACATTCCCACAAAAAATGAGACCCCTGAGGTCTTATTTATAGACAAATCGAGCCCCTTTTGCTATTGGTCCAGCAGAAGCCCTTGTCTGCCGCTTTTCCCTTTGGTTTTGGAAGTTTTGTCTCTCGACCGCCTTTTTAGGCTTTGCTTATGGCTTTTAACGCACCAGTTTTGGCTCTCGGGAGGATCATCCTGGTCTTTGGAGCTTTTTGCTGATGTTATGTCTATCTTCTTTGCATTGCTACTAAGCCTGGCAATATGAATAGCTTTCGAAAGGTTTCGGCTTCCGGATATAGGCTTTCGGACATGGGCTTCCGATCTTGAGCTTTCGGTCTTGCTTTTAATTCTACATGGGATTTGCCTTCATGATTCAGATGGATGGTTGCAGGATCCTTCACCCCTATCGATATTGACACTAAACACATTAGTGTGGATAGCTCGTCTCTCTTCGAGGTTTCAGCTTGCCTTTTAGTAAATTTCTGTAGTGTATCTCGGTTTTCCAGAGGGTTGCTTCCGGTGCTTTATTAGTTGTTTACTAAAGTGACCTTTCAGTGATCATCTAATAGGGGTCTCGGTGGCTGGCTCGCAGATGATTCTCTTCTGCTTCAAACTCTATGCCTTTGATGCTTTCTTCTTCTGGTGTCTCGGTATAAGCAAGTTAATACCGATAGCCCTTTTGTCCTTATAGGTCCCGATTTATAGGATTCTCGGTCTCTCTCTTCATTGACTTCCAGTTTTGGGTGACCCTCCGTTGTTTACCCATCATGCCGAAACCATCCTGCCGGTATCCTTTATTTTTATAAATTTTGAGCTCTTTTCTTTAGCGATGGTGTTGGTTGTATAGCTCTCGGATTGTTCCCTTATTCTTGTGGCGGTCCGCTACCCCTTCACCGCTAGCCTGTCTCGGTGTTAGTTTTGGTTGTAGCAAATACTTCATGTAAACTTGCTTAAGATCTTTCAAAAGCGATCCCTATTGGAATTGCGAGGTGGTTCCATGAGAAACTCCCTCCTCAAGCTAGATAATGAATGGAAATCATCCCTAGGGACAATGTCATTAGAAAATACAGGGTTCTGTGGTAATATGAAAAGAAGAGCAATGGTTATGGGTAACAAAGGAGGGCCCTCCGAAACATACGTTTGTGACAGTATGTTTACAAATACCTATTAGTTCCAAGACAAGGTGGATTAATTAAATACAAAGAAGAAATTATCTCAAGAGAAGAAGCTGTACCAGAGAAATACAGAAGTATATTGCATAGGTTGTTCTTTTTTATCACACTCTGAGGTACCTATCTCTTTGGCAGATGAATCAACAGGATATGGGGTAGTAGGAACGCATGAGAGATTAGGATTCACCTCCTCAAAATTTTGGTAACACCTATAGGTGGAGAAGGACTTCCCTAACTTTATCAAGATTACCCTTGTGGCCTCCGTCCTTTATACTAAGGTCATTATTATCTCCATCACCATCTTCATTATCACCATTAGTAGAAAACTGTTCTTCCTCCTTTTCATCAAATTACGAATCATTTGGGAAATCTTCAATGTACAAAAACTTCCTGAATTTTGTTTTATCCTTCTTCAGAACCATGTACCCTATTTGGCCAAATCTATTATTTCCATAACTCTGCTCCGTACAGAAGGATGGATAAAAGGAAAATCTATGTTCGGAAACTTTTTGAAGTTATCAGAGTAGGCCAGGAAGAGGGCATCTTCATAGTATTTCGCCGCCACATTCGAAAGATGTGTTTTCAAGAACGAAGAAATCCTATTTTTAGCTTCATAAACAACATGCTTGGCATTACAAAGTGCATCATCCTTCACTCTAAACCTCTCGGCACGTTCAGCTAATATATTTGCCCGCTTGTCCCCGAACGTCGAAACCTTGTCAGTTAAAAGTTTCTTGGCTTCTCTTTCTTTTCAAGCTTTGAATCAGCTTTACTAACAGATGTTTTCAACTGTTTGTGCTCCTCATCACATTTTCCCTTTGCCATAGTTAAATCACGAACCTTAGACTCTAAAGCAGCCTTTTCCTCTTTAAGTTTATTCACTTCAGAAGATAATGAGGCAATTACCGTTCGGAAGGAGTACCAACCTTTGGACATCTGAAAAATAATGAGATCATACCAGTCCATGTATGGAGATGAAAAAGTAGAAGAGAAACTGGAAAAGATAAAGAGAAAACCAAATGTTGTTTCTTGATGAGGTAATGATAGAAATCTGACTAGTCTGAAGGGGAAGGCAGTGGCATGTTGGAAATGTCCTCGGAAGAAAAAATAGATTTCACAATCTTGTCAAAGTTAGGGATCAATAAAGGTATCAGAAAATCATCACAATGAGGAGATGGGAATGATGTCATCTCATGTTCCATTGCATCTAAAGTTCCTTGAGCATCAGACATCAAGAGGCTAGTAATGATGCCGCTCCCCATAGTCTCATTCTGAGAGGAATCGACATGGGGAGAAGTATTGGCAACCAAACCAGACAATGGTTGTCCAATGGGAGAAGCGTCAATCTCTTTACCAGAAAGGGGAGAAGCAGAGGTTTCTTCCTTGTGTCTTTTAGAAGGCCTATTGTCGATGGCGGAGATGAACCTTTTTGCAGCTGCGTCACCAGATTGAGTAAAATTAGCAAGAGCAGTTGTCTCGTCAATGTCCTAGGTGGCTGAGCGCGAGTAATAATGTTACAAGTACAGACATAAAGGAACGTGAAATATGAGATGAAAGCTTGTAAATTTTCTAATGAAGTAATCATACCTGAAAAACTCGGGAATAAAGGTGATGAAAGATTAAAATCGACAATACCTGGGGATAAGCTTATAGCACCCAAAAAGTGGATAGGAGGTTGTCCCAAAATCTTTTGTCCAAGAGGCAAAAGAGAGTGTTTACAGAGTTTGTCAAGAGTCAATAGGACGGTGCGTCGTCCTAACTTTATATAGCTGGCAAAGGGCATCAACAACTCGGGTCTTTTCCACCCCTAAATCTTTCTTTTTAGAAGTAGAAGATGGAAAGCAGTAATGGCAAATGAGATGTGATATAGACATAAAAAAGCGACTTACTAGGGTTGACAAGTGTCCCTGGTATACCGATAAGACACCTGATATAGAAAAACTGGTTTTCCCAATCTTTAGACTTATTAATGGGATCACTAATCCACTTCTTCGCATGATTGGATCAAAGAATAAATGAATTTGATACTTTGGCTAGACGAAGCAATAATCGCAAAAGATCGACATTAATAGAGGATAGACCTGACCCAAGTGCTAAGATTTCCAAGCATAAAAGGAGGGTATATGTGTTTGATGAAAGATGGATGGGGAAACCCTCAAATGGCGCAAGAATCTTAATACAAACTACGGGAAAGGAAAGAAACTATCGTGCCAGATGTGAATGGAAGTATAAGCAAAGTATCCCTCCGATGGATTTTGAATGGTATCTTGAAGAGAGGCAGGAATGGAATCAACACCGGTCATGCCAAAACTTTAGAGGATAGCTTCCACCTCCTCAGGTATTAACAAATGAGCATTGTGGAATGGGTGCCTTCTTTGGATGAGCTGTAGCAGATTTTCCCGACTTAGACTTGTTAGCCTTTTGTTTCCTAGACATGATGCTGCCATGTGATATCATGCCATAACATATATATAAAAAACCATATTCTCTACATAAGCATAAACATGCTATCCATAAGTGGGTAAATAATATAAAAATTGGTTACCATTAGAAGCTTAAACAGTGAAACATAGCATTAATCGAAGTAGTTAATTTGAACAAGATTCAGACATATGATCGTATATCATACACATCTAAGAACGGCTAAGTCCTTGGCGATGATCAAACTAACTGCCCCGACACCAAAATTGAAAGAACGAAAGGCAGGTGTCGGAAGAATTAGGCTACCAATAATACTTGGTAATGGCTCAGTTGAAACCAAATTACCTAATATCATCACCGAAAGCTTAACTAGTCTCGAGATACGGTACAAGTGGAATCAAGATCAAAATGCTTCAGTAAGGAACTCCAACATCTTTGCCAACACAAAAACCGAAAGGGAACAAAACTTTTGGTTGCACTTTCATGCTAAACCGATACCCTTATGTCTTCTCCAAAACATATGCTTCACACGCAAGCTTAGATCTTTTTCCAAGGTTACCAAAATACCCTCCTACAAGCCATTTAGCCTCTTAACTTGTGTTGCGTTTAGGGGGCCCTTGTCCCAAGGTAACTGTTGGTTGTGGAGTCTCGCAAGCATGATACTCACCCCCCGAGCTTCAGGCTATAAAACTTGATACATAGGAAATGGTGAATTAACTCAAGATTGAGGGAACTAAATAATCTCGTTTTAACCTTAAGTCCTCTTTCTTAGACCTGTCTCCGGTGTTGACGAAAAATATCATTAACAGATTTATTATCAATAATAAAATTAATTTTTTCACTGCTTATTAAAATATGTTATCTTTTACATATTGCGCTTCACAAAACTTAATGCATTCTCTTATAAGTGACGTTAATGGACATGGGGTGTCACATTTGGTATCGGAATAGAAGGTTACAAGATCTAAGAAAAGGTTTGAAAAATTGTTCTCAAAAGCAAAGCATTTTCAAATAAAAACCTGTTTTTGAAAACATATCCCCTCATGCAATATTCAATAGTCTCTCGATCTCTTGCTGAATCTTTTATTTCTTCTCTTTTCAGCATGTCTAGGGCACCTAATCTTCCTGAGGCATTCCACTACCGACATGGTTCTATAGGTATCTCGAGGCTACGACACCTGCTGTAGTTCTATGAGATGACCCACCCATATATGCAGCCGTAGTAGCTCCACCTCCATGAGTAGATAACTTTTCTAAGCTTTGTAAGGACTTTTTCACTATGGGAGAAAAACCCTTCCATGGTACCGAGAGCTTTGTTGAGGTTCGAAATTGTCTTAGAGAAACGGAGAACATATTTGGTCTTTTTGAGCTCGATGACAAAGGAAGATACAATTGACCTCATGGCAACTAAAGGATGAAACTTCATACTTGTGGGAGGTGACAGAAGCAGAACAACCAGTAGCTACTTGGGATGATTCCAGATAGAGATTTGAAATGAATTTTTTACTCAAGCGGAAGAGGGATTATAGATAGAGAGATTCTTGGCTTTTAAGAAAGGGGACATGTCTGTTAAGGATTATATTAATAAGTTGAACCAGTTGGTGAGATTTGGTCTGGACTTGGTTAGTAAACCCTATAAAAAGGCTCTTAGGTTTGTGAGAGGGTTGAATCAACCACTACAAGGACTTGCATTGTCTCATGCACCGATGGGGGCGACGTTTGAGAGGACGCTTGACATAGCTCTAATGCACGAAGATGGAAAGGATGAGAAGAAAGACAGTAAGGCTTATGAGACACAGGTTAAGAGTGAGAAAAGGAAGTGATGACCCAAGAAGGGAACACAAAAGAAAGAAGAGAAGCCTAACAAATCTCAAATCAAGAAAGATATCATGTGTCATGGTTGCGGAGCTTTGGGTCATTTTGTGAAGGACTGCATAAAGACAAAGAAAGTCTTCTTTAATTGTGGCCAAGTAGGACACCTCACTAAGCAATGCCCTAAAAATCAAGGGTAATGGGCGGGATCTTCTTGAAAAGTACATGCTCTTGAGGCTAGTGGACCTGATCGAGGTAGGAAAGTCACCGTTGAAGGTTTGATTTCCCATTTTGACTATCTTGTTGGAACCATGATGATCTTGTAATAGTCTCAAACCCCATAGAAGGTATGGCTCATTTATCCATGATATGTAGGGGTTTGAGAATTTCTATCTTGGGCGTCGAGTTTGAATGTGACACATACGTTCTGCGCTTTATGGGCTATAGTTTGATTCTAGGAATGGATTGGCTAGCTATGTATGGTGCCATTTTGGACTGTGAGAAGAGAGTGGTAAGGCTTCTGACATGCCAAGGGAGAACTCTCGAGATTTTGTGTGACCCACGGGGGTCAGTTATGCTCAGTTTCCTAGATTCCTTGATACTTCTGTTGATGATTTGCAATCAGTACCCATAGTCAGAGATTATCCGGACGTGTTTGATGAGGTTAGGGGATTACCTCTGAGGCATGAGATAGACTTTCGAATTTATTTGGTAGAGAATGTAAAGTCATCTGCTCTACCGGTGCGCCATATGGCTCTTAGAGAGAGGATGTAGCTTAGCAAGCAAGTAGGGGAGCTATTTGAGAAAGGATTTATCAAGCGAAGCATATCCGGGAGGGAAGCTCCAGTCGTCTTTGCAACTAAGGCAAACAGCTCACCTCGTCTATGCTTGGTCTATAAAGAGACGAATAAGCTCACCCAGGAAGAATAGGTACCCGCTTCCAAGGATTGATGACTTGTTTGATCAGCTAGTAGGCACATCAGTTTTCTCGTAGATGGATTTAGCCATGGGATTTCATCAGTTGAGGGTGGTAGAGGACTGTATTGATAAGAGTGCATTCAAAACTCCATACGGATTCTTGGAGTGGTTGGTTATGCCTTTTTGGGCTAACCAATGCACTCGCATATTTTGTGGACTTGATGAGTAGGATGTTTAGAAAGTTTCTGAACAAGTTTGTGGTGGTCTTTGTGGATGATATTATGTTCTTCTCAAAGAATGAGTAGGAGCATGCCCTACACTTAAGAGAGGTTCTACGCACTCTCATATTGCATCAGCCCAAGGCAAAATTTTCTACGTGTCACGTCTGGAGGAAGGAAGTTGTGACACCCCACGTCCATTAATGTCACTCACTAAGGGAATACATTAACTTTCGTGAAGCATTATAGGTAAATAAGAGCATAATAGCACAAGACAGACATGTACAATAGCAGCGAAATTAAAAACTTTATTTAAATCATAACATCATGGACCCAAATACTAAATTTACATCATAGGTTTGAAATAACCAGTTACATGTTGTCTTGCCAAAAATATCAGAGTACAAAAACATAAACCATATTTCCCAAGCAAAGCCATACGAGAGTTGATAATGAGTCAAAGTTGTACATCTATATCCAAAGTCCAAGCTAAGCTGAAAAGAATCCAAATCTACTCTAAGCACTTCCACCCTGAGAACCGGGGGGGGGGGGGGGGAACGGAAGAGAGAGAAGAGGAAACAAAAAGGGTCATACATAAAGTCTGGCGAGTCCAGTTACTTTTAAATATAAATAAGTAAAAGTTTCATGGCAGGTATATAAAAACAGGAAGAATAAGATAATAATAACAAGGACAGGTGTGGACTGAACAAGATAAGATGGACAGGATATTGCGCTTCTTATATACATTTCTCTGTACCGCACAGATACTAGTATATCAGAAATGGAATGATCCCTATGTATACCGTTCTATTTCATTTTCTTGTTTATTAGGTCACTTGGGTTAATCGCACTCAAGACTTATATGTGCATCGTACCCATTTACTTTCCCATGGATTCACCTAATACAATATATGTAGCTATCTCTCAATATTGAGATACACCCTATAGTAACCCACTCGCACGGTCCCCACTGTAATGCAACAGAAGTGAACGCAGTCCCTCGTCCTATGTTGGAGTCTACATAACAATGTTACGTTCCGCATATATCTGTCATTACTATGCTACGTAAGCGTACGAACTACCACCATCGATCGAATCAGATTCCATATCGGAATAATGCCCTCTAGTCTACGATACATCACCCATAGCAGATGTGCGTGTATCTAGACTGTCCCACGTATGTATTGTAATTGTATCTCGATGCCTCAATCACACGTCATCTAATGTGCACCGAGTTCCATGGCAGGGCGTGACATGGAACTCGGCTAAGAGCTTTTCCATATCTGTATAGGCCTGTCTTTAATGAACCTCTATATACAGATATACCTAGGGTCTTTTTTCCGTGGTGGGTATGGCCCTACCTCGGCCCCTCCCTCAACCAGTAAAGATTACAGAGCTAAGCAACCGCCCCTAATAACAACCAATCTAAGCATCCCTGTGACATCTCCCCTCAACCCCGTACCTCGATAGTGAAAGGTGAACTGATATCTTGGTGTTATCTCTAGTCTTTTCGCATCCCGCTGGTTGCCGATGACGGATATCCGACGGTATACTATCCTTGTTGGTCATGACCCTCTCTACCTCCTCGTGAGGCAACCGTTGAACTACCCTAGAGCCATCTCGTCATAGCATTCAGACTGCATAGCTACATCTGCAGTCAAGGCCCACCCACTTAGTAATTACGCGTAGACCCAACCTCTATGAGCACAGTCCGAAACTACAGCACCACAGAGGACTACTAGGAGCACCTTCAACGTGTCTGGAAGCCGCGTATTTCCCCTTCCAGTCCTTTGGAGCCATCAAACCAATTAGATGAATGTGTGCTCCCTTCGTGTCCTATAACACCTCAATGATCAAACCTGTTGGGTTATTCCCCCTCAACCGTACGGACTGATCTAAGCGCCTTACTTTAGCATGTTGTTAGACTCTATGCCTAAACATTCTTTTATGCGCTTGTCTCACCTTGCCAGGTTTCCAGCTAACTTGGTTATTCCAATTCATACTAAATTCTTATTCAAATTACCAAGTTTCTTTTGCTTATTAATTTCAGTTACATAACTTAATTCATTTAAGATTATTAATAAGCTTACAACATGCTATTCTCTAGATTATGGCCCACGGTTTGTAATCCACAATCTATTTTATATTCTTGCTTGGTTACATCACTACCATAACATGTTTTTACTTAATGTGTAATTAAGTACGTCTCATTTTACATGTTTCCTTTTTAACATGTCAGTCATTATTTATGATTAAATATAACTTATCTTATAAGTTTTCCTCATTCTTTCTCATTTAATCATAATTCCATTTTTCATTTTTAATACAACTTATCGTTGTTTACTTGTTAACTTAGGTCTATAAACTAAGGCCCATTAACAAGTTTCCCAACCCATTAATTATGACATATGTTATTATTTCCTCTTGTACCTAGAACAGGCCTAAGCATGTTGTTCACATCAGCGGGTTCCAGATTTCTAGATTACTTAATTTATAATTAAGTACCTCTTATCTTATTACACAGGTTGTCTCATTTCCTTACAAGTTATGCTTACACTAAACGGTGTCCTTTAATTACATAACTTTATTATTTCTACCGGTTATGTATACCACTAGGTGTCTTTAATTATATAACTTTATCGGGTTAAGTTTATGGGCCTATACGCATATATTACCCTCCCCTCTAATTTACTTAACCCACCCGCTACCCATCCACATTTACTTAACTCCAACTTAAGTTCATAATCCCACAACTCTTATGGATTAAATCAGGTTAAGTAGTCCAGTTAATTACCATGTCCAATTATGGTTATGATAGGCTAGACCTCCCACATTAAGCATACAACGTGTGGATGCTAGATATGCCGGTCGGGTCCGGGCAGTCTTATTCCACAGTTGGGCCTAACCTCGTGTCTTAGCCCGATTCGTATTTGCGTACTTAGACCTCCCACATTAGGTTCAACATTAGTGGCTGCTGGATATGCCAGTCGGGTCCAGGCAGACTTCCGCCACAAATGCAATCTAACCTCGTGTCATAAGTACGATTACAATTCCTAGTTGTAATTACTAAATATTCCAATTTTTAAGTAATTTACCAATTAATTAATCCTTTCCTTTTACAGGTGTCAATACCTATTTTTTTCCCCAGTAATTTGAATCACACATCCAAAAATGTTCATATTCAAATTATACCATCTTTATCCAAATCTACCTGTCATTATAAGTGATTATTCTATGTTTCCCCCTTTAAATTATGTCTAATACACTATTCAAATCATAGTCCTATATGCCTCTTTTTAATTCACCTTTTTAATTATGCACCATATGTCCTTTGTCATAAATTAACGCATATATATATATATATATATATATATATATATATATTGCACAGACCCCAAATCCACATATTTTCCGACTTGTGCCCTAAGTCCATATTCCCCTATTCCAATACAAGTTGTACCCAAACCCATATTCACATATTTTCAAATGTATGCCTAAAATTCATATTCACACCTGTACCAATTTATGTCCCAAATCAATATTTAGACATGTTCCAATTTATATGCCAAAATTAATATTTACATGTTCCAGTACAAATTAACCCAAATTCATATTTTCCAGTTTATGCGAAAAATTCACATTCATATTATCTAATATGAAATATGCCCCAAATCCATATTCGTATATTTCCAAATTATGCCCACATTTAGATCCATATTTTTCCCAATACCGATTATGCCCCAAATTATGTCTTTTCCCATTATTCCCAATTCCACACGTTCTCATTTTTTAGTGTTAGGCTAGGCTCGAAGGTAGCCTGGCTATATGAAAATAAAAAGAGAAAGAAGGAGAGAAGGGAATCAGAACAGGCATAATAACGAATCAACAACATAACGATAGAAATAGGCATAACCGAATTGACATATTATGACAAGATTAGACTTGGTGATGATATAAACATATAAGAACAGATCAATGGAATATGTCATAATATAACTGATTAAGCACCGATTCAAGATCTAATTATTATATACATATCAAGATTACTATTTAGATATTTAGATCTAAAAGAAACATAAACTCACAGTGAATTTTCTGCGAAGAACACATTGAACAAGTTGTTGTAGGAATCGCTAAATTTGTTGTAGCAATCTTCAAATATGTATAATCCTCTTTGAATTTATTGTTTTTAGATCTGATCTTCTAATTGGAATACTCCTATTCTGATTTGTTTTGGTGGAGAAGAAAGGCTATTTAGATTAGAGCAGCATGGAGGTGCCATGAATGAAAACAATGAGATTAGGGTTAGGTTTAAGTGTTTATTTATAGGAGTATTAGGTGAATTAGGACCTTTAGATTTGATTTGGAACCATCTGAACCACTCAAATTAGAAAAACATGTCATCAGAAAGCTGCCCAGAATCAACCAGTCGACTGGCCAATTTCAACCAGTCGACAGTTTTCACTTCTGTCTAAAAACGGTCGACTGGTAATATTTGGGCAGTCGACTTGTACCAGTCGAATGGTGAAAAATGGGCGGTCGACTTGTATTACAGCTTTGAACTTTAAATCTTCCGGGCTTCATAACTTCTTCATACGATGTCCGTTTTACGCAAACTCAGACTCTATCTCAAGAAGAATTCTGAGACGAACGCAATTGCGTAAACCGTTTCACTTAATTCTTCTTCTAAAAATTAAGTATTCTTTAATTTGTCATTTAAATATTTAAAATTACGGGGTGTTACATTCTCCCCTACTTAAAGGATTTCGTCCCCGAAATCTCTAAGTTAAGAAGAACGTATATCCTAACATCCAACAATCATACGTCCATCTAGCAATCATAGGCATCCATTGTCCTTAAGGAATTTCTAATGCTTTTCTGAACATACGCAATAGTGTGTGTATATGTCCGTAAACTAATGTGAAAGATCAGGCAGTCTACTGATTCAGTTGACCTCCTTAGTGAATGTATGTTTGTGCCTTGCAACCAAAATGTATGCAAATCACCCTAGCATAACATGCAAGTTCAATATGGGTGCACAACCATCCATCCAAATGCAACATCAATACAATGACAATCTATAAAAATTTAAAATGTACACACATCAATATGCAACATGTAAGTGATTGAGCTGACCTAGTGCCTATTGTGTGTATATGCATCCGCGAGCAATCACTAGCAACCACTTGCATCCATCAAACATAACATGTCTCAAACACATGTTTGCATTCATTAGTTTTCTACCTAGAGCCTCGATCGATATGAGATATTCAAACGATAGATGCAAGTATTAATTCGAAGCTTGGAAAAAGAAGCTGAGAACATATTCTCGAAAAGGAAAGGATATGAAGCGCGAATCTTGTCTTCGCCTCCCAAGTAGCATTCTCGCGGCCCTTTCCCCATAGCACTCTTACTAGCTTCACTTCTTTGTTGCACAATTTCTTAACCTCCGAACCAAGTATGCAATTCGGAACTCGTCTAATCGTTACTTCCTTCTCTACTTCCACTTCCTCTCACAAGTTTGGCTCCATTATCTTGATCTCTATACCTTTTATCACCTCTTGAATGAATAATCATCTATCAAACCTCTTCTCAAGTAGCTCCCCTACTTGCTTACCAAGTTCCCTCTTTTCTTTCACATGTCGCAAATTATCGATAGATATATCATGAGGTTCTAGGAGACTAAGCATGACAGACCCTTTTGGAGTCATAAGAAATCTCGAGAATTTTTCTATGGCAACTCAGAAGTCCAACAACTCTCCTCTCTCAATCTAGAATGGCTCCATATACGGTTAACAAATCCATCTTAGAATCAAACCGTATCTTATGAAATCAAGAACATATGCATCACAATCAAACTCGACGCCTAACACAGAAATTCTCAAACTCCGACAAATCATTGATAAAAGAGTCGTACCTCAAATGGGGTTTGAGGCAATAACGGGATCAAAAACCATACTAGTATCTAGGTGCAGAGACTCAACTTAACTAAAGGATCAGATATGAAAGAATACGAAGCGCTAGAAAAAGAATCGTAACAGGATGATCAGAAATAGAAATCAATCCTGAGACGGAAACTTTCCTACCCCTATCCTGTCCACCAGCTATGAGAACATTAGCTTGCCTCCTAGAAGTTCCTGCCCTCTGGCCTTGTCCTTTTCTCTTTGGGCACTCCTTAATAAGGTGTCCTGCCTTACCAAGGTGGTAACAAACGTCTTACCTCTTTTTGCAATTCTTTTTCAAATGACTCACCATTCCGAAGTTATGGTATTTCCTCTCTTCTTCTTTTATCTATATTCCCTTCTTAAGCCACCATTCTCTTTCATCTTTGGGCTGTCTTCCTTAGCCCCAATTCCCTTATTCTAATTTTTACCATCTTGTGCAACATGCTAACCAGTCTCTTGAAAGCTGCCTACATCGCGTGGAAATCCTTACGAGGTTCGAAAGAAAATAAGACGTAGGTGAAACCACTACGGCTAAAGATGGAGGTTGGACACTTCTTTGCCCTTCGACATGTACCATTGTTTGAACCACGACGAGATTGGAATACCCTTTCGGGAAGAAACAGTTGCCCGAACAAAGAGAAAAGGAATCAAGTGGAGAATCGAGAAGATACTTATGGCTTTGGGAAATATGCTCTTCAAAAACAGAATTTTATTTTAAAATACTTTGTTTTTGAGACCTTTTTGAAAATCATTTTCAAAATACTTTATCCGATCTTATAACCATATGCTCTGATACCAAATATGACACCCCACGTCCGTTAATGTCACTCACTAAGGGAATACATTAACTTTCGTGAAGCGTTATATGTAAATAAGAACATAATAGCACAAGACAGACATGTAAAATAGCAGTGGAATTAAAAACTTTATTTAAATCATAACATTATGGTCCCAAATACTGAATTTACATCATAGGTTTGAAATAACCAGTTACATGTTTAATAATCTGTCTTGCCAAAAATATCAGAGTACAAAAACATAAACCATATTTCCTAAGCAAAGCCATACGAGAGTTGACAATGAGTCAAAGCTATACATCAATATCCAAAGTCCAAGTTAAGTTGAAAAGAATCCAAATCAACTCTAAGCACTTCTACCCTGAGAACATGGGGGGAGGGGGGACGGAAGAGAGAGAAGAGGAAACAAAAAGGGTCAGACATAAAGCCTGGCGAGTCCAGTTATTTTTAAATATAAATAAATAAAAGTGTCATGATAGGTATATAAAAACTGGAAGAATAAGATAACAATAACAAGGACAAGTGTGAACTGAACAAGATAAGATGAACAAGATATATTGCACTTCTTATATACATTTCTCTGTACCGCACAGATACTAGTATATCAGAAATGGAATGATCCCTATCAATACCGTTCTACTTCATTTTCTTGTTTATTAGGTCACTTGGGTTAATCACACTCAAGACTTATATGCGCATCGTACCCATTTACTTTCCCATGGATTCACCTAATACTATATATGTAGCTATCTCTCAATATTGAGATACACCCCCATAGTAACCCACTCGCACGGTCTCCACCGTAATGCAACAGAAGTGAACGCAGTCCCTCGTCCTATGTTGGAGTCTACATAAGAATGTTACATTCCGCATATATCTGTCATTATTATGCTACGTAAGCGTACGGACTGCCACCATCGATCAAATCAGATTCCATATTGGAATAATGCCCTCTAGTCTATGATACATCACCCAGAAAAGATGTGCATGTATCTTGGTTGTCCCACGTATGTATTGTAATTGTAGATCGATGCCTCAATCGCATGTCATCTAATATGCACCGAGTTCTGTGGCAGGGCGTGACAAGAAACTCGGCCGGGAGCTTTTCCATATATGTAAAGGCCCGTCTTTAATAGACCTCTATATACAGATGTACCTAGGGTCTGTTTTCATGGTGGGTATGGCCCTACCGCGGCCATTCCCTCAACTAGTAACGACTACAGAGCTAAGAGACCACCCCTAACAACAACTAATCTAAGCATCCATGTGGCATCTCCCCTCAACCACATACCTCGATAGTGAAAGATGAAATGATATCTTGGGGTTAGTTTTAGTCTTTTCGCATCCCGCTGGCTGCCGATGATGGATATCCAACGTTCTACTATCCTTGTTGGTCGTGACCCTCTCTACCTCCTCGTGAGGCAACCTCCGAACTACCCTAGTGCCATATCGTCATAGCATTCTGACTGTATAGCTACATCTGTAGTCAAGGCCCACCCACTTAGTAGTTACGCGCAGACCCAACCTCTGTGAGCACAATCCGAAACTACACCACCACGGAGGACTACTAGGAGCACCTTCAACGTCATAGGAAGCCACGTACTTCCCCTTCCAGTCCTTTGGAGCCATCAAACCAATTAAATGAATGTGTGCTCCCTTCGTGTCTTATAACACCTCGATGATCTATCCCGTTGGGTTATTCACCCTCAACCGTACGGACTGATCTAAGCACCTTACTTTAGCATGTTGTTAGACCCTATGTCTAAACATTCTTTTATGCGCTTGTCTCACCTTACCAGGTTTCCAACTAACTTGGTTATTCCAATTCATATTGAGTTCTTATTCAAATTACCAAGTTTCTCTTTCTTATTAATTTCGGTTACACAACTTAATTCATTTAATTTTATTAATAAGCTTACAACTTGTTATTCTCTAGATTGTGGCCCACGGTCTGTGATCCACAATCTATTTTATATTCCTGCTTGGTTACTTCAATACCATAACATGTTTTTACTTAATGTGTACTTAAGTACGTCTCATTTTACAAGTTTCCTTCTTAACATGCCAATCATTATTTATGATTAAATATAACTTATCTTATAAGTTTTTCTCATTCTTTCTCATTTAATCATAATTCCATTTTTCATTTTTAATACAACTTATAGTTGTTTACTTGTTAACTTAGTTCTATTAACTAAGGCCCATTAACAAGTTTCCCAACCCATTAATTATGACAAGCGTTATGATTTCCTCTTGTCCCTAGGATAAGCCTAAGCATGTTGTTCACATCGGCGGGTTCCAGATTTCTAGATTACTTAATTTATAATTAAGTACCTCTTATCTTATTACACAGGTTGTCTCATTTCCTTACAAGTTATGCTTACCCTAAACAGTGTTCTTTAATTACATAACTTTATTGTTTCTACCAGTTATGTATACCACTAGGTGTCTTTAATTACATAACCTTATCGGGTTAAGTTTATGGGCCTATATGCATATATTACCCATCCCCTCTAATTTACTAAACCCACCCGCTACTCATTCAGTTTTACTAAACCCTAACTTAAGTTCATAATCCCATAACCCTTATGGATTAAATCAGGTTAAGTAGTCCAATTCATTACCATGTCCAATTATGGTTATAATATGCTAGACCTCCAACATTTGGCCTACATCATGTGGATGCTGGATATGCCGGTCGGGTCCTGGCAGTCTTATTCCCCAGTTGGGCCTAACCTCATGTCTTATCCCGATTCGTATTTGCGTATTTAGACCTCCCACATTAGGTTCAACATTAGCGGCTGCTGGATATGCTGGTCGGGTCCGGGCAGACTTCCGCCACTAATGTAACATAACCTCGTGTCATAAGTATGATTACATTTCCTAGTTGTAATTACTAAATAATCCATTTTTAATCAATTTACCAATTAATTAATCCTTTCCTTTTACATGTGTCAATGCCTATTTTTCCCAGTAATTTGAATCACACGTCCAAAAATGTTCATATTCAAATTATACCATCTTTATCCCAATCTACCTATGTCATTATAGGTGATTATTCTATGTTTCCCCATTTGAATTATGTCGAATACACTATTCAAATCATAGTCCTATATGCTTCTTTTTAATTCACCTTTTTAATTATGCACCATATGTCCCTTATCATAAATTATGGCATATATATATGTATATATGTATGTTTATGTATATGTATGTGTGTGTGTGTGTGTATTGCCCAAACCCCAAATCCACATATTTTCCAATTTGTGCCCCAAGTTCATATTCCCATATTCCAATACAAGTTGTACCCAAATCCATATTTGGATATTTTCTAATGCATGCCTAAAATTCATATTCACACTTGTACCAATTTATGTCCCAAATAAATATTTAGACGTGTTCCAATTTATATGCCAAAATTAATATTTTCATGTTCCAATACAAATTAACCAAAATTCATGTTTTCCAATTTATGCCAATAATTCACATTCATATTATCCAATATGAAATATGCCCCCAAATCCATATTCGTATATTTCCAAATTATGCCCACATTTAGATCCACATTTTCCCAATACCGATTATGCCCTAAATTATGTCTTTTCCCATAATTCGCAATTCCACACGTTCGAATTTTTCAGCATTAGGCCTAGGCTCGAAGGTAGCTTGGCCATAAGAAAATAAAAAGGAAAAGGAGAGAAGAGAATCAGAACAAGCATAATAGTGAATCAACAACATAACGATAGAAATAGGCATAACTGAATTGACATATTATGACAAGATTAGACTTGGTGATGATGTAAACATATAAGAACAGATCAATAGAATATGTCATAATGTAACTGATTAGGCACCGATTCAAGATCCAATTATTATATACATATCAAGACTACTATTTAGATATTTAGATTTAAAAGCAACATGAACTCACAGTGAATTTGCTGTGATGAACACGTTGAATAAGTTGTTGTAGGCATCACTAAATTTGTTGTAGCAATCTTCAAATATGTATAATCCTCCTTGAATTGATTGTTTTTAGATCCGATCTTCTAATTGGAGTACTCCTATTCTGGTTTGTTTTGGTGGAGAAGAAAGGCTAGTTTATATTCGAGCAGCATGGAGGCACAATTGATAAAAACAATGAGATTAGGGTTAGGTGTTTATTTATAGGAGTATTAGGTGAATTAGGACCTTTAGATTTGATTAGGAAGCATTCAAACCACTCAAATTAGAAAAACCACGTCATCAGAAAACTGCCCAGAATCAACCAGTCGACTGGCCAATTTCAACCAGTCGACAGTTTCACTTCTGTCTAAAAACGGTCGACTGGTGATATTTAGGCGGTCGACTTGTACCAGTTGAATGGTGAAAAATGGGCGGTCGGCTTGTTTTACAGCTTTAAACTTTAAATCTTCCGAGCTTCATAAATTCTTCATACGATGTCCGTTTTACGCAAACTCAGACTCTATCTCAAGCAGAATTCCGAGATGAACGCAATTGCGTAACCCATTTCACTTAGTTCTTCTTCTAAAAATTAAGTATTCTTTAATTTGTCATTTTAATATTTAAAATTACGGGGTGTTACAGAAGTAAGGTTACTAGGGCATGTAGTCTCCAAGGATGGGATAGCAGTGGACCCCGCCAAAGTCGTCGGAGTTAAAGATTGGAGGGCTCCAAAGAATGCAACGGAGGTGAGATGTTCTCGAGGGTTGGCGGGCTACTATAGAAAGTTTATCAAGGAATTTGCGAGGATATCAGCCCCACTCACTCGATTAACGAAGAAGAACTTGCATTTTTCATGAAGAATTGATTGCGAGGATGCCTTTCTAAGATTGAAAAGAGCTCTGACAACATCCCCAGTTCCGACTCTCCTCGATGGAAGTAAGATGTTTACGATCCACACAGATGCTTGTGGCACAGGACTTGGTGTTGTTCTGTTGCAAGAGAGGAGGGTAGTATGCTATGGTAGCAGACAGTTGAGAGTTCATGAGAAGAACTACCCTACCCATGATCTTAGAGTTGGCTGCAATAATGTTCGCATTGAATTCTTGGCATCATTATCTACTTGGAGAGAGATTTGATCTATACACAGATCATAAATGTCTCAAATACTTGTTCTCACATAAAGATCTCAAACTGAGGCTGCAACAGTGGTTGGAGTTCCTAGCATCCTATGACTTTGACACAGTTTATATTCGAGCAAGGGTAATGTATAGGCGGGCGCGATGAGTAGGCAGAGGATGACTTTGAGTCCTTTATTCGTAGAAAGGCGGAGCTTGGAGTACATCTCGACCTTCGATTTTAAGCCATTTACAGATTTCACGTTAGGATTATTAGAATCATTATAGGTATGACCTATGCTCATGGAGTGTATTGGATCTATGAAGCAAGAAGACTCACAGATAGCAGACATCTAGGACAGGCTTGGTAGAGGAGAGACTTCTAGTCACATATCTAGATATATGGTGGATGAGAAAGGGTGCCTAAGACGAGATGGAAGGCTATATGTCCCTAGAATTGGGGAATTTCTATAGGCAGTATTTAAGGAAGCTCACCATTCTCGGATGAGTATCCATCCAGGTGGTGAAAAGATGTATCAAGACATAAAGAGAGTTTTCTTTTGGATTGGTATGAAGAAGGGCATTGTGGAATTTGTAGCCTAATGTTTGACTTGCGAACGAGTAAAGGCTGAATGCAAGAAACCTGGTGGATTGCTTCAGCCCTTGGATGTCCCACAATGGAAGTAGGAGAGCGTCTTTATGGATTTCATTGATGAATTGCCCCGATCAAGGAAAGGTAGTACGATCATTAAGGTGACAGTGGACATACTTACAAAGAGTACACACTTTATTCCTATCAAGAGTAAAAGGACGGCAGCTTGGCTAGCATCGGTAAATCATCAAGAGATAGTCCGACTTCATGGGGTACCTTCTAGTATAGTAAGCGACCATGACCCCATCTTCACTAGTGAGTTTTGGAAGAACTTACAAGAGGAGTTAAGTACACAGCTACATTTGAGCATGGCATACCACCCTCAGACCAATGGACAGACTGAGAGTGTGAATAGATTTCATGAGGATCTTCTAAGGCTGTGTATCCTAGATTTCGGGGAGGCTTGGGAGGATCATCTCCGATTTGGTTGAGTTTTCCTACAAAAACAGTTATCAATTAAGTATAGGCATGGTAATCTTCGAAGCATTATATGGACGACCTTGCAGATCATCGACTTGTTGGTGGGAGTCTACGGACATACTTTTACTTGAACCTAAGATGATTCGAGAGACTTCAGAGAAGATTGATCTTATCCGTCGAAGAATGAAAGCAACTCAGGACAGAAAACATATGCCAATAAAAGGAGGACTGATTTGGAATTCGAAGTAGGAGATATGGTCTTCATTAAAGTATCGCCGCTGAGGAATGTAGTTCGCTTTGGCTTAGTAGAGAAGTTGGCACCAAGATTTGTAGGGCCATTCCCTATAGTGGAGATGATAGGTTCGATGGCCTATAGGATCAGACTATCAGACAGACTAGCAGGCATACATGATGTGTTTCACATTTCCCATTTGAGAAATGTCTACATAATGTGGCAGAGATAGTAGAGCCGAGTACACTTGAAGATGTAGAAGCTGAGAAGGAAGCATCGGCAAGAGGAGTTCCTACTCATATTCTTGGATCAGAGGTTAAGAAACTACACAACAAAGAAATTAGATTGGTGAAAGTACAGTGGGAAGAAGACCGCGAACATGCGACATAGGAACCCAAAGACAAGATTCACGCTTCTTACCCTTTTATTTTTGAGAGTATGTTCTTAATTTCTTTTCCAAGCTTTTAAATTCGCATTTGCTTCTATCATTCAAGTATGTTTATCCTTTCATTCGAACCTTCGATCCTTAGGTTGAATCTAATGGTTAGAAACATGTGGCATGTTATGCTTGATGCTTGCAAGTGGATGTAAGTGTTTGCAAGTGGTTGCCCATGGTCGCATATACACATGCCAAGCACTAGATCAGCTCAAGCACTTACATATTGCATATGGATATGTGTACATTTTAATTTTCTATGGAAAGAAATGGTTGAATGATCATATGGATGTTACATTTTGGTGAATGATTATGCACATATATAGAGCTTATATATGTTATACTAGGACTCTTTTACATACATATTGAATACATGGCCCAAACATATACTGCATTAAGGAGTCAACTGAATCAGTCGACCGCCTGATTTTTGCATTAGTATAGGAACATATATACACAACACCTTTGCATATGTTTATACAAGCATTATAAATTCTTAAGGACAATGGATGTCAGAGGATGATAGATGAGTAGATGGTTGTAGGTGGTTGTTTAAAATAATAACATTTTTCTTAACTTGGAGATTTCTGGGACGAAATACTTTAAGTAGGATAGAATGTAACATCCCAAAATTTAATGCACTATAACCATAGTGTAAAGACAATAAAATGAATATTATATAATTAAATATCCATAATCAAGTAAAACTGACTTTACTGTTGCGTTCGTCTTGGAATTCTGGTTCAGAGGACCCCAAGTTTGCATAAATTGGATAACCTATGAAGAAGTTATGAGCCTTAGAAGTTTGTATATATACAAGGAGGTTATATGTGAATAAATTCAAAATAATTCAAACTATATAAACACAAGACCACTGGGGGACAACGCAACCTTTACCTAGGTCGACCAATGGGTCGGCCCATGCATAGGAGGGGTCGACCAAATAGGTCGGTGGGTCGACCTAGCAACATGTTAGGCGAATTCCTACTGTTGTACCTAAACTATTTTGTTTGCAAGGCTCATTCACTGACTCAGCACTACGTGTATGGCTTAGATTGAAACCCTAATGGCTAACGGTTAAGAGTTGGCTCTGTTAATCTATGAAAAGGGGCTCTCTCTCTCTCTCTCATTTTATCTACACATAATTAATTTTCACCTGTCTCTGCCTCCATGACATATTCTAATTATATAATAAAATGGGGAGATGCTTTTGAAATCTAGATTAAAATAGAAGATTCAAGATCTATAATCAACCTCCAAGCCTGCAATCAACATACAAATCTGCATATAGCCTTTTCTACAACGACATATATAAAAAGAGATATTATCCCTTCTTCGCTAAGACCCGTTGTGAGTTTCATGTTATTTTCAGATCTGATACTTAGAACTATATCATAATAATAAACAAAAGTGGATCCAGAATATACAGTACCTATAAGTTATACCTATTCGTTTACTATTATTCATATATGTTGTTGTTACAGTATTATATGTCAATTAATTAATTCATTATGCATATTTATTTTCCTTTTCCCTATTTCTATCATTTTAATTTATTTCCAGTCTTTCCTATTTTCCTATTTTATATAGTTTGATTTGGTACTATTCTTCTCTTTCTATTTTCCCTTTTATTTATGCTAAGCCTTGGCCATCGGAAGCCTAGGCTATGCCCGATTTAAGATTGCATATAGTTAAGCTTAGGATGATAAGAAATGACATGAAAAAGGAGAACATAGGCATATTATAAATTGAGGACAATTTGACTGTAATTTGGGAAATGGATAATATGCATATACATGTACTTGCTGTGATTTGGGAATACAATAAAATGGGATAATATGCACAAACCTATACATGCTGTAGTTTGGGAAATACAATTGAAAAGAATAATATGCATATGTATAAACATGTTAGATTTGACTTAATACAAACACTAAGTAAATGGCATGTTAAAATAATGTAAGTACGAGACGTAGGTTAGGTGAACTAAATTACTATAGTAATTATATACATTTGGGCAGGGGTTTGTTTTGGGAAAGGGTTGTAAACACATTATAACATGTAATATTACAACCATGCTTATTAGTGAACCTATATGTAACACCCCTCATTTTTAAAGGTAATAAATTGAGAATAACTTAATTAAATATTCAGGATTAAGTGGAACTGGCATTACCGTTGTGTTCGTCTCGGAATTTTGGTTTAGATAGACCCCAAGTTTGCATAAAAACGGTTAACATATGAAGAAGTTATGAGATTATAAGTTTGTATACACACAAGGGGGTTATACATATATACATAATTCAAATAAAAACAAACTGACTTTGTCAATGCGGGGTGAGTAGAACTATGGGTCGACCCCCTAAGGGGTGGGTGGTCCTACGAGTCCACCCCCTAAGGGGTGGGTCGACCCTAAGGGTAGACCCCCTAATGGTTGGGTCGACCCATAGGTCGACACCCAAAGGGGTGGGTAGACCCATGCGTCGGCCCCCCAAGCGGTGGGTAGACCTAGGGATCCCCCCAGATCTTCTAGACTGCGAATTTGGACTGTTTTATGGCCATATTCGTTGCTGACTCAACGCTGCGTGTGCAATAACACCTATGAATAGGCTAATAGAGCCTAGCCTTAATCTCATATTTTCTGGGAGGTTGCCTAAGCTCTGTCATTCTTCTTCCTCCTAAAATCTCTTTAATAAAATAAAATAAATTAGTCTAAGGAAATTCTAATTCAAGATCCAAAGGAAAAGAATGTCTATCTGCAAATGGGTGTTCAGAATTCTAATCGAATTGAGGTACATTCTTGTACCTGGTCAATTTAAAATTCTCTTCTTTCTTCCCTTTTTCTTTTAGTTTGATAATTGTGAATCCATGGTTATTTAGGCTCTAGAATCAATTCGGAGAGCCATGGAATGCTAGGTCTAGACCAGATTCATAAATTGGAAAGCTATTAGGTGAGTGGATTTAAGTTACACCTTTTTTATAATGGTATATTTATCGTTTGGCATTCCTCATTAATATGTATAATAAACCTATTGAAATGTTTAACCTGTTATAAATCTGCTGAAATGTTTGAATATGTAAATCTATAGGTTTAATTCAAGATTAAGTGAAAAAATGTGTATTAAAATTGTTTAGGACATGTTAAAAAAATTACTGTTGAACATATAACCATCCTAAGAACCATTAATGGGCATATTATGTTCGTGAACCCTTGACTGTAAGAATTGGGATAATTACATGTTAATCTGTTATATTGGAATGATTACATGATTGGATAATTACATGTTATTCATTTGAAGTTGGGGTTATTACATGTTAGGAAGAACATGCGACATGATAACTAGTTAGAATAGACTTAATATGATATTAAATATGATATGTAAAAATAGAATTACAGTAAACAAATTTGGAAGAATGAATATGCCTAAATTTACAATAAATAGAAAATTGTAACCATACTTAGACACGTGGTTAAATTCAACTTGTGGTAGAAGTCTGCCCGGAACCCCTGGCAAATCCAACATCCACAAGTGGTTAATTTAATGTGAGGGTCTAGTGCATAAATATACATGTAATGGTGCTAAGACACGAGGTTAATTCTAACTTGTGGTAGAAGTTTGCCCGGAACCGCCCGACAAATCCAACATCCACAAGTGGTTGGCTTGATGTGAGAGGTCAGTTGCATAAACACATATATGAATATTTGTAAATAACAAGATAGAAATAAATGGCATTAATTGTTATTAATGGAAATTAATGAAAGTTACAAAAGTATAAGAATTGTAATGAACGGGGAATGATAATAACCTATTATAAATAAACCTAAAGGGGAAAAAGGGAAGTTAATAGGTAGCCTTGTCCTAGGGATAAGTGGAAATTATAATGTAGGTCATAACAAACGATAGGGGGAATGAGATATCTTATGTAATGAGATAAGTTGTATTTAATCATAAATTAAGTAATATGTAAGTCTGGAAACCTGATATTTGTAATAAGTAGGGAAAAGAGGGGAGAACTTATGAAATGCAAATAAGTTGTACTTAGTTATACATTAAGTAATTGGTAAACCTAAGAATTTGAGATCTTCTGATAAGAATAACAAGTTAATGGCTTATAATGAACTTAAAATGGGCTAGGTTATATAACTGAGATTAATAAGCAAGAGGAACTTAGTAACTTGAAAAAGAAGTTAATATGATTGAAATAACCAAGTTAACTGGAAATCTGATGAGGTAGAGCAAGTCTGTAATTAAACATTTAGACATAGTGTCTAATAACACGTTAAACTAATGTTCTTGGACCATTCTGTAAGTCTGAAGGTGAATAACCTAACGGGGTAGATCATCATGGTGTCATGAGACACGAGGGGAGCACATGTCCATCTGATTATTCTTCCCATTTTCCCTATTGTTCTGCTGATATTCTGCTGGCTCCGAAGTACTGGAATGGGAAGCATGCGGCTTCTCGGGACGTGGAGGGTACTCCTGGTTGCCCTGTGTGCGGTGACATCGCTTAGGCTATGCTCACAGGGGTTGGGTCTGCACCTTACTACCCGGTCAATATACATTAACTGTCACAATAGTGGAAAGTCAGAAGACTGTAGGGTGGCATACGTGATTCGACGATCTGGTTGCCTTATGACTAGGGTGGCATAGGTGATTCTATGATCCTGGTCGTTCTCGAGACGTGGAGGGTACTCCTGGTAGTCCTCTTCTCGGAATATGGAAGGTGCTCTTGGTAGTCCTATGCGAAACGTAGCATTGTTATATAGAGATCAGTACATCGTTCTAGCATAGGATCAGGGTGTGTGTATATTTTTATGATGTTATGGAAGAGACCGTGTGAGTGGGGTACCATGGGGTGTACCTTAATGTTGGATGTAGTTACATATATATTGTATTAGGTTAATTGACTGGGAAGTATATGGGTATGACATGTGGGTAAGCCTTGAGTGTTGTTAACCCAAGTGACCTAATAAATAATAAAATGTAATTGAACAATATATGTAGGGTTATCCAAAATGTGTAGTTTAAATCCAGTCACCAGAACTTGTGTTTTGATCCCCCCAAAACATACTCACAGGTCAGATTTGTGGAAGAGACATTGTAGCTTTGGATACGGTTAGACAGTATTATTATCTGGGTAAGGCTATATTTGATTAAATTATATTTTATTTCATTCTGATGTGAGTTGTTTTCTGAGCTCTGATATGTTTATTATCTCTGTCTTTTCTGCAGGATACCAGACAAACCAACACGGGCATCGACAGATTAGAATTTTTGAAAAAAATTCGGTCTATCAGAATTCGTGTGGTTACATCTGGTATCAGAGCTTAGGTTTAGGATTCCTATATAGATAGTGAGTGAACGCATTTGTATAATATAAATATTACATATATATATATACCTAGATCCATAAAGGAGCCCATTAAATAGGAAAAGCATAATATGGTAAAAGTTGGGATATCTGTTTTATACACTTAAAGAATAAACAATAAAAATCTGAGACCCTTACGTAATTTAGGTGGGAAGTGTACAATAAACTTTGTATGGAAGAAAGGTGAATCACATAAGTTTTTATTTCAGGTTATTGGGTTTGGCAGTAAAACCTTATAAATTGGAAAAGGTTAAAAGGAGAAAAATGGATTAGGAATATATATACTAGAGAGAATTGGCTATGTGGGAGTATCTAGGAAAGCCTAGGTAAGTTGGAAACCCACTTTGAGTCCAACCCCATTGGTAACTTTTAAGAACTTGAAATTGTAAAAGCTTTTGGAAGATGGTTTATGGTGTTTTCAAGTTTTGATCTTAAAAGTTGCAGTTTTAAAATATGTTAAGATGTACATATTAAGTTTCGAAGTAAAATGGGGTATATTTTGGAAATAGTGATTTCTTGTGAAAATTTTGTTTAAAATAAATTCTCTTAGAAAAAGGTGCATATTATAGAGCATGTATAGCTCGCTAGTTTTCAAGCTGTATGGTATGAAAGGATTAAAAAGTAAAAAATAGAAAAGGTTGCATTTTGATGTTGCATTTTGTTGAAAACTAGAATTTTCAAGTAAATAAAGTTTTGAAATCTCAATTCTTTTGACAATCATTTTAGATAATTGTTTTAACAAAAAAAATTTGTTGGGTGGACAAAATAAATTGTAGAAATTAAGAATAGAATAGATGTTTGTAGCTTGTAGTAAGCAATTGAACTGACCTTATAGGCAAGAACAAGTTGTAAACCTGATTAAGAAATAATTGTCCTTATCTACTCCAGCTTTTATGATTTGAAAAGAAAAATGATTTACATTTTCATAAAATGACATGTTTCATAGTTATGCAAGAGTAAGTTTTGGTGAGGAAAATAAAATTTTTGATATTTTCAACTTTTGGAAGAAAAGTGAAATGAGAAGGACAAACCATGTTTTAAAATAAATAAAGTATGGTGTAGGTAAGGATTAGTGCCTAGGGAAGACGGGAAAATTTTTAGTCTATGAAATAGACAGCGAGAATTATCTTGGAATAATGCTAAGTTCCCATAGAATGCGTAAGCATGGAAAAGCCTAGGGTGTTGCTTGGAAATGACTGTTGGTACACAGCTATGACTAGAAGGCTTATTAGAAACTAAACTTAGATCAGAGGATTAAGTTAAATAAGCTAAGAAAAGAGTAATAGCATAACTGAAAAGGAAATAACAAATTCAGTAAAATAACAAACATGACAGTTAAAGAAAATCAGTAACAAAGAAAATTTTCTTATGTAGGCTATGCTTGGATAGGAAAATAGGGAATCTTTAAATAATAGTTTCATTAAATCTAGGTAAAGTTAGAAAAAGGTATGTAAAAATAAAAATGGAAGATGTGAAGTTTTCCATTTTCCACCATTTTGTAACATAAGAAATCGAATTTAGAAAATTAGTTTTTTCAGAAATTTGAAAAAATAAAGTTGCTTGGTAGGGTTTTGATGAAAAAATTGGATGACCTACGCTCTTGCTCAGTAAGAGTGTGGAAAAATTTGGACGAAAAAGTATTTTGATTTTCAAATATTGCATTCATATAAAAAATTACTAGTATATTTAGGATGTGTGCATCATGTTTTTTTAAAAGGATTTTTGAAAATTTTGCATTCATAAAGGAGGTATCGCTTAGGCATACATGTATTACTATGTTGTACTACACTTTTCACGAGTGCACAAATGGTTGCAGAAATCGGATATACACATGATGGATGCATATTGTGCGAGCGATTATTGAATTTTACCCTTATCAAATTTCAAGGACGAAATTTCCTAAGGGAGGAAGAATGTAACACCCCACATTTTAAAGATAATAAAAAGAGAATAACTTGATTAAATATTCAAAATTAAGTGAATCCGACATCACTGTTGCGTTCGTCTTGGAATTCTAGTTCAGATAGACCCCAAGTTTGCATAAAATGGATAATATATGAAGAAGTTATAAGAATTAGAAGTTTTTATACACACAGGGGGTTATATATACACATAATTCAAATAAAACCAAACAGACTCAGTCAAAGCAGGGTGGGTAGACCTACGGGTTGACCCCCTAAGGGGTGGGTCGACCTATGGGTCGACCCCCATAGGGGTGGGTTGACCCATGGGTCGACCCCCCAAATCTGGGAAAATTCTAGACTGCGAATTTGGACTGTTTTATGTCCATATTCGTTGCTGACTCAGCACCGCGTGTGCAAGAACACCTATAAATAGACAAGCAGAGCCTAGCCTAAATCTCATATTTTCTAAGAGACTGCGTAAGCTCTGCCATTCTTCTTCCTCCTCAAATCTCTTCAGAAAAATAGAATAATTTGTCTAAGGAAATTCTTATTCAAGATCCGGAGGAAAAGCATGTATATCTGCAAATGGGTGTTCAGAATTCTAATCGAAGTGAGGTAAATTCTTGGATCTGGTCAATTTAAATTTCTCTTCTTTCTTCCCTTTTTCTTTTAGTTTGAGAATTGTGAATCCATGGTTATTTAGGCTCTAGACTCAATTCAAGAAGCCATGGAATGCTAGGTTTGGACCAGATTCATAAATTTGAAAGCTATTAGGTGAGTGGATTTAAGTTATATCTTTTTGATAATGGTATATTTATCGTTTTGCATTCCTCGTTAATATGTACAATAAACCTATTGAAATGTTTAACCTGTTATAAATTTGCTGAAATGTATGAATATGTAAATCTGTAGGCCCAATTAGATTAACTGAAAAAATGTGCATTAAAACTGTTTAGGACATGTTAAAAAGATTACTGTTGAACATAGAACCATCCTAAGAACCATTAATGGGCATATTATGTACGTGAACCCTTGACTGTAAGAATTGGGATAATTAAATGTTAATCTGTTAGATTGGAATGATTACATAATTGGATAATTACATGTTATTCCTTTGAAGTTGGGACTATCACATCTTAGGAAGACCAGGGGGACATGATAACTAGTTAGAATGGACTTAATAGGTTATTAAGTATGACATGTAAAAATAGAATTACAGTAAACAAATTTGGAAGAATGAATATGCCTATGTTTACAGTAAATAGAAAATTGTAACCGCACTTAGACACGAGGTTAAATTCAACTTATGGTGGAAGTCTGCCCGTAACCGCCTGGCAAATTCAGCATCCACAAGTGATTGATTTAATGTGAGGGGTCTAGTGCATAAATATACATGTAACGGTGCTAAGACACGAGGTTAAATCCAACTTGTGGTAGAAGTTTGCCCGGAACCGCCCGGCAAATCCAACATCCACAAGTGGTCGGCTTGATGTGAGAGGTCTGGGGTATAAACACATATATGAATATGTGTATATGACCAGATAAAAATTAGTGGCATTGTAATTAATGGAAATGAATGAAAGTTAAAATAGTAAAAGAATCGGAATGAATGGGGAATGATAATAACCTATTATAAATGAACCTGAAGGGGAAAAGGAAATTTAATAGGTAGACTTGTCCTAGGGAAAAGTGGAAATTATAACTTAGGTTATAACAAACGATAGAGGGGATGAGACAACTTATGTAATGAGATAAGTTGTACTTAATTATAAATTAAGTAATCTAGAAACCTAAAACTTGCTATTTGTAATAAGTAGGGAAAAGAGGGGATAACTTATGAAATGCAAATAAGTTGTACTTAATTATACATTAAATAATTGGTAAGCTTAAGAATCTGAGTTCTTCTGATAGGAATAACATGTTAAAGGCTTACTAATGAACTTAAAAGGGTTAAGTTATGTAACTGAGATTAATAAGAAAAAGAAACTTGGTAACTTGAATAAGAAGTTAGTATGATTGAAATAACCAAGTTAACCGGAAATCTGATGAGGTAGAGCAAGCGTGTAATTAAACGGTTAGACATTGGGTCTAATAACACGTTAAACTAATGCACTTGGGCCAGTCCGTACGTCTGAAGGTGAATAACCCAATGGGGTAGATCATTGTGGTGTCATGAGACACGAGGGGAGCGCACGTCCATCTGATTATTCTGCCCATTCTTCCTGTTGTCCTGTTGGGTCCGAAGGACTGGAAGGGGAAGCACGCGGCTTCCTAAGACGTGGAGGGTACTCCTGGTAGCCCTCTGTGCGGTGATAGCGCTTAGGCTGTGCATGCAGGGGTTGGGTCTGCATGTTACTACCCGGTTAGTATACCTTGACTGCCACCATAGTGGGCAGTCAGAAGGCTATAGGGTGGCATAGGTGATTCGATGATCCGATTGTCTTGTGACTAGGCAGGTTATGACCATTTTATCTGTTAGTTGTTGGCGGGTCTAACCATCTGTTTGATAGCAGTCGGCGGGTACCAACCTTCGACAGTCGAAGTAATGCGTGATGCGGAAAGACGGAGAGCTAAACCTACAGATCATCGACATTTCGCTATAAAGGCTTTGGTTACAGGACATGCCAATTATGATTTGTTGTTTGTTGTTTCCTCTAGGGCCACGTCACTAGCTCTCAATTCTGTTTGTCTTTCACTAGTTGAGGGAGGGGTCTGGTGGGACCATAGCCACCGTAAAAATCCAAACCATAGCATCTGTGTATACAGATATCTGAAAATCTCCCGACTGAGTTCCGTGTTTCTTGTATAGCCCTGTTACGGAACTCGGTGCATAGTAGATGATACGTGCGGATACATGCGTACCGTTTCCGGATGGTGTATCATATACGTACGTGAGAATGTCAAGATACATGCATGTCTGGTCCGGGTGGTGTATCGTAAACTTTAGGGCATTACTTCGTGATGGAATATGATTCAATCAAAGGTGGCAGTCCATACGTTTGCATAGCATGGTGATGGTACTCTACGCCATAAATGGCCTATCGCAACGAAAAACCATGGTGTTGCTAGCTACAATGTTGCCATTGCTATGCTGTTTTTTGTCTATTGCAATGCACACTTCAATGTGTTAGCACAGATATCAGCATGTGTTGCAGTAGCCGCGTGAATAAAATTATCAATCTACGTAAACACGATCCAATGGTCCAGGTTACTGATCCACGTTAATCTGATTTTCCTTCAACAACGCAGCTTCTTTTCCCCAGATTTTCATTTTCCCGCTGAAAAGTAATAAAATAATTCTCGTTATTTTCACTTTTCCACTTTTAACACTAAATCATTCGAATCCTAAACTAAAATCCTAATTCTTATCGTAGGGAATCCCAATTCTTGTTGCCCTTCTTCTTCCCTAAATTCTCCTTCCTCTAAAAAAAACCTCTTCCACTACCGCAGGGAATACCCAATTCTTAAAAAAAAAAACAATTCTTATCGCAGGGAATCCCAATTCTTGTTGTCTGCTAAAATAATGATCGGTTTCTATCTGATTTTCGACGACTGAAACAACCTTCTTCCACTACCAAATAAAGATCCGATTTTGCACGAAATTGTTTCGCTGCTGATCTGCTTTCATTACCCTAAGGTACTATGAATGAATTTTTTGATCTCAACTTACCTTTTTCCGATGATCCATAGTGTTGTACTTCGTCAGTCTGTACATTCATTTTTTAGGCTAATATGTTTTAGTCTTACCATGAAGGTATTCCCTAGCCATTTAAGTCTTTTTTTCCTCAAACCTACATCGTTAAATATGTTGTTTCACAAAAGTACTTCTTCGGGTTGTGCCTATCATTCCAGCTTGTGAGCACAAGTAGAAATCGTAATATTTTGGGTGGTAGATTTTGTTGTCCACCATAATGCGTGGTGGAACATTATCCGACGAATGGAGGTAGAATGTGACAATGCTTGTGAGCACAAAAGTTCTCCGAATAATGTTCCACCAAGCGCTATGTTACCAAAATCTCATGAAGAATGTCCGCTAATAGATTTTGAGAAGAAAACCATGACTTAAGTTTCAGATTGGATCATCTCTAGAATGTTTAGGTGACTTTCTTTTATTTGAAATGAAACCTAGCTTAGTTTTATTATTGAATTTGTTCTCACTGATGCATCAGTTCTTAAAACAGTGGATGTTAAATTTTCAGTTGATAAAATCACCAAGGATTTGTTTTCCATTATCCACTAGTCCCTGATTTATTTTATCAAAATTAAAGTATCTGCATTTGGAAGGAAATTAGTTTTGCGACAATGAAGTTTATGAAGCTTGGATCAAAGCCTGATTTATTTCAAGCAATGGAAAGGATGTAATATCCTACTTTTAATAGCGTCATGATTTGTAACAGAAATATATTCCAAATCGGGTTAATGACTTCACAGTTTTTTCATATTATTTGAATTCAGCTTATTCTCAGTAATACTATAATGGCTTATTTATATTTACTACCTTGTGCAATGACATCATAGCTTCTTGTAAGGGAATAAAAAAAACCCGACATCTCGGAATGCGGACATCACTAAATATTGCATGAAGAATTTGCCCTACTTACCGACACCGAGCTAGTAAGGTAGTTGATTGTTTTACTCTTTCTTCTTTTTCTACCTTTAAATTTGATTTGTGTAATTATTGGTATATTTACGTATGATCATTGATCACAGCAGCAGTTTGGTTTTCTTTAAACTGAAACTAGATTTATCTACTCGCATTCTTTTTGTAATTTGACCCATAGATTTGCTGGTGGGATTATTAGGTGCTGCTGTTGTATAAATTCAGTGTTCTTGCTCAGTTTATCCTTAGGCAGGTCAATCTTATCTGCTGATCCGGGATGGGATTCTTATTGTCGGTGTCAAGTGCGGTTTTTTTGTCAACAACATCTGGAACTTATATAACTATCTAATTATCTTGATCATTCTCATCCCCTTGTTCTGTATTGCCTTTGAACTCTGTTCAGCTTCCAAATTTTCTTTTATGAATTTTTTTTATGTAGCACCATTGTCCAAAGTGAGCTATCAGCTATCTCCATGACTGTATGTTATGGCAATTATTATTACATCATATGGAGCAAGATTTGTGATGACGAAACTAACCCAAATATTATGAACCAAAATCTTATTTTTATTTTGGTTGCTGATTGTTTTTGTTTGGATGTTGTAGACACAGTGGGTTGCGGTAACTGGTACTCCATAAGTGAACGTGCACATTTTGTAGTCTTGGTATGCTTTTTTCATTTCACTATTCTACTTGTTTTCTAGACTTCGCATTTTATCATTAGTAATCTATTAGTCTTTCTAAGTTGTTTTCTTACTCCATGACATTTGATGTATCCCATTTGCTTTTGCAGGCCACACAGGCCATTCATGATTGAACTAAAGAAGTTGCGTTTGGGAGCGAATCATCAAAAGTAAAAAAATAATGGTAGTAGTTTCTGTAATCATTTTCATGTATTTTTTCTTGCTTATGTTTGTATATGTGAGTCTTCATATGAAGGAATCGAGTGACAATGTAGCGAGGAATGTATGTAAATATGAATGATTGTTTAATATATGAGTGAATGTACAATAGTCGAGTCAAAAAATTTGTAGCATTTGAAATGTTGAAACAAAATACTGTGTTATAATAATATTTTTTGTAATATTATGAAATCTTTGATTAATAGAAGTTGAGTTTTAATTACTTTTTGGAGTTGTAAAACATATTTTAACAACTGCTAGAAACAATTGTAAAAAAGGTTGACTTTATTACGGTTGTTAGCTGTACTAGACATATTACAATTGCTTTTAGTAGTTGTGAAAGGATTTTCTTTGTTGTAGTGGTACCTATGGCAACACCTGTACCGATGTTGCCATAAGATCACAAATGTGTTTCCTTTGACTCTAAGGCAACGCGACAAAAGGCAACCCCAAAAAGTGTTGCCACAGACCTATAGCAACAATTTGGCACCTACAGCGTCATTTCTCTGGGATTGTCGTAGGCCATCTATGGCGTAGTGGTAGTTCTATGCGGAACGTAGCATTGTCATATTGAAATCAGTACATCGTTCCGGTATAGGATGAGGGACTACGTATATTTCTATGAAGTTACGGCAGAGACCGTGTGAGTGGGGTACCTTGGGGTGTACCTTAATGTTTGGGGTAACTACGTATATAATGTATTAGGTTAATCCACTGGGAAGTAGATGGGTATGATGTGTGTGTAAGCCTTGAGCGCGGTTAACCCAAGTGACCTAATAAATAAGAAAATGTAACTGAACGGTATATGTAGGGTTATCCAAAATGTGTAGTTTAAATCCAGTCACCAGAACTTGTGTTCTGACCCCCTCCTCATAACATACTCACATGTTATATTTTTGGTAGAGATATAGTAGCTTTAGATACTGGTTAGGCAGTATCATTATCTAGGTAAAGATATATTTGATTATAATTCCGCTATGAGATGTTTTCTGAGCTCTGATATATTTTATATCTCTGTCTTTTCTGCAGGATACCAGACAAACCAACATGAGTTTCGATAGATTAAAATTTGAAAAAAAAATCGGTCTGTCAGAATTCAGGTTGTTACACTAGACCTGCTAGGTTAAGCCTGATTATTAATAAGCTAAGAGGTCCCTCATTCTGTTGTTGTATTAGGTTTTGGGGATTCTTAAATCCTATTTATTTGGGGAACAAGCTTAGGGGATTTAGCTTGTGTCAATCTTGCTGTGTGGAATCCATATCAATCAGTATCCACGTTGGTGTTTTGTTAGAGAGCCTCACACTAGGTAGGGGCTTGGGCACGCTTTACTGAACTAGTTAGTAAGATGTTCAAATGAGGAAGGTGGGTACGGGCGCGTTCCGATGGAATCATGAGCGTGTATGGGTCCGATTAGGGAAACTAAGCTGCTGTAGCATCAGTAAATAAAACTGTGTTGTATAATTTGCTGGGTTAGGGAGTGATACACCCTACTGTCGGGGCTGACACAAGGTATTTACGTAGTAGGGTGCCGATCGCATGGGTAGTAATTAAGGTACACATAATCTTGCTATTATGTAATTAGGGTAACACCTAATCTTGTTATGTAATTAGGGTAAATCTAATCCTGCCGTTTAATCCTGCTATTATGTAATTAGGTTAACACCTAACCTATTATACCAGCATTGGTGTTGTTTTAGGATATAATTGAGAAGCATTGCTCGACCATTATTTATCCTGTTTTATTCTTGCTACTTCTATTTATCTTTTTTACCTGTTGCCTTATATGTTATTGTACTTCCTTATCCAGTCTTTTATTTGTCTTGGTATATCTATTTTATGCACATTTGAAGTCACTGGAACTCGCCAGGCTTTACATCTGACCCTTTTTGTTTTTGTTTCTTTCCTTTCCTCCCCCCCCCCCAATCAGGTCCTCAAAGTGGTAGCACTTCTCGGTGATTATGACTTTCTCTTTCAGCTTGGATTTGAACTTTCTCTGATGTACCACTTTAATTTACTTTCTACTCTGTTATGGCTTGCTGTGAGGGTTATGGTTTTATATTATTGCACTCTACTATTTTGCATTATGAGACAGATTTGAGATTCTTGTTTTTGATGTAATTTGTTTGATGATGTAACATGATTTGAGACAATGCTTTATTTTCAATAATAAAGTTGATTTTTACACCGGTTATTTCTATCTATCTTGTTAAATTCTGTTACTGTTTACCTATTGCACTTCACGAAACTTAATGCATTCTCTTATTAGTAACATTAATGGACATGGGGTGTCACACTTCTTCTACGTAAATAACAAAATTGTCACACTTCTTCTATTGAAATAACAAAATTAAATTCATGTAACTAACAAATTAAAAAATAATGAGAATGAAATGTATGCTCGCCAAATTTATTATTAATCGAGCCATCCCTTTACGACCACAAGTATGTGGTGTTTGTTTAGCTCTGATAGTTTTTAATTTCTCGCTTTGTTTTTGAAAAGTGGGGTTATAATACATTGATTAGTAGATTTGCATTTGTTGAATAATTATATTTGTCATATATAAATTGTCAAACATTTACAATACAATTACCTTGAATGTTGCACATATTTTCAATGCAAAAAACCTCTTCCACTCGTCTGCACTGCTGAATTTATTTTTAGTTTAAGTCTTTCATAAATGATCTTTGCTCCCTTTATCTTTTTAACTAAACAGGCTTTTGAACCCTCCAAATACATCTCATTTGCTGAAAAATGGGACCTTTTGACATTCTTTATCCAATTTAAATCTAGCCTGATTAGTTTGAAATTTATTAAAAAAATAATGAATAAATACTATAATGATTAATATATTCAAACTTCAAAATGTTCAAAGATAGTAAAATGACTATCAAAATGTTCGAAGACAGTAAATGACTAATGACATAATACCTGAACGGATTCCCACAAAACTAATTTTAACTTGTCACTAACAAGCCGCCAATCTCTAATTGAAAACAGAACTTTCTTACATACAAGTGGTCCTAAATAAGAAAATAACTTCACTGACCCATCTTCTACCAGTTCACCGACTGCAATAAATTGCACTTTAATTCGACTCATAACATCAGAAGGAAGCCTTTTTTACTTTGGTTGGACCTCTAATCTTATTTTTCATATTTGGATTTCAGTAGACATCTTTAATTGTTCTATCAGTGTCCATCGCATCTTCCTGATTTTCATTAGTTTGAGTATCCATATTTTTAGAATTCATTTGGTTTGTGTCACAATGTTTGCTTGAAGTTGTAGGTTGTCTTCAATAGGTGGCTCAATAGGGTGGCCAATTGCATTGACCTCGTCGTCTTCAAATGGTGGATTTTTTTTACTGCGAGTAAGCACCCTCGTAATCTTCTTCGCAATCTTTTTTGAACGTTTATTCATTTCCTTAAAAGTAAGATGAACAACCGCGACACAGTACAACTTAGGCCAGTGCACATATCCTAAAACAAAAGCAAGAAAACAAACCAAGAATATGCAACAGAAAAAAACAAGGTGGTAAAGTATCAAAGTTGAATAAAATAGAGAATAAAACCAAATAAATTTGATTCAACAATATAAAGAAATGAATAGTTCAAAATAGCTTACACTAATAGTCCATAAATATGTGAACTAGGATAGTCCATTTTTTTTTAAACTACTCAAGTATGCCTTCGCAGTCATCCTTAGCATAGCTAACATCCCCTATCAAATCATCCATATTCATATTGGGCTCCTCGCAATCATCCATAACATAGCTTATTTCTTCAACGGAATCATCCGTCTCTAATTCATGAAAGCCTCTTGGACGCACCCTCATTACAACATACCAATTAGAAGATTCATTTTCTCTTGAATAAAAAATCTATTTTTCTTGAGGTGTGAGGATATATGGATCTCTTGAAAATGAAGCTTGACTTTGATATAAATTGACAAGAGTATATCCTTCTTCAACCTTCAGCCCATTTCCGATGTTCTCCTAATGACACTTAAAAATGTGAATATAAAAAACATTATAGTCCAAGAAAAGTATATCAGTTAGTATCTCACAGTAAGTAATCACATCAACCACTTGAGAAGTATCTTTTGGACGCGCTCTACACATTGTGGTCGCTTCATAAGTCACCCGCTATTTTGACTTTCTTTGTCAACATATTTTGTATGAAACCGTTGTCCATTAATAATATAACCTTCGCACGACAAGGCGGTATTTTTTATGCAAAAGCAATCCATTTTAAGGTTTTATCATAATCCTTTGAGTCAATAGATATTTGGAAAAAAATTAAATATATTTTCAATATATTTTTCCTAAATCAAATGAAAAACATCAATAAATTCAACAAATCTTGTTTTTAATCCAATCAGCAAAGTTATCTGTATGAGTTTTCCATAATAAAGTCACAATTCTCTTTAAGCGCTTGTTTGACTTTTGCAATTCTTTCAAATGCAAACTAGCATAATACAAGTGATGTTATGTTATATTTCCAAATAAAAACACCTCAAATCAATGAAGTAAAACATAATATGTACTTACTCCAAAAGTGGTTCCATCACAACCATATTCATTAGCACAGATAAATGAGCAATTTCCTTTTCAATGGGAGACAATTTTATCGTCTTGGACATTAAAATTGGATGCCCTTAGGGTATTTTTTTATCTTCATGATCTTCATTTCATATTTTTTTCTAGTATCTAATGATTTTTTCAAAAATTCACTAAAAATTATTGTGCATTCTTGTAACGACCCAACTTTCGAACACATCGGAAATCATGTCAATAATAAGAATAAGAATAGATAGAAGATAAAATTTCAGAAATATCAGAATCTCACAGCGGAATTTTTACAAAAAGATGGTACTTTAAAATATTACACATCATGACATATTACATCAGAGCATAATAGATCTAGAGGTACAAGCCACTTCTTAGTACAACTTTAATTATACATATCATTGATGACTAAACTTGCATACTTATAATTATACAGTAGTAGAATATCACACAAATAGTTTCCATCCAGCTTCCCAAGTTTTATCATGACCTGGTTCACTTGTCTACTCATAACAAGTGTTATGAGTACCCAAGAGTTTATGAAAAACACAGAAAAATAAACTCCGGGTCGGTCAGGGGACTAGTATGAGTAAACGATTTTAAATCAAATTAAATAAATAAAACTGTCTCATAAGACCAAGTCGTGAATACGGAATGAGTTTTTACCTTCTAAGAACAAAACACTTTGTATACTTTAAATCAGATATTATTATAGTGTCTAGGGTTTTTACAAATAATCTATAATCTAGAAGAATGCTTACATCTCACATTCTCCTATATAGTATACTAATACAACTGCTTGGCGCGTATAGATAATGGATTTCTAACTATGACAAGGTATGGAACCACCTTCTGATCGTGTATCTCTAGAGGCGAATACACTGGGTTCAACAAGAACGTCTTGCAACCCGACCCACACATGACCGACTACTCATTTCTCTTGAGTGTATCGATTGTATATCACCAATGGTTGTGTACAGCAACCATTTCCCGAATGGGATAGAATCGATAGAGTAAAAAACAAAAAGAATTTATCTAGATAGGTGATGCCACACCCTAATGGGAGTGACACACATAGCCATGCTGCCTGCCCTATTTTTGTCATTTCCTGGGTGTGAGGCCTGAAGCTAGACTTACCCTTCATCATCATGCTGATTTATTTACTTTTGAATGTCACATCATCAAAACACGCCAACCACTAATTGACTTCTCCAAAAATATATTATAGGTATGAAGCGAGAGAAACGAATTCCTCTACCACCATATAACTACGTTTGAAGAGATCAACGTACGTGATTAGTTAGAATTACTCTGTCGGACATTCGTCCATACAAGTTGTCCTGGGTATGGACAAACCGAAGGTACTATTCAAGAATAGCCCTTGCATACCTCCGTCTTCAATTATCTTCAATACGTGACGCATAAATCGAATCAAAGTGGAATATTAATTCCGGACTCTTCGAAATGATCTAGGTAAAGTTTATCCTATCAATATTACTTAAGAATGGTTTCTAAATCAAATTTGAAATGTTAGTTATTTGTTTACACTAGACAAGATTAAGTATAATTTATTTTCTATACTAAGATCTTTAACAAACAAGAGAGTATATATATTTGTACTGTTCAAATCAAGGGATTTGTCTATTTTAATAATGAACAACTAAAGTGTGTGCGTCGCACACGGTATTTTATTTTATTTGTTGTACATGACAAACATTTCCAAATTTCATTATCGTCTCATCTGTAAACTATATTTTTCATTCTTAACACATCATAAATAATTTATGTTCTCATTTAAATTAATTCCTAATTATTTTATTTTTAAAACTGTGGAACTTCGGGAGTCAAGTACCTTTGCCATCATCTTGCTTTTCGCCTGCCCACTGCATTATGCTTTTCTTTTCCATAAAATAAAATTTTAATTAATTAATTAATTACCTATTTTATTAAAACTGGTTTTAATTTAAAACTTCGTTCAAAATTTCGTTTTCTCTTTCTATGCCAAAGTACCAGTTTAGTTAAAGTACCAATACGCTGACGCTAAAATTTCCTTTCCACGACTGTGTTTTCTGTAACACCCCACCTCCATTAAGGTCACTCACAAAGGGAATGCCTTAACTTTAGTGGAGCGTTTTAGTAGACAGAACAGAAATTTAAAAGACAGATAAACAATACTTGAGAAATTATAACTTTATTACAGTGGAAAACAGAAATCAGTTTGGTTACATCTTTACCAAAAACTCAAGTACATAAATATCAGTCTTGTTCAGAAAAATCATCAGAGTACAAAACTTTAAAATCATAATCCCCACAGAGGCTTCCATAAGGAGTCGAGTCGTACTTTAAGCACTCTAATTACTTCAAGCAGAAGATATATGGATCAAGCTAAAGTATTCCCTCCTTGGAAAACCTGGGGGGGGGGGGGGACGGAAGAAAAGGGGCGAAAACAAGCAAGGTCAGACATAAAGTCTGGCAAGTCCAGTGACTTTCAGCATATGAACAGATAATAATAATCATGGCATGCAGATAAAACTGGATGAGAGACAATAGTAACAGGAGCAGCAGATGTACTTAGGTTAAACAGAAGGAACAGACTAATATCATTATTTCATTTCTCTGCACCAACACTAGTATAACAGGATTAGGTGTCACCCTAATGTCTAAACTGAAGCAGAAACAGAATAATTTCCACAAAAACAGAAAGCTAATAATGGGCCTTTACCACCCGAACAGAAACAGACAGAAACAGAATATTAATATTGGGCCTTTACCACCCGAACAGAAACAGACAGAAATAGAATATTAATAATAGGCTTTACCACCCGAACAGAAACAGACAGATTAATCCCTACGGAAACAGAATGTAGAATTAGGTGTACTCTAGTAAATGGGCATTTACCACCCGAACAGACGGTACCACATAGACAGGTGTTGCCACCCAACAGAAACAGACGGTACCAACAGAAACAGACAGAACTAAGTGTACCCTAAAACCCAACTCCAAGCGATCGGCTCCCTAATACATAAATACCCTGTGTCGGCTCCACAATAGGGTGTATCACTCCCTAAAGTGACAACCAATTGGCACATGCCTATTTACAGATGTCATGGCGTCTTACATCCTCAGAGGCAGACCGGGATCCATGCACGCACATGACCCAGTTGGAATGCACCATCAACACCCCTCGCCATTATCAGAATGAACCACTTATAATTAGTTCAGTAAGCATGCCCGGACCCTACCTACTGTTGGGTCAAAGTTTTGATACCAGAAAGGGTTACTGACTAATATGGGTCCCAAACAACAGATGACACAAGTAATTTCCCTACTAACCTTGTGTCCCTAGACTAACAGATTCCAGATTAACTTGTTTACAAGTTCAGACATATAGAGTTCAGATCAACTAGTTCAAAGATCAGACATGTTTTTAGACCACGGATCAGATATACGGATTTAAAGACTTACAGATTGTCTAACTTTGTATTGGGCCTACAGATTCATGAAATGGGTTTATTAATTTCATCAGTCTAGTTGGTTTAACCCTATCCACCCAACACGTTTTAGACATCATATTTATCCAACTTTTCATTAATTTAATATTAATGCCCAGACCTCTCACATTAGACTGACCGTTTGCGGCTACTGGTTCGTCCGGTTGGTTCCGGGCAGGTTTCTGCCAAAAACTGAGTCTAACCTCGGGTTTCAAGCACGTTATACTAACTTCTCACATTAGAACCTATTGTTTGCGGCCACGGGATGTGCCGGGCGGTTCCGGGCAGAATTATGCTGTAAACTCATTCTAACCTCGAGTTAGCCATGTTTATCTTTGCGGCCAATTAATTAGTAATTTCCCATTTATGCCCACGCCTAATATACATGTCAATTATTCATAACCATAGCCAATTCAGATTATGTCAATAACATACTAAATATATCTGCTCAACAGATATACCAGATAACAGATTTCACAGATTAGGCGGCTTAACGGATTTAGTAGATTTTCTATAACAGATTAGGCATTTTCAGCAGACTTAGCAGATGACAGATTTAGCAGATGAATAGATCTAGCAGATTAGGCAATATAGCAGAACTAGCAAATTAGGCAATATAACAGAATTAGCAGATTAGGCAATATAACAGATTTAATCATTCCTTAAAGTTTCACCAACATATCTTGCCTAATTGTAAATTATGCCTAAGTTTGCATGCCTAAATAGTTGTCATGATTCCCAATATGATCATATACCCCACGTTTGCATTGAATTTACATAGCACAGATTATGGTCATAATTTACCATATAACACATGTCCCAAATTTAGTTAAACTTGCCTAGTACAAAATATTCACATATAAATTATACCAAATATAGCCATCGATTTCAATGCACGTCATATATTCAAAAATCTCCCACTTAGGTGTTATTCACATTTAATAGTTATCAATTCTTAATATAAACCTTCACACCTAAGTCATATTCTCTTTTTATCCCAAATCATGAATTGTTATATAAACAATATGCCCAACAATCTAGAACTTTAAATTATAACAGATCTTAATTCAAAATATGCGTTATGTCAAAGTCTCAAGTCATATGTTAACATACAATGATTCCTCTTCTTCCAATTCACAGAATATGCATAGACCTAAATCTAGTTTACAACCTATGTCCTTTTTCTTAAATCAGTCACAGATTAGCCATATCCCATTTATGCCATCATTCATTATTTGTCCCAAAGTTTAACGTTCGTGCGTTAATCTCTTATGAGATTTGGCGCAGGCTCGTGGTAGCCTGGCTATAGAACAGAAAGAAGAAAGAGATGCAGAATAAAATAGATCAGAACAGAACAGACATAACCTCAAATTCAGATTTACAGTTCATGTCACAATCATAATTAACGTTTATAGCAGAAAATAACTGTACTTGCCTTGATTGGATTAAAGAAGAAGAGCTGTAGTTATTCTCTTTTAATTTTAATCGGTTTGGAAGAAAATGCTTTAGTCCTAGTTTCAGTTCATATTTCAGCAGAGTAGCGACGCCATTTTTATTTTAATTAGAACAGAGGAAGAGCATAGGTAGAATGAAATGGTGTGGAGAGGAAGTGAGGTCTGGGGGTGTTTAAATAGGATAAGGCGGACGAATCTAGACAAAAAGCGAGTCTAAATACATCAGAATGCATCAGGTTCAGAAAGTGGGTTTCGGGAGGCAGGTCGACCCCCAGGTCGACACTATGGTTGACCTGGTCTGGGGGAGGTCAACTACCCAGTCGACCTGGTCAGGGGTAGGTCGACTACCCAGTCGACCTGGGTCCTAGGCGGGAAATTTCCCGCCCAGCCCGCTTCTGGGTTTGAATTCAAATTTGAATTCGAATTTTCGATTCTGAAATTTTCCGAAACTTCGGAGGGCCATATCTCCCTCGTGCGGACTCCGTTTCTTGAAAACTCGGACTCGTTTCCAAGTAGAATTTCGAGACAAACGCAATAGCGCAACCCATTTCCCTTGATTCTTATTTTATAATTTAATTATTCTCTGATTTGTTACTTATACGATTACAGAAAATACGGGTTGTTACATTCTCCCCTCCTTAAAGGATTTCGTCCCCGAAATCTTCAAGTCGAGAAGAATGTGTCCTACCATCTGGTCATCCATCTACTCAACCATCATCCACAAGCATCCATTTTCCTTAGAAAACTTCTAATGTTGTATGAATATATGAAAAAGTGTGTGTATATGTTCCTTATCTAATGCAAAGATCAGGCGGTCCACTGATTCAGTTGACCTCCTTAATGCGAACTATGTCAGTGTCATGAGTCTAACATGTATGCAATCTTCCTATTTGATACATATTATTTCTAAATGTGTGCGCAATCATTCATCCAAATGCGACATGCACGTGATGAGTCAACCATTTTGCATCCACAAAAATTGAAAATGCTCACACATCCATATGTAGTATGAGAGTGTTTTCGAGCCGATCTAGTGCCTAGTGTGTGTATATGCATCCACGAGCAACCACTAGCAACCACTTGCATCCACTTGCAACCATCAAACATAACATGTCTCAAACACATGTTTACATCCATTGGATTCCTATCTATAGGTCGAAGACTCGATCGATAGGATACAGTCGAATGATGGAAGCGAGTACAGATAAAACAGAAACTTGGTTTCCATTAGACCTTGGTTGAGAGACAAATTCCCTAAGTATCCGCCCCGAAGACCGAGATCAACATCAGATTGATGCCCAGAGGATTACCCTCTTTAGACAATGTCAAAACTGGAAATCTTAACCTTTTCAGAAATATCCAGATGCTTACAGACTACTAGTACAGATCATATTATCGAATGATTCTTAGAAAACTAAGCATGGGAAAATCCCACTATATCCTTCAAAACCCAGAATGTATGCATTACAATCGACTTGATGCCTAACACAAATACCCCCAACCTATTACCAACAGATGGGTCATAACCCTTATGGGTCTGTGTCTACAGCGGAATCAGAAACAATACTAGTATTAAAGTGCAGAATATCGGTTACAGAATCAAAATGCCAGAATCAGAAAGAGTTTCAACTCAACAATCAGATAAAGAAATTAAACCTCCTACAGAAAGTTTTCCTACTTCTATCCTATCCACTAGCCTCGAGAGTGTTCGCCTGCCTTCCAGAAGTCGGTCCTGCCCTTGCCCTCGTTTCTTCGGACAATACCTAGTGAAATGTCCCATCTCACCACAGTTGAAGTAAGTGCCCTTTCTTTTTCTGCAATCCTTTTTCAGATGAGTCGAGCTTCCACTAGTAAAGAACTTTTTCTCCTTCTTATCTTCAGACTTTTCACCCTTCTTTTGTCTTTCCTTTTTGGGCCATGCTTTCTTGTTCTGTGGTTCTTCCTTCTTTGCCTCTTCTTTCTTGCCGTTGTCTTCCTCGTGCAGTAGTGCCATATCCACCAATCTCTTGTAAGTCGCTCCCATGGGTACATGGGTCATGGCTAGATTGTACTCGTTCAATCCTTTAACAAAGCGGAGAGCCTTTTTATGCTGAGTGTTGACTAAATCCAGTCTGAACCTAGCCAGTTGGTTGAACTGGTTGACGTATTCCTTGACCGTCATACTTCCTTGCTTAAGAGATAAGAACTTTTCCAGTTGTAGACTTCGTTCTGCTTGCGAGAGGAATTTTGTCTCAAACCTTATTCTGAAATCCATCCATGTTTCAATCGGCCTCTCGGCGTTAGTGACTTCCCAACAAAAGGAAGCTTCGTCCTTGAATAACCATACCGCCAATTGTACCTTCTGCCGATCGTCCACCTCGAAAATAACGAACAGATCCTCAGTTTCTTTGAGCCAGTTTCTCGCTTCTACAAATGATTCAGTTCCCTTGAAATCCTTTCTACCTATGGCCCTAAAATCTTTACAGATCTTTGAGAAAGCAATTGCACGAGGAGGGGCGGAGGAGGGGATCTTTTGCTGGACCTGCGGCGGCGGTCCTAGCCTCAAGATATTGACGAAACCAACCGGGTACATGAACACCCTCTGGTATCTCAGATGCTTCAGACATGCTGAAACGAAAAAGGAAAGATTCAATACAAAAAGGACCGAAGGAAAGATATATGGGTCTTGCGGATTATGTTTTTCAAAATAAGCTTTATTTTTTTGAAAATATTTCCTTTCAAAACCTTTTTGAAAATAATTTTCCAAAACTTTTTATCAAATCCAGTAACCTTCAGCTCTGATACCAAGTGTAACACCCCACCTCCATTAAGGTCACTCAAAAAGGGAATGCCTTAACTTTGGTGGAGTGTTTTAGTAGACAGAACAGAAATTTACAAGACAGATAAACAATACTTGAGAAATTAAAACTTTATTACAGTGGAAAATAGAAATCAGTTTGGTTACATCTTTACCAAAAACTCAAGTACATAAATATCAGTCTTGTTCAGAAAAATCATCAGAGTACAAAACTTTAAAATCATAATCCCCACAGAGGCTGCCATAAGGAGTTGAGCCATACTTTAAGCACTCTAATTACTTCAAGCAGAAGAAATCTGGATCAAGCTAAAGTATTCCCTCCTTGGAAAACCAGAGGGAAAATGGAAGAAAATGGGGCGAAAACAAGCAAGGTCAGACATAAAGTCTGGCAAGTCCAGTGACTTTCAGCATATCAACAGATAATAATAATCATGGCATGCAGATAAAACTAGATGAGAGATAATAGTAACAGGAGCAGCAGATGTACTTAGGTTAAACAGAAGGAACAGACTAATATTACTATTTCATTTCTCTGCACCAATACTAGTATAACAGGATTAGGTGTCACTCTAATGTCTAAACTAAAGTAGAAATGGAATAATTTCCCCAGAAACAGAAAGCTAATAATGGGCCTTTACCACCCGAACAGAAACAGACAGAAACAGAATATTAATAATGGGCCTTTACCACCCGAACAGAAACAGAATATTAATAATGGGCCTTTACCACCCGAACAGAAACAGACAGATTAATCCCTACGGAAACAGAATGTAGAATTAGGTTTACACTAGTAAATGGGCCTTTACCACCCGAACAGACGGTACCACGCAGACAGGTGTTGCCACCCAACAGAAACAGACGGTACCAACAGAAACAGACAGAACTAAGTGTACCCTAAAAACCTACCCCAAGCGATCAGCTCCCTAATACATAAATACCATGTGTCGACTCCACAATAGGGTGTATCACTCCCTAAAGTGAAAACCAATTGGCACAGGCCTATTTACAGATGTCACGGCGTCTAACATCCTCAGAGGCAGACCGGGATCCATGCACGCACATGACCCGGTTGGAACGCACCATCAACACCCCTCGTCATTATCAGAATGAACCACTTATAATTAGTTCAGTAAGCGTGCCCGGACCCTACCTACTGTTGGGTCAAAGTTTTGATACCAGAAAGGGTTACTGACTAATATGGGTCCCAAACAACAGAAGACACAAGTAATTTCCCTCCTAACCTTGTGTCCCCAGACTAACAGATTTCAGATTAACTTGTTTACAAGTTCAGATATACAGAGTTCAGATCAACTAGTTCACAGATCAGACAAGTTTTCAGACCAACGGATCAGATATACGGATTTAAAGACTTACAGATTAACCGGTTACAGATTAACAGACTTACAGATTAACCGGTTACAGATTAACAGACTTACAGATTGTCTAACTTTGTATTGGGCCTATAGATTCATGAAATGGGTTTATTAATTTCATCAGTCTAGTTGGTTTAACCCTATCCACCCAACACGTTTTAGACATCAAATTTATCCCAATTTTCATTAATTTAATATTAATTCCCAGACCTCTCACATTAGACTGACCGTTTGCGGCTACTGGTTAGGCCGGTTGGTTCCGGGCAGGTTTCTGCCACAAACTTAGTCTAACTTCGGGTTTCAAGCACGTTATGACTAACTTCTCACATTAGAACCTATTGTTTGCGGCCACTGGATGTGCCGGGCGGTTCTGGGCAGAATTACGTCGCAAACTCATTCTAACCTCGAGTTAGCCATGTTTATCTTTCACTACACCACAATGGCCAATTGGCAACTCTTATTTTTTTCAACTGCCAACACTTATATGTGTTGTAGACTAGTGACACTTATATGCGTTGCAGTAGCAAAAATGTGTCACCAAAATTGTGCCAACACTTTTATGTGTTGTTGTGCTTGGTCAAGTCTTCTTTTGTAAGGGCAAAAGGGTAACTTGTCTCATATAACCCTAATTGGATGTTCAACGCTCAGTCCTCTAACACTTATTCTTTCCAGGCCGCTACAAACGCAAATACACGTTGAAATTGAAATCACCGTTCTCATCAACATCAGAGAAACTTGAAAATTGAAATTTACGATTAAAGAATGGACTTCGAATTGGGGCTTGTAGGAATTGGGGATTCTTGGAATCACGGCGGCTTCTAGGAATCACGATTTGAGGTAAAAATTCGATTTCACTTCTAGGAATCCTCTAAACCATGAGCTTTTTCTTCCTCTAGATCTGAAATTCAGAACATATGCTTCTCGTTTTCCTTTATTGGTCTCTGGTGAATTAGAATTTTGCATGAATGGATTTTAGGGTATTTTTTATTTGCTTTTTTGAAGGTCCTGGCCTATTTAAGAGTCGGTTTTTTGATACTTTGTCCAATGCATATATACTGGTTTACTGCTTTAAATCTGGTATCAAATCTGATCGAAATATGGCTTGCATCAGCATTCTAGATCCAATTTTGTTGAGCTCCTGAGATTTGTATGAATCAGATTTGTGTAATTGATTTAGGGTGGAAAGCATGTATAAGCTTATTGAGCTATATCTGAAATCAGATCTTACATGAGCTTAGAATTTCCAGTTTGTTCTTGGCATTTTTTTTAAATCAAACTGGAATTGTTAGATAAATCCTTGATCTTGCTCAAGGAATTATGAATCTGAGCAGATTGCTTTTATATTTTAATTGATAATCCGAGTGTGAGTTTTGTTATGGCGATATAGTATTACTTGTTAACTATACGGATCATCTGGATTCAAATTTTGATTAATTTATATTTCATTATGTTTGGACAAAAAGTCTGTTTTAAAACAAATTTATGTTATTTATTTTTGGGCTATGAAACAGATATATTATTTTTGTATCAATTTACAGAAATAGACATTGAGATTTTGTCATATTATTTTTCTTGGATTTTTCTTTTCTTGTAAATAGCTATATTCGAATTGGTAAAGCTATTATAAACTGTATGTGATAGAGTGTATTAATGTGTAAACCAGGGTCAATCAAGAGATCATTTACTTATCATTTAGGCAAGTTCTTCATTAGTTTTGTAATTTGGTGATTTGATATGTCAAAATCATTTAGGCTTTCAATAATTAAAAAAAATGGATGACTACATGAATTACAGGTTAATATTTCCGTTTTATGTAGCTCATGTGATATTTCTTACTACACACAATATTGTAAGTTCGTACCTTTGAGTTCAGCACATTATTTCTGTCTTAATTAAGTATATGGGTTTATGACAATGAATAGTTATTACTTGTGTGATCTGCTGTTATGCCATCTAAACTCTAAGTCGCTGATTGTACGCCATATGTGATCATATAGTATTACTTGTGTATTACTTATATATATGTTATCATCTGCGCATATATGTATATATGTACGCCATATGTGATCTACATGTTGCATAACTCCTACTTGTCAAACAATTGAGAATCAGAATCTGTTTCTTAGTCACATTTTCAGTTTTCAGTTAAACCATTTTTAACAATGAGAAAATTTTGAAAATAAATTTATTATAGAATCTGTTTTCAGATTCAGTTTTCAGAAAATAAATTTTGAATTTTTTTTAACCATTTTAAACCATTTTCAGATTCAGTTTTCAGAATCTATTGCATAACTCCTACTTGTCAAACCATTAAAATTTAACCAATTCAAATACCTCACCTTTAGGTGATCAAAACCTAGGTTGTACAACTAAAAATGTAAGTACATTATGATAGATCTTCTTACTATTTTTATGTTTTAGTTTAAACATTAAACTAAAAAGGGAAGTGGTGTTAGTTAATTGTCGATAGAGTTAGACTTATATCCTAGAGCCTAATGTAAAAATTGTTATATATATATAAAGATACAATATTTAAAATAAAATGTATAAGGTTAGCATCATGATCAAATGTAGTCAACTCAAATTCAAAGCCTTCAACCAGAATAATATATTTTGTAATAATTTTTATTATTGGACAGTGATTTTTGTATTTGGCCTAATCAAGTCAAGCGGGATAATATTGGGAATTTGAATAAAACCAAATTATTTAAATCGTGATGTGATGTAGTTTTAACGAGGATAATTTGTGTAAGTAATCATTATTATAAGCTATTAATCATTATTAAAGAGGAATGGGAAGAAATGGGTAGGCATTTGATTCACGCCTACGAATAGGAAATGGGTGCAGGCGCCAAGCAAATTAATGTTCGTGAGTGGATTAAGGGCTGGGCTGGTTTTGGGTCAGCGTAAGAATAAAAAGCAATTAAAAAGAAAAAAAAGAAAAAGATAAAATAAAATAAACTTGCCAGTTTAAACGTGCATACCAGACTACCAGTATTAATGCCGCACTTTCAATTAGTCTTTCTGAAACGATAATATAATGTGTAAGCTTAATTTAATCATTTCTGCAAATAAATGAGGCCGTTTCAATCTTGCTTGTACCATTCGGTGCCATTAATGATAATATACAGGGTAGCTGAATCTCATATGTATATATTCTTGTCATCTATATATGGGTACAAATGCCAAACACAAAAATAATAGCCTAACTTTATTGTTATCAATTCCAATTGTTTACAAATCAAGGACGATATAACCAATTAAAACTTAATGCTCTTATACATGTTTCTATGGTATCAATTGTCCGATTTTTACCAATATATTTGTAAGGATTTACTGTGGTTTATATGCTATAACGGAATACCCATAAATCACTAAAAGGAATATATTACATGGGCCTGGGTATGTAGAACGTCGATTTAAATAAACGATATATATGTATCTGTTTGTGTAATTGCTATGCTCCATGTAGTCTACCCATATATATATATGTATATATTTGTGTAATTGCCATGTTCATGCTTATGTATATATGGGTTTGATCAAAGACTTGTACACTTGTTTAAAGTTCTCGAAACTGCGAAACTGAAACTGAGCAATGCTCGGTTTCGAGTTCCGAGTACTCGAAACTGGGCAATGTTCAGTTCAGTTTCGAGAACTCGAAACTGAAACTGAGCAATGCTCAGTTTCAGTTTCAGTTTCAGTTCTCGAAACTGCGAAACTAAGCAATGCTCAGTTTCAGTTTCGAGAACTCGAAACTGAGCAGTTACGAAACTGAAACTGAGCAATGCTCAGTTTCGAGTTTCGAGTACTCGAAACTGGGCAATGCTCAGTTTCGAGCTCCGAGTACTCGAAACTGGACAATGTTCAGTTCAGTTTCGAGAACTCGAAACTGAAACTGAGCAATGTTCAGTTTCAGTTTCGAGAACTCGAAACTGAAACTGAGCAATGTTCAGTTCAGTTTCGAGTTCTCGAAACTGGACAATGTTCAGTTTAGTTTCGAGAACTCGAAACTGGAACTGAGTAATGTTCAGTTCAGTTTCGAGTTCTGGAAACTGGACAATGTTCAGTTCGGTTTAGAGAACTCGAAACTGAAACTGAGCAATGTTCAGTTCAGTTTCGAGAACTCGAAACTGAAACTGAGCAATGTTCAGTTTCAGTTTCGAGTTCTCGAAACTGCGAAATCGCTTTGTGTAACGCCTGAAACGTGCAAATTTACTAGTGAAAGAACTCCTTCACATCCTGCATTTGCTTGGGTAAAATGCGAGAAAGACATTGAAGATTGTGCAAGTTTGCTAAAGAAAAACAGGATACTGACTAGATGCGGCAAGTCATTTGGAATAAATTTTCTTTATAGTTTATGATAATGATTTTGTTTACTTGGGATCTGAAAAGTAAACTTTTTTGTGCTCTAAAAGATGACAGGATAATACAAAAGAGGGATAATTTGGAAACTAATGAACACTGCTTATTGAAAGAAGAGGGATAATTTGGTATATTTCTTTTTTATTTTAAAGGCAAAAATGGAAACTAATGAACAATGCTTTCAGTTAAGTGATAATATACATAACAAGGAAAGGAAGTTATGTTCTTGCTTGTAGAAATTCATATCGCTGGCATATGAAAATCACTGAAATCTGACTATGGATGATTTCATTATTGATCATGCATCTAAAATATTATCTCTTGAATAACCAGGTATATATGGCTGATATATCTAACTTGTTCAGCATCATTTGTACTGTGGGTTATAAACTTAAATTGTTTATGAAGCTTTATCATGTTATAACATTGTTTTGCAGCAAGTATCGAAGACACATTATGTACAGCGTTAAAGGTTATAATATTTGTACTAATTTTTGATTGTTTTGGTGAATAACTCATCCTTTTTCCTTCATATTTAAAATCCAGAGATTAGAAGACCAGAAAATAGAGGGCATTCTCCTGCATTGAATATAATTATAGAAGCTGAGAAGGAAATAGACTCTGCATCTAAAGGAGGTCCTGTTTCATTTTTCGATCTCATTCAGTATGCAGGTAAAGTAGAACTCCCATCCGAAGGTGTAATAATCCTCACTAGTTATTGCCATAAATGCTGCAAATTTCAAAAATCCCAGTTTAATTTGTAGTTCAGAATTTACTTGTGACTTTGCTTAGCTTAACCACCATTTGATTGTAACTAAATTATGAAGTTTGACAGCACACCTTTTTAGTGGTTACTGTATGAAGACTAAAAAAGGCGATACATATGTTTTATGTAACAATAGTATTGGACACAGGTTCTAGCAGAAATATTGTATTATGTATAACATTAAAATAGAGACATAAGTTCTGTTGAAATTAATTAGTGTTCACTAGTTTATCTTTCTTGCAATACTCACACATACACTTAGAATTTGCAACATATCAAGCTGGAACATTGCTTTGCCAAAATTAATCCAGGTTTGTCTTTCAGTTTCTAAGGATTTGTAATCTATGCCAAAACAAATAACTGTTTTTTTTCTTTTCTTATATACTGTCTTTTTTTAGAAGCAAACTGTGCATATCGTCCGTGGATTGCTGAAACTGTGCCAGTGGCTTGCTGAAACTGCGGATTGCTGAAACTGTGCTAGTGGATATTGTTGTTGTTTATTTATTTTCTGTAGATATCTTCATACTCAAGACCTTCGACTGATTACCGTGATTACTTCCTAGTGTATTCAGATGATTCAGACGATCCTTCTCAAATTGTTTGTTCAGCCGAATCTTGTACGGCAACTCCATTTAGCGTCTACGAGAGAATAGAGTCGAGCTTACAAAGAGATTTGGCATTATTAAGTGTTCAGAATGATATGGCACCGCCTACTAGATCGACAACACCAACAAAATTGCCATCCCTGCCAATATTCAATATTGGAGAAGTACAATCTCGAAGGTTGCTATGTCATTGCAACATTGAACCAATATTCAAAACATGCTATTTGAATAAAAATGTTGGACGTCGATATTTTATTTGTGTAAACACTGGAACTCTTAGAGACTATGGATTCATCCATTGGATTGACGAACCATTATGCGATCGTGGTGTGGAATTTGCGTTGGAGGTTCTTGAAGAAAACATAAGGCTTAAAAAGAAGCTTAAATTGCAAGATTTCATCGAGTTCAATAGACAAAAGATGTGTCAAAATTAAGAAGGTATGACTTTGAACTTATAACATTTAACACTATCTGAAACTTAAATGATGCTATTTAATTAAATGCACGCAGGAAACATTGAAACGGAGAAAAGGATAAATTTTAGTGGTACAAGCTATGCAAAATTTTGGATGTAAGGTTCGTTATGTGGCTGGATTTTCGCATTTGGTACTTGTAGACTTCAAATATGAAAAACAACTTGCATTTTGTTAATTATGTATTGTTTTTACTATGGAATTGGATATTGTATATGTGTTGAATTTAGCATCTTTATGTATTATTATTTTTTGTTAGTTTGTACTTTGTTGTTGTCATGAATATGGATTTTTTTCTTATGGATTTCTTTACACGTTGTTATGTCGAGATAATATCATAGCTGAATGCATATTAAATAGAGCTTATGCCATCTTATATGCAAATATAAGTGTTAGCAATGAATATGTTTGCAACTCTTACAAGTGTTATCATATCTTATGGTTCCAACATTTATAAGTGTTAGCAATGAATATGTTTGTAACTCTTATAAGTGTTACCATATCTTATAGTTCCAACATTTATAAGTGTTAGCAATGAATTTCCTGTAACACTTATAAGTGTTACCATATCTTATAGTTCCAACATTTATAAGTGTTAGCAATGAATTTCGTGTAACACTTATAAGTGTTAGCAATGAATATGTTTGTAACACTTATAAGTGTTAGCAGTTACTCTGCTTGTAACACTTATAAGTGTTACAGGAAATTCCTCACAGGTCGTTGGTGACACATAAAAGTGTTACAGAAATTATTTGTAACACATATACTTGTTGGGAATCCACTGTTTTGGTGTAGTGTTTGCGGCCAATTAATTAGTAATTTCCCATTTATGCCCATGCCTAATATACATGTCAATTATTCATAACTATAGCTAATTCAGATTATGTCAATAACAAACTAAATATATCTACTCAACAGATATAAAAGATAACAGATTTCACAGATTAAGCGGCTTAACGGATTTAGCAGATTAAGAAATTTAGCAGATTTTGTATAACAGATTAGGCATTTTCAGCAGACCTAGCAGATGACAGATTTAGCAGATGAACAGATCTAGCAGATTAGGCAATATAGCAGAACTAGCAAATTAGGCAATATAACAGAACTAACAAATTAGGCAATATAACAGATTTAATCATTCCTTAAAGTTTCATCAACATATCTTGCCTAATTTTAAATTTGGCCTAAGTTTGCATGCCTAAATAGTTGTCATGATTCCCAATATGATCATATACCGCGCGGTTGCATTGAATTTACATGGCACAAATTATGGTCATAATTTACCACATAACACATGTCCCAAATTTAGTTAAACTTGCCTAGTACAAAATATTCACATATAAATTATACCAAATATAGCCATCGATTTCAATGCACGTCATATATTCAAAAATCTCCCACTTAGGTGTTATTCACATTTAATAGTTATCAAATCTTAATATAAACCTTCACACCTAAGTCATATTCTCTTTTTATCCCAAATCATGAATTTTTATATAAACAATATACCCAACAATCTAGAACTTTAAATTATAACAGATCTTAATTCAAAATATGCGTTATGTCAAAGTCTCAAGTCATATGTTAACATACAATGATTCCTCTTCTTCTAATTCACAGAATATGCATAGACCTAAATCTAGTTTACAACCTATGTCATTTTTCTTAAATCAGTCACAGATTAGCCATATCCCATTTATGCCATCATTCATTATTTGTCCCAAAGTTTAACGTTCGTGCGTTAATCTCTTATGAGATTTGGCCCAGGCTCGTGGTAGCCTGGCTATAGAACAGAAAGAAGAAACAGATACAGAATAAAATAGATCAGAACAGAACAGACATAACCTCAAATTCAGATTTATAGTTCATGTCACAATCATAATTAATGTTTATAGCGGAAAATAACTGTACTTGCCTTGATTGGATTAAAGAAGAAGAAGAGTTGCAGTTGTTCTCTTTTAATCTTAATCAGTTTGGAAGAAGATGCTTTAGCCCTAGTTCCAGATCATATTTCAACAGAGTAGCGACTCCATTTTTATTTTAATTAGAACAGAGGAAGAGCATAGGTAGAATGAAATGGTGTCGAGAGAAAGTGAGGTCTAGGGGTGTTTAAATAGGATTAGGCGGACGAATCTAGACAGAAAACGAGTCTAAATACATCAGAATGCATCAGGTTCAGAAAGTGGATTTCGGGAGGCAGGTCGACCCCTAGGTCGACACTATGGTTGACCTGGTCTTGGGGAGGTCGACTACCCAGTCGACCTGGTCAGGGGTAGGTTGACTACCCAGTTGACCACCCAGTCGACCTGGGTCCTGGGCGGGAAATTTCCCGCTCAGCCCGCTTCTGGGTTTGAATTCGAAGTTGAATTCGAATTTTCGAGCTGCTTCCGATTCTGAAATTTTCTGAAACTTCGGAGGGCCATATTTCCCTCTTACAGACTCCGTTTCTCGAAAACTCGGACTCGTTTCCAAGCAGAATTTCGAGACGAACGCAATGGCATAACCAGTTTCCCTTGATTCTTATTTTATAATTTAATTATTCTCTGATTTGTTACTTATACGATTACAGAAAATACGGGGTGTTAAATTTTCCCATCGTGCCAAAGTACCACCTAGTACTTTCCCATTGCCAAAGTACCAATGCGCCGCTTCATAAAATCCCTTGCCACGACTGTATTTCACCATCCGATCACCACATAAGGACTTGCGCACGTGCACACTTGAACGAATCACTGTTGATCGCTCGTGAGTATCCAAACACGTCCCACATCTCCTTCGTTCCTCGCTAACATCACCTAATCTAATCACCCAAGACCATACAGTGTTTTCGCTGTGTCACCTTCCTTAGAAAAAATGGGTTATCGGAAAAACTTTGACTGCTTCCGCCTCCTTCCACGGGACTCCGTACCCTTCAAGATGCACCATATTGACATCCTCCAGCATCGATTCCCCCTGGTGCGCACCCCCATAGCATCGGCGTCGAGGAGCAGTTCCGACGTAAGCAATATATACCCAAAAAACCCATTTTAACCTATTTTTACTTCGTTTCCAAAATCCATGAGTTGGAAAAATCTTTCAGTATTTTTCCCATAATCTAGAACTTCTCGTACCCCTTCTGGCCAAATACCATCACTTCCAGTCGAGTGGTTCGCTGGAAGTTCGTCAAAATTGCATTTCCGACCATATCCATATTTCTCAAGATCCACAACTTTAAAAATCATGATTTTCCCATCAAAAATCATCATTTCGTACCACTAATGCATTTATATAATTAAAACAGGTTTCTATGATGTTTGAAAAACCATTGTATGTTTGGGTTACAGAGAGCTACTGTTGTTTTTTCTTCTGTTTTCATACATATGTGTTTGTTTGAAACATTTCACCCTCTTTCCTTACTTTCAGATGACTTGTTTGCTATGTAATCGTATAAACTTAAAATGATGTCTCATTCAAACCATCTAACTAAGGTTTACTGACCAAAGAATCAAAAGTTTGATTCTTTAAAACTGAAACAAAACAACAGAGTTCATGCCAGTATGCTAACACCCTTAAACTAATGCCACTCAATAGTTTAAGTACTAACCACCAGTTCTTTTATCAGGCAAAGAATGATATTCAACAAGACCTATGACTTAACTAAGAACATCCAAGAACAAATTCAAAATATCTGTTTTAGGCAGAACACAAAAAAATTGCAGGCATTTAACTTAAGGAAATAAAGAAAGTTTACTCAGGAAAGTGTTTGAAGCTCTCAGTTTTCCTCACTAATTTTAGTTCGAAAGGTTTTTGTGTGAGGAGAGAAATGCATAGTTGTGTCTTTATATAGGAGTAGGAAATTCATAAAATATTGGGTGCATTAAATACAGGTCTAGGAAAAAGAGAAAAATAGTTTTCCAGGTTTTCACTTTGACAAATGATTTACATAAAAAAAAAAACTTTTTCCCCCTACATCTATACACTACTACCTAGCTAACATGATCTTCATCAGCAAATCCTTGCTCTGAAAATCCCCTGCTCATGTACTCTCATTTCTCCCATTGGTTTTCTAGGAAATATCACATTAAATGCCTATGTACAATCCATGTTCATTTCCAAATCTTGTATTGGTATAAACCAATATAGTAGCCATACTTTTGTACTAAGTGTGCTCAGAAATTCTTTGGGTTTCTCAACCATATTTTGCACATGACACTTTGATTTAACAAGAAAACATTTAGAATTATTACTTGGCTTCAAAGGAATTGCAAAACTGAAAATCTTGTTACAAATGATTTACGGCCATGTGATGAATGTGCATGGAAAAATCTTAGAAGATCTATATGCTAATAAAAATCTAGTGTAGGAAAAATCTTTAGTTTATATTTTCAAGTTTGCACAAAGTCTAAGGAGATATGTTTGCTTGAGCACAAGAAAAATGATTTTTCTTTTCCCTGTTTTTATGTTCAGGAAAAAAGCTGAAAATATTATGATTATAGAGATTTGGCCATGTGAAATATGTGTATGATAAAATCCTAGGTAACTAGATGCTAGTATGATTCTAGAGTAAATAAATCTTATGTTTAAATACACAAGATTGCGCAAGATCTTAAGGCACATGTGCTTTCTATTTTGAGTACAAGAAAAATGGATTTGCACTTTAAATTTTGTCTTGTGAACGATAGTATAAAAATTTGCCTACATGTCCTTTGTTTTAAAACTCCAGAACTTTACTTAAAAAAAAGTTTTAAACTTTTTATAAAAATGGATAAAGTATATGTAAAAAAAATGGTATTTTAATTTTTGCTACACACACATGCTATCATACATACATGTGTAAAATGAATGGCAATTTAAACCCTTTGACATGTTTGAATTATTTAAAAGTATGGAATTTAAATCGTATTTGTAAAATTGTTCTTACGATTGATCAATATTTGTGTTAGCGATATATGTTAAGAACTGGCTCATTACAATCTAACCCCCTTATAAAAAATTTGTCCCCGAAATTTGTAAACGGAATATAGGCAAAAGATAATATATCATATCATAACATATCAAACTGACTACATCAAAATATAAGTACTATACTAGACTAGTATCGAGTTATAGACAACTATAATACCCGTCTGCCATACTACTAGTACTACAATATGTACAATACCATCCCAGTCCATCCATCTTACTCTGATCTGCTACTGATCTTGATGATATCCTCATCATCTGAAATGATCATCATCTCCTCATCGTTTGGAATGATAATCACTTCCTCATCGTCTGGAATAATAATCACTTCCTCGCTATCTGAGATATCAATTACCTTTACTACCTCATCACTCTCCTCTGGGTCATCATCATCTAAGAGCTCTATGGTCTCAATGGGAGAAGGTGGGTATAACATCATATCAGGGTAGCTATAATCCATGGGTAGACCCAAATTCCCTCCATTTGCCTGAAACTGCATCATCTCCTAAGCGAGCTGTTCCCACAGGACCGCTAATTGTCCATCCAATGGTACTGGTGGGGTCTGAACCCATGGCTCGTACTGTGGCTGATCTGGTACGATGTCCTCCTCAGGCTCTTCCTCTGGATCCTCCTCGGGCTCCTCCTTAGGCTCCTCCTCGTTATCCCTATCATCATCATCCCTGTCATCGTCATCTCCACTACCACTATCACCACTATCTCCATCATCACCTCCCTCACCTGCATAATATTCCTCATGTCCGGCCTCTCCCTCACACTCAGGCTCCTGAAGGAAATCCATACGGTCCTCCTCAACGGAAGACTCCCCATGGTAAATCCCTGACTCCTCTGTATCCACATATCGTCTCTCCTCCTCATCATGCTGAGCATGTCCCATACTATCATGAGGACCTACAATCTCGTGTATGCTAATGCCGATGTGAAACCTCAACCTCTATAGTGGGGTCAAGCGCTTCCTTGCTGTCCTTTTGAAGATAGGTGCCATCTGGAAAAGAAACAAAGAACAGATTTCAGTACAAGTGGTAGTAAACTAAAAGAGTTCATATGCCCTACAAATACTAAGTCCTCAATAATCCACAGAGGTGAAAAACCCTAAAATTCCATTTCTAGACAAAAGATAGCATCCATAACAAGCCATACAATATCATTATACATAGGATACATCCAAATCAAACATAGGATAGCTAACACCTAGTTCAAAACAAAATCCGGATAGAATTCCTTGATGTGTTTCTCCGTTTCCCAAGTACAGTCATACGAATTCTCACTCCATTGTATCTTGAGCAGCTTCACAATCTTATTATGAAATCGCTTTTCTTCTTTATCCACCACATAGACTGGATGTCTAACCACATTCAAGTTGGGTTCAATCTCACGATCCTCCTGAACTGACATTCTAAAATCAAAGACGGGTCGTGAACACATTTGTGAAGATGAGACACATGAAAAACATTGTGAATCCCTGCCATCATTTCTGGTAATTCCACCCTATAAGAAAGAGATACAACCTTTTCAAGAACACGGAAAGGTCCCACATATCGTGGAGCTAACTTCCCTGTTTTACCAAATCTGATCGTTCCTTTGATTGGTGAAATCTTGACAAACACAAAATCTCTAACAGAAAAATTTGAATCCATTCGTCACTCTTCTATATAAATTTTCTGTCGATCCTGAGCCTCCTTCATTCGTCTTTTGATTAACTCAACCTTCTCGGTTGCTTCTCGAATCATATCAGGTCCGAGAACAAGTTTATTTCCTGACTCCACCCAACAAGTTGGTGATCTGCATGGTCTTCCATAGAGAGCTTCATATGGTGCCATGCCTAGACTTGCTTGGTAGCTGTTGTTGTAAGAGAATTCAACTAAATGTAGGTGATCTTCCCATGATCCCCCAAAATCAAGAATACATGCTCTTAACAGGTCTTCCAATATCCTTTGTACTCTTTTGGTTTGGCCATCTGTTTGGGGATGATAAGCAGTGCTTAAATTCAGCTTAGTCCCCAAAGTTGTTTAGAGTGCTTCCCAGAATTTACTGGTAAAAGTGGGATCTCTATCACTTATAATACTTACCGAGAATCCATGTAATCGTATAATCTCCCTTATAAAAATTTCGGCTAACGAGGCTGCAGTCCGAGTTGGTTTCACTGGAATAGAATGTGCACTCTATGTTAGTCGATCGACTATAACCCAAACTCCTTCATATGCCCTTCAAGTCTTAGGTAAACCATCGATGAAATCCATTGATATCATTTCCCACATCCAGTTGGGAATCTCCAAAGGTTTCAGTAATCCTACTGCTTTTTGGTGATCACCTTTTATTTGCTGGCAGCAAAGACACTGATTTATATAAGTCAGAATATATCTCTTCATCCCAAGCAACCAAAATACTCGTCTCATATCTCTATACATTTTGTGTACTCCTAGATGAATACTTAGCTTTGATTTATAGCACTCTGCCAAAACTTCTTATCTTAGCCCGTCAACATCGGGAACACACAGTCTCCCATTAATTTTGAGAATACCTTTGCCATCCACTTCAAAATCCGACTCCCCTCCTGTTATAACTCCTTGAATTAACTTCTCTAGATTTTCATCTCTGTGTTGATTTGCCATTATTCTTCCTTGAAGTGCTGGGGTAGCTTCGAGGAGAGATAAGATTGCATTTCTGCTTAGAGCATCTGCTACGACATTTGCTTTTCCTGGCGTATAGATAATATCCATATTGTATGATGCAAGGAAGTCCAACCACCTTTGTTGCCTCAGGTTGAGATCTTTTTGAGTAAACAGATATTTGAGTGGTTTGTGATCTGTGAAAAGCTTGAACTTCTCTCCTAACAGGTAGTGTCTCCACATTTTTAATGCAAAAACAACCGCCAATAACTCCAGATCGTGTGTAGCGTAATTCTTCTCATGAATGTTTAATTGTCTATTAGCATACGCAATCACACGCCCATTCTGCATTAATACTGCACCAAGTCCAACTCCACAAGCATCAGTATAAACCGCAAATCCACTTTTCCCATTGGGAACAGCTAGAACTGATGCTTCTGTCAATTTCTTCTTTAACTCCTTGAATGATTCTTCACATTTTGGAGTCTATATAAAAATTTTACCATTCTTAGTCATCTTAGTCAAATGAGAAGATATTTTAGAATAATCTTGGATAAACCTCCTGTAGTATCCTGCTAATCCCAAGAAACTACGGACCTCCATTGGTGTTTTGGGCTGCTTCAATTGTTGTATTGCTTCTACTTTGATTGGGTCAACAGAGATACCATCTCCATTCACAATGTGTCCCAAGAATCTAACTTCAGATTGTAGAAATGACATTTAGAAAACTTTGCCTTTAATACGTTTCTCCTTAGAGTCGCCAATACCACTTCCAAATGATATCGGTGTTCTTCCTCTGTATTTGAAAAGATTAAGATATCATCGGTAAAAAATAGGACGAATTTGTTTAGAATTCTTCTAAAGACACGGTTCATCAAGTCAACAAAGTACGCAGGTGCGTTGGTTAGTCCGAAAGGCATAACTAACCATTCATAAAAGAAATCCGGGCCTTTGAAAGCAGTTAAAGGAATATTATCTTTGGCAATCCTTAACTGATGGAAACCTGTTGCTAGGTCCATTTGAGAAAATACCGTGGCTCCATTCAATTGGTCAAAGAGATCGTCAATTCGAGGTAAAGGATACTTATTTTTTATGGTCACTTTATTTAACTCTCTATAGTCAACGCATAATCTTAGTGATCCATCAGATTTAACCACAAAAACTACTGCTGAACAATAACTTGAAAAGCTTGGCATGATCAATCCTCTGGCCAACAAATCTTGAGTTTTCTCTTTGAGTTCCATGATTCCTTTGGTGCCATTCGTCTTTTTGGTTGAACTATAGGTCTGGCTCCTGGAATTAGATCGATGCGGAACTCTATCTCGCGATGTGGGGGTAAACTATTAACTTTTTCAAATACGTCAGAGAAATCTCTAACTACTTCTAACACGTACAAATTTTCTTGTGGTGCTTCCAAAGCATAAAAGAAACTAAACATATGAATACCGGGTTTTCCACACGGTATCCTAGCTTTTCTTCCAATATTGATGATTAGAGTTACGATTTCTTTGTCACATTTAATCTTAGCTTGGAATTTACTCAACCAGTCTATCCTAAGTATAAAATTAAATCCTTTAAACTCCAAAACGTAGAAATTGAAAAGGAAGGAATGCGAAAGGTACGAGAGTGCCACATTATCGCAATACATTTTTAGTTCAGTTTTTCTGCCAATAGAATTAGATACGCAAATTGGATTCAGGGTAATTTTTGGGATAAATTGGAATTTTTCTACCATTCCAGATGAAATAAAACTATGCGAGGCACCGGTGTCAAATAAAACATGAACATCAATTCCATTTATATCAAAAGTACCTTCGAGAACCCCCTTTCCTTTCACATCCTGGGAAGTTGATGGTTCAATTTTAGTAGCATATACCTTTGGTTGATGTTCCTTTTTCATGAGAGGGCAGTCCTTAATCAGGTGCCCAGGCTGATGACAGTTGAAACATAAAGTCTTCATGACCATTACATTACCAGGGCCTTGCTGTTGTTTCTGCTGTTGAGGTTGTTGTTGCTGCTGAGGTTGTTGCGGCTTCTTTTCTGCTGGTTTCTTCCAGAACTTAGCAATATGACCCTTCTAATGGAAATTGTGGCATTCTGTATTTTTAAATCGTTCCTTGGCTTTCTCCCCCATTTTCGGTTGCCCCTTGTTGTTCCAGTTTGGGTTAAATTTCCTCTTATTGGAATTCTCACCGCTGGGTTCTCCCGTATGTGCTTTTGCAACTGGCTTCTTTCCCTCTAGTGCCTCATAACGAACTACCATATCCACCAGATCAACAAAGGGAATCTTGAGATGCCCAATCATTTTAACCTGCAAGCTATCCTTCAATCCTGCTATAAACATTTCATTCTTCTTGAGCGGGGTGTTGATTAACTCTAGCCCAAATCAGGAAAGTGAATTGAACTTATTTTCATATTTGGATATTTTCATGTTCCCTTGTTTGAGATCAATGAAATCCCGATACATTCTAGTTTTGCCAGAGGCAGGGAGAAATTGCGCTTCGAATGCCTCTTTGTATTTGTCCCAAGTGAAATCCTCTTCAGGAACATTCGCAGTTTGAGAATACCACCAAATTGCAGCAGCTTCTTGGAGTTGCCACTAAGCTAAGAGATGTTTTTGCTCATCATTCAATTTCAGTCCTTTGAAAATCCTCTCACAGGATCTCAACCATGCTTGGACTTCAACAAAAGATTCAGTCCCTTTGAATACCTTCCCTCCCAACGTTGTATACTCCTTACAGATAGTTGCAAAGCTTTTGTCCTGCTGGACTGGTGTAACTTCCCCCATAGTTTCTCCTTGATCTTGGGGGCCAGTGTTACGACCAGTAGTAGTGGAAGTCCCACTAGCTCGACCTCTTCGTCCTCGGTTACTCATTCTAATCACCTAAATATAACAGGTTGATAATCAAGACTTGATTGGATGTAACTAACTTAGTATATCATCCAAGTTAATCTAAATTTATTTTAAATTTTAATAAAAATACGTTCTCTCACACTCACCCAAAGTCTAGGTAATTAATAACCTAGGCTCTGATACCAACTGTAACGACCCAACTTTCGAACACATAGGAAGTCATGTCATTAATAAGAATAAGAATAGATAGAAGATAAAATTTCAGAAATATCAGAATCTCATAGCAGAATTTTTACAAAAAGATGATACTTTAAAATATTACACATCAGGATATATTACATCAGAGCATAATAGATCTAGAGATACAAGCCACTTCTTAGTACAACTTAAATTATACATATCATTGATGACCAAACTTGCATACTTATAATTATACAGTAGTAGAACAACACATAGATAGTTTCCATCCAGCTTCCCAAGTTTTATCGTGACCTGATTCACTTGTTTACTCATAACAAGTGTTATGAGTACCCAATAGTTTAAGAAAAACAATGAAAAATAAACTCCGGGTCAGTCAGGGGACTGGTATGAGTAAACAATTTTAAATTAAATTAAATAAATAAAACTGTCTCATAAGACCACACCGTGAATACAGAACGGGTTTTTACCTTATGAGAACAAAATACTTTGTATACTTTAAATCAGATATTATCATAGTGTCTAGGGCTTTCACAAATAATCTAGAATCTAGAAGAATGCTTACATCTCACATTCTCCTACAGTATACAAATAAAAACCGCTTGGCACGTATGGATAATGGATTTCCAACTATGACAAGGTATGGAACCACCTTCCGATCGTGTATCTCTAGAGGTGAATACACTGGGTTCAACAAGAACGTCTTGCAACCCGGCCCACATATTACTGACCACTCATTTCTCTTGAGTGTATCGAATGTATATCACCAATGGTTGTGTACGGAAACCATTTCCAGAATGGAACAAAACTGATAGAGTAAGAAAGAAAAAGAATTTCTCTAGATAGGTGATGCTACACCCTAATGGGAGCGACCCACATAGCCATGCTGCCTGCCCGATTTTTGTCATTTCCTAAGTGTGAGGCCTAAGGCTAGACTTACCCTTCATCAACATGTTGATTTATTTACTTTTGAATGTCACATCGTCAAAACTCGCCAGCCACTAATTGACTTCTCCAAAAATATATTACAGGTATAAAGCAAGAGAAACGAATTCCTTTGCCACCATATAACTATGTTTGAAGAGATCAACGTACGTGATCAGTTAGAATAATCTGTTGAACATTCGTCCATATAAGTTGTCCTGGCTTTGGACAAACCGAAGGTACTATTCAAGAATAGCCCTTGCATACCTCTGTCTTCAATTATCTTCAATACGTGACGCATAAATCAAACCAACGTGGAATATTAATTTCGGACTCTTCGAAATGATCTACGTAAAGTTTATCCTATCAATATTACTTAAGAATGGTTTTTAAATCAAATCTGAAATGTTAGTTATTTGTTTACACTGGACAATATTAAGTATAATTTATTTTCTGTACTAAGATCTTTAACAAACAGGAAAGTATATATGATTGTATTGTTCAAACCAAGGGATTTGTCTATTTTAATAATGAACAACTAAAGTGTGTGCGTCGCACACGGTATTTTATTCTATTTGTTTTACATGACAAACATTTCCAAGTTTCATTATTGTCTCATCTGTAAACTATATTTGTAATTCTAAACATATCATAAATAATTTATGTTCTCATTTAAATTATTTCCTATTTATTTTATTTTTAAAACTGTGGAACTTCGGGAGTCAAGTACCTTTGCCATCGTCTTGCTTTTCGCCTGCCCACTGCATTATGCTTTTCTTTGCCACAAAATAAAAATTTATTTATTTAATTAACTAATTAATTAATTAATTACCTGTTTTATTAAAACTGGTTTTAATTTAAAACTTTGTTTAAAATCTCATTTTTCTCCGTCTTTGCCAAAGTACCAGTTTTGTTGAAGTACCAATGCGCTAAGGCTAAAATTTCCTTGCCACGACCGTGTTTTCCCATCGTGCCAAAGTACCACCTGGTACTTTCCCATTGCCAAAGTACCAATGCACCGCTTCATAAAATCCCTTGCCACGACTATATTTCACCATCCGATCGCCACATAAGGACTTGTGCTTGTGTACACTCGAACGAACCACTGTTGATCGCTCGTGAGTATCCAAACACGTCGCATATCTCCTCCGGACCTCGCCAACATCACCTGATCCGACCACTCAAGACCGTGCAGTGTTTTCACTATGTCACCGTCCTTAGCAAAAAAATGGGTTATTGGAAAACTTCGACCGCTTCCACCTCCTTCCACAGGTGTAATGACCCGCATTGGTAGAGGTATTATAATTAACTTATTTAATTATATTAATGGTGATATAGTGAATTTAATGGTCGTGGAATTAAATAATGGTGAATATTTAATTAAAATAATAAATTAAATAATATATTTAATTCTGAAATAATCAGAATTGGCTGAAATGGCGATATGATGTGAACTGGATCATCTGTGATATATAATTCAGTTCAGAATTGAATTTGAATAACGAATATATTATATAACGACAGTTTGAACGTATAATTATATTATAATTAAAATCGAGCTCGAAATGGCGCTGCAGTTCGTAAATTGGCGATTCGAACTTCAACTGAATGTACAAGATTCGTTTTAAGCCGGATTTCTGTGAAACAGGAAACGTACGGATCTGGTGGAGTATATCTTTCTAGTGGAAGAGAAAAATCAGGGTTTCGTTTTGTAGATTTTGAGATATGCCCAAATCAAATTTTAAAATAGTCGCTATAGAATCGTTTATCGACCATATCGGTTTATTCGATATAACTAGAAATCGGGTTTGAATTTAGACATGGTTCTTTTGAGATGTAGGGATAGTTTAATTTTTAGAATTTTATGGTGATTTTTAATTAATTAATTATGCAACTTTTTATTTGGAGTATTTTGCACCCTGAATCGATATTATTAGGGTTTCAAAATATGAGTTAACCTACTGATATTTTTATATATCTGGAGTCGGGACACCTCACTCGTCACGATGGTGTTTTTATTTCTGTCCGTAGCGGTATGCAATTATATAAATTAATAAAATAACGTTATAACTTATTCATGGATCTAAAACTAGGCCACGTCCACTCTTTCCTAAATGAAAGAATAAAAGAAGGCCACGCTTAACGTTCTCTCAGCCACAAAATCGGATCGAAGAAAATCCAAACAAATACACAGCACTTAATAATTTTTGGGCCGCAACAAATTTTCTTTTCCTCAGACAAAAATGGCCAAACGAAAAATGAACAGAAAACTGAAGCCTGGAGGGAAGGAGAGCTGGTACTTTGTTCGGTCCACGCAACAGCTTGGTGGGGGTAGACGAGGACATGCCTGCGAGCATGAGTTGATGGAGTAGGAGATCATGGAGAGATGGTGAAACGTGAAGGATGTGGGTTTCATTTTTGGTGGAAAGCTATTCACATTGAGGACCTTGTGGTAAATGAAATGATGTTGTTATCTGGAAAGGTGAATGCGTGTACACTGTAGGAGCCTAGGGGGTACGGATTTTGAGCATAGTGTCTAAAATTGAAAGGGGTGTCGGCCATGAATGTTGCAGATTCATGTTAGGGAAGACGTATTGGGGGAAAAGGTTGTGGAACAGTAACGGGTCTGGCCAGTGGTGTAATTCGTTTGGGATATAGGAGCGGACGGGATGATTTAAGCCTTTGTTTTGGAAGAGGAAGTCCAACTTGCGCTTTGTTTTGAACTTGGTATATTCTGGAGTATCGTCCTTTATTTGAAATCAAATGAAGAACAGCGGATCCAAGCTAACACGCGTACAATGAAGATGCAACGCAAGAATATTGGGCCTAGGCTAGTTTTAAACCAAAGGTAACCGAATTTGGAATGGATGAGATACACCGAATTCGTGGCGAATGATAGAATATTCTGGAACCATTTTCAGATGGCAATTGAGATAGCTGAGAATTTACTGTTAAATTAAACACTGTTTAATTTAACGGAAATCGAAAGTGAGTAAATCTCACTAACTCTAAACAATTTATATTTTCTTGTTGTATTTTTAGAACTGTTAGAAATTGTCTGATTGATTGCGTGTTGACTGTCTGATTGAACTGCTAGTCAGTTAGTTGAATTTTTATATTGATTCTGTCTAACAGAATATATCATATGGAACTGAAAGTGATGTTAATTATATTGTTTAACATCTGTGATGCAGGGAAACAGGTTAGAGGAATCCAACCGGATTCCTCAACATTTATTTACTGTGATTTATATATTGTGATATAAAATGTGATATATAATCTGACGTTGATTATATGTGTTTGGACGATATTTATCGTTGTTATATGGCGTGGTAAATACCATAAGAAATATCAGAATGTAGAAAAGAGATTTTCAAAGTATATTTTGAAAATAATTTATTTATATAAAATCAATGGATTTTATATTATAAAGGAAAAAGGATTTTGAATATAAGGGAATTATATTTGTTAATCAAATATAAAGGAATTTATTTGTTAATCAAATATTGAAATAAGGGAATTATATTTGTTAATCAAATATAAAGGAATTTATTTGTTAATCAAATATCGAAATAAGGGAATTATATTTGTTAATCAAATATAAAGGAATTTATTTGTTAATCAAATATAAGGGGATTTATTTGTTAATCAAATATAGAAGGAATTTATTTGTTAATTAAATATAGAGGAAATATAGTTGAAAGCAGATATAAAGGAATATATTAGTAAAACATAAATAAAGAGTTAAAAGAATTTATTTATTTAGGAAATAAATAAAAGTAAAGGAGATATTTATTTGTTAATAAATAGAATAAAAGTAAAGGAATATTTATTTGTTAATAAATAGAAAAGAAAAAGGAATATTTGTTTGCAAATAGATAGAATGGATATAAAAGGAAATATTATTGGCTAAATAGAATAGAAGAGATAAAAGAAATATTTATTTGTTAAATAAATAAAATGGAAAAAGGGAGTAGTTATTTGTTAAGTAAACAAATAGATAACTGAATAAACGCTGTAGAAGGTAGTCATTTTAAGTAAATAAACGCTGTAGAAGGAAATCTTTATAAAGCATATAAAGTTAGTGAATAAGGGTAAATCGACAAGTAGAGTAAATTGAATATCAGTTATTCAATTAGAGTTATCGAATTAGTTATTCGATAGGAGTTAATTGAGATAGAGTTAGGCAAACTAAGTAAATTGAATATTAGTTTATTCGAATAGAGGTAAATAAAAGGAGTAATCGAATATTAGTTTGTTCGAATAGAGGTAAATAAAAGGAATATTCGAATATTAGTTTATTCGAATAGAGTTAAATAAAAGGAGTAATCGAATATTAGTTTATTCGAATAGAGGTAAATAAAAGGAGTAATCGAATATTAGTTTATTCGAATAGAGTTAAATAAAAGGAGTAATCGAATATTAGTTTATTCGAATAGAGTTAAATAAAAGGAGTTAAATCGAATATAGTTTATTCGAATAGAATTAAAGGAGTTAATCGAATATAGTTTATTCGAATAGACTTAAAGCAGTTAATTGAATATAGTTTATTTGAAAGGAGGAGTTATCGAATAGAGATTATTCGAAAGAGAATTTCGTAAGGAAGTGTTAAAGAGTTAAAAGATGAACTTACCCTATTTTGAGATTTGAAATGTTGTTTAGTTAAGGTCTGAGAGGTAATTATACCCCAACTTGATTGACTTCGTTTTTAATTTAGAAATGGGTAAGGTTCGAGAGTGAAAGTGGTTAAGTAAATTTAGTAAATAAGTGTAACAACCCGTATTTTCAATAACCTGTAATAACATAAATCGAGGCAGAATTTAATTCTAAAATGGGAATCAAGGGAAACGGGCTATGCCATTGTGTTCGTCTCGGAAAAATACGCGAAATAGAGTCCGAGTTTTCGAAAATCGGAGTCCGTATGACCAAGATATGGCCTCGCGAAGTTTCACGAAAATTCCCAAATTAAAGTATACTTAATTAAGTGAAATGGGTTGTGTAGATATATATATATATATTGATATATATATATATATAATTGAAAATTTAATAAATAAATATGCAAAAATGCTCAAAACAGCGAATTGGGAGAGGGGAATAACCGAACCGGCCGATTTTTGAAGTCGACCCGAGCCCGCTGGGTCGACTAGGGGTTAATCCAGGGTGTTTGGCTGTCAACCCGTGGGCCGATTCGCTCAAGTGCAGATTTTGCATTTGAATGGTTCTCATGGTCCATCTTTAATCTAAAGGCCCTAGATGGTTCCTACACTTGACTTCTTCCCCAAGACATGCTTTGATGGCTTGGATTGAATCTAGGGTTAATCCTATGGCCTAAAACACTTGCCTAATCTATAAATAAGACCCTAACCTACCCTAATTCATTCATAATTAAACCTAGTGACTAAACTATGGCAAAATGCTAGCTCTCATGGCCTCCACTAATTTTATGAAGAGGGTTGCATACTAATCACTCTCTAATCAACTTCTAATCCCTTCTTAGCATCTTAATCTTCTTCATTTGGTGTTCAAAGTTGCTAGTTGTGAGTTTCTATCACTTTGATGATCTTTTGGTAAACTAATTAGATGAGATGTGATGAGATTTATGGTTTTGTATGTGGGTTAATGAGCTTTGAATCATATGATATGATGTTAGCATTAATCTTATGTTTATGCATGTTGAGTATGTAAGCTTATGCAAGTTTAATATGATGTATGTTATGTTTGCATGATGCTAAATATGCAAGTTGTGGGCTATGTAATCATATGCATGTTATGCAAGTTCATGGTAATATGCTATGCAAGTTACATGTTTGTTAATATGCAAGTTACATGTTTGTTAATATGCAAGTTACATGTATGTAAATATGCAAGTTACATGTTTGTTAATATGCAAGTTACATGTATGTAAATATGCAAGTTACATGTTTGTTAATATGCAAGTTACATGTTTGTTAATATGCAAGTTACATGTATGTAAATATGCAAGTTACATGTTTCTTTATATGCAAGTTACATGTTTGTTAATATGCGAGTTACATGTATGTAAATATACAAGTTACATGTTTATTAATATGCAAGTTCATGATGACACATTATGCAAGTCTATAAGCTAATATGCAAGTTTGTTATGCAAAATGAATATGTAAGTTATGTGACATATTATATGCAAGTTATGTGACATGTTATGCAAGTTCATATGCAAGTTATGTGTTTGTTAATATGCAAGATGGCACCTTTGAAACATGTTCATTCATATGCAAGTTGACACCTTTTATATGTGTTATATCATGAACGAAATTACGTGGGAACGATGGGGTAATTAAATGCATAAGTTAATAAGATTGTGTGAAATTAATATAATTATGCATAACACAAAATAAATAAACATAGTATGGGAATTTGCCTATTTGGTTAGGTGTACCCATACTATGTGTTGGGAATTTACCTATTGAGTTAGGTCTACCCCATGGGAATTTACCTATTAAGTTAGGTCTACCCATGTTAAGAAAACTTGATTAATTAGGGATAATTAATATAAAATTATGAGGGTGATTAATTAGGTGTAATTAATTGACTAAGACACGAGGTTGGACTCAGTTGTAGCGTAAAACTGCCCGGACCCAACCGGCTTAACCAGTTGCTACAAATGTTAGCCCAATGTGAGAGGTCTTAGGCACAAACTAAATACGTAATTAATGTAAAGACACGAGGTTAGACTCTGTTATGACATAAGGCTGCCCGGACCCAACCGGCTTAACCAGCGGTCATAAAAGACAGTCTAATGTGAGAGGTCTTTACAAAGGTTACGTTCTTAATTAATTAATTAAGAAACACTTAACCACATTAGCATGTAGAGGGACATGAGGGGTTAAGTGGGTGCCTCGGGTGGCATGAGAAAATCTAGTGGTTGCCTTGGGTGGCAATAGAAAATACGATTAGAATACTTAACCAAAATAGAACATGTAATTAAAACATGATTAAAGGGTTAAGTGGGATATACTAGAAAAAGGGACAAGCTTAGGTGGGTAGCTTGTGGAGGCCCATTTCAACCAGTAACCCATACGTATCTTTGTGGGCTCGACCCATGTCGAGGACGGGACACGCATACTGGGCTTGACTGTAAGAGGCAAACGGGTTAGCGGTGGCAACGCAAGTCCAACGGGCTTCATATGCGTGAGTGGGCCCGGGCTGGTAGGTAAGCCGTTGTTGCATCGAGTAGATATAAGCCGTGCACCTTTAGTTTCATCAGGTTGCCACATTGGGGAATGATACATCCCACGGTGGGGCCAGCACGGGTATCTACGTTAGGGAGCCGATCGAATGGGAAGTAGTGTGTACACCTAGTGGATTGTAGGGCCCCGTGGCGCCTACTTGGTCACCTAGGGGTACGCAGGTACTAATTAGTAAATTTTATAAGTCCTTGGGTGGGATCAACCTTTAAGTTAGGAACGACTGGTGTGGTGCAGTTTAGTAATTTACCTTAGGGAGGGTAGATGCGTCTTTATCCTTTATCTTCGTTTAGTTGACTGCTTAGGGTAGCCATTCATCCCTATATGTTACCGTATATCAGTTTATGTCTTCTCTGGTTACTTTAACGATTGTATTGTTAAAGTTATAGGACTCGCTCAGACTTATGTCTGACCCTGTTGTTTTTATCTTTTTCCCAACCCTCAGGTCCTACGGTGGATCCTAGCAGTAGTGGAGCTTGATCGGATTGCTGTTCCAGTCTTTAGGAGCTTGGATAGATGTAAAGCTCCAGTTATCCAGTTATCTTTTCTTTTGTTTGGCTATTGTATGAGAGTGGGATTATGTACTTCTTTATTTTGATGGATATTGTACTTGACCTTTATTGTGGTTTTATGATGTAACCAGACATGTTTTACTTCCGCTGTTATGAGATGATGTTTTAAAATTTCAAGTACTATTTATATCTGTCTTGTTGTAATTTTTCTGTTCTATATTCACTAAAATACTCCACCGATGCTATGGCATTCCCTTAGTGAGTGATCATAGCGGGAGTGGGGTGTTACACGTGGTATCAGAGCTTAAGGTTACCAGAACAGATAAAATTTTTGAGAAAAACTACTTTCTAAGAGTATTTTCGAAGAAAGTATTTTTAAAAGCATGTCTTCTAAGAGAAAAAGTTTTTGAAAAAGAAAAGCATAATCCCCAATAGCCATATCTTTATCTTTCGGAATCTCCTTTTTGAATCTTTCCTCTTTCGTTTCAGCATGGCTGAAGATCTTAACATCCCGGAGGGTTTAGTTATACCACTATGGTATAGGAGGTTGCAAGAGGCTAGGGCCGCGGCTGCGGGTCCGGCCAATGCTACTACACCAGAGACAACCGCTCCTCCTCCTCAGCCTAGAGTGGATAATTTTGCTAAGGTTTGCAAGGAGTTCAAGGCTATAGGAGGAAAACCTTTTCTTGGTTCAGAGACTTTCGTAGAGGCTAGAGATTGGCTTAAGGAAGTGGAAGAGTTGCTAGATATCTTTGAAGTGGAAGAGGGAAAGAAAGTCAAGTTGGCGGCTTGGTTAATGAAGGGAGAGGCCTCATTCTGGTGGGAGGTCACTAATGGAGAACGCCCTGTTGACTCTTGGGCAGATTTTAAGCAAAGGTTTGAGGCTAAGTTTCTCTCAAGGGCGGAAGAGAATCTGTTTATGGAGAAGTTCTTGAATTTGAAGCAAGGGAATCTCACGGTGAAAGAATATGTCAACAAATTCAATCAATTAGCAAGGTTTGGCATAGAGTTGGTGAATACACCGGAGAAGAAGGCTTTGAGGTTCGTTAGAGGCTTGAACGAACCATTGCAAGGAATAGCTATGACTCACATTCCTATGGGGGCCACTTTTGAGAAGCTTGTCTACATGGCACTTATGCATGAGGATGATAAGAATTCTAAGGCACCAGAGAAAAAGGGGGATCAGAAGAAACCGCAACAGCAACAACAAGGCAAGGGCGGAAAAGGCAATGGTGACAAAAAGAAGACGAAGAAGAAGTGCTTCAATTGTGGAACACCAGGACACCTCAGTAAGGATTGTCGCAAAAAGAAGAAGACCGGTTGCTTTCATTGTGGTGAAGCAGGGCATCTTGTGAAAAACTGCCCAAAGAAGGGGCAGAAGACGGGGTCTACCTCAGGAGGCCAGGTGCAAGCTCTTATAGCACCACCTCAGTCAGGGGGGCAAGTTCAGGTTCTCTCAGTTCCACCGATTCAGCAGAGAGGTAGAGCTATTTCCGTTGAAAGTCTGGTTTTTCTGTTTGATCATCCAGTTCGTACTTTGTTTGACTCTGGCGCATCGCATTCTTTTATCTCATCATCGTTAGTTGAGTCACTGCACTTAGACACCAGTCTAGTTGATGATCCCTTGGTTGTCTCAAACCCAATTGGGGGCTCCATATATCTGTCTATGATATGTTTGGGTTTGAAGATTTCTATACTTAGCGTTGAGTTTAGATGTGATGCTTTTGTATTGGGCTTCACGGGCTATGGGTTGATCTTGGGCATGGACTGGTTATCCAGTAATGGTGCCGTTCTTGATTGCGAAAGGAGAGTTGTCAGGCTCATGACCCGCTTGGGTAACACTCTCGAGATCTCTTGCAATCCCATGGAATCTGTTTTGCTAAGTTATCTTGAATCGCTCGATGCTTCGGTCGAAAGTTTGTGTTCTGTCAGAGTAGTCCGGGAATATCCGGATGTGTTTGAAGAAGTAAAGGGTTTGCCTCCGAAGCGGGAGATAGATTTCCGAATTTATTTGGTGGATAATGCCAAACCAGTGTCTTTGCCAGTACGCCACATGGCTCCTCGTGAGAGAAGAGAACTTCATAAGCAAGTAGGGGAGTTGCTTGAGAAGGGGTTCATAAGGCGAAGTATATCGGAGTGGGGAGCTCCAGTAGTGTTTGCCACGAAGGCGGATGGGTCCCTCAGACTTTGTGTGGATTATAGGGAACTTAATAAGCTCACGAAGAAGAATAGACACCCATTACCGAGGATAGATGATCTCTTTGATCAGTTGGTTGGCGCGTCAGTATTTTCGCAGATGGACTTAGCTACAGGGTTTCATCAGTTAAGAGTGGCGGAGGACAGTATAGAGAAGACTGCTTTCCGGACTCCGGATGGTTTTTATGAGTGGCTAGTGATGCCATTTGGGTTGACAAACGCCCCCGCATACTTTGTTGATCTCATGAGTAGAGTGTTCAGAGAGTATCTGAATAAGTTTGTAGTAGTTTTTGTGGATGACATCTTGGTCTTTTCCAAGAATGAAGAAGAGCATGCCTTACATCTCAAGGAAGTGTTGGAGACTCTTCGAGCGCATAGTCTTAAAGCTAAATTCTCTAAATGCCATTTTTGGAGAAGAGAAGTGCGATTCTTAGGGCATGTGGTCTCTAAGGAAGGGATAGCTGTGGATCCCGCAAAGATAGTATCTATCCAGGATTGGAAAGTTCCTAGAAATGCTACCGAGGTAAGAAGTTTCTTGGGGTTGGCAGGATATTATAGGAAGTTCATCAAAGACTTCGCGAAGATATCAGCCCCATTAACCCGCTTGACGAAGAAGAATCTGGTTTTCTCATGGGATGTAGATTGTGATGATGCTTTCCGACGGTTAAAGAGAGCTTTGACCACCGCTCCAGTTTTAGTGCTTCCAGATGGGAGTAAGCCGTTTGTTGTTTATACCGATGCTTGTGGAACAGGATTAGGCGCAGTCTTGATGCAGGAGGGAAGGGTAATAGCCTATGGAGGGAGACAATTGAGAGTGCATGAGAAGAATTACCCTACCCATGATCTAGAGTTGGCCGCGATTGTTTTCGCACTTAAGTCTTGGCGCCATTATCTTCTTGGTGAGAGATTCGAGTTGTTCACCGACCATAAATCATTGAAGTACTTATTCTCTCAGAAGGATTTAAACTTAAGACAGCAAAGGTGGATGGAGTTCTTAGCATCCTATGATTTCGAGATAGCGTATACCCCTGGTAAGGGTAACGTGGTGGCAGACGCCTTAAGTAGAAAAAGGCTATCTTTGAGTCCATTGTTCGTGGAACGACGAAGCTTGGAGTTTCTTTCTTTGTTTGACTTCAGACCTTCTGTTGATTTTGTACCTGGTTTGTTGGCATCCTTGGAGGTTAGACCTACTCTTTTGAGACGGATTGGCGAGGCTCAGCGAGACGACCCACAGTTGGTTGTGTTGGTAGAGAAGCTTATAAGAGGGGAGTCGTCCAGCCATTTGGGTAGATACACCATAGATGATAAGGGATGGTTGCATAGAGACGGTAGACTTTGTGTACCGCAAGATGAGGGTTTGAAGAAGGCTATTTTGGATGATGCACATCGTTCAAGAATGACTATTCATCCCGGTGGAGACAAAATGTACCAAGACATGAAGAGAGTTTTCTTTTGGGCCGGTATGAAGAAAGATGTGGCCGAGTATGTGGCTAGATGCTTAGTGTGCCAACAAGTTAAAGTGGAGCAAAGGAAACCCGGTGGGTTGCTACACCCATTGGAAGTTCCACAGTGGAAGTGGGATAGTGTCTCGATGGATTTCATCGACGGGTTACCGAGATCGAGGAAGGGCAATACGGGAATTTGGGTTGTGGTAGACAGACTTACAAAGAGTGCCCATTTTATACCCGTAAAGAGTAAGAGGACCGCTCCATGGCTTGCTTCAGTCTATGTTAGAGAGATTGTTAGATTGCATGGCGTACCATCCAGCATTGTGAGTGATCGAGATCCTATTTTCACTAGTGAGTTTTGGAGAAGTTTGCAAGAGGCGGTAGGGACTCAGTTGTGTTTGAGCACCGCATATCATCCTCAGACGGACGGTCAGACCGAGAGGGTGAACCATATCTTAGAAGATCTTTTGAGGCTTTGTATCTTGGATTTTGGAGGTACATGGGAAGAACATCTTCCTTTGGTGGAGTTCGCATATAATAACAGCTTTCAGTCCAGTATTGGTATGGCTCCTTTCGAAGCTCTTTATGGAAGGCCTTGTCGATCTCCTACATGTTGGTGGGAATCTACGGATAAGATCTTGCTTGGGCCGGATATGGTTAGAGAGACTTCAGAGAAGATTGATTTAATTCGAAAAAGGATGAAAGCAGCGCAAGATAGACAGAAATCTTATGCGGATCGGAGAAGGACGGATCTTGAGTTTGAGGTTGGGGACATGGTTTTTGTCAAAGTATCTCCATTGAGAAATGTTGTTCGCTTTGGGTCCGTAGGGAAGTTAGCACCGAGATTTGTTGGGCCGTTTCCTATTAAGGAAAGGATTGGACGGATGGCATATAGGGTGGAGTTGCCCGACAGACTTAGTGGTGTTCATGATGTATTCCATGTATCACATTTGAGGAAGTGCTTACATGAGACCGCGGAGGTGGTAGAGCCGAGCTTGCTTAGAGATGTAGAGGTAGAGCGTGATGCGACGATTCGACGAGCTCCTACTCGCATCCTTGGGTCATAAACTAGGAAGTTGAGGAACAGAGAAGTTCAGCTAGTTAAAGTGCAATGGGGAGATGACGAAAGCAATGCTACTTGGGAGACGGAAGCAAAGATGCGTTCTTTGTATCCATTTCTTTTTGAGAGTATGTCTTTTGACTTCTCCTTTATTGCTTGTCTAGTACTTATCTTATCTTTAGTATATCCTCTCGCTAATACCTATGACCTTTAGATAGGGTAAAACCTATGGTTGAGACATGTGTTTGAAACATGTTATGGTTGATGGATGCATATGGATGCAATTGTTTGCTAGTGGTTGCTCGTGGATGCATATACACACACATTAGGCACTAGATCGGCTCAGTCACTTCATGTTGCATATTGCATAAATGGATGTGGTAGTTAGATTGATGGATGTATCATGGCTGTGTTATCATATGGATGATGCATTTTTGTGTATGGTTGTGCACGCATGTAGAAATTTGTATGTGTCAATAGGGTTTCGCATACATATTGGATGCATGGCACTATCATGGTTTGCATTAAGGAGGTTTACTGTATCAGTAACCGCCTGATTTTCGCATTAGGTAAGTACATATACACACACTTTTGCATATATCCATCCAGCATTTAGAATCTTGTAAGGACAATGATTGCTCGTGGATGATGCTTTGAGTAGATGGATGATTGGATGGTAGGATACGTTCTTCCTAACTTGAAGATTTCGGGGACGAAATCCTTTAAGGAGGGGAGAATGTAACAACCCGTATTTTCAATAACCTGTAATAACATAAATCGAGGCAGAATTTAATTCTAAAATGGGAATCAAGGGAAACGGGCTATGCCATTGTGTTCGTCTCGGAAAAATACGCGAAATAGAGTCCGAGTTTTCGAAAATCGGAGTCCGTATGACCAAGATATGGCCTCGCGAAGTTTCACGAAAATTCCCAAATTAAAGTATACTTAATTAAGTGAAATGGGTTGTGTAGATATATATATATATATATTGATATATATATATATATATATAATTGAAAATTTAATAAATAAATATGCAAAAATGCTCAAAACAGCGAATTGGGAGAGGGGAATAACCGAACCGGCCGATTTTTGAAGTCGACCCGAGCCCGCTGGGTCGACTAGGGGTTAATCCAGGGTGTTTGGCTGTCAACCCGTGGGCCGATTCGCTCAAGTGCAGATTTTGCATTTGAATGGTTCTCATGGTCCATCTTTAATCTAAAGGCCCTAGATGGTTCCTACACTTGACTTCTTCCCCAAGACATGCTTTGATGGCTTGGATTGAATCTAGGGTTAATCCTATGGCCTAAAACACTTGCCTAATCTATAAATAAGACCCTAACCTACCCTAATTCATTCATAATTAAACCTAGTGACTAAACTATGGCAAAATGCTAGCTCTCATGGCCTCCACTAATTTTATGAAGAGGGTTGCATACTAATCACTCTCTAATCAACTTCTAATCCCTTCTTAGCATCTTAATCTTCTTCATTTGGTGTTCAAAGTTGCTAGTTGTGAGTTTCTATCACTTTGATGATCTTTTGGTAAACTAATTAGATGAGATGTGATGAGATTTATGGTTTTGTATGTGGGTTAATGAGCTTTGAATCATATGATATGATGTTAGCATTAATCTTATGTTTATGCATGTTGAGTATGTAAGCTTATGCAAGTTTAATATGATGTATGTTATGTTTGCATGATGCTAAATATGCAAGTTGTGGGCTATGTAATCATATGCATGTTATGCAAGTTCATGGTAATATGCTATGCAAGTTACATGTTTGTTAATATGCAAGTTACATGTTTGTTAATATGCAAGTTACATGTATGTAAATATGCAAGTTACATGTTTGTTAATATGCAAGTTACATGTATGTAAATATGCAAGTTACATGTTTGTTAATATGCAAGTTACATGTTTGTTAATATGCAAGTTACATGTATGTAAATATGCAAGTTACATGTTTCTTTATATGCAAGTTACATGTTTGTTAATATGCGAGTTACATGTATGTAAATATACAAGTTACATGTTTATTAATATGCAAGTTCATGATGACACATTATGCAAGTCTATAAGCTAATATGCAAGTTTGTTATGCAAAATGAATATGTAAGTTATGTGACATATTATATGCAAGTTATGTGACATGTTATGCAAGTTCATATGCAAGTTATGTGTTTGTTAATATGCAAGATGGCACCTTTGAAACATGTTCATTCATATGCAAGTTGACACCTTTTATATGTGTTATATCATGAACGAAATTACGTGGGAACGATGGGGTAATTAAATGCATAAGTTAATAAGATTGTGTGAAATTAATATAATTATGCATAACACAAAATAAATAAACATAGTATGGGAATTTGCCTATTTGGTTAGGTGTACCCATACTATGTGTTGGGAATTTACCTATTGAGTTAGGTCTACCCCATGGGAATTTACCTATTAAGTTAGGTCTACCCATGTTAAGAAAACTTGATTAATTAGGGATAATTAATATAAAATTATGAGGGTGATTAATTAGGTGTAATTAATTGACTAAGACACGAGGTTGGACTCAGTTGTAGCGTAAAACTGCCCGGACCCAACCGGCTTAACCAGTTGCTACAAATGTTAGCCCAATGTGAGAGGTCTTAGGCACAAACTAAATACGTAATTAATGTAAAGACACGAGGTTAGACTCTGTTATGACATAAGGCTGCCCGGACCCAACCGGCTTAACCAGCGGTCATAAAAGACAGTCTAATGTGAGAGGTCTTTACAAAGGTTACGTTCTTAATTAATTAATTAAGAAACACTTAACCACATTAGCATGTAGAGGGACATGAGGGGTTAAGTGGGTGCCTCGGGTGGCATGAGAAAATCTAGTGGTTGCCTTGGGTGGCAATAGAAAATACGATTAGAATACTTAACCAAAATAGAACATGTAATTAAAACATGATTAAAGGGTTAAGTGGGATATACTAGAAAAAGGGACAAGCTTAGGTGGGTAGCTTGTGGAGGCCCATTTCAACCAGTAACCCATACGTATCTTTGTGGGCTCGACCCATGTCGAGGACGGGACACGCATACTGGGCTTGACTGTAAGAGGCAAACGGGTTAGCGGTGGCAACGCAAGTCCAACGGGCTTCATATGCGTGAGTGGGCCTGGGCTGGTAGGTAAGCCGTTGTTGCATCGAGTAGATATAAGCCGTGCACCTTTAGTTTCATCAGGTTGCCACATTGGGGAATGATACATCCCACGGTGGGGCCAGCACGGGTATCTACGTTAGGGAGCCGATCGAATGGGAAGTAGTGTGTACACCTAGTGGATTGTAGGGCCCCGTGGCGCCTACTTGGTCACCTAGGGGTACGCAGGTACTAATTAGTAAATTTTATAAGTCCTTGGGTGGGATCAACCTTTAAGTTAGGAACGACTGGTGTGGTGCAGTTTAGTAATTTACCTTAGGGAGGGTAGATGCGTCTTTATCCTTTATCTTCGTTTAGTTGACTGCTTAGGGTAGCCATTCATCCCTATATGTTACCGTATATCAGTTTATGTCTTCTCTGGTTACTTTAACGATTGTATTGTTAAAGTTATAGGACTCGCTCAGACTTATGTCTGACCCTGTTGTTTTTATCTTTTTCCCAACCCTCAGGTCCTACGGTGGATCCTAGCAGTAGTGGAGCTTGATCGGATTGCTGTTCCAGTCTTTAGGAGCTTGGATAGATGTAAAGCTCCAGTTATCCAGTTATCTTTTCTTTTGTTTGGCTATTGTATGAGAGTGGGATTATGTACTTCTTTATTTTGATGGATATTGTACTTGACCTTTATTGTGGTTTTATGATGTAACCAGACATGTTTTACTTCCGCTGTTATGAGATGATGTTTTAAAATTTCAAGTACTATTTATATCTGTCTTGTTGTAATTTTTCTGTTCTATATTCACTAAAATACTCCACCGATGCTATGGCATTCCCTTAGTGAGTGATCATAGCGGGAGTGGGGTGTTACAATAAGTAAAGTGGTTTGAGTTGTCGTCGCGATGTTGATTTAAACATCTATTTAAATCCAAGTATAGAAGATTTGGAAATGTTTTCCAAATAGAATAGAAACGTAATCAAATATTGAAACAAGGAAAATATGAATATATATATATATATATATATATATATATATGATTGATGATTGACTGATAGAATTTCCATTTGGAAATAATATCATTGTTTGCACACGTATTTTTCTTTGATAGTTAACTCACAGAATATCGAAGTTTTGACCATTTTAACGTTGTTAATATGGAGAGACCGGTTGGATCATTATCCAAAGAACCACTCTGTATTGGCATAAGCGTTGCGAATCATATATGCCAAAGATAATTGAAGACGGAGTAATGTGCAAGGGCTATTATATAAGTCTTAGATAACACTACCTAAGATGGATGTACTGAAAAGTGCCTTCGGTTCATCCAGTTCCTGGATGACTTATATGGACGAATGTCTGACAGAGTATTTCCAGACGATCACGTATATTGATTTCTCCAACCGTACCAAGAGTGGAAGCGGAGAAGGAAACTTCTTTTAGCTAACACATAATGTATTGTTGAGGAATCGGTGATTGGATGGATTTGATGATGTGGCATTCAAAGTGAATCTAGTGTGATGATAAGCGTAGCTTCTAACCTCACATTCGGTAAATGATAGAAATCGGGCAGGCAGCATGGCTATGTAGGTCGCACCTATTAGGGTGTATAATCACCTGATCTATAGTTTCATTTATTTCCAAAAATCTATTGTCGATACTGTCCCATTCGGGAAACGGCTGCTGATCCCAACCGTTGGTGATATACATTCGATACACTCAAGCGAAATGAGTGGTCGGTCATGTGTGGCCGGGTTGCAAGATGTTCTTGTTGAACCCAGTGTATTCCTCTCTAGAGGTACACAAGCGAAAGGTGGTTCCATACCTTGTCATAGTTCGAAATCCATTACCCAATACGTGCTTGCGGTTTTGATTGTATACTATATATGTAGAACGTGAGATGAAAGCATTTCTGCTAGATGATTATTATACTGTGGATTGATAGACATTATTATAATATCAAAGGGATTTTGATATAACGATAAATTTGGATTCTCGTAAGGGAAAAACCCGTTCCGTTATACGGCGTGGTCTTATGAGATATCGTTTACCCGCTTAAACTGTTTTACTCATACCAGTCCCATGACTGACCCAGAGTTTATTTTGTTGTTTTCCCTAAACTCTTGGGTGCCTAAATTTGTACGGGCAGTCAAGTAGTCGGGATTTACAGATATACTGGAAGAGCTTGGAGCAGGAGGCTTCAGGATCATATTGCTATAGTTATTTCCGCTTTGTTGTAAGTGCTGTACTTTGATAATGATAAGTATATTCAAGTACAAATTTGTATTTCAAAGTTATGTTATGAAATATATTTATTCGTTCCACTGTGAGATTCGTGTTACTCTGATGTTGTGTTCTTCTTCTTCTTTTATTCTAATTTTCCATCTTATCTTTCCTCACCCTCTAATTTCTTTCACTAATGACTGGTATTTTTCGATGTTTTGGTTATTGACATCGTGTTTATGTCGATAACCAAAGTCGCTAAAAATCCGGGTCATTACAGTTGGTATCAGAGCTTAAGTTAAGAATTACTTGGCTCTGTGGCGTGACTCGGTAGAGATAGGGTTAGTAATACCCTAGATTGAGTTTGAGTGTATATATACGAGTGAACGTATTTGTATTTGATATAAAAATTTGTTTTATATTGTGCAGATTCATTGGTTGAGTTGTTTATGAGTTCTGGTCGATCAGTTTGATCCACTGTATCGGTAGGAGTTACTAAACACTCGAATACGATGGGTCATCACGATATGTTTTTAAAGGAGGGTAAATGAAAAATAGTTTACCCAAAGTATATTTTGATATATATTGGATATATTGGTTGCTATTATAATCGAGAAAGATTATAAATTAAATGGTTATGTAAATAGCCAATCAGAATTCGTATAAGTGTTACGAAATGAGTTAAATCTAAATTTAAACCAGGAATTGAATTAAAATTCTAGAAAATTGGATAAGTGTTTGTAAATGGATTTGGATTAAAAATAAGGAAAATTTAAGATCTTGGGAGATTTTAAATTGTTTTACAAACAGTGTGAATTATATTTTGAAATGAATTTCAAGGTGGAAATGTTTAGAAATGGTTTTATAGTATTGAACTCACTTCGATCGCTGGAAAATAGATTCTGATGATGACAGCTGCATCATCAGTATTCATTTTCGAGTTGTAAGTGACGAATTACTACCAGAGATACTGTTTTGAATTTGTTTTGAGAAAGACAAGTTGTGTTGAATTTCAAAATGGGATTTATAATAGTAGAATTTGAGATAAGAGAGATTGAAATAGAAATTGAATATAGAAATTCAAAGGGAGTTTGAATATATGAAATTCAATGGAAGTGATATAGAAATTGAATATAGAAATTCAAAGGGAGTTTTAATATATGAAATTCAATGGAAGTGATATAGAATTTGAATATAGAAAATTCAAAGGGGATTTGAATATAGAAATTCAAATGAGATTTGAATAAAGAAGGTTTAAATAATGGAAAATTGAATATAGAATTCATATATAGTAATAATGAAATTTGAATATAGAATTCAAATAGATTGAAATGGAATTTGAAAATAGAATTTCAAAATAGAATTTGAAATAGGAATTCGAATATAGATTTCAAATAGAGTTGAAATGGGAATTGGAATATATAATTCAATGGAGTTTGAAAATATAGGATTTGAATACCGAAAGTGAAATGGAATTTGAATATAGAAATTCAAAGGGAGTTTGAATATATGAAATTCAATGAAATTGAAATAGAGTTTGAATATAGAAATTCAAATGGAATTCAAATGTAGAATTTGAATATAGAAAATATAAAGGGATTCAAATATAGGATTTGAATATCGAAGGTGAAATGGAATTTGAATAAAGAATTCAAATGGAATTCAAATATGGGATTTGAATATATAGGATTTGAATAATAGAAGTGATATAAAATTTGAATAGAAATTGAATAGAATTAACTAAGTCGAAGAGGAATTAGTTAATCGAGTTTTGAATTTGAAGTTGAACTTTGAACTGTGAATTGGATTTGTAAATGGATATTCGAAATCGAATATAGAACTTAAATTTGAAATTTGGATTCAAATTAGTTAATAAGCAAGTTAAAATATATTTGAACATGTCATGTTCAAATATAAAAGTGAAATAGACTAAAGAGTTAATTAACAAATTAATTAACGAATTGAGTTAAAACGATGAGGTATAGTTAAAATAGATTGGGCAGGTATAATTATACGTGAGATAGGTTTGGATAAGGTATGAAGGTATATAAATAGAATGCTCGACGAAAAGGTATGTATTTAATTCATATATGAGATTTTATGCGCCGTATCGGCTAGCCGCTTGGCTTTTTCTTTTCTTTTGGATTGGTGAGGGCCATGGGAGGATATTTGGAATATCCCGTTGCTCCTGGTACAAAGGAGGTTATGGCAAATTTTTCCGGGAATTTAAGGAGTTAGAATATTTTTAAGATAATTTGATAGTTAGAAATCAACGTATCGATATATATATAGAAATTGATAAGGAAACGAACTTAGAAATAGAATAGTAAAAGCAAAAAGGAAGACTAAGAATAAAATCTAGTAAAAATAGGAAGAGGAAGCGTATACGTGTTTAAAAGTGAATAAGTAGTTGTATGGTATTGATTTTTCGAGTAAGTAGTCATATCTGTTTTGACGTTATAAATGTTATTCAGTCAAGGTCTGAGAGGTAGTTATGCCCTAACTTGATTGACTTCGTTATTAACAAATAAATAGTAAGATTTCAGGCTCGAAGATCAATGTGGGATAAGAGTTAGTTGAATATAGTATTTGGGTTGTCGTAACGATGTTTTACACAACATCCGTTTTAACCTAAATAAGTGTAAGCGTGGAAATATAATAAAGAATATTTCCTAAGTATAGAAATAAACGAGATCGGAAAAGAGATAAGTAATTGGAATATTTTCCAATTATAAATAGCATATATTTTCTAAGGTTTAGAAAAATAAAGGAAGGTGATATTCGGAAATGTTTTCAAAATAACATAAAAGGCCAATATGGTTATTGGAAATATTTGGTTAACAAATATTGATAAAGAATTAGAGAAGTGATTTAACTAATGGAATATCAATTAAGGGCTCAGTGACATGTTCAAAAGGAAAATTTGATTTTTGAAAAGAGTAAACTGTTTGAAAACTCCCAGGGAAAGACTGTTTGAATTAAAAACAAATTTAATAGAAATTTGTGAAAGTAAATTTGAATTAAAGTAAAGCCAGTAAAGTGGTAACTGAGATTGAATTAGAAAGATATCTAGACAAATTGGATTGTGAGATTCAAATTTGAAGTGTAATGGGATAATCAAGTTAAGAGTTAGGAATCGAGAAGAAACTCGAGTTGAAATGATATGCGGCTCGGATATAAGCGAATGGTTGTGTTGTGAATAAAAGCAGATTGGAATTTGATTGGGATGACCCTTGTATCCGCTGAATTGATAACAGGTGGAAAGGATATAATGATATGCCGACAAAAGGTACAAGTTTATATTTCTATTGGATATAAGATTTATGAGCCGAATTGGCAAGCCGCTTGGCTGTTTGATTTTCTTTTGGGTTGGAGATGGCCCAGAGAGGCGAGTTGGAGTTTGACCGATTGACCATTAAAAAAGGGGTGCTGGCGAAATTTTTCGAAGAGTAAGGCGTTAGAAAATTTTCAGGATTTTTGAAAATTTTCATTGATAAGAATTAATTAATAATTTAATTGAAATTAAATTGGTTCAGTTGAAACTGAAGTTAAGAAGTGAACAAATATGTTCTAACCAGTCGATAGGGTCGTCCTCTACCTTTTAGCAATTTCGAGGACGAAATTATTTTAAGTGGGGAAGATTGTAATGACCAGCATTGGCAGAGGTATTATAATTAACTTATTTAATTATATTAATGGTGATATAGTGAATTTAATGGTCGTGGAATTAAATAATGGTGAATATTTAATTAAAATAATAAATTAAATAATATATTTAATTCTAAAATAATCAGAATTGGCTGAAATGGCGATATGATGTGAACTGGATCATCTGTGATATATAATTCAGTTCAGAATTGAATTTGAATAACGAATATATTATATAAACAACAGTTTGAACGTATAATTATATTATAATTAAAATCGAGCTCGAAATGGTGCTGCAGTTCGTAAATTGGCGATTCGAACTTCAACTGAATGTACAAGATTCGTTTTAAGCCGGATTTCTGTGAAACAGGAAACGTACGGATCTGGTGGAGTATATCTTTCTAGTGGAAGATAAAAATCAGGGTTTCGTTGTGTAGATTTTGAGATATGCCCAAATCAAATTTTAAAATAGTCGCTATAGAATCGTTTATCGACCATATCGGTTTATTCGATATAACTAGTAATCGGGTTTGAATTTAGACAAGGTTCTTTTGAGACGTAGGGATAGTTTAATTTTTAGAATTTTATGGTGATTTTTAATTAATTAATTATGCAACTTTTTATTTGGAGTATTTTGCACCCTGAATCGATATTTTTGGAGTTTCAAAATATGAGTTAACCTACTGATATTTTTATATATCTGGAGTCGGGACACCTTACTCGTCACGATGGTGTTTTTATTTTTGTCCGTAGCGATACACAATTATATAAATTAATAAAATAACGTTATAACTTATTCATGGATCTAAAACTAGGCCACGTCCACTCTTTCCTAAATGAAAGAATAAAAGAAGGCCACGCTTAACGTTCTCTCAGCCACAAAATCGGATCAAAGAAAACCCAAATAAATACACAACACTTAATCATTTTTGGGCTGCAACAAATTTTCTTTTCCTCAGACAAAAAAGACCAAACGAAAAATGAACAGAAAACCGAAGCCTGGAGGGAAGGAGAGCTGGTACTTTGTTCGGTCCACGCAACAGCTTGGTGGGGGTAGATGAGGACGTGCCTGCGAGCATGAGTTGATGGGGTAGGAGATCTTGGGGAGATGGTGCAATGTGAAGGATGTAGGTTTCATTTTTGGTGGAAAGCTGTTTATGTTGAGGACCTTGTGGTAAATGAAATGATGTTGTTATCTGGAAAGGTGAATGCGTGTACACTGTAGGAGCCTAGGGGGTACGGATTTTGAGCGTAGTGTCTAAAACTGAAAGGGGTGTCGGCCATGAATGTTGCGGATTCATGTTGGGGAAGACGTATTAGGGGAAAAGGTTGTGGAACTGTAACGGGTCTGGCCAGTGGTGTAATTCGTTTGGGATATAGGAGCGGATGGGATGATTTAAGCCTTTGTTTTGGAAGAGGAAGTCCAACTTGCGCTTTGTTTTGAACTTGGTATATTCCGGAGTATCGGCCTTTATTTGAAATCAAATGAAGAACAGCGGATCCAAGCTAACACGCGTACAATGAAGATGCAACGCAAGAAGTATCGGGCCTAGGCTAGTTTTAAACCAAAGGTAACCGAATTTGGAATGGACGAGATACACCGAATTCGTCGCGAATGATAGAATATTCTGGAACCGTTTTCAGATGGGAATTGAGATAGCTGAGAATTTACAGTTAAATTAAACACTGTTTAATTTAACGGAAATCGAACCGCTTCAACGAACGGAAACCAAAGTGAGTAAATCTCACTAACTCTAAACAGTTTATAATTTCTTGTTGTATTTTTAGAACTGTTAGAAATTGTCTGATTGATTGCGTGTTGACTGTCTGATTGAACTGCTAGTCAGTTAGTTGAATTTCTATATTGATTCTGTCTAACAGAATATATCATATGGAACTGAAAGTGATGTTAATTATATTGTTTAGCATCTGTGATGCAGGGAAACATGTTGGAGGAATCCAACCGGATTCCTCAACATTTATTTTACTATGATTTATATATTGTGATATAAAATGTGATATATAATCTGACGTTGATTATATGTGTTTGGACGATATTTATCGTTGTTATATGGCGTGGTAAATACCATAAGAAATATCAGAATGTAGAAAAGAGATTTTCAAAGTATATTTTGAAAATAATTTATTTATATAAAATCAATGGATTTTATATTATAAAGGAAAAAGGATTTTGAATATAAGGGAATTATATTTGTTAATCAAATATAAAGGAATTTATTTGTTAATCAAATATTGAAATAAGGGAATTATATTTGTTAATCAAATATAAAGGAATTTATTTGTTAATCAAATATTGAAATAAGGGAATTATATTTGTTAATCAAATATAAAGGAATTTATTTGTTAATCAAATATAAGGGGATTTATTTGTTAATCAAATATAGAAGGAATTTATTTGTTAATTAAATATAGAGGAAATATATTTGAAAGCAGATATAAAGGAATATATTAGTAAAACATAAATAAAGAGTTAAAAGAATTTATTTATTTAGGAAATAAATAAAAGTAAAGGAGATATTTATTCGTTAATAAATAGAATAAAAGTAAAGGAATATTTATTTGTTAATAAATAGAAAAGAAAAAGGAATATTTATTTGCAAATAGATATAATGGATATAAAAGGAAATATTATTGGCTAAATAGAATAGAAGAGATAAAAGAAATATTTATTTGTTAAATAAATAAAATGGAAAAAGGGAGTAGTTATTTGTTAAGTAAACAAATAGATAACTGAATAAACGCTGTAGAAGGTAGTCATTTTAAGTAAGTAAACACTGTAGAAGGAAATCTTTATAAAGCATATAAAGTTAGTGAATAAGGGTAAATCGACAAGTAGAGTAAATTGAATATCAGTTATTCAATTAGAGTTATCGAATTAGTTATTCGATAGGAGTTAATTGAGATAGAGTTAGGCAAACTAAGTAAATCGAATATTAGTTTATTCGAATAGAGGTAAATAAAAGGAGTAATCGAATATTAGTTTATTCGAATAGAGGTAAATAAAAGGAGTAATCGAATATTAGTTTATTCGAATAGAGGTAAATAAAAGGAGTAATCGAATATTAGTTTATTCGAATAGAGTTAAATAAAAGGAGTAATCGAATATTAGTTTATTCGAATAGAGGTAAATAAAAGGAGTAATAGAATATTAGTTTATTCGAATAGAGTTAAATAAAAGGATTAATCGAATATTAGTTTATTCGAATAGAGTTAAATAAAAGGAGTTAAATCGAATATAGTTTATTCGAATAGAATTAAAGGAGTTAATCGAATATAGTTTATTCGAAAGGAGGAGTTATCGAATAGAGATTATTCGAAAGAGAATTTTGTAAGGAAGTGTTAAAGAGTTAAAAGATGAACTTACCTTATTTCGAGATTTGAAATGTTGTTCAGTTAAGGTCTGAGAGGTAATTATACCCCAACTTGATTGACTTCGTTTTTAATTTAGAAATGGGTAAGGTTCGAGAGTGAAAGTGGTTAAGTAAATTTAGTAAATAAGTAAAGTGGTTTGAGTTGTCGTCGTGATGCTGATTTAAACATATGTTTAAATCCAAGTATAGAAGATGTGGAAATGTTTTCCAAATAGAATCAGAAACTTAATCAAATATTGAAACAAGGAAAATATGAATATATATATATATATATAGATATATATATATATATGATTGATGATTGATTGATAGAATTTCCATTTGGAAATAATATCGTTGCTTGCACACGTGTTTTTCTTTGATAGTTAACTCACAGACTATCGAAGTTTTGACCATTTTAACGTTGTTAATATGGAGAGACCGGTTGGATCATTATCCAAAGAACCACTCTGTATTGGCATAAGCGTTGCGAATCATATATGCCAAAGATAATTGAAGACGGAGTAAAGTGCAAGGGCTATTGTATAAGTCTTAGATAACACTACCTAAGATGGATGTACTGAATAGTGCCTTCGGTTCATCCTGTTCCTGGATGACTTGTATGGACGGATGTCTGACAGAGTATTTCCAGACGATCACGTATATTGATTTCTCTAACCGTACCAAGAGTGGAAGCGGAGAAGGAAACTTCTTTTAGCCAACACATAATGTATTGTTGAGGACGTCAATCAGTGATTGGATGGATTTGATGATGTGACATTCAAAGTGAATCTAGTGTGATGATAAAGCGTAGCTTCTAGCCTCACATTCGGTAAATGACAGAAATCGGGCAGGCAACATGGCTACATAGGTCGCACCTATTAGGGTGTATAATCACCTGATCTAGAGTTTCATTTCTTTCCAAAAATCTATTGTCGATATTGTCCCATTCGGGAAACGGCTGCTGATCCCAACCGTTGGTGATATACATTCGATACACTCAAGCGAAATGAGTGGTCGGTCATGTGTGGCCAGGTTGCAAGATGTTCTTGTTGAACCCAGTGTATTCCTCTCTAGAGGTACACAAGCGAAAGGTGGTTCCATACCTTGTCATTGTTGGAAATCCATTACCCAATACGTGCTTGCGGTTTTGATTGCATACTATATACGTAGAACGTGAGATGAAAGCGTTTCTACTAGATGATTATTATATTGTGGATTGATAGACATTATTATAATATCAAAGGGTTTTTGATATAAAGATAAATTTGGATTCTCATAAGGGAAAAACCCGTTCCGTTATACGGCGTGGTCTTATGAGATATCGTTTACCCGCTTAAACTGTTTTAAACTGTTTTACTCATACCAGTCCCATGACTGACCCGGAGTTTATTTTGTTGTTTTCCCTAAACTCTTGGGTGCCTAAATTTGTACGGGCAGTCAAGTAGTCAGGATTTACAGATATACTGGAAGAGCTTGGAGCAGGAGGCTTCAGGATCATATAGCTATAGTTATTTCCGCTGTGTTGTAAGTGATGTACTTTGATAATGATATGTATATTCAAGTACAGATTTGTATTTCAAAGTTATGTTATGAAATATATTTATTCGTTCCACTGTGAGATTCGTGTTACTCTGATGTTGTGTTCTTCTCCTTCATCTATTCTAATTTTATATCTTATCTTTCCTCACCCTCTAATTTCTTTCACTAATGACTGGTATTTTTCGATGTTTTGGTTATCGACATCGTGTTTATGTCGATAACCAAAGTCGCTAAAAATCTGGGTCATTACAACAGGACTTCGTACCCTTCAAGCTACACCACGTTGACCTCGCCAACACTACTACCTAGCTAACATGATCTTCATCAGCAAATCCTTGCTCTGAAAATCCCCTGCGCATGTACTCTCTTTTCTCCCATTGGTTTTCTAGGAAAAATCACATTAAATGCCTATGTACAATCCATGTTCATTTCCAAATCTTGTATTGGTATAAACAAATATAGTAGCCATCCTTTTGTACTAAGTGTGCTCAGAAATTCTTTGGGTTTCTCAACCATATTTTGCACATGACACTTTGATTTAACAAGAAAACATTTAAAATTCTTACTTGGCTTCAAAGGAATTGCAAAACTGAAAATCTTAGTATAAATGATTTACGGCCATGTGATGAATGTGCTTGGAAAAATCTTAGATGATCTATATGCTAATAAAATTCTAGTGTAGACAAAATCTTTAGTTTATATTTTCAAGTTTGCACAAAGTCTAAGGAGATATGTATGCTTGAGCACAAGAAAAATGATTTTTCTTTTTCCCTGTTTTTATGTTAAGGAAAAAACTGAAAATATTATGATTATAGAGATTTGGCCATGTGAAATATGTGTATGATAAAATCCTAGGTAACTAATGCTAGTATGATTCTAGAGTAAAGAAATCTTATGTCTAAATACACAAGATTGCGCAAGATCTTAAAGCACATGTGCTTTCTATTTTGAGTACAAGAAAAATGGATTTGCTCTTTAAATTTTGTCTTGTGAATGATAGTATAAAAATTTGCCTACATGTCCTTTGTTTTAAAACTCCAAAACTTTACTTAAAAATAAAGTTTTAAACTTTTTATAAAAATGGATAAAGTATGTGTAAAAAAAGGCATTTTAATTTTTGCTACACACACATGCTATCATACATACATGTGTAAAATGAATGGAAATTTAAACCCTTTGACATGTTTGAATTATTTAAAGTATGGAATTTAAGTCGAATTTGTAAAATTGTTCTTACGATCGATCAATATTTGTGTTAGCGATATGTGTTAAGAACTAGGTCATTACAATTCTTCTTTTAGATAACTGCAGCACACCCTTTCGGATGTGCATAGTCTCTACACAATCTTTAATTGTTTTTATATATTTAAAGGCGTACATCCAACGAAAATGAACCAGTCCGCACAATCTTGCTTCTCTTCCAAGATGAGTGGGAAAATGTATCATTATAACAAAAAATGATTGTGGAAAATATCTTTTAAGTTCGCATAATATTTCAATGATCTCGTCCTCAAGTTGCTGCAACTTCTCTCTATCAATAACAAGTTAACATATTCTATGAAAAAATGAACATAAAACCATTATTACTTTCCTAGGCTTTTTTGGCAACAAACTCTTATTGCAACCGACAATAATTGTTTCATTAAAACTGATAATCATGAGACTTTAAATCACTAACTTTACAATCCTCCAATGATACACAATTCTAAAAATTTGAACAATAACCATTAGGTCCTTTAAAATCATATATTCTTTTGCAAAATATTTTTTTTCTCGAATTCAACAGTGTATACGGAGCCGGTGGAAGTTATGCTTTTTTCCCATGAGGTTGTGTATAGAGAACACGTCGAATTCCCCAATCCTCCAAGTCATTTCTACATTTGACTCCATCTTTTGATTTGTTTTCATGTAACATTGCCCCAATTAGACGTTCACACACATTTTTCTCAACATGCATTACGTAAAAATTATGACGTAATGGAAGCTCCTACAAAATTAAAGTTTTAACACCTCATTTTTTTAATTCTTTTTTTATTGTTATATTAAACTGAAAAAAATAAAGGTTGAGACTAACCTCCAAATATGGCAAGTCAAAAAAATTGACCTTTTCCCATTTTGATAGCTCCAATTTCAAAGGATCATTATCCGAATGATTTTCATCAACGCCACTGTCATCGGTTTTCCTTTTTTATTGTTATTTTTATTCTTAGTCTTCTTGTTTTCATCTTCTTTTCAAAAATTATTTGGACAGTCTTTCAAAATTCGAGAGGTGTTCTCCTGGTAAAAATTCTAGGCATATTTCCATTTTCCACTTTGTTATCAAACAATGTCTTCTTTTTCCTCAACGGATTCGAAAGAGATAGTGAAACGACCCAAACTTGCACTTACTGGAAAGCCCGGATTGAGTTGAGAACACGACAAATCAGAACACAAACAGAAGAACATTTCATTGCTTATTACAACAATTTACATCAGAGTGAAAAATATCAGAAATTAAAATACATTACATAGCAGCGGAAAAATAGTACATAATCACAACCGTAAGGAATACGCGGATACAGAGCGTTACGAATATAGCTCTTGTTGTAAATCCAGGATCCTAGAAAAGAAAAATCTGCAAAAACAAAACTACTAGCAGCCCGTGTGGAAAATAGGGGCACCCAGAGTTTAGGTTAAAACAATAAACTCCAAGTCAGTCATGTGACTGCTGTGAGAACTAAAACAATTATTTAAAACCTTACTTTAAAATAGAGTAAATCAAGGGACCACGTTGGATAACACGAAACGGGTTTCCTCCCAAGAATACCAGTGCATATAACAAAACAGCGCAATGCTTTTTGGAAAAATGAAGCTATTATAAGACTCATGTCCCATCACACAATGCAACGCAAGCCAAAGGATAGATTTTTACCTTATAATAGCGAAACATGTTGGGTATGTTTAAAACAAATAATTTTTCTATTACTATAAGTGCATAGTGTGTCAAACAGCTTCAAATATAAATGTATTAATCATAAACGACATAGTATCCCATGCTACAATGTCTCCATATAGGTTTACATCTAAGACCGAAATGTCATGTATTGGAAATTGGATTTCTATCTATGAGTCGAGGCCAGGGATGGTTCCTCACCGCTTAAAGACACTCTAGCAAATGTCTCAGGACTACACACTCTAGGCAACTCTTGGATCGGTTGGGCTGGCCCTCCCTTACATTTGAGGATTGGCAATTCCTGAACACACGTTTCCCTGTCATATCGGACCTATCCATCGGCTCTGTAGTAACCGATATATCCAAGGCGCCTCGCTAACCATCATCCACATAGGTAAAAAAATATAAATGTCCGGGCTCCATACCATGAAACCACCCATAGCTAGAAAGAAACGTCATGTTCTCCCAACGGTCTGATCCCGTTTTTGACTCATACCGAGGTGTGAGGCTTGCGAATTAATGCTATACACAAAGTTATGCTATTTAAAGCCCTGCTTTGTCATCAACCACAAGGCTCTGCTTTTTAATAAAATCCTTGATCACTTGCATCTCAGTATGCCACTCTGACAATTCACGCCATGCAACTGATGTCTATCGGTATATAACCTTTGAGCTCGTACGTCTCCGAGAAGGGTGTTAAGCAAGAGAATAAATTCTCCACCGCCAAAAAGATATACATTTAATAGAGATCAATCAACACATAATAAAATCCAATGTCAGACACACATCCATCTACTAGTTCGTTTTGGGTCTATACGAAATCGTAGGAACCTTATTCCTCGTCTCGTATGTCCAATACAGGAGAGAGGTCCTCGCATATCTGGTCGATGTCCAAATATGTTTGGACGTTCACCGCTTATTACCTTGTCTTGGGTGTACAGCCCAATCAAGACATCAATAATCACCCAAACGATGCGATGACCGCTGGTCTTCAACCACTGTCTTCATCGTCCACTTATCGTCGAATCAGTTATTTAGAATGGGTATAAACCCGACCTTTCTGAACAACTCGCGTATATTATAAACAAGTGATATACAAACACAACATACACCTCATTCCAATTTAGAATATTCTTTTATTCAAATACTCATATCTTTTGGGAAAGGTTCCCATTAATTTTATCAAAGATAAATTCTTTAAAATTCATTCTTTAATATTCCTTCGGATATCAACTCTAAACCAAATTAAGGTTTATCAACTAGTCGGGATTAGCAAACCTTACCGAAGTAATCATTTATTATATTTCCTAATCCCAACCTATTCATCCCATGGAGCAAAAATGGTGATACTCCATATCTAACACCACAGTGTTATTGGTAAATTTATTTACCATTTCACATTCAAATCTAATTAAAGATTTAGCTATCGCTTGGAGCAAAACTGGTGATGCTCCATTTTCGATCATTTTCCCAAATTTGATAATTTAAACTATCACATTCACATTTCAATCTAATTAAACATTCATTAAAACTCCACCTAGTTTTAATATTCCAAAAACTCAATATTAATGGTTATTTAACTTTGGGAAATCAAACATATCGCATCGACAATCTATACCGTACCATTGATTTCGGCCGATATATAATCTCTAAGCTCGTACGTCTTAGATAAGGGTGTTAAGCAAGAGATTAAATTCTCCGCCACCAATCAGATATATATTTAGCAGAGATCAACAATAAAGTTTGAAATACAATGTTAGACATGTAATCCTGTCTCTAACTAGGTTAAAGAACTAATGTCATTTAAAATACAGTTCATGATAAACCCAAAATCACATTCCATTAATTATGGAATCTTCACAGAAAATAAACCAATATATAATCGATATCAATTTCGGTATCCGACTAATAATATAAATGGAATAACGACAAATCCTTTTAAATTCTATATATATTAACAGTCTTCCTCCACAGAAGCTCACTTCGGTTATTATCAAATCGAATTCCATTCCATTCCAATTTATTGTATTAAATTGGAAAGCTTTACTTTGGAAATTTTCCTTAAATCTTAATAAAAATATTTATAAATTCCAAATCACATTTCATTGTTATCGGAATAAAGAACGAATGTCATTAAAAACACAATTCATGATAAACCCAATTCACATTCCGTTTTATTCCAATTTCTAAATATAACTGGAAACTCTAATAATCTTAATTAAAAGCTTTATTATTTTCACACGGGGTTTAAGAACAGTGTTATTTAAGACACCATTCACGACAAATCCAAAATCCAATTCTTTTATTCAATTCCAATTAAATATTAATTAATTGGAAAACTTCACTAAATCTTAATTAAAGATTTATTCTTTTCTCACGGGGTTTAAGAACAGTGTTAATTAAGACACCATTCAGGACAAACCCAAAATCCAATTTGTTATCAAATACCCGGCTCTGAATAGAAATTATATCGGCTTATATTCAATATCAAACTCTGAAACCAACAAATATCATTTTGGGAATAACGGTATATATATACATATTCCAAATTCCCATAACAATATTTATATAATCACGGAATCCAATATCGAAATATTTAGAAGATGATTTCCATTCAAATCCATTCCAATTCATATAATGGAAATTCTAGTTATATTAAAACCATTCGCAAATCCAATTTATTTTATTTAAAAATTATTGGATTTCAAATCTAGTTAATGACTAGTTCATTTTGATAAAAATATATTTTTATCTTTCCAAATATGGAATTTTTCATCCAAATCATTTATTATGATTTTACACAAATTATTAATATTTTTAATAATTTTATTAAGGCCCATTCAGTCGATTTCCATAAACGGTCATCGAACTACACTTACAGCGACCTTTTCCAAATTTATTTTGGATATAATTCCAAATCCAAACATTAGATTTCAAATCTCTTATATTCGTTGGAAAGCTCTTTTCGATACGAACTCAAAGGTTCTGGTTTTAGGAGAATTCAACGGTCGGATCTCCCGTAATCTTAATTTGAAGTCAATGGTCGAAATTCGCGAACCGTCGCGGCATGGCGCATTCTATTCAGGCCATTAAATATATATAATATGTATATTATATATATTTCATCGATTTCCTTCAAAATGTACTTTATAAATCATTTATAAATTCGTTTTAAAATGATTTCAACTTCATTTCAATTTTAAATCAAAATTGAATATTCCATACCATTATTATATTAAATGATAATATTTTCAAAACATCAGATTTTGAAATCATTTCCTTTTCGATATTCATTATAAAAGTGAATAAAATCGATATAAATATCGTTTGCGTCAAAATGGCGCATCTTTAATCAACACGGCTTCATATATTTCAATATTTTCGTGTCCATCCAAAATCGCACATTAAAATCACATTTTTATCCTTTTCGAATATTATTTTAAAATATTTGTTATTTTAAAATATTTCCTTATTTTAAAATATTCGTTCTATCTGAATTGGAATTAGACACTGTCAATTACCATCTATTGTTATTTATATGGATTTCATTCACACATGTATACAACAACACTGATAAACAATCAACCATCATCCAGAGTGCATTACACAGCTGCATAAGCGCTAAATATAAATGATTAACGCTTACAACATTCTGTCAACCTATCCATTGACATACAACTAAACAATCGGGATTAGTGTACGTCAAATATCATCCCAATACCCATGTGGGGTTTCAACCATCAAATAATAATTATTATTTGTGCACTTGGGCGATGTGTAAAAATTATCGTCCCAATCGATATCACAAAAATAGTTGAGCTTAAACAAGTCGTCCGACTTGTAAATGGATGTGTAAATTTATTTTTTTACTATCCAATAATTATTTTATTTATCTCCGTTATAAGCTAAAAATAGTAGTTTCAACTAGCTAAATTTTTCTAACACTTTTTAGAAAATTTCGGCAGCATAACGGCACGATACTAGAACCGGAATAAGGTCTAGCCTTATCCCTTGCCTAATACTAGCTCATGCCGTACACAAACCAATTCCAATCAATTCATAATTAATTCACAACCAATTTTACAATCCTAATCAAATCACGCAGAATATCCCAATAAATAAATACTCAACTACCCCAAATGCCATTTACGGCGCCATAAGTGGCTATTCGTGGAGTATGGAATCCGTGTGTCGGTAATATCCATACATCGCTTTCAATTATGTGATTGTGTGAATTCAAGTGTTGAACTCCTTATAATTCAAATCACATAATATGGTTTGTACAATAAATAGTGTCGGGGGCTTCGAAGCCCCATCTGCATCCTAGAATATATTTAATTGAAAAATAATTAGAGTGAGGAGTTCTCACCTTTGGTTTCCAGTCCGTCATTCTCTAATTGAACGGTTTGGATTTGGATTTGTTTCCAATCGGTTCCCTCGCAATCTGTTTCACGCGGTATATATTAAAAATCACATTTTTAATAATGCTATATTATATATAAAAATCCCATTTTTATAACGCTATCCATATAATAAAATCATACTTTTATTTCTATGTTGTCTACACAAAAATCATATTTTTATTTCAATGCCATATGCGTAAAAATCATATTTTTATATTCGCTATTATATATAAGAAACATATTTTTATAACGACGCTATATATATAAAATCACATTTTTATATCGTTTCTATATAGTAAAAAATCACATTTTTATATGCTATTCATATAAATAAAACTTGAATTTTTATATGTTATTCATATAAATAAAAATCAAATTTTTATCTTGTTATTATATATATATAATATATTTTTATTACAAAACCATATATGCAAAAATCATAACTATATATTATTAAAAAAACATAGCTTTGTATTATTAAAAATCATATCTTTATATTTTAAAAAACTGAAAATAAAACAAAATCAATGTTAATAAACAAAACTCATAGTTTTTGGTTGGAGGAGGGTTGCTAGTTGTGGCGCCAGATGTTTGCAGGGTGGGGGAGGCCTTGGCGGTCGACGGTGGGGCCAGGCGGTGGCCGGAGCGGCGGATTGGAGCTATGTGGGTTTTAATTGAAGGAGGAAGAGGAGAGGGAGGTCGGTGAGGAAGGGGGGTCACCGGAGGGGGAGGCGAAGGGCCCTTGGTGGGCGATAGAGGCGGTGGGTCCGCATGGAGGGCGGCGCAGATCTGAACGGGGCGACAGGAATCAGTTTTGGGGGCTGGGTTTTATAACGACGGGTAATGGGGGAGAAACATTAGGTTTATATATATAATTATTTTAATTTCCAAAAAGTGTGTTTTCACATTTGAACTCCAAATAGAACCCAACGATAGTCGCCCCTAGAAAATTACCCCCATTCCGGACACAATGGTATATGTCCGGTAAGCCAATTCGGTTGTTTTGAACAGTTTTTATCCAAATTAAAATATAAATTAATACAACGTTCTAAATTGATTTCAACATACATTTTAATTTATTGGGGCCACATACTAACTCTAAAAATTCCATAAAAATTATATTTAGCTTTGTTATGGCGATACTGTCCTATCAAAAAATTCGTCGAATCTGGAGACCATTTGAAAAACGGTCATTTTCCAGTTGATTAAATTCAAACTGAAATTACCAAACATGTTTAAATCCACCACGCTCAGATATTAATTCCAAAAATTTAGAAAATTGGAATCTAGCAATAATTTGATATTCCGGATCCAACAAAAGTGGTTTCGTCGAAAACGGAGTTCGCTTGCAAAATGACTATTTTTTTAAGATCTATATATTATTTAAATTCCATAGCGACTATTCTGAATTTTAAACTGGACATAACTTTTTATTCCCGTTTGAAATATGGATTTTTCATATTCGTTAGAAAGATATAATTAAATAGATTCAAATATTTATGGTTTTACTGAAATCCGATTTATTTTGAATCCTGTACATTCATTCGAAATTTAAAATCGAATTTTCAAACTACCACGCCATTTCAGGCTCGTTTTTATAAGTAAAATAAATTTATACATTCTAATTTTGATAAAAATAAAATTTTAGTCATTATTATTTAAAATAATTCATTTTAAATATTCAAAATCCATTAAAATAGCTAAAATAAAATTTTTAAATTGGTTCTGAAAATCCGGGTTGTCACAATCTCCTCCACTTAAAATCTTTTCGTCCTTGAAAAGGAACGGAGCTGAAATTTGTTTAACTAACCAACTCAACTTTCATTCTGGCGTTCATTCTTCAACTTTTCAATTTCTAAGAAATTTCAAATTTTTCAAAAATTTGGCAAACACCCTAAATTTTCGAAAAATTTCGCCATAACCTCCTTTGTACGGGGAGACCTTTAAACCACAACTTGCCTCACAGGACCCTCATCAATCCAAAAGAAAAAGCCAATCGGCTCGTAAAATCATCAAACCCAAAAAAAAAAAATTAAACATGTACCTATTTGTCGGGCAGACAATTTTATTCCTCTTCTTAGTTTTCATGCTATGACCTCTTCACACACACACACACACACACACACACACACACACACACACACATATATATATATATATATATATATATATGTATCTATGTGTGTGTGTGTACATTTATGCAATTTATAATCAATTTTCAGTTCAGTTCAATATTTGATTCAATTTAGCTACATTTGCCTTTCACTTACATATTAGTTTCAATAATTTTATTAGTTAAACTAATAATCAAACAACACAACCAGCAATCAATTAGTTGATTAGTTTTTCAAACAAATACTTTTTTTTATATATTCAAAAACCATATTTTTGATGCCAATACAAAACAATATATCCTACCTAGTTTTGGATTTTACACCAGTCGATCGAAAATATATAGATATCTCACTTTCGAAACTCGAACATAGACACTAATGATGAAGCCTCATCATCAGAATCATCCCCGGGCGACTAGAGTGTGATTCTATATCCATCTAGTATATTTGAGACTTTGAATACACGTTAATTACGTGTATATTCAAAATCTTCATATACTTGACTGTCCAAATTCAATATAAAATAAATATTCGAATACGTATAATATGGTTTAAAATTTCAAAAATAAATTTATTTTTATAAATAATACTCCTCACACTCATTCTAGGATACTGCTGCTCCTATCTCTAATGAGCCATTCTTATTGGATATTACTAATCCAATCATTGATGAATTCTTTCGTTTGGATCTAATGTGTCTTGTTCTCGAGCTCCGTAAACCAAAGCTGTGATACCACGTTGAAACGACCCAAAATCTCCCTTACGGGAAAGCACAGATTGAGTCGAGAACACGACAAATCAGAACACAAACAGAAGAACATTTCATTGCTTATTACAACAATTTACATCAGAGTAAAAGAATATCACTACAACAGATTTACCTTTAAATGGCACGTGAAAAGCGCTATAATAGGTTACCATAGCATTAGTGACGACGCTATATAACAACATGTAATAATAGCCCAGTTATATCTTATAGCTCAAATCTAAACGCTATAGTTTTATATATTTTGTAATAACCCGGAAATTCTGAGCCAGTTTAAAATTTTTATTTTGGCAATTTTAGCGAATTTTGAATATTTAAAATAGATTATTTTAAATAATATCGACGAGAAAAATGTTTTGAATATAATTAGAATGTATATAGTTATATAGATCGTCGTTAGAATATAAATATTTATATATAATTATATATAGAATTGAAAATGGCGCGGTAGTTCGATAATTCGATTTCAAACTTCAATTGGACGTACCGGGTGCAAAATAATCCGGATTTGGCGAAACCAAAAACATTAGGATCTAATTGATAATATCTTTCCAATGAATCCGAAAAATCAAAATTTCGTAGTGGGAATCAAAAGATATGTCCAGTTGAAAATTCTGAATAGTCGCTATGGAATTCAGGCCCTTAAAAATGGGAATTTTTCAAACGACCTCGGATTTCGACGAAACGACTTTTGTTGGATCCGTGATGTCAAATTATTGCTAGATTCCAAATTTCATAATTTTTTGATTCAATATGTGAGCGTGGCAAAGGAAAACACGTTTGACCAGTTTTAGTTGATTTTAATCGACTGGAAAATGGCCATTTTTCCAACGCTCTCAGAATTCGACGAAACTAGTTTTGTTAGGACCGTATCGTCAATACGAAGCTAGAAAATATTTTTCTGGAATTTTTCTAGTTAGTATGTGACCCTAGTAAATTGAAATGCGCGTTCAAATTCAATATATAGAGTTATATGTTGATTTTAACGGAAACTGATCGAAACGATCGAATCAGCCTACGATACATATCCCATTGTGTTCGGAATGGGGGTAAAACGCTATAGACGACAGGCGGTGGGCCTCGTTTATAGGTCATATGAAAAAGTTCCTTTTTGAAATTAGATAATAAAATAAAAAGAGAAAGTCAAACCCTCTCTCTCTCTATTTCTTTTATCAGCCGACCCCCCCCCCCCCCCCCGGTTTATTTTCTTCGATCGATTTTTATATATTAAAAAAAAAGGGGGGGGATCGCGATCCCCCCCCCCAAGTTGGACGCCGCCGCCCGAGGTGGGGCGCCACCACCTGCTACTCCACCCTTTCTTCCTCCTCCCCGCGCCTACTTCTCCTTCCTCTCCATCTTCCCCTTACCCACATCGTTCGACACTCCCCCAACCTCACGCCGTCGCCCTCGCCGGCCTCACCACCAGCCGCCACTCCGATTCGAAGCCCCCCTTCATTGGAGATCGACGCCCCCCCAAGCACCCCCCTCCTCCGCCCAGACTCCCCCCCCCCCCACCGGCGTGATAAACAATGAAGAAGAAAAGGTAATTTTAAATAATTTATTTATTTATTTGTCTTTGTTTATTTAATGAAATTAGTTTATAAAATATATTATTATTAGTTTACAAAATCTATAATTTTTAGTTTATCAAAAATATGTTTTTTTCATAATATGAACATTAGATTTTCCATCGATTAAAAATGTGATTTTTAAGCGAGGAAAGGTTTGATTTTTAATCAAAGAAAAATCCGATTTTTATGATGTCTTCATTTAGGTAAAGATGCGATCTTTATAGGTTTATCAGCAAAGTAAAAAATTCGATTTTTCTATATTGTATAGCGAAGTAAAAATTCGATTTTTATATATTGAATAGCATAGTAAAAATTCGATTTTTATATATTGAATAGCATAGTAAAAATTCGATTTTTATATATTGAATAGCATAGTAAAAATTCGATTTTTATATATTGAAGAGGATAGTAAAAATTCGATTTTTATATATTGAACAACATAGTAAAAATTCGATTTTTATATATTGAATAGCATAGTAAAAATTCGATTTTTATATATTGAACAACATAGTAAAAATTTGATTTTTATATATTGAACAGCATAGTAAAAATTCGATTTTTATATATTGAACAGCATAGTAAAAATTCAATTTTTATATATTGAACAGCATAGTAAAAATTCGATTTTTATATACTGAATAGCATAATAAAAATTCGATTTTTATATATTGAATAGCAAAGTAAAAAATTCGATTTTTATATATTGAATAGCAAAGTAAAAATTCGATTTTTATATATTGAATATCGTAGTAAAAATTCGATTTTTATATATTGAATAGCGAAGTAAAAATTCGATTTTTACATATGTAGAGAATACGGGCAGTGAAGATGACAAAAAGGCGAGAACGATGAAGATTTCTATAAATGAAGTGTCGTGGAATTGGATAGCTTTCGATGAGAATTTCTCACCTTTCAACTTCTTTTTCTAGTTATATATATTTATACTAGGATGCAGACGGTGCTTAGCAGCACCCGACACCCGTCATCCACAGACCATGGATGGCTTGTTTGTTTAATTGTTTGGTGAAATGAAATTGATTTGATTGATGTATGAATGGCGTGGGCCTTCACTAGACCGAAGATAAGGCTAGGCCTCGTCCCGTTTCTAGTATCGTGCTGTTATGCCGCCAAAATTTTCTAAAATATATTAGAAAAATAAAAATATCATTTTATTTAATAAATGAACTGAACAGAATATTTTCATAGGTTGAATAAAATGTTTTATCGTTAAAAATGGAATTTTTAACGTGAAAGTGAATAAATAAATATTTATAAACAAATAGGCTGATTTGTTTATATACACTGATTTGACTGATATCGATTGGGTCGATAAATTTTACACATCGCCCAACTGCACAACTAAAATCTGTGTTTGATTGTTTGAAACCCCACATGGGTGTTGGGATGAAATTTGAAGTTCACTCATCCTGATTGATTAAATATGTCGATCGATTGATTGACAGGCTGTTATAAGCATTAGATATCTATATTTGATGCTTATACAGTGTAGTGCACCTTGGATGATGGTTGATTGTTTATCATTGCTATTATATACATGTGTTGTATGGAATCCATATAGTTAATGCTATATGGTAATTGATTGGGCCTCATTCCAATCGAGAAAATAAAGAATATTATAAAATAAAGGTTCATGTGTTGACTGTACTCATCCGTTGAGATTAGTCATGTGTTGAACGAAATATTTTAATAATAAAATTTATATCTTTATCACTATAAAGTAAAGGTTCATGTGTTGACTGTACTCATCCGTTGAGATTAGTCATGTGTTGAACGAAATATTTTAACAATAAAATTTATATCTTTATCACTATAAAGTAAAGGTTCATGTGTTGACTGTACTCATCCGTTGAGATTAGTCATGTGTTGAACGAAATATTTGAACTATAAAATTTATATCTTTATCACTATAAAGTAAAGGTTTATGTGTTGACTGTACTCATCCGTTGAGATTAGTCATGTGTTGAACGAAATATTTTAACAATAAAATTTATATCTTTATCACTATAAAGTAAAGGTTCATGTGTTGACTGTACTCATCCGTTGAGATTAGTCATGTGTTGAACGAAATATTTTAACAACAAAATTTATATCTTTATCATATATAGAATTAGAAATCAACTGGAAAATAGATGAGATGAGTGATCTCCTGGATATTAATCTGATGTTGGTTTCGGCCTTCGGGGTTAATATTCAGGGAATCGTTCTCTTACTAATTTACGGTTGGAGTATGATTTAATATCAAACGATAGATACCTTAATTTTCATAAAATATATTAGATAAAAAGTAGTCACACGTGGACAGTACTCATTCGTTGAGATTAGTCATGTGTTGACAAAAATATAGGTTCATTTGTTGAATGGAAGAACGAAGTTAGTGAAAAATATAAAGCCGTGTTGATTAGAGATGCGCCATTTTGATGCGAACGATATTTATATCGATTATATTCGTTTTTGAATTTGATTTGAATTTAATTTGAATAGAAGAGAAAATCAATTGAATTTGAATAGATTAGAAAATCAATTGAATTTGAATAGAATAGAAAATCAATTGAATTTGAATAGAATAGAAAATCAATTGAATTTGAATAGAATAGAAAATCAATTGAATTTGAATAGAAAAGAAAATCAATTAAATTTGAATAGAATAGAAAATGAATTTAATTCGAATTGAATTGAATAGATTACGAATTCGAATTGAATTGAATAGACAACGAATGCGAATTGAATTGAATAGACAACAAATTCGAATTGAATTGAATAGATAACGAATTCGAATTGAATAGATAACGAATTCGAATTGAATTGAATAGATAACGAATTCGAATGGAATTGAATGGATAACGAATTTGATTTGAATTGAATATATAATGAATTTGAATTGAATTGAATAGAAAACGAAGATGAATTGAATTTGAATTGAAAAATTCGAATCGAATTAAAATCGATTTGAATTGAAATCAAATAGAAATGAAAATAAAAAGGATTTATAATAGAAAATTATATTTTGATTTGAATTTGAAATAAAGGTTGAAATTGTTTTTGAAACGAATTCAAAACTGTTTATAAAATTCGTTTTAAATAGAAATCGATGAAATATATATTATATATGTTATATATAATATAATTGCCTGAATAGAACGCGCCGCACCGCGGTAGTTCGTGAATTTCGACCATTTATTTCAAACGGACAATACGGGAGATCCGACCGTCGGATTCTCCTTAAACCAGAACCATTGGGTTCGTATCGAAAAGATCTTTCTAACGAATATTAGAAATTTGAAATCTAACAGTTGGATTTGGAGATACGTCCAAATCAAATTTGGAAAGGGTCGCTGTAAGTGCAGTTCGATGGCCATTATTGGAGATCGACCGTACGGGCCTTGATAAAATTATTAAAAATATCAATAATTTGTGTAAAATCATAAGAAGTGATTTGGGAAAAATTGGGATGAAAAACTCTACATTTGAAAAGATAAAAATAGATTTTTATCAAAATGAACTAGTTTTGAACTGAAATTAAAACCCATTTATTTTTAAATAAATAAATTGGATTTGAAATGGGTTTAAATAGAATTGTTTCATGGGTTTATCGTGAACGGTGTTTTAAATAACACTAGTTCTTTAACTCGATAATAATTAGAATGTGATTTGGGTTTGTCGTGAACTGTGTTTTAAATGACACTAGTTCTTTAACCCAGTAAAAGAGTTTTATTGAATCTGCAATTAGATTGAAATGTGAATTGATAGTTTAAATTATCAACTTTGGCAAATGAGCGAGAATGGAGTACTACCAGTTTTGCTCCAAAGCGATAGTTAAATCTTTAATTAGATTTGAACGTGAAATGGTAATTAATTTTACCGATAACACCACGGTGTTAGATTTGGAGTATTACCAGTTTTGCTTCAAGGGATGAATAGGCTGGGATTGGGAAATAAAATAAATAATTACTTCGGTGTGGTTCGCTAATCTCGACTAGTTTAGAAAACCATAATTTGGTTTGAAATGACATCCAAAGGAAGATTAAAGGATAAATTTTAAAGAATTTATCTTGGATAAAATTAATGGGAAAGTTTCCCCTAGGAATGTGATTTTGTGAATAAAAGAATATTCTGGATTGGAATGAGGCATTCGTTGTGTTTGTGTAACATTTGTTTTTAATATGCGCGGGTTGTTCGGAAAGGCTGGGTTTATACCCATTCTGAATAACCGATTCGACGATATGTCGAAGATGAAGACGGTGGTCGAAGACCGGAAGTCTTCACATCGTTTGGATAATTACTGACGATCCTGATTGGGCTGTAAACCCAAGAGGATGGAAATAGTCGGTGGTCGTCCAGGCGTACATGGAGATCGATGGATATGCGAGGAAAGTGCCTCCGGTTTCGTTCAGACCCAGAACGAACTTGTAAATGGATTGTGTGTCTGACATTGGATTATGTATTGATTGATTTCTGTTAAATATATATATGTTTGGCGGCGGGGAATTTATTCTCTTGCTTAACGCCCTTCTCTGAGACGTACGAGCTTAGAGGTTATATATCGATAGATATCAATCGCATGGCATGAATTGCCTGTGTGGCATGCTGAGTTGCATGGATGAAGGCTTCTGTTGAAAAGCAAAGTCTTGTGGTTGATGATCAAAGCATGGCCTTTGTGGCGTAGCTTTGTGTATAGCGTGAATTCGCGAGCCTCACACCTCGGTATGAGTTAAAAACGGGATACGGACCGCTGGGAGAACATGACGTTTCTTTCTAGCTTTGGTGGTGTCAGTGACTTACCAGCCCTGACATTTATATACTTTTCACCTTTGTGGTTGTTGGAATGAGGCGCCTCGATTATTGGTCTGTAAGGACCGGGAAACGTGTGTTCAGGAATAACTAATCCTCAAACGTAATAGAGGACCGGCCCAGCCGAATCCGGGGTTGCCCAGAGTGTGTAGTCCCGAGGCATTTGCTAGAGTGTCTTGAGCGGAGAGGAGCTTGCCCCTTGCCTCGACTCATGACGGAAATCCAACTTCCAATACGTGTATTTCGGTTTTATTTGTAGAGCCTAGTATGTCGACATGATAGATGGTACCCATGCCGCCTAGGATTGATATTTATGATTGAAAATGTTTTGACACTATACACTTATAATAGTATCAAATGATTTGTTTTAAACGTACCAAGCATGTTTGGATGTTTTAACGGAAAACCCTATCCTCCGGCTTGCGTTGCATTGTGTGATGGGACCTGGGTCTTATAACAGCTTCATTTTTCTTTATTTAGCATTGCGCTGTTTGTTCTATGCACTGGTGTTCTTGGAGGAAACCCGTTCTGTATTATACGGCGTGGTCCCTTGATTTACCTAACTTTAAAACCAATATTAATAACTGTTTTAGTTCTCACACCAGTCACATGACTGACCTGGAGTTCATTGTTTTAACCTAAACTCTGGCTGCCCCTATTTTCCGCACGGGCAGCTAGTAGTTTTGGTTTTGCAGATTTATATTCACAGGATCCTGGTTTACAGCTGGAATGATATCCGGAAAGCTCTGTATTCGTATATCACCTTCAGTTGTGCTTTGTACTATTTTCCGCTGCTATATAATTTATTGTAATCTCTGATATTTATCGAATGTAATTTATTCATTTATACTCTGTATATTCTTGTATCTGATGGAATTGTTGTAATAACAATGAAATATTCTTCCGTCTGTGTTCTATTTTGTCGTGTTCTCAAAACGATCGGGGTTTCGAACGGTCTAGATCGGTTTAACGACTGATTCTGATCGAGCGAAATTCCCGGCCGTCACATTTGGTGTCAGAGCTTTGGTTTACAGAGCTCGAGAACAAGACACATTAGAACCATACGAAAGAATTCATCATATATTGGATTAGTAATATCCAATTAGAATGACTCGTTAGAGATAGGATCAGTAGTATCCTAGAACGAGTGTGAAGAGTATAATTTTCAAATGAAAACAATATTGTTTTGAAAATTTAAATCGCTTTATACGTACTTGATTATTTATTTATTTTGAATTTGGACAATCCAATATATAAAGATTTTGCATATACGCGTCATGAACGTATATTCGAAGTTTTAATATACTGGATAGATATAGAATCACATTCTAGACACCCGGAGATGGTTCTGATGATTGATCGATCATCATCAGAACTTATGTTCATGTTTTCGAAGGTGTGATATCTATATATTTCCATTAGACTGGTGTGAGAACCAAAACTTATATAGTTAGAACACATTGATGTGAATTGGCATCAAAAACAAGATTTTCTGTATATGTATCAAAATTATGAATTTGAAACGTTAATCCACTAATTGATTGATGTTTGTTTAGTTGTTTGATAATTTTGAACCATTTAGCCTAATTGAATCAAATATTGAATTATATTGAAAATTGGTCGCATTTGCTTGCATATACATATACTTACATTGAATAGGTCATAGCAAGGAGGCTAGAGCAGAGAATAAAATTTGTTTGCCCGACAAATAGGTACATGTTTACTATAATTTACTGTTTTGTTTGGGTGATGATGATTTTATGAGCCTATTGGATAGCCGCTTGGCTTTTTCTTTTTCTTTTTGAGATCAGAAGGCCTGTATGGAAATTTCGGGATTTTCCCGTGGCTCCCGGTGCAGGGGAGGTTATGGCGAAATTTTTCGAAAATTTAGGGTGTTAGCCAAATTTTTGAAAATTTGAAAATTCTCAGAAACTGAAAAGTTGGAGAATGGAAGCCGGATCGAACGTAGAGTTGATTAATCAAACCACTTTCGACTTTGTTCCTTTTCGGGGACGAAAAGTTTTAAGTGGGGGAGATTGTAATAACACGGAAATTCTGAGCCAGTTTAAAATTTTTATTTTGGCAATTTTAGCGAATTTTGAATATTTAAAATAGATTATTTTAAATAATATCGACGAGAAAAATGTTTTGAATATAATTAGAATGTATATAGTTATATAGATCGTCGTTAGAATATAAATATTTATATATAATTGTATATAGAATTGAAAATGGCGCGGTAGTTCGATAATTCGATTTCAAACTTCAATTGGACGTACCGGGTGCAAAACAATCCAGATTTTGGCAAAACCAAAAACATTAGGATCTAATTGATAATATCTTTACAATGAATCCGAAAAATCGAAATTTCATAGCGGGAATCAAAAGATATGTTTAGTTGAAAATTATGAATAGTCGCTATGGAATTCAGGCCCTTAAAAATGGGAATTTTGCAAACGACCTCGGATTTCGACGAAACAACTTTTATTGGATCCGTAATGTCAAATTATTGCTAGATTCCAAATTTCATAATTTTTCGATTCAATACGTGAGCGTGGCAAAGGAAAACGCGTTTGACCAGTTTTAGTTGATTTTAATCGACTGGAAAATGGCCATTTTTCCAACGATCTCAGAATTCGACGAAACTAGTTTTGTTAGGACCGTATTGTCAATACGAAGCTAGAAAATATTTTTCTGGAATTTTTCTAGTTAGTATGTGACCCCAGTAAATTGAAATGCGTGTTCAAATTCAATATATAGAGTTATATGTTGATTTTAACGGAAACTGATCGAAACGATCGAATCAGCCTACGATACATATCCCATTGTGTTCGGAATGGGGGTAAAACGCTATGGACGACAGGTGGTGGGCCTCGTTTAGAGGTCATATGAAAAAGTTGCTTTTTGAAATTAAATAATAAAATAAAAAGAGAAAGTCAAACCCTCTCTCTCTATCTTCCTTTTATCAGCCGACCCCCCCCTCCCCCCCCCCCCCTCCCCCCCGTTTATTTTCTTCAATCGATTTTTATAAATTAAAAAAAAGAGAAGGGGGGATCGCGATCCGCCCCCCCCCCCCCCCCCCCCCCAGTCGGACGCCGCCGCCCGAGGTGGTGCGCCACCACCTGCCACTCCACCCTTTCTTCCTCCTCCCCGCGCCTGCTTCTCCTTCCTCTCCATCTTCCCCCTACCCACATCGTTCGACGCTCCCCCAACCTCACGCCGTCGCCGGCCTCACCACCAGCCGCCACTCCGATTCGAAGCCCCCCTTCGTTGGAGATCGACGCCCCCTCAAGCACCCCCCTCCTCCGCCCAGACTCCCCCCCCCCCCCACCTGACGTGATAAACAATGAAGAAGAAAAGGTAATTTTAAATAATTTATTTATTTATTTGTCTTTGTTTATTTAATGAAATTAGTTTATAAAATATATTATTATTAGTTTACAAAATCTATAATTTTTAGTTTATCAAAAATATGTTTTTTTCATAATATGAACATTAGATTTTCCATCGATTAAAAATGTGATTTTTAAGCGATGAAATGTTTGATTTTTAATCAAAGAAAAATCCGATTTTTATGATGTCTTCATTTAGGTAAAGATGCGATCTTTATAGGTTTATCAGCAAAGTAAAAAATCGATTTTTCTATATTTTATAGCGAAGTAAAAATTCGATTTTTCTATATTTTATAGCGAAGTAAAAATTCGATTTTTATATACTGAATAGCATAGTAAAAATTCGATTTTTATATATTGAATAGCATAGTAAAAATTCGATTTTTATATATTGAATAGCATAGTAAAAATTCGATTTTTATATATTGAATAGCATAGTAAAAATTCGATTTTTATATATTGAACAACATAGTAAAAATTCGATTTTTATATATTGAACAGCATAGTAAAAATTCGATTTTTATATATTGAACAGCATAGTAAAAATTTGATTTTTATATATTGAACAGCATAGTAAAAATTCGATTTTTATATATTGAACAGCATAGTAAAAATTCGAATTTTATATATTGAACAGCATAGTAGCATAGTAAAAATTCGATTTTTATATATTGAATAGCATAGTAAAAATTCGATTATTATATATTGAATAGCAAAGTAAAAATTCGATTTTTATATATTGAATAGCGTAGTAAAAATTCGATTTTTACATATTGAATAGCGAAGTAAAATTTCGATTTTTACATATGTAGAGAATACGGGCAGTGAAGGTGACAAAAAGGCGAGAACGATGAAGATTTCTATAAATGAAGTGTCGTGGAATTGGATAGCTTTCGGTGAGAATTTCTCACCTTTCAACTTCTTTTTCTAGTTACATATATTTATACTAGGATGCAGACGGTGCTTAGCAGCACCCGACACCCGTCATCCACAGACCATGGATGGCTTGTTTGTTTAATTGTTTGGTGAAATGAAATTGATTTGATTGATGTGTGAATGGCGTGGGCCTTCACTAGACTGGGGATAAGGCTAGGCCTCGTCCCGTTTCTAGTATCGTGCTGTTATGCCGCCGAAATTTTCTAAAATATATTAGAAAAATAAAAATATCATTTTATTTAATAAATGAACTGAACAGAATATTTTCATAGGTTGAATAAAATTATTTATCGTTAAAAATGGAATTTTTAACGTGAAAGTGAATAAATAAATATTTATAAACAAATCGGCCGATTTGTTTATATATACTGATATCGATTGGGTCGATAAATTTTACACATCGCCCAACTGCACAACTAAAATCTGTGTTTGATTGTTTGAAACCCCACACGGGTGTTGGGATGAAATTTGAAGTTCACTCATCCTGATTGATTAAATATGTCGATCGATTGATTGACAGGCTGTTATAAGCGTTAGATATCTATATTTGATGCTTATACAGTGTAGTGCACCTTGGATGATGGTTGATTGTTTATCATTGCTATTATATACATGTGTTGTATGGAATCCATATAGTTAATGCTATATGGTAATTGATTAGGCCTCATTCCAATCGGGAAAATAAAGAATATTATAAAATAAAGGTTCATGTGTTGACTGTACTCATCCGTTGAGATTAGTCATGTGTTGAACGAAATATTTTAACAATAAAATTTATATCTTTATCACTATAAAGTAAAGGTTCATGTGTTGACTATACTCATCCTTTGAGATTAGTCATGTGTTGAACGAAATATTTTAACAATAAAATTTATATCTTTATCACTATAAAGTAAAGGTTCATGTGTTGACTGTACTCATCCGTTGAGATTAGTCATGTGTTGAACGAAATATTTTAACAATAAAATTTATATCTTTATCACTATAAAGTAAAGGTTCATGTGTTGACTGTACTCATCCGTTGAGATTAGTCATGTGTTAAACTAAATATTTTAACAATAAAATTTACATCTTTATCATATATAGAATTAGAAATCAACTGGAAAATAGATGAGATGAGTGGTATCCGGGATATTAATCTGATGTTGGTTTCGGCCTTCGGCGTTAATATTCAGGGAATCGTTCTCTTACTAATTTACGGTTGGAGTCTGATTTAATATCAAACGATAGATACCTTAATTTTCATAAAATATATTAGATAACAAAAATAGTCACACATGGACATTACTCATTCGTTGAGATTAGTCATGTGTTGACAAAAATATAGGTTCATTTGTTGAATGGAATAACGAACTTAGTGAAAAATATAAAGCCGTGTTGATTAGAGATGCGCCATTTTGACGCGAACGATATTTATATCGATTATATTCGTTTTTGAATTTGATTTGAATTGAATTTGAATAGAAAAGAAAATCAATTGAATTTGAATAGAATAGAAAATCAATTGAATTTGAATAGAATAGAAAATCAATTGAATTTGAATAGAATAGAAAATCAATTGAATTTGAATAGAATAGAAAATCAATTGAATTTGAATTGAATAGAAAACGAATTTAATTCGAATTGAATTGAATAGATAACGAATTCGAATTGAATTGAATAGACAACGAATTCGAATTGAATTGAATTGACAACGAATTCGAATTGAATTGAATAGATAACGAATACGAATGGAATTGAATGGATAACGAATTCGAATTGAATTGAATTGATAACGAATTCGAATGGAATTGAATGGATAACGAATTTGATTTGAATTGAATATATAACGAATTTGAATTGAATTGAATAGAAAACGAAGATGAATTGAATTTGAATTGAAAAATTCGAATCGAATTAAAATCGATTTGAATTGAAATCAAATAGAAATGAAAATAAAAAGGATTTATAATAGAAAATTCAATTTTGATTTGAATTTGAAATAAAGGTTGAAATTGTTTTTGAAACGAATTCAAAACTGTTTATAAAATTCGTTTTAAATAGAAATCGACGAAATATATATTATATATATAATATAATGGCCTGAATAGAACACGCCGCGCCGCGGCAGTTCGTGAATTTCGACCATTTATTTCAAACGGACATTACGGGAGATCCGACCGTCGGATTCTCCTAAAATCGGAACCGTTGGGTTCGTATCGAAAAGAGATTTCTAACGAATATTAGAAATTTGAAATCTAACGGTTGGATTTGGAGATACATCCAAATCAAATTTGGAAAGGGTCGCTGTAAGTGCAGTTCGATGGCCATTGTTGGAGATCGACCGTACGGGCCTTGATAAAATTATTAAAAATATCAATAATTTGTGTAAAATCATAAGGAGTGATTTGGGAAAAATTTGGATGAAAAACTCCACATTTGAAAAGATAAAAATAGATTTTTATCAAAATGAACTAGTTTTGAACTGAAATTAAAACCCATTTATTTTTAAATAAATAAATTGGATTTGAAATGGGTTTAAATAGAACTGATTCATGGATTATCGTGAACGGTGTTTAAAATAACACTAGTTCTTTAACTCGATAATAATTAGAATGTGATTTGGGTTTGTCGTGAACTGTGTTTTAAATGACACTAGTTCTTTAACCCAGTAAAAGGAGTTTTATTGAATCTGCAATTAGATTGAAATGTGAATTGATAATTTAAATTATCAACTTTGGCAAATGAGCGAGAATGGAGTACTACCAGTTTTGCTCCAAAGCGATAGTTAAATCTTTAATTAGATTTGAACGTGAAATGGTAATTAATTTTACCGATAACACCACGGTGTTAGATTTGGAGTATTACTAGTTTTGCTTCATGGGATGAATAGGTTGGGATTGGGAAATAAAATAAATAATTTCTTCGGTGTGGTTCGCTAATCTCGACTAGTTTAGAAAACCATAATTTGGTTTGAAATGACATCCAAAGGAAGATTAAAGGATAAATTTTAAAGAATTTATCTTGGATAAAATTAATGGGAACCTTTCCCCTAGGAATGTGATTTTGTGAATAAAAGAATATTCTGGATTGGAATGAGGTGTTCGTTGTGTTTGTGTAACATTTGTTTTTAATATGCGCGGGTTGTTCGGAAAGGCCGGGTTTATACCCATTCTGAATAACCGATTCGACGATATGTCGAAGATGAAGACGGTGGTCGAAGACCAGAAGTCTTCACATCGTTTGGATAATTACTGGCGATCCTGATTGGGTTGTACACCCAAGAGGATGGAAATAGTCGGTGGTCGTCCAGACGTACTTGGAGATCGATGGATATGCGAGGAAAGTGCCTCCGGTTTCGTTCAGACCCAAATCGAACTTATAAATGGATTGTATGTCTGACATTGGATTTTATTCTGCGTTGATTGATTTCTGTTAAATATATATCTGTTTGGCGGCGGAGAATTTATTCTCTTGCTTAACGCCATTCTCTGAGATGTACGAGCTTAGAGGTTATATATCGATAGATATCAATCGCATGGCATGAATTGCCTGTGTGGCATGCTGAGTTGCATGGATCAAGGCTTTTGCTGAAAAGCAAAGTCTTGTGGTTGATGATCAAATCACGGCCTTTGTGGCATAGCTTTGTGTATAGCATGAATTCGCGAGCCTCACACCTCGGTATGAGTTAAAAACGGGATACGGACCGCTGGGAGAACATGACGTTTCTTTCTAGCTTTGGTGGTGTTAGTGACTTACCAGCACTGACATTTATATACTTTTCACTTTTGTGGTTGTTGGAATGAGGCGCCTCGATTATAGGTCTGTAAGGACCGGGAAACGTGTGTTCAGGAATAACTAATCCTCAAATGTAAGAGAGGACCGGCCCAGCCGAATCTGGGGTTGCCCTGAGGGTGTAGTCCCGAGGCATTTGCTAGAGTGTCTCGAAGTGGAGAGGAGCTTGCCCCTTGCCTCGACTCATGACGGAAATCCAACTTCCAATACGTGTATTTCGGTTTTATTTGTAGAGCCTAGTATGGCGACATGATAGATGGTACCCATGCCGCCTAGGATTGATATTTATGATTGAAAATGTTTTGACACTATACACTTATAATAGTATCAAATGATTTGTTTTAAATGTACCAAGCATGTTTGGCTGTTATAAGGGAAAACCCTATCCTCCGGCTTGCGTTGCATTGTGTGATGGGACCTGGGTCTTATAACAGCTTCATTTTTCTTTATTTAACATTGCGCTGTTTGTTCTATGCACTGATATTCTTGGGAGGAAACCCGTTCCGTATTATACGGCGTGGTCCCTTGATTTACCTAACTTTAAAACCAATATTAATAATTGTTTTAGTTCTCACACCAGTCACATGACGGACCTGGAGTTTATTGTTTTAACCTAAACTCTGGGTGCCCCTATTTTCCGCACGGGCGGCTAGTAGTTTTTGTTTTGCAGATTTATATTCACAGGATCCTAGTTTACAGCTGGAATGATATCCGGAAAGCTCTGTATTCGTATATCACCTTCAGTTGTGCTTTGTATTATTTTCCGCTGCTATATAATTTATTGTAATCTCTGATATTTATCGAATGTAATTTATTCATTTATACTCTGTATATTCTTGTATCTGATGGAATTATTGTAATAACAATGAAATATTCTTCCGTCTGTGTTCTATTTTGTCGTGTTCTCAAAATGATCAGGGTTTCAAACGGTCTAGATCGGTTTAACGACTGATTCGGATCGAGCGAAATTCTCGGCCGTCACATATTTTATAGCGCACATTCACTAGCATGAAATGTTTTACATAGCGTTCAGACCTTGCAATTATATTTGCTTACTAAAATCTCAGCTTATTTTTTTATAGCGTTATCAATAATTTCATAGCACATATTCATTGCTATGAAAAAAATTTTCCATTTTGTTTTTTAAAAAAATCCCACTATAATTGAATTCCCCAATTATATATAGCGTTCAGACCTTACTATGTTAAATACTCACTTTTTTTATAGCATTATCACTGTTTTCATAGCTCACATTCAATGATATGAAAATTTTTCCACACGGTTTACATTTTATATAGCATTTCACATTTTGATTCCATAAGAGGAGTTTCCCGCTATAAATATTTATAGTTTATATAGCGTTTTCAATGTTTTCATAGCACACATTCAATGATATAAAAAAAATCCACACTAATTAATTTTTTACATAGCATTTCACATTTTATTTTCATAGGTGCACTTTTCCGCTATTAATAGTTCTAATATATAACACATTTCAATTATGATCTTTATATAGCAGATCTCTTATTTAATTTATGCACAGTTCAAACAATTAAGCAGTAAATTCACAAGACAAAACTGTCAAAAAATTAATATCAAAAGCATATTTAATTTTAATTACAAAGTCTTAGTTATTAAGTCTACTAATAAATAGAGAAATAAGTCAACATAAATAATGTTCAAATATCGTTTCAAGACAAGGTTATATGAAAAATCACTTAGTCTTCAACTTGTAAACTCATCCAACTTCTAGAACCTGCAATTCACAAGCAAAAGTCACATTCTTATAACCCAAAAAAAAGCAAGAAACACAGTTAAAATGCAAAAGTGAAAGTGTTAGATATCATCTCAAATAGTTCATAACAAACAGAAATGTTTTTATCTTATTGAACTATTTATCAGTTTGATTAATGTATACAAGTTCTAATTATCATGGCGGGAATACGCATTTCAAATGAACGGTGTACTAATTGCTTCCGTTCACTCAGCAATTAAAATAACTTGTACATGGATATCACCAGACTGAAATTTGAATGTGAATTATAATATGAATGTGAATTAGTGTGAATTTTGAAATCTCTAACTGTTTCACAAACCTGAGATGTAGTTAAAAATTAATCATTATTGCTTACATTGACATGGTAAAGTTAACCAGGGTAGCCTATCTTAAATCTAGAACAGATTTAATATTTAATCCTTGTAAGCATTAGAAAAAAAGCGACAAATGATGTAAATTTATTAGGACATGACAAATTTATTGATATGCACATGATAACTTTTCAACTTGGTTATTCAGCTTTTCTTACCTCAGGTATGATTTATATACGATGAGCGAACTAATAGTGCTTTTGTTAAATCTGGCCTAAATTGTTTTTTCCATATGTTTATTTCTGTTTTTCAGGGATTTTCATTTTGGATATGCTGGCACATTATACTGCACGATTAAGAAGGTAGCTGTTACAGTATACCTGAAATATCACATTGCAACTTGGTCAGTTCTTTTGTTGCCGATACCAAGAATACACCTGAAATATCATGCAAGCAATAAGGTTTAAAAAGCTAAATTACTATTATGTATGACAGTGTAATAGGAAAATATAGGAAATTCAAACTGATAACATCACTTTGCACCATTACATCCAAAATTCAATCACAAACCAATTACAACCAAATCCAATAATCAACATCCCCATTGTAACAAGTCCACAACAACATCGTGTGCTCATTTGTGAGAACAGACCAAACAAATTTTGTTTATAATTTGAATACACATTTCATCTTTATTAGTGGCAGATAAAAATTGAACCAGCAGGAGTTTGTTATGTTCATAATTTTGTTTATAATTTGTGTTAATCCCATCACACGCTATGTTCAGGTCATTTGATAGAGTTAGTTTTGAATTAACCGCTTTTGATCGCTAACAAAAGAACAATTCAAATGGGAACTTACAATCAGGTGAGTGAAAAAAGAGGGTTCTGTATTATGTAAAAAGGAAACAGAAAAAGGAAAAAGGAAACAAAAAAGGAAAAAGAAAACGGGAAAAAATATTTTTGAACTGACGGCTTTTAACTATTAACCATGTTTAATATCTATGCAAAACTCTGCTAGTTAGCAATCTAAAAGAAAAGAATGATTACCTTTGCCAAACTCATTCTCCAAATTATCAATTAGCCCAGAGCTTTAGCCTTGCCAATCATTGCAGGCATCTCCTTTTTCAACTGGCCTATAATATAAGCATGAATTTTTGCTGCTCTTGCACCCTTCACAAATTCATTTATCTGTGGAGAAAATCAATGTTTTCAGCCATAGGTCATGGGAAGAAATGATATATAGATAAAATCAAAGTTCTTAGCCTAATGTTATGGGCAAAAACTAACGATACAACGATCACAGACTTTCTTCAGTATGTCTTTCAGGTCAGAAAAAAGATCATCTTATTCTTTCTCAAAGGGATCTTGTCCAATTGCACCAACCATATTTCTCAAAGGGATCTTGTCCAAAAGAGAACAACAGAGTGATTCAAAATAATGCTAAGCAAATAAAATGAGGATTGTAGAAGTGCATATGCACTGCATGAAGCAAAAAAAAGGTAACAAAATGCAAAGGAGTGGCCAACCAAAATAATGCTACATACCGTTTTTTCAAAGCAAGCATAAGGAAAAGTAATACAAGGGAATCATGGTCAAATGCACGAACATGTTCAATTTCCCAAGCTATAGGCAACGCATTCATGGAGACATGATTATACAAAGCTTGTAATTTAAACTAGGCACAAGCTGACTAAGTTGCGCAATTCCCTAGGGAAAAGATCTTGCCATATGTTTACTTTTCAATGCTGGAATGGGGTTGTCAACGGGTATCCGAAAAATCCGATATCCGTCTGCATCCGTATCCGAAAATACGAAATATATCCGTTATCCGTTATCCGAGATGCGGATACGGATATCCGATATCCGAAAATCATTCCGGATACGAATATGGTTATAGTGGTATCCGTATCCGAAAAATATCCGTCCGATTTTCTGATACGTGTATGTATGTGTATATATTATATAATTTTTAATTTATATTTAAGATTAAATTAATATATAAGTTTCCTCAAAATAGCTAACCTAAACTCAACTATTTAATTATAAAGGAATGTTGTATTTTGTATTATGCAACATTTTAAATCATGTACTCATTTTATTTTGTGGTATGGTTATAATCAAAACATAATTGTGTATGTGCTTCTATGATTTATGTTTTGTTTTATTTTAGTCTTAGGGTTGTGTGTTTCATATTTTGAACACTTTATCTCTTAAAATATTTGTTGTAAGAAATTTATTTGATTCATGTCATGCTTGTAATTTTTAATTAGATGTATTCACATTTTCAAAAAAAAAATTTATAAGTCAATTTTGTATGTGAGTGATATACTTGAAAACTTTTATTGTTTTATTTTCGGATATTTTCGGATAACTACATCAAATGTACAGTTTTAAGTTTGGATACGGATATTTCGGATATGAGTCAAAAAAGGGATATGGACCGTAGGGAGTGCACACATTTCTTTCTAGCTATGAGTAGTCAAAAATGGGATATGGACCGGGAAACGTGTGTTCAGGCATAATTAATCCACTACCGTTAGGTGGGGACCGGCCCTACCGCATCCAAGGGTTGCCCATAGGTGTGATCCTGAGGCATTTGCTAGAGTGTCTCGGATCGGAGAGGACAATCCCTAGCCTCGATTTCATGATGGAAAACCAATTTCCAATACGACACCATGCGGTTTTGATTGTAGAACTAGTATGGCGACATGATATATGGTACCCATGCCATCTACGATTGATACATTATGATTGAAATGTTTTTGAAACATATACACACTAATATTAAATTTGTTTTTATCGTATCAAGCATCTTTTGACCATTATAAGGTAAAACCCTATCCTCCGGTTTGCGTTGCATTGTGTAATGGGACTTGGGTCTTATAATGGTTTCATTTTTCTAAAAAAGCATTGCATTGTTTAACGATTTACTTTATTTATGCACTGGCAATCCAATGAGTAAACCTGTTCCGCGTTAGCGGCGTGGTCTTGTGATTATCCTTATTATTAGATTAGTTAAGTTAGATTTCTCATATCAGTCCCATGACTGACCTGTAGTTTGTTTCACTGGCAAACTATGGGTGCCCATATTTTCCACACGGGCAGTCAAGCAGCTTTTTGCAGATATTTATCTCTTTAGCAGGATCCTGGATCGAAGCTTAAAGCTGTGTCTAGAGCATTGATAGTCTTCTGATGTATCAGTTTATTATTTCTGCTGCAATGTTTTATATTCATTGTAAATTTAGCTTTCGCTGTATTTTTATTTTTCAATGTACTCTGATATTCTGTACTCCGATATTATATTATCATGAGGTAATAAAAGTATGTTGTTACTGTTCTAATGTATTGTATTCCCAAAGTTAAAGTATGCGGAAATTAAACGGTCTTGGTCGATTTTGCGATCGATTAAGGTCGGTCAAAATCCGTGTTGTTACAGGACTATAAAAACCCGAAAATTCCCGCCCTTTGAATCGACCATAAACCACACAGGTCTGACCCAAAGGTTGGAAATCTTCGAATACTTTAACTTTGGGAATACGATACATTAGAACAAATAACAGCAGACTTTTATTACATCAGGATAATGTTACATCAGAGTACAGAATATCATAGTACATCGAAATTAAATTACAGCGGAAGATAAATTTTACATTAAAAATACAGTACACAGCAAAAGACTTTCTATGCTCTTGACACAACTTTAAGCTTCAATCCAGAATCCTACTAAAAGATATATATCTGCAAAACAAGCTACTCGACTGCCCATGTGAAAAAAAATATGTGCACCCGAGTTTGCCAGTGAAACAAACTACAGGTCAGTCATGGGACGGTATGAGAAATCTGACTTAACTTATCTAATAATAAGGCTAATCACAGGACCACGCTGCTAACGCGGAATAGGTTTACTCCATCGGATTTGCCAGTGCATAGAATAAAGTAAATCGTTAAACAACGCAATGCTTTTTAGAAGAATGAAACCATTATAAGACTCAAGTCCCATCACACAATGCAACACAAACCGGAGGATAGAGTTTTACCTTTTAATGGTCAAAAGATGCTTGATACGATAAAAATGGATTTTCTAGTATTATTAGTGTATGTATGTGTTCAAAAACAATTTCAATCATAATGTATCAATCATAGACGGCATGGGTACCATATATCATGTCGCCATACTAGTTCTACAATCAAAACCGCATGGTGTCGTATTGGAAATTGGTTTTCCATTATGAAATCGAGACTAGGGATCATCCTCTCCGATTCGAGACACTCTAGCAAATTCCTCAGGATCACACCTATGGGGCAACCCTTGGAGCGGTAGGGCCGGTCCCCACCTAACGGTAGTGGATTAGTTATGCCTGAACACACGTTTCCCGATTCCTTTGAGCCTCCATATGGCCACTAAAAACCTATAAATCCGAGGTACCTCAACCCATCATCCACATAAGTAAAATGCCAGCCAGTTTAAGCACTGACACTACTCCTAGCTAGAAAGAAACGTGTGCACTCCCTACGGTCCATATCCCGTTTTGACTCATACCGGGGTGTGAGGCTCGCGAAGTCACGCTATACACAAAGATACGCCTAAACAGGCTATGCTTTGATCATCAACCACAAGGCTCTGCTTTTCAACAAAAGCCTTGATCCAAGCATCTTAGCATGCCACATTGTCAATCCATACCATACCATTGATTCCTACCAATATATAACCTCTAAGCTCGTACGTCTCAGAGAAGGGTGTTAAACACCAAACATATATATATTTAGCAGAGATCAACGAATATCGTATAAAGGAATACAACGTCAGACATACAATCCATTTACAAGTTCGTTCTGGGTCTGAACGAAACCAGAGTCGCCTTATCTCCCCCCCCCCCCATATGTCCAATACAGAGGTGAGGTGCTCGCATATCCGACAATCAACAAGTACGGCCGAACGGCTACCACTGAAGCCCTTTCAAAGTAGCTACTCCCATCATGGGTCTCAGTAGCAACACATCCATTCGATGTGAAGATCGTCGGTCTTCAATCATCATCTTCAACTCTTCGACTTAGATCGACGTATGATCATTTGAAATGAGATTGAACTCGGACTTTTCAAATGATCCTCGCATATATATATATATATATATATATATTACAATCATTCCATATTGTTAGTAGGATTTAATAACGATTTATCGCTATGAAAATAACTAATTTCATTTAACGATGCTTCGGGTCGATCGGTGGCCCTGGCGCTATTTTCAATCAAACTTGATTTACACTTATCTTGAAATCTAACCGTTGGATTTTAACAAAGTTTATATCGTCGGAAGGATCTCCCCAAAGTGGTCCTAACGGTTCTAGTTTTGGGAAAATCCGACAGTCGGATCTTTCGGTATAATCTTTTGAAGTTACGATTTCAAATCGCGAACTGTAGCAGCGCGATTCGTTATATTTTAATATATTTCAACATCTATTTCTTTTATATATATGAAATGATATATTACATCAAAATGCAATTTTCCTTTTCTTTTGTTATTACATTAAAATGTAATCTTTAATCATTTTTGTATTACAATTGAAACAAAAATGTAATTTCTTTATTTATTGCACAAAGTATATTCTTTTACTTCAATACAATACTACATTAAAAAAATCTCTTATTTCAACATATATTTACATTGAAAATGTAACTTTCTATTTCAATGTTCATTTACATTGGAAATATAACCTTTCATTTCAATATATTATTATATTGAAAATGTAACTTTTATTTCATCCTTTATTTACATATAAAATGTAAATTTCTATTTAATCTTTCATTTACATATAGAATGTAAATTTCTATTAAACCCTTTTATTTACATAGAAAATGTAAATTCCTTTATTTCCTTTATTTACATTGAAAAATGTAAATTCTTTAATTCCCTTGGTATACATTGAAAAATGTAAATTCTTTTATTTCTACTCTTTTTATTGTCCCTAGAATGACAATAAAAATACTTCTTTTAATTCTAATCTTTTATTGAATATAAAATATCAATAAAAACGTCGCCTTACATTTATTCTTTTCATTTGCATAAAAAGTTAAATAAAAATGAAACCTTTTAATTTCAATCTTTTTATTGTCTCTATTTGACAATAAAAATATAACATTAAATTCTACCCTTTTGATTACATCTAAAATGTGAATTTAAAATACCTTTTTTTAATCTAATCTTTTTATTTACACCTAGAATGTAAATAAAAATGTTACTTTAATTCTATTCTTTATTTACATCTAAGTATGCAAATAAAAATGTACTTTCTAATTCATGTTTTAATATAGATATAAAATGCAAGTAAATATTTCACTTTTTAATCCGTGATTCTGCTTAAATCTAAAATGTAAATATGAATTTACCTTTTTAATTCACGGTCCTATTTACATCTAGAATGTAAATATAAATTTCACTTTTGATTTCTATGTTTTTACTTACATCTAAAATGTAAATAAAAATGCACTTTTTAATTCAAGTTTTTATCCACATCTAAAGTGTGAATAAAAATGTACTTTTTCAATACTGGTTTTTATTCACCTCTAAAAGGTGAATAAAAATGTACTTTATATTTTCATGTTTTTATTTGCAACTAATTTGCAAATAAAAATGTACTTCTTTTTCTAATCATGTTCACAAATACAAAATGTGTTTTTCCCTATTCATGTTTTTATTTGCAAATAATTTGCCAATAAAAATATAATCCTTTTCTATATATTCCTCATATTACATAAAAATGTGTTTTTAATGTAAAACATGATTTCATAATAAAACATGAATCTTTATCTGTTCTAACATTACATTAAAAATATATGATCTTTTATTCTCAAAAGACAAAAACACTAAAAATGTACTTTTTATTCTCAAAAGAGAATAACGCTAAAAATGTTCTTTTTATTACATTATAAAAACATGTAATCTTCTTCTTTTCTAAATATGATCATTTTTCTAGTTTCTACTTTACATTAAAAATGAGAACTTTAATGTTAACATTTCTATATTTTCAGTATGATCATTTTTTATATTTCTATTACATTATAAAAATGTAGCTTTTCTACTCTTTGATTACATTTAAATAAAAATGTAAACTTTTTCCTTTTTGATTACATTAAATAAAAATGTAAACTTTTTCCTTTTATGCAACATTTTAAACTAAAAATTTTTCCTTACTTATGTAACATTTTCGAACTAAAATGTTACTTCTTTCTAATTTCACTTTTTATAATAAGGTGTTATTTAAATCTAATGTCACATTTTATAGCAAAGTGTTATGAAAATGTTATCTCTTTTTCTAATATCACCTTTCACAAAAAAAAATGTAATCTTCAATTCTAACATCACATAAAATAATGTTTTATATGTAAATATTTTCCTATGAGTTCTAATGTCAAATAAATAAATATTTATTTGTACCCAATTTTAAATAACAAATAAATGGTTATTTATTGTAATCAATTTTCTATGTACTATCATGACATATAAAAGTAAATTTTATATATTCACAATTTTTTTTTTCTGAATTCTAATGGCATTCTAATTTAATGACCTTCTACTTTAATACCATTCTAACTTAATCCTATTCTAATCTAATGACATTCTAATGTCTCATTTTACACAAAATGTAATTTCTATTCTAATGTCATATTTTACATTAACATTTCTAGTGACAAAAGAGAATTCTAATTCACATGGCATTATTCTAACAAAATGATCCTTTTATCCAAATATTACATAAAAATGATATTTTTATATTACAAATCGAACATAAAAATGGTATTTTTATATTTGGTAATTCTAACATCTCAAAAATGACATTTATTTTGTCGCTTCTAGTTTCAACAAAAATGACTATTTTATATTATTGACTCTAATCTCAACAAAATGGTTATTTTGTTTTTCATTTTTTTATATTCAACAAAATGAGTATTTTGTTTTTCACTGTTTTCTAATTAACAAAACGAATCATTTGTTTTTCACTGTTTTCTAATTAACAAAATGAATCATTTGTTTTTCGTATCAACAAAATATGACAATTTGGTTTTGTCAATTCTAAATTAACAAAATATGACAACTTGGTTTTGTCACAAATTTGATAATTAAAAATAATGGTTTTTGTTTAACCATTTTTCCTATTTACCCAAACGTATGATTTTGGTGTCAACACAATTATCCATTTTCAACAAATCCACATCACATAACATTCACAAATCAAATCAAGTATGGAAGTCACAGAATAATACAACATACGAGTAATTACCACATTTAGGATTAACAATTTTTAATACAATAATACAAATAAAAAAATGATTTCTTACCTCGTTTCAGATTCAGATCTAGAATTCAAAAGGTTCAGAATCTATTCTAGGCGGTTCCATAAAGTAGAGTTTTCTGTCACGAGCGCAAAGCCTTTCGCTTCATTGAATTCACCATTGCCGATTCGCCTATGGCCTCAGCGCCTTAGAGCACGAGATTCTCTCAACCCGCTCATCATAATTCGATCATGACCGTTGATGTTGGAGGTCATGTCATGCTCTTCGATTTTTTTTTAAGTTGATGATTTCTTTGAGTAAATTTGGAGAGAAAAGAAAAAGGAGACAGGAAGAGTGTAGCCATAGTTTTATGAAACGGTTGCTGCTTTATTTATGAAATTAAGGTTAAGAAAATGAAAGGATATTATATAGTGGAGGAAGAAGGAAAATATAATATATAGCACAGTGAGAGTAAAACGTATAGATGAGTAAGAAAAGAAAGGAAAGTCTTTAAATTGATGAATTAAGTTTGGCATAGATTATGTAGCCAATAAATGCAAAAATGAATTCAAAAAAGGTTTCGTTGTTTCCTAATCCACTAAAGTATATGACAACCTTTCTTTAGACTTAAATTTATTACCTGGTTTTCATAAGTACTGAATTCCATGAAGCATTTATTTGTGTATATATATATATCAATCCTATTTCTATCTCCAAAAAGTGTCATATATGATGTAAATCTATTTGTATCAAAAAGAAGTAAGTACAAAATATATATATATATATATATATATATATATATATATCTGTGTGTGTGTATATATATATATATTGCACATGGTTAATATGCAATTTTTCTCTCCTTTTTATAATATTTGTTGTTTAAAAATTCAAAAGAAAATTATACAGGAAAAGGGATAACAAAAATAAATTAATGCATGATTTATTGTCCGATGATGACATATAGAAAGTTGTGATGACCTTTTAAATTTCAAAATTCATAACAATAAATATCATAATATAGGCAACATATTCAATTGGATTAATAAGAATAAAACAGAGAAAAGAACGAAAATAAAAGGGATTAGAGATAAGATCATTAATTGTGGATCTAAACATTAAATCATGCATGATAATATTACAAATGTTTGAATTCTTCCTACATAAAATGTTTTTTTTTAAAAGGTACGTCAGATTGAAAAGGTGAAAGGTAATTAACGCCATGCATTTAAAGTGTATGAAACGTTCTAGCTAATGCATAAAAAAAACACAAAAATAAATAACGTGAGTGAGACAATAAATGTGCATGCAACATTTTTATTATTATTATATAGAAACGTGGCTTGCATTTGTTTTGGACATGGACTGCCTGCATGTATTACAAATGATACTATAAATGATATATGTCTATATGCTTCCCACTAAACAAATGAAAAGATTGTTTTGCTTTCTTTATGTAAACGTGACAAGTAATTTACTCATTAATTCAAATTAAATGTGAGCATTAATTTGCACCAAGCATATACAACATGTTTTGCTTTTATTCATAATAGACACAAAATATGAAAGTTTAGAAAAGAACGAATGTGTTGATATTATAAAAGAAAAAGGTGGCTAAAATAATGAGGCATTTAAAATTAGTGCAGATGCATGAGAATGTATTAATTTATTACTATATATGAGAGGGTTTCTTAAGAATTAATGAAGAAATGAGAAGATAAATAAAGACAATATAATGTAATCGTAAATAATAAATATTTATTCCAAACTACAATTGTACATACACGTAAGCTTGGACTGTTACTAATGACTTGGTTAAATCGTGATTTATAACCGGTAACTCTTTCATGTGCATTAAGTTTGCCTATTATGAAATCTTTAGTCATTATTACTTAAAATAAAATATTTTAAATATTAAAATGTGATGAACCCAAACTTCCACGGAATGAAAGTAAGGAATAATCATTTGGAATACAACATAAATAAAATAATACAGATCACAAATACAACATAGTATAGGAAATTCATAGAGTAACAACATCATAGCAGCGGAAATATAATGTCATCAACCACAGAAAATCCACAGTCGCAGAATTCTAAATTATTACATCAAGTTGCAGACAAAGAAATAAGTTCCAACTCCAACTTAAACAACGTGAAATGAAACAAGTTTGATGTCTGGAATTAAAAAAAGAAAATTGCAATAGTAGCAAATAATAGATGTCTTCAAGCTCCAAGTCATTACCTCTCCACGAAAGTGAATCCAAGAAAGATAATAAGCAGCTCCAAAGAAAAGACTCCAAGCAACGAATGAACCTGTTTACTTGGCTGGCCATGCAGAAAGGAGGGCACCCGAGTTTGCAAAAAGGTGGAAACAAACAACGGGTCAGTCGTGGGACTGGTGTGAGAATTCTTAACTAATTAATCACTATTAATAAGGCAAATCCAAAGACCATGCCGCTAACGCGGAACGGGTTTACTCTATTGGATTGCCGTGCATAATTTAAAGTGTCAAAACAAATAATAAGTAAATCGTAAAACAACGCTATGCTTTTGAGAAAAATGAAATCACCATAAGACCCAGGTCCCATCACACAATCCAACACAAACCAGAGGATAGGGTTTTACCTTATGGTGATTAAACATGCTAAATACGGCAAATACGAGTTTAATATTATTATTAGTATATACCAAAACATTTCAAAATAAATGTATCAATCCTAGGACACATAGATACCATAATACTATGCTTCCATACTAGTAATACAATCAAATTCGTAGGTTCGTATTGGAAGTTTGGATTTCCATCATGAGTCAAGGCTAGGGAGGAGCTCCTTACCGATACGGGACACTCTAGCTAATGTCTCAGGATCCCCCGCAATGAACCCTTGGATAGCTGCAGGGTCAGTCCACACATACAGCTTCATGGATTGGCAATTCCTGAACACACGTTTCCCGATCCTATAGGACCTATCATCCGAGGCGCCTCATTCCATCATCCACATAAGTAAAATGTCGGGCCGTGTTAAAGCCCAATCACCACTTCTAGCTAGAAAGAAACGTGCTGCTGTCCCTGCGTTCCCTTCTCCCGTTTTAGACTCCGCCGGTGTGTGAGGCTCGGAAGTCACGCTATGCACAAAGCTATGCCTAAACAGGCTATTCTTTGATCATCCCACAAGGCCTGTTTTCAACAAAGCCTTGATCATATGCATCTTAATATGCCACATCGTCACTCCATATCGCACTACCAATCCTTTGTCGAAATATATGAAAGGGTGTTAAGTAAGAGAATAAATTCTCCGCCACCAAACATCCATACATTCGACAGAAGATTAATAACAAGATATTTAATGGAGTACGATGTTAGACACACAATCCATTTATTAGCTTATGCTCTGGGTCTGAGCGAAAACCAAACCTGTGAAATCAACACGCACGTTTGGGCAATGACCATGACCCTTGAATTGGGAGCAAGTCAAATCAGGGCCTCGATCATTGTCCATTTGAGGGAAGATTTTCGGTCTTCATATGCCATTTTCATACTTCAATTAACGTCATTTAATTATTTGGAATGAGAGAACTCGGACTTTCCAAATAATCCTCGTATATCTATATATTTTTAAAATTCTTCATATTTGCTGATATCATTTTATAATGATTACTTCTTATTTTAATTATTTAAAATAATTAAATTTTTATATAACGACGCCTTAAGTCAATGGGCGACTATAGCGCTGCATTCAACCAATTTTTATTTTTACATTTCTCAGAATCTAACCGTTGGATCTTAATGCCATATATATCGTTCGAAAGATTTTCCCAAGACGGTCCTAACGGTTTCAGTTTCAAGGAGATCCGACGGTCGGATCTTCTTGTATAGTCGTTTAAAAGTACGATTTCAAAACGCGAATTACCACGCTCCATTCGTTCAATTTTAATTTTAATTATATATATAAATATAATCATTTAATCGTGATAACGTCGTTTGATTTAAACAACGCTCTAACAACTACCGATCCTTATTAAATTTTAATTCATCTGAAAATGAAGATAATATTACCGCATCCTGAATTCATTCTTTACTTACATTAAAATGTGAATTCCATTCTTTTCATTTACATAAAAAAATGTAAATTTAATTCCTATGTAAATTCCTACTTTCTATTTACATGTAAAAATGTAAATTTTGATACATTGCAAAATCCTACTTTTAAATTACATGCAAAAATGTAAATTTCAACCTCAACGTACTTTCTCATCTTATTTACATAATAAAAATGTAACTTATATTTGCAGTGTAAATTCTATTCTAAATTTACATATAAAAATGTAAATTTAATTACAGTGCAAATTCTACTTCCTATTTACATTTAAAAAATATATGATTTTTAATTACAATGCAAACTCTACTCCTAATTTACATTATAAAAATATGATTTTTAATTACAATGCAAACTCTACTCCTAATTTACATTATAAAATATGATTTTTAATTACAATGCAAATTCTACTCCTAATTTACATTATAAAAATATGATTTTTAATTACAAAGCAAACTCTACTTCTTATTTATATTGTAAAAATATGATTTTTATCATACGATGCAAACTTCCATTCTACTTACATAGAAAAATGTATTTTTTATCATACGGTGTAAATTCACATTTTAATTACATAGAAAAATGTAATTTTTATCATACGGTGTAAATTCACATTTCAATTACATAGAGAAAATGTAATTTTTATCATACGGCGTAAATTCACATTACCATGCAAATTCCTCCTTTATTTTACATTGTAAAAATGTAATTTTCTTTACTATGTAAATCCTACTTGTTATTTACATATAAAAATGTAAATTTTAGTTCATGTCAAAATCTTAACTTTAATACATATGAAAAATGTAATTTTAGTCTACATGCAAATTCTCATTCTTATTTACATTATAAAGATATAATTTTATTTTACATGCCTTTATTTTTACATTATACAGATGTAATTTAAATTTACATGCCAACTCTTGACTTTAATACATATGGGAAGATGTAATTTTATTACGTCGTAAAATCCTACTTTTTATATCATATAAAAAAAGAATGTAAACTTTATTTACTATGTTGAATTGATAATCTAGATCAATTCAAATAAAAAGACAAATCTTTATTATCTATGTTGGATTGATAATCTAGATCAATTCAAATAAAAAGACAAATCTTTATTTTCTATGTTGAATTGATAATCTAGATCAATTCAAATAAAAAGAAAAATCTTTATTTTCTATGTTGAATTGATAATCTAGATCAATTCAAATAAAAAGACAAATCTTTATTTTCTATGTTGAATTGATAATCTAGATCAATTCAAGTAAAAAGACAAATCTTTATTTTCTATGTTGAATTGATAATTGAATTGATAATCTAGATCAATTCAAATAAAAAGACAAATCTTTATTTTCTATGTTGAATTGATAATCTAGATCAATTCAAATAAAAAGACAAATCTTTATTTTCTATGTTGAATTGATAATCTAGATCAATTCAAATAAAAAGACAAATATTTATTTTCTATGTTGAATTGATAATCTAGATCAATTCAAATAAAAAGACAAATCTTTATTTTCTATGTTGAATTGATAATCTAGATCAATTCAAATAAAAAGACAAATCTTTATTTTCTATATTGAATTGATAATCTAGATCAATTCAAATAAAAAGAAAAATCTTTATTTTCTATGTTGAATTGATAATCTAGATCAATTAAGTAAAAAAAAACCAATCTTTATTTTCTATGTTGAATTGATAATCTAGATCAAGTCAAATAAAAAGACAAATCTTTATTTTCTATGTTGAATTGATAATCTAGATCAATTCTAATAAAACAAAAGCACTAACATAACGATGGCAAACCATGTCTCTTTTATTATGAATCGATAAGTTTGATTAATTCAAATCATACAAAAGCGATAACATAAGAATGTGACAATCATATTTCTATTATTTTGAATTGATAAATTAGATCAATCCAAATCAACACAAGTAATTACATAAGAGGTGATAATCATACGGATCTAAACTATCCATCACAAACACATACCAACCATCATCAAATATGACAAAACATAATAGATTTGTATCATAAGCATGATATTTACCATTCAAACTTCACATAACGATAGGATAATAATTAAATTAATTAAATTTAATTAAAATTAAATTCTCACCATGGTTAGATTTGAAAAGAAGGTTCGAACTTGATCAGATCTCGTGTTCAAAGTCACGACGGTTTCGAATCTGAAAGAACTCAATTTGAAATTCATATGTATAAATTAGAAAACTGACTTATTACAACTGTCACTGTAACGATTAAAAGCGTCGCAAAACTGAGTTGAATTTTACCTTTAAAATTTCAGTTTGTTCAAAACTTTGAATCAAGGATTTGTGAGCAGTAGTTGATGTTTTCAGGAACCGATTGCTGGAGGTCGAAGGGGGTGGAGAGACGCCGGAAAAGGGGGGAGGTGCGGCGGCTCGTGGGTGGCGCGGTGGGCCCGCGTTCGAATGGACTTCACGGAGGTAGTGGAGGCGGTTCGGGCAACGAGGAGGGGCGGGGTTTGTCTGAGATGGAAGAGCGTTCAAAGTTCTTCAAAAAAGTCCAAAGGGGCATATGTCAATTCGCCATGGATTGGGAGAAATCAGAGCTCAAAGATTTGAGCTTTCATGGGTTTCAGCGCTTTGAAATGAGGAAGAACGACGCACTGTTCATCCCGTATTTATACGGTATTTCTAGGGTATTTTATTTTATTTTTAATTTAATTAATTCTAGAAATTAGGATTTTTCCGTCTGATCTCCAAACGGAGCCCAACGATTGTCGATCAATAGGTTTTGACGCCTTCTGAACGCGATGGTGGTATTGCCGAAGTCCAATTCTGAAGTTTACAGTATGTTTTCTTTATTTTCAAATTAATTCTTTAATATTAAATTCGAACGTACTTTCTAATTTTACCGGGGTCACATACGAAGTAAGAAAAATCCGAAAAAATTATTTTTGGATATGTTTTGATGATACGGTCTTAACAAGACTAATTTTGTTGAATTCTGAGATCGTTTAAAAAATGGCCATTTTCTGGTCGATCCAATTTAACTGCAATTGACCAATACACATTTTCCTTTGCCACGCTCACATATTGACTTCAAAAATCATGAAATTTGAAACCTAGCCATAATTTCACATCCCGAATCCAACAAAAGTGGTTTCGTCGAATTCCGAGGTCGTATGCAAAATGTCTATTTTCAAGGGTGATATGTTATCTATAGCGACCCTTCTAAAAATTCATTTGGCCATAACTTTTGATTCCCGCTATGAAACTTTGATTTTTCAGAATCGTTAAAAATAGATCTAAATATTATTGGTTTCACCAAAATCCGGTTTATTCTGCATCTTGTGTGGTCAGTCAAAGTTCAGGTTTGATTTTTCAAACTACCGCCCTTTTCTAATTCCTTTTGTATTTAAATTAAATATATTCGCATTAAATTCAATCAAAATAAATTTCTAGTCATTTTTATTTAAAATAATTCATGTCAACTATTTAAACACCCTTAAAATCTCCAAAATGAAAAATTTTAATTGGCCCTAAATTCCGGGTTGTTACAATCTCCCCCGCTTAAGAACTTTTCGTCCTCGAAAAGGAAAAAAGGAAAATGGAAGAGCAGGAACCAACTCAGAGAATGTGAAATTTTTTAAGCATACCTCAAAATAATATCTAATCGGAGATATCCACTCTACACTTGGGATAGGCTTGTTTGATACTCTCCTCGGTTTCCCAAGTGCAGTCCCTAGGATCGCCGCTCCATTGCACCTTGACTAGGTTGATACTTTTATTTCTCAGCTTCCTAGTCTCCTTGCCAATAATTTTCAGTGGTTCCCTTCTCACTGCAAGGCTTGGGGTAATCTCCAAATCTTGTTGTGCAGCTTCCTCCACAACTAGATCCGGATCATGGACATGCCTTCGAAGTTGAGATACATGGAATACATCGTGTACTCCAGGCAACCAGTCGGGCATCTGAATTCTGTAGGCTAACGTGCTAATCTTTTCAAGAATAGGGAAGGGGCCGATGAATTTAGGTGCTAATTTCCCTGTTTTTCCAAAACGGATTACACCTCGCATTGGAGCAACTTTCAAATAGACATAGTCACCCACTTCAAAAGCCAACTCTCTCCTTCTTACATCTGCATAGCTCTTTTGCCTACTTTGGGCAGCCAATAATCGCTTCTTAATAAAATCAACTTTGTCTGAAGCTTCTCGGACCATGTCTGGACCCAATACAAGCCGATTTCCTTTTTCAACCCAACACGCTGGCGATCTACATGGCCTACCAAATAAGGCTTCAAATGGAGACATTTTCAAACTTTCCTGATAGCTATTGTTATATTAGAATTCAACTAAATGCAAGTGATCCTCCCAAGAACCTCCAAAATAGAGTATGCAAGCTCGCAATAGGTCTTCAAGAATGTGATTCACTCGCTCAGTCTGACCGTCAGTCTGAGGGTGATATGCGGTACTAAGATTTAACTTCGTTCCCAACTCATTTTGGAATGCTTCCCAAAATTTGCTAGCAAAGATAGGATCACGGTCACTAACAATGCTACTAGGAACTTTGTTTAAAACAAAAGGTTATTATTTAATTCAGAAATGAAAATTTTCATTCATATTATGATGAAAAGGAAAGATTTAGTTTTATTACCCATGTAGCCTGACGATTTCTTTGAAATAGATTTGCGCCAGACTTTGAGCAGTTCTGGTGGACTTGACAGGTATGAAATGAGCGGATTTTGTGAAGCGATCCACGATCACCCATATGCTGTCATTTCCTTTCCTAGTACGAGGCAGACTATCTATAAAATCCATGGAGATTTGGTCCCACTTCCAATCTGGAACTTCCAAAGGCTGCAACAACCCCGCAAGATTTTTGTTGATCACTTTTTACTTGTTGGCATGTAGGACATCTACTCACATAAATGGATATATCCCTCTTCATAGATCTCCACCAAAATGTGCGCTTTAAGTCTTGATACATCTTGCTCATACCGGGATGGATGCAAAGCTTTGATTTGTGACCCTCATCCAAAACTTCCTTATTAGGTCTTTGATATATGGAACACAAATCCGCCCTTGAAATCTAAGAATTCCCTTGCCATCTGTTTGGAAGTTCATGTTTTCACCTGCTTTAATTCTCTTGATCATCATCTGAATGAATTTATCATCCTTTTGAAGAGCAGAAATTTTATCAATCAAGGAAGGGGTAATGATGAGGCTTGCGACAATGACGTCCTTTCTACTAAGCGCGTCCGCCACAACATTGGCTTTCCCCGGCGTATATAAGATGTCAAGATCGTATGCCGCCAGAAATTCTAGCCATCGTTGCTGCCTTAAATTTGGATCCTTTTGATCGAAGAGATATTTCAAAGATTGATGGTCTGTGAATAATTCAAATTTTTCGCCCAAAAGATAATGTCTCCAAATTTTTAAAGCAAAGACTACGGCCAACAATTCTAAGTCATGGACGTGATAATTTTTCTCATGCGGCTTTAATTGACGACTTGCATAGGCAACAATCTTGCCCCTTTGCATCAGTATTGCTCCAAGACCACCACTTTGAGAAGCATCGGTGTAGACCTTTAAATCTTGGTTGCCATCGATGATGGTAAGTACGGGAGCAGTGGTCAAACTCACTTTTAGCTTTTGGAATGCCTCCTCACAATACGATGTCCAATTGAACTTTGTATGCTTCTTGGTGAGCTTTGTTAATAGGCTAGACAGCATGGCGAAATCTTTGACAAATTTCCTGTAATATCCGGCCAATCCTAGGAAGCTTCTTACTTCAGTGGGTGTACTGGGCTGCTTCCAATCTCGAATGGCGGCAATTTTACTTGGGTCAACAGCAATTCCTTCCTTTGACACAACATAGCCCAAGAATTTTACTTCCTCTTGACAAAATGTGCATTTGGAAAACTTTTCTTTTAAAACATTTCTTCACAGAATTTCCAACACTTCCCTTAAATGCCCTTCATGCTCCTCCTTAGTTTTAGAATAGATTAGAATATCATCAATGAAGACTAGGACGAATTTATTTAGGATCTCACGGAAGACCCTATTCATCAAGTCAACAAAGTAGGCTGGACCATTGCATAGACCGAACGACATCACTAACCATTCGTAGAATATGTCAGGAACTCTGAAGGCGGTCAAAGGTATGCATTCTTCGGCTATGCGGAGTTGATGGAAACCTGTGGCTAGGTCCATCTTCAAAAACACCTAGCTCCATTTAATTGGTCCATTAAATCATCTATGTGGGGCAAGGGGTATTTGTTCTTCAATATTTGCTTATTAAGATCACGGTAATCAACACAAAGTCTTAGAGTACCGTCAGATTTGGGGACAAACACCACAGTTGCACCCCAATTAGAAAAGCTAGGTCAGATGAGTCCTTTCCACAAGAGCTGTTTAGTTTGGGTTTGCAATTCTTCCTTTTCCTTGGGGGTCATCCTTCTGATAGAATGAACTACAGGTCTTGCATTTGGAACGAGATCAATCCTGAAATCGATTTCCCTTCGTGGGGGTAGGCTTTCTACTTCTTCAAATACATCCTCGTAATTTTTTACCACGGGGATCTTTTCTAAAGAAATAGGAGTGATCTCCAGGGAAGACCAAAATGCCTTTCTATCAGATTTTGGCCCATGGCAAGGTATAGTAACAGTGTTCCCGAATCCTGTTTTCACCTTAACCACTCTTTTTGAGCATAGCACTTCAGCGTCATATTTGGTTAGCCAATCAAGACCGAGGATGATATCAAATTCGGAAAAATTCATAATGGTCAAGTCAAAAGGAAACTGAAAGTAAGAGTAGGAAATAGGCACCCGACAGTACAAATCAAGGACGATGGAACCTCCTACAGGATTATAAACATTAATCGGCTCTTTTAGATTTCTTTGTTTTAGTTTCAATTTCTGGACCGTGTTGCTAGAAATAAAACTTCTTGATGCACCCGTATCAAACAAAGAAGTAACATGCATGTTTTTAACAGAAATGGTACCATCTAAAACATCAGGCTTACCTGCTCCTTCGGAAGAAGTAGGTGCGGAAGAATATGGTGCGCTAGCCCCCTCATACACATGTGCAATCTGCGCTCCTTTCAACAGCGGACAATTTGGGTTGATTTGACCCTTCTTGTGGCAGTTATAGCATTCCTTGGTGTCGTCGCTTCGGGCCTTCTTTGGATTTTTGCAGTCCTTGCTGTAGTGTCCAAACTTCTGGTAGTTCTAGCATTGCACCTTAGACTTATCATGAGTCTTAGCAGCTCCAGAACTGCTTCCTTATGTCTTCTTTTCTGTTTTCTTCCTTTTATTGTTGGCCAAGCTCCTTTCCTTGTCTTGTTGGGAATTCTTCTTATCATTATCCTCATATCGACAAGCAAACTCCACCAACCTATTGAAAGAAAGGTCGATGTGGGCAGTGGCTCTATCAATATATTTCCTCGCAAGCCCATTTATGAACCTCTTGTTCTTCTGAAAGTCATCCTGAATCAATTCAGGGGCATAGCGGGAGAGGTCTTCAAACCTTCCTACATATTCTGAGATGGTCTTGTCGCCTTGCTTCAGATTGGCGAACTCGTCATGTAGTCTTTCTACCTCCTGTCTTGGAATGTATTTGTCATTGAAAAGCTCCTTAAACCTTGTCCAAGTCATGTTATCTGCAATCCCTCCAACCGTGATTGTGTCCCACCAGTTTTGAGCTTCCTCCTGTAGCAGCCATGAAGCCACTATTCTTTTCCTCTGATCCTCTAGCTCTAATCCTCCAAAAATCTTTTCGCAGTTCCTCAGCCAAGCTTGAGCTTGTGTCACAGTTTCAGTACCTTTGAATGGCACTCCTCCTAGGTTTTTGAACATCTTCGCCACCTTATCCAAATCAAAGGGCTGCGGTGGTGGTGGTTGTTGGACAGTAGCCTCCTCAGTTCCAGCAACATTTTGCCTTCTTGCTCTAGCTCTAGTGGCTCTAGCGGCAGCGGTACTCATTTTTAGTTAGTTCTGTACGATCCAGGAAAGAGTCAGAACAACTTGTAGTGGTGATTTTAAGAAATGATAAAGGAAAAAGGACGGATGAAAAGATGATGATAGAATGACTAACTATTATGTATTCAAATGAAATGTTCGCTATAGAATATTGTGATTCTATGTAAACGAATTATTATAAATATGTTATATTCCAAAGCTAAGTTTAACCAAAGCTCTGATACCAACTGTGATGACCCCAAACTTCCACGGAATGAAAGTAAGGAATAATCATTTGGAATACAACATAAATACAATAATACAGATCACAAATACAACATAGTATAGGAAATTCATAGAGTAACAACATCATAGCAGCGGAAATATAATGTCATCAACCACAGAAAATCCACAGTTGCAGAATTCTAAATTATTACATCAAGTTGCAGAAAAAGAAATAAGTTCCAACTCCAACTTAAACAATGTGAAATGAAACAAGTTTGATGTCTGGAATTAAAAAAAGAAAAATGCAATAGTAGCAAATGATAGATGTCTTCAAGCTCCAAGTCATCACCTCTCCACGAAAGCGAATCCAAGAAAGATAATAAGCAGCTCCAAAGAAAAGACTCCAAGCAAAGAATGAACCTGTTTACTTGGCTGCCCACATAGAAAGGAGGGCACCTGAGTTTGCAAAAAGGTGGAAACAAACAACGGGTCAGTCGTGGGACTGGTGTGAGAATTCTTAACTAATTAATCACTATTAATAAGGCAAATCCAAAGACCATGGCGCTAACACGGAACGGGTTTACTCTAATGGATTATCGTGCATAATTTAAAGTGTCAGAACAAATAATAAGTAAATCGTAAAACAACGCTATGCTTTTGAGAAAAATGGAATCACCATAAGACCCAGGTCCCATCACACAATGCAACACAAACCAGAGGATAGGGTTTTACCTTTTGGTGATTAAACATGCTAAATATGGAAAATACGAGTTTAATATTATTATTAGTATATATCAAAACATTTCAAAATAAATGTATTAATCCTAGGACACATAGATACCATAATACTATGCTTCCATACTAGTAATACAATCAAAGTCGTAGGTTTGTATTGGAAGTTTGGATTTCCATCATGAGTCAAGGCTAGGGAGGAGCTCCTTACCGATTCGAGACACTCTAGCTAATGTCTCAGGATCCCACGCAGTGAACCCTTGGATAGCTGTAGGGCCGGTCCACACATACAGCTTCGTGGATTGGAAATTCCTGAACACACGTTTCCCGATCCTATAGGACCTATCATCCAAGGCGCCTCATTCCATCATCCACATAAGTAAATTGTCGGGCCATGTTAAAGCCCAATCACCACTTCTAGCTAGAAAGAAACGTGCTGCTCTCCCTGTGTTCCCTTCTCCCGTTTTAGACTTCACTGGTGTGTGAGGCTCGCGAAGTCACGCTATGCACAAAGCTATGCCTAAACAGGCTATGCTTTGATCATCCCACAAGGCCTGCTTTTCAACAAAGCCTTGATCATATTCATCTTAGTATGCCACATCGTCACTCCATATCGCACTACCAATCCTTTGCCAAAATATATGAAAGGGTGTTAAGCAAGAGAATAAATTCTCCTCCACAAAACATCCATACATTCGACAGAAGATTAATAACAAGATATTTAATGGAGTACGATGTCAGATACACAATCCGTTTATTAGCTTATGCTCTGGGTCTGAGCGAAAACCAAACCCGTGAAATCAACACGCACGTTTGGGCAATGACCATGACCCTTGAATTGGGAGCAAGTCAAATCAGGGTCTCGATCGTTGTCCATTCGAGGGAAGATTTTCGGTCTTCATACGCCATCTTCATACTTCAATTAACGTCGTTTAATTATTTGGAATGAGAGAACTCGGACTTTCCAAATAATCCTCGTATATCTATATATTTTTAAAATTCTTCGTATTTGCTGATATCATTTTATAATGATTACTTCTTATTTTAATTATTTAAAATAATTAAATTTTTATATAACGACGCCTTAATTCATTGGGCGACTATAGCGCTGCATTCAACCAATTTTAATTTTTACATTTCTCAGATCTAACCGTTGGATCTTAATGCCATATATATCATTGGAAAGATTTTCCTAAGACGGTCCTAACGGTTTCAGTTTCAAGGAAATCCGACGGTCGGATCTTCTTGTATAGTCGTTTAAAAGTACGATTTCAAAACGCGAACTACCGCGCTCCATTCGTTTAATTTTAATTTTAATTATATATAAATATAATCGTTTAATCGTGATAACGTCGTTTGATTTAAACAACGCTCTAACAACTACCGATCCTTATTAAATTTTAATTCATCTGAAAATGAAGATAATATTACCGCATCCTGAATTCATTCTTTACTTACATTAAAATGTGAATTCCATTCTTTTCATTTACATAAAAAAATGTAAATTTAATTCCTATGTAAATTCCTATTTTCTATTTACATGTAAAAATGTAAATTTTGATACATTGCAAAATTCTACTTTTAAATTACATGTAAAAATGTAAATTTCAACCTCAACGTACTTTCTCATCTTAATTACATAATAAAAATGTAACTTATATTTACAGTGTGAATTCTATTCTAAATTTACATATAAAAATGTAAATTTAATTACAGTGCAAATTCTACTTCCTATTTACATTTTAAAAAAAATATGATTTTTAATTACAATGCAAACTCTACTCCTAATTTACATTATAAAAATATGATTTTTAATTACAATGCAAACTCTACTCCTTTACATTATAAAAATATGATTTTTAATTACAATGCAAACTCTACTTCTTATTTACATAGTAAAAATATGATTTTTATCATACGATGCAAACTTCCATTCTAATTACATAGAAAAATATAATTTTTATCATACGGTGTAAATTCACATTTTAATTACATAGAAAAATGTAATTTTTATCATACGGTATAAATTCACATTTTAATTACATAGAAAAATGTAATTTTTATCATACGGTGTAAATTCACATTACCATGCAAATTCCTCCTTTATTTTACATTGTAAAAATGTAATTTTCTTTACTATGTAAATCCTACTTGTTATTTACATATAAAAATGTAAATTTTAGTTCATGTCAAAATCTTAACTTTAATACATATGAAAAATGTAATTTTAGTCTACATGCAAATTCTCATTCTTATTTACATTATAAAGATATAATTTTGTTTTACATGCCTTTATTTTTACATTATACAGATGTAATTTAAATTTACATGCAAACTCTTGACTTTAATACATATGGGAAAATGTAATTTTATTACGTCGTAAAATCCTACTTTTTATATCATATAAAAAAAGGAATGTAAACTTTATTTACTATGTTGAACTGATAATCTAGATCAATTCAAATAAAAAGACAAATATTTATTTTCTATGTTGGATTGATAATCTAGATCAATTCAAATAAAAAGACAAATCTTTATTTTCTATGTTGAATTTATTTTCTATGTTGAATTGATAATCTAGATCAATTCAAGTAAAAAGACAAATCTTTATTTTCTATGTTGAATTGATAATCTAGATCAATTCAAATAAAAAGACAAATCTTTATTTTCTATGTTGAATTGTTAATCTAGATCAATTCAAACAAAAAGACAAATCTTTATTTTCTATGTTGAATTGATAATCTAGATCAATTCAAATAAAAAGACAAATCTTTTTTTCTATGTTGAATTGATAATCTAGATCAATTCAAATAAAAAGACAAATCTTTATTTTCTATGTTGAATTGATAATCTAGATCAATTCAAGTAAAAAGACAAATATTTATTTTCTAATTGATAATCTAGATCAATTCAAATAAAAAGACAAATCTTTATTTTCTATGTTGAATTGAAAATCTAGATCAATTCAAACAAAAAGACAAATCTTTATTTTCTATGTTGAATTGATAATCTAGATCAATTCAAATAAAAATACAATTTATTTTCTATGTTGAATTGATAATCTAGATCAATTCAAATAAAAAGACAAATCTTTATTTTCTATGTTGAATTGATAATCTAGATCAATTCAAATAATAAGGCAAATCTTTATTTTCTATGTTGAATTGATAATCTAGATCAATTCAAGTTAAAAGACAAATCTTTATTTTCTATGTTGAATTGATAATCTAGATCAATTCAAATAAAAAGACAAATTTTTATTTTCTATGTTGAATTGATAATCTAGATCAATTCAAATAAAACAAAAGCACTAACATAACGTTGGCAAACCATGTCTCTTTTATTTTGAATCGATAAGTTTGATTAATTCAAATCATACAAAAGCGATAACATAAGAATGTGACAATCATATTTCTATTATTTTGAATTGATAAATTAGATCAATCCAAATCAACACAAGTAATTACATAAGAGGTGATAATCAAACGGATCTAAACTATCCATCACAAACACATACCAACCATCATCAAATATGACAAAACATAATAGATCTGTATCGTAAGCATGATATTTACCATTCAAACTTCACATAACGCTAGGATAATAATTAAATTAATTAAATTTAATTAAAAATAAATTGTCACCTTGTTTAGATTTGAAAAGAAGGTTCGAACTCGATCAGATCTCGTGTTCAAAGTCACGGCAGTTTCAGATCTGAAAGATCTCAATTTGAAATTCATATGTATAAATTAGAAAACTGACTTATTACAATTGTCACTGTAACGATTAAAAGCATCGCAAAACTGAGTTGAATTTTACCTTTAAAATTTCAGTTTGTTCAAAACTTTGAATCAAGGATTCGCGAGCTGTAGTTGATGTTTTCAGGAACCGATTGCTGGAGGTCGAAGGGGGTGGAGAGGCGCCTGAACACCGGAAAAGGCGGGAGGTGCAGCGGCTCGTGGGTGGTGCGGTGGGCCCGCGTTCGGCTGGACTTCGCGGAGGTGATGGAGGCAGTTCGGGCAACGAGGAGGGGCGGGGTTTGTCTGAGATGGAAGAGCGTTCAAAGTTCTTCAAAAAAGTCCAAAGAGGCATATTTCAATTCGCCATGGATTGGGAGAAATCAGAGCTCAAATATTTGAGCTATTCATGGGTTTCGGCGCTTTGAAATGAGGAAGAACGACGCACTGTTCATCCCGTATTTATACGGTATTTCTAGGGTATTTTATTTTATTTTTAATTTAATTAATTCTAGAAATTAGGGTTTTTCCGTCCGATCTCCAAACGGAGCCCAATGATTATCGATCAATAGGTTTTGACGACTTCTGAACACGATGGTGGTATTGCCGAAGTCCAATTCTGAAGTTTACAGTATGTTTTCTTTATTTTCATATTAATTCTTTAATATTAAATTCGAACGTACTTTCTAATTTTACCGGTGTCACATACGGAGTTAGAAAAATCCGGAAAAATTATTTTTGGTTATGTTTTGATGATACGGTCTTAACAAAACTAATTTCGTTGAATTCTGAGATCGTTTGAAAAATGGCCATTTTCTGGTCGATCTAATTTAACTATAATTGACCAAAACACATTTTCCTTTGCCACGCTCACATATTAACTTCAAAAATCATGAAATTTGAAACCTAGCTATAATTTGACATCCCGGATCCAACAAAAGTGGTTTCATCGAATCCTAAGGTCGTACGCAAAATGTCTATTTTTAAGGGCGATATATTCTCTATAGCCACCCTTCTGAAAATTCATTTGGCCATAACTTTTGATTCCCGCTATGAAACTTCGATTTTTCAGATTCATTAGAAACAGATCTAAATATTTTTGGTTTCACCAAAATCCGGTTTATTCTGCATCCTGTATGGTCAGTCAAAGTTCAGGTTTGACTTTTCAAACTACCGCCCTTTTCTAATTCCTTTTGTAATTAAATTAAATATATTCGCATTAAATTCCATCAAAATAAATTTCTAGTCATTTTTATTTGAAATATTTCATTTCAACTATTTAAACACCCTTAAAATCTCTAAAATGAAAATTTTAAATTGGCCCCAAATTCCGGGTTGTTACATAAAATCCATTAAAATTACTAAAATAAAAATTTTAAATTGGCCCTAAAATTCCGGGTTGTTACATTCCCCCCACTTAAAAATCTTTTCGTCCTCTAAAAGGAACGAAGTTAAAAGTTGTTTAATTAGCCAACTAAATTTTCTTTTTATCTTTATTGGTTTCAATAATTTTATTAGATGATTAACTTTTCAAATATATATAACTTTAATATATCCAAATAACATATTTTCCTATCTCGGATTATATATATAATCACAAATACGTTAATTATAGACTTGGCACTCCCGACTCGTTCTAGGGCATTACTAACCCCATCTCTAACGAGTTTTCTCATTCTAGGATACTACTGATCCAATCTCTAATGAGTATTCTTCTATAGGATATTACTAATCCTACCTCTGATGAGTCTTTTTTTCAGTTCTAACGAGTTGTACCCCAAAGATTTTGAGCTAACCTGAGCTCTGATACCAACTGTAAAGACCCGGAAATTCCTGCCATTTGAATCGACCATAAACCACACAGGTCTGACCCAAAGGATGGAAATCTTCGAATATTTTAACTCTGTGAATACAATACATTAGAACAAATAACAACAGACTTTTATTAAATCATGATAATGTTACATCAGAGTACAGAATATCAGAGTACATTGAAATTAAATTGTAGCAGAAAATAAATTTTACATTAAAAATACAGTACACAGCGGAAGACTTTCTATGCTCTGGACATAGCTTTAAGCTTCGATCCAGAATCCTGCTAAAAGATATATATCAGCAAAACAAGCTACTCGACTGCCCGTGTGAAAAAAAATATGGGCACCCAAGTTTGCCAGTGAAACAAACTGCAGGTCAGTCATGGGACTGGTATGAGAAATCTAACTTAACTTATCTAATAATAAGGCTAATCACAGGACCACGCCTCTAACGCGGAACGGGTTTACTCCATCGGATTTGCCAGTACATAGAATAAAGTAAATCGTTAAACAACGCAATGCTTTTTAGAAGAATGAAAACATTATAAGACTCAAGTCCCATCACACAATGCAACGCAAACCGGAGGATAGAGTTTTACCTTATAATGGTCAAAAGATGCTTGATACGATAAAAACGGATTTGCTATTATTATTAGTGTATGTATGTTTTCAAAAACAATTTCAATCATAATGTATCAATCATAGACGACATTGGTACCATATATCATGTCGCCATACTAGTTCTACAAGCAAAACCGCATGGTGTCGTATTGGAAGTTGGGTTTCCATCATGAAATCGAGGCTAGGGATCGTCCTCTCCGATTCGAGACACTCTAGCAAATACCTCAGGATCACACTTATGGGCAACCTTTGGAGCGGTAGGGCCGGTCCCCACCTAACAGTAGTGGATTAGTTATGCCTGAACACACGTTTCCCGGTTCCTTTGAACCTCCATATTGTAATGACCCGCATTCTACGCATCGGAGGATCGTAGAATATTTATTTCCTTCCCGTATGAAGTCATATGGTCATGTAACTTTGGGAAACATCTATTAGAGTCATTTCCCATGTTCATGATTTTTGTCGATTTTTAAATGACCGTTTTGCCCCTAGTTAGTACTGTTTTGGCCATAACTTTTGATTGGAAAGGAATTTTGACCTAAAACCACTTCCATTAGATTCGTTTGATGGTTTACCTTTCCGTAGAGTGGTCATAATAGCCAAACGGACTTACGGTTTGGGAGATATGGCTGAAATAAGATTTGGAGGGTGAAAAACTGCTTAACCGGGCCAAATCGGGTGATTAGTTAGTAGGCCCATAACCCATTTCGGGATTAGGGTTATGGGGAGGCTGAAATGAGATAGAGGATCATTCCATTTCAGTTTTCTAGCCTCCACTTATCACCAAGGAACCCTAAAAATGGCTTCCAACCTCTAAATCACCTCCAAATCACCTTTTGGTCAAGGATTTGGCTTAGCAACCCCTAATCAAGGAAGATCTATACCAAATCAACATTGGAGCTGCTGTTTAGCATAGAGATTCACATCAAATCGGAGATTTATTTCAGATCTTAGTTTATTTCTGGCTAAGGTGAGTGATTTGCATAGTTTTGCACTAATTATGGCTAATTAGGGTTGATTAGTGTTAATTAGCGAATTTAAGCATGATAAAATTCGGGAAAAATGTTCATAAATTCTTAAATGATGTTTTAGACCTCTGAAATGAATTTGGGTTAATTTGGTTAAGTTTTGTTAATCCTATCATTAGTTTCACCTAAATATGCTTAAGGGGAAATATGGGATTTTGGGTATGTTTGATCCATTTTAATCTATCATATTGATGTTTTGATGTTTGTGGTTGATTATGCATGTTGCTATGACTGTATGAAATGCTTTGTGATTCATTTCAATAGTTAGAATGGTCGAAAACGTCGTCGAATGGCGTAAACACTTGCTGGAATAGTTTCAGTAAACAGTGCAGGGTTCGGATCGGATCGGATAGGGGGCTCGGATCGGATATGTTGAACTGAGCAAAGAATTCGATCGGAACGGAACCCAACACTTGGGAAAAGTGGCAAAAAGGAAGGCCACGCTAGCTGAACTGGGATCGGATCGGATTAGGGAGTAGGGATCAGAGCGGATAGAGAGGGATGGATCGGATCGAAGCACGTAAAAGATGAGGAGGCGGATCGGAGCAGAAGCATGAGCTGGAGGGGGAGCTACACCCGACCCGAACCAAGGAGAAACGACTGACCCGAACCGATGGATAACGCCCGACCCGAACCGCACCAGAAGAAGACCGACCCGAACAGATGGGAGATACCCGACCCGAACCGATGGCTTGAGGAGGAACCCGACCCGACCCAGTATTGACCAATAACCCGAGATGCAAAGGTAGTCCAATATGGGAAGTTAGAGCTCAGGATCCAGTTGGGAACCGATGAGTTCACTTCATGAGTTGGACTTTGATGCAGGACGAGTGCTAAGGGGTTGCCGACGTTCATAACATCGATTCACCACTAAAAATGAAGGATGGCTACTTATCAGTGCAGTAGGGTCATTATGACCCGAGGGGCAAAGTGATGGTAGCAAGACTACGTTATCAGTGTAGTAGGGTCATTATGACCCGAGGGGCAAGGTGATGCGTAGTGATGCTATGAGCCAGTGCAGTGGGGTTCTTGTAGCTCCATGGGGCAAAGTGGACATAGCAAAGGATTTGTGGCTATGTTATCAGAGCAGTGAAGCCATTTATGACTTCATGGGGCAAAGTGACCGTAGCAAGGTATGTTGGGTGATCGAAGTGGTGAATATCGTATGCTTTATGCACTGAGTGAGAGACCTGAGGATGGATGCTATGTTTGATTGTTTGCCATCACTATGACATGCACACCTCCCCCACCTTCGTATCTTTACACTGTTTGATATTGTACCTTAGAGTGTTGTACAGTATGTAGTGCTAACTCTTTGGTTGCAGGTCCAGGTTCATGTATGTTTCTAGTCTACCTGTTATTGTTCACTTTAGATGCTTATCGCTCAAACCAGGCTTTATGTCTGACCCAGAGTTTTATGTCTCCTCTTATTACTCTGGGTGCTCACACGAGCAGACTAAAGACAGGTTAGCTGGTGATGCGCGAGTAGCTGATTCGGAGGCGGGCAGGAGGCTTCCACGTATGATATATATATACACATTCTCCTTGTGTCGTTGGTGGTCGCTACTTGGGCATTAGTAGTGTACCTCCTTTATCTTACTTTTGCTTTGAGACAGTTCGAAAGTTGTAATAAGCTGTATTTTGGATTTCCGTTGCTATGATGTTTGGTTTTGGTTTTCAGCTTATGCACTGTCTCTCCTGTTTTATATCAAGTATGTTATTATTATACTTTATTCTATGCGCTGTGAGACATTCTACAGGTTCTTTGTATGTTCATTTCCTTTTTCCCTTTCCTTCTGACGACCCGTTCCACGCTAACTAGATATGTGTACAGCGCACATTTGGAGTAAATGTCGGTTGGTGCGGGGCGGGCGGTCACACTTGGTATCAGAGCTCTAGGTTGCGTAGTTAACCTAGGGAATGACACTAGGGGGAGCTAGTACGTATAAGAGAGCGCATATTTGTGATTATTTTGGTTTTCAAAAGCTATGTATATATATACTATTAGTAGTATAAAGAATGAAGTCGCACTGCACTAGCACCACTATGGGGTCGTTAATCGTTTCCCTTTTTCAGATTGACGATGAGCCGAGACACGAGGGGTGCTGGTAGAGGAACCAACCCAGGGAATGCCGCTGACATGAGGGCGATGTTTACTAACCTCATGAGGGATATGCTTAGAGAAGTGCAAGGGGCAGTTCCCAATCCCGGAGTTGGTGTTGGTCCAGTAGTGCAGGCGCCTAGGGTCGATTTCGCCAAGTTGTGCAAGGATTACACTAATCTTGGTGGAAAGCTGTTCCACGGAACGGAGTCGGCCACAGATGTTCAAGATTGGATGGATAGTTGTGACCGTATCTTTGATGACTTGGGTCTTGAGGATGCGATGAAGAGAAGGCTAGCGTCTCGTCAGCTGCAAGGGCGAGCGATGAATTGGTGGAATGCCATTAGAACAGCTACTCCAGAGGACCAGGTTACTTGGGATCAGTTCAAGGCTCGCTTTAGCGAGAAGTTCATTCCAGCTACCCAGAAGTCAGTGATGTTCAAGAAGTTCTTGGAACTCAAGCAGAATGGGAGGGCAGTTTCTGATTATATTGCTGAGTTCGACACTTTGTTGAAATATGGAATGTCTCTTATTGACACTCCTGAGAAGAAGAATGAGAAGTTCATTACTAGTTTGGATGGATACTTGGGGGAAAGGCTTGTCAACCACATCGATGAGACTTTTGAATCGATTGTGGGGAAAGTTTTGAGATCAGAGAACCTTTACCCTAAGTCGAAGACTGAGGCTGCATCTGCAGAAGGACCAAAGCTGCAAGTAGGTGGTGGAGGCAAGAATAACTCTCAGAATAAGAGGAAGCAGGACCAATCTAAGGGTGGCCAGAAAAATAGCAAGAAGGATGTTGAGTGCTTCAGCTGTGGAAAGAAGGGCCATTATGCTAAAGAATGTCGGGCCAAGCTAGCGGAAAGGAAGTGCTACAACTGTGGTCAAGTGGGACATCATAAGGATAAGTGTCCGCAACCTCTTAAGGAGAAGCAGATTGTGAAAGCATATGCTATTGATGATGTTCCTTCTTCGTCGAATGCCCCAACTGCGGCGGAGAAAGGAAAGAATGTTGTTATTCAAGGTATGCTTTCTATTTATGATGTACCAGTTCGAGTTTTGTTTGATACTGGGGCTTCCCGTTCCTTCATATCTAGTGACCTGGTAGGTAGGTTGGGACTGGAACCCGAGATTGTCGATAGACCTTTGGTTGTGACGAACCCGATTGGTGGTTCGACTAGCCTTAGTATGATTTGCAGGAATTTGGTCTTATCGAGTCATGGATGTATGTTTGTTTGTGATTGCTTTGTTTTGGGCTTTACTGGGTATGGCATTATATTGGGGGTCGATTGGCTCCAAAGATACGGGGTGGTGGTAGACTGTGAGGGCTTTTTGGTGACAGTGAGAGCGGATGATGGGCGGAGGGTAGTGTTTGGTAGTCTACCTAGTGATGGGGTTATGGCTAGTTTTGTAAATTCCCTCGACATCCCGCAGGATGAGTTGTCAGATGTGCCCGTGGTTGGCCAGTATCCGGACGTCTTCGAGGAGGTGACCGGGCTTCCACCACACCGAGAAATTGAGTTCCGTATTGATTTAGTGAAAGATGCCAGACCTATAGTGATGCCACTTCGTCGTATGGCACCAAGGGAGCAGCGAGAGCTCGGGGTGCAAGTCAGCAATCTTTTGAAGAAGGGATTTATTAGAAGGAGTGTCTCCAAGTGGGGAGCACCAGTTGTGTTTGCCACTAAGGCAGATGGTTCCCTTCGTTTGTGTGTGGACTATCGTGAGTTAAATAAGGTAACGAGGAAGAATAAGTATCCTCTACCGCGGATAGATGATTTGTTTGATCAGCTGGAAGGAGCAAGAGTGTTCTCCCAGTTGGACCTCGCGACAGGATTTCATCAGCTTCGAGTAGCAGATGAGAGTGTTCCGAAAACGGCATTTAGGACGCCGTCTGGATTTTATGAGTGGTTGGTCATGCCATTTGGGTTGACCAATGCACCAGCCTACTTTGTGGATCTTATGAATCGAGTATTCAGAGATCAGTTGAATAAGTTTGTTCTTGTGTTCGTGGATGATATCCTTGTTTACTCAAGGACAGAGGAGGAACACAAGGGACACTTGAGGATAGTGATGGAGGTGTTGAGGAAACACCAATTGAAAGCGAAATTCTCTAAGTGTCATTTTTGGAGAAGGGAAGTAAGATTCTTGGGTCATGTTGTTTCAGAGAGTGGTATTGCCGTGGACCCTGCGAAGATGGCTACGGTACAGGATTGGCCTACGCCCAAGAATGCGACAGACGTGAGAAGTTTCTTGGGATTAGCTGGATATTATCGTAATTTTATCCAGGACTTCTCCAAGATAGCAGCACCGTTGACTCAGTTGACTAAGAAGAATCAGTCCTTCGTCTGGGACGGAGTGTGTGAGGATGCCTTCAAGAGTCTAAAGGAGAAGTTGACGCGTGCGCCAGTCTAAAGGGAATGAAGAGATGACGGTATACACAGATGCTTGTGGTACCGGAGTGGGTGCTGTATTGATGCAAATAGGTAGGGTTGTAGCTTATGCCAGTCGACAGCTAAAGCCGCATGAGAAGAAGTATCCTACCCATGATTTGGAATTGGCAGCGATTGTATTTGCACTGAAGATGTGGAGACACTATCTCTTGGGAGAAAGATTTGAGTTGTTTACCGATCATAAATCGTTAAAGTATCTCTTCTCTCAGAAAGATTTGAATCTCTGTCAGCAGAGATGGTTAGAGTTTTTGGCTTCGTATGATTTTGATATCGCATATACACATGGGAAAGGTAATGCGGTAGCCGATGCCTTGAGTAGGAGACATGCCAGCTTAGGGGCAATGTTTCTTGAGTGGAAGCAACTGGAGTATATCGCGGGGTTTGATTTCAGACCAAAGTGCGAATTAGATCCAGTTATGCTAGCTAGTTTGGCGATCAGACCCACTTTGATAGAGCGGATTGGTTCCAGTCAGAGGGACGATCCTAACCTATTGGAAATCATCTCCAAGTTAGAGATGGGTATCGATGAGGAGATGAATGTGTATGGGCTTGATCGAGATGGATGGCTTAGAAAGAATGGAAGACTAGTTGTGCCCAACGTGAATGGTTTGAGAGATGGAGTGCTTAGAGAATGTCATCACTCAAAACAGACTATACATCCCGGTGGTAATAAGATGTACCGAGACATGAGACAGACTTACTACTGGGAAGGGATGAAAAGAGACGTTGGGAAGTTTATATCCAAATGCATGAATTGTCAGCTAGTTAAAGCCGAGCAAAAGAAGCCTAGTGGGTTGTTGCAACCATTAGAAATTCCCGAATGGAAATGGGAGCAAGTCTCGATGGATTTCATCGATGGCCTACCAAGGACTAGATCGGGATATGATAGCATTTGGGTAATTGTGGATCGATTGACTAAAAGTGCAAGATTTATACTAGTCGAATCGACCAGAACGGCAGCCAAGTTGGCATAATTGTATATGAAGTGGGTAGTGAGATTTCATGGAGTACCCAAAAGCATTGTAAGTGACCGAGACCCGTTGTTCACTAGTGGGTTTTGGAAAAGCTTACAAGAGGCTCTAGGGTCAGGATTACATCTCAGTACCGCATATCATCCTCAGACCGATGGTCAGACGGAGAGGGTGAATCGTATATTGGAAGATCTCTTGAGAGCTTGTATATTGGATTTTGGTGGATCATGGGATGACCATTTGCATCTAGTAGAGTTTGCATATAATAATAGCTACCAATCCAGTATCGGTATGGCTCCATATGAAGCTTTGTACGGAAGACCGTGCAACTCACCATCATGTTGGATAGAGACTGGCGAGAAGTTTGTGCTTGGACCAGATGTGGTGAGGGAAACTTCCGATAAGATCAAGATCATTCAACAACGAATGAAAGCTGCCCAAGATAGACAGAAGAGTTATGCTGATAAGAGGAGAAGAGACTTGAAATTCTCCGTTGGTGACTTGGTGTTTGTCAAGATCTCTCCGTTAAAGAGCGTGATACGATTTGGCAGGAGAGGCAAGTTTGCACCAAGATTTGTTGGCCAATTCCCTGTTCTTGAACTAGTCGGGAATTTGGCATATAGAGTTGGCTTACCAGAGAAAATGGTGGGAGTTCACAATGTATTTCATGTTTCCCAACTAAGGAAGTTTGTTCACGACCCAGATATGACTATTTCACCTTATCAGTTAGAGGACTTCGAAGTAGAACCCGAGGCGGTTGGGAACCGCAAGCCGATCCGTATTGTGGGGTACGATACGAAGCAACTTCGAAGGAAGGCGGTGAAGCTAGTCAAGGTTCAGTGGGGCGAGGACGAGAATGATTGTACTTGGGAGACAGAGGAGAGCATTAGGAAGGCATATCCAGAACTCTTTGCCTGGTAAGATTTACTTTGCGATTTAGTTATTCCGCATGCTAGGATAGACTTATTTTACTTGTTTTGCATGTTTGAAGGTTGTTTTATGGTTGATAGGCATGCGGGACCTTTGTGTGTGTTTGGATTAGGGAATTTCGGGGCGAAATTTCTTAGGGGGGGGGGGGGGGAGAGTGTAATGACCCGCATTCTACGCATCGGAGGATCGTAGAATATTTATTTCCTTCCCGTATGAAGTCGTATGGTCATGTAACTTTGGGAAACATCTATTAGGGTCATTTCTCATGTTCATGATTTTTTTCGATTTTTAAATGACCGTTTTGCCCCTAGTTAGTACAGTTTTGGCCATAAATTTTGATTGGAAAGGAATTTTGACCTAAAACCACTTCCATTAGATTCGTTTGATGGTTTACCTTTCCGTAGAGTGGTCATAATAGCCAAACGGACTTACCGTTTGGGAGATATGGCTGAAATAAGGTTTGGAGGGTGAAAAACTGCTTAACCGGGCCAAATCGGGTGATTAGTGAGTAGGCCCATAACCCATTTCGGGATTAGGGTTATGGGGAGGCTTAAATGAGATAGAGGATCATTCCATTTCAGTTTTCTAGCCTCCTCTTATCACCAAGGAACCCTAAAAATGGCCTCCAACCTCTAAATCACCTCCAAATCACCTTTTGGTCAAGGATTTGGCTTAGCAACCCCTAATCAAGGAAGATCTACACCAAATCAACATTGGAGCTGCTGTTTAGCATAGAGATTAACATCAAATCAGAGATTTATTTCAGATCTTAGTTTATTTTGTGGCTAAGGTGAGTGATTTGCATAGTTTTGCACTAATTATGGCTAATTAGGGTTGATTAGTGTTAATTAGCGAATTTAAGCATGATAAAATTCGGGAAAAATGTTCATAAATTCTTAAATGATGTTTTAGACCTCTGAAATGAATTTGGGTTAATTTGGTTAAGTTTTGCCAATCCTATCATTAGTTTCACCTAAACATGCTTAAGGGGAAATATGGGATTTTGGGTATGTTTGATCCATTTTAACCTATCATATTGATGTTTTGATGTTTGTGGTTGATTATGCATGTTGCTATGACTGTATAAAATGCTTTGTGATTCATTTCAATAGTTAGAATGGTCGAAAACGTCGTCGAATGGCGTAAACACTTGCTGGAATAGTTTCAGAAAACAGTGCAGGGTTCGGATCGGATCGGATAGGGGGCTCGGATCGGATATGTTGAACTGAGCAAAGAATTCGATCGGATTGGAACCCAACACTTGGGAAAAGTAGCAAAATGGAAGGCCACGCTAGCTGAACTGGGATCGGATCGGATTAGGGAGTAGGGATCGGAGCGGATAGAGAGGGATGGATCGGATCGAAGCACGTAAAGGATGAGGAGGCGGATCGGAGCAGAAGCATGAGCTGGAGGGGGAGCAACACCCGACCCGAACCAAGGAGAAGCGCCTGACCCGAACCGATGGAGGACGCCCGACCCGAACCGCACCAGAAGAAGACCGACCCGAACAGATGGGAGATACCCCACCCGAACCGATGGCTTGAGGAGGAACCCGACCCGACCCAGTATTGACCAATAACCCGAGATGCAAAGGTAGTCCAATATGGGAAGTTAGAGCTCAGAATCCAGTTGGGAACCGATGAGTTCACTTCATGAGTTGGACTTTGCTGCGGGACGAGTGCTAAGGGGTTGCCGACGTTCATAACTTCGATTCACCACTAAAAATGAAGGATGGCTACTTATCAGTGCAGTAGGGTCATTATGACCCGAGGGGCAAAGTGATGATAGCAAGACTACGTTATCAGTGCAGTAGGGTCAGTATGACCCGAGGGGCAAGGTGATGTGTAGTGAGACTATGAGCCAGTGCAGTGGGGTTCTTGTGACTCCATGGGGCAAAGTGGACATAGCAAAGGATTTGTGGCTACGTTATCAGTGCAGTGAAGCCATTTATGACTTCATGGGGCAAAGTGATCGTAGCAAGGTATGTTGGGTGATCGAAGTGGTGAATATCGTATGCTTTACGCACTGAGTGAGAGACGTGAGGATGGATGCTATGTTTGATTGTTTGCCATCACTATGACATGCACACCTCCCCCACCTTCGTATCTTTACACTGTTTGATATGGTACCTTAGAGTGTTGTACAGTATGTAGTGCTAACTCTTTGGTTGCAGGTCCAGGTTCAGGTATGTTTCTAGTCTACCTGTTATTGTTCACTTTAGATGCTTATCGCTCATACCAGGCTTTATGTTTGACCCTGAGTTTTATGTCTCCTCTTATTACTTTGGGTGCTCACACGAGCAGACTAGAGACAGGTTAGCTGGTGATGCGCGAGTAGCTGATTCGGAGGCGGGCAGGAGGCTTCCACGTATGATATATATATATATATATATATATATATATATATATATATACACACACACACACACACATTCTCCCTGTGTCGTTGGTGGCCGCTACTTGGGCATTAGTAGTGTACCTCCTTTATCTTACTTTTGCTTTGAGACAGTTCGAAAGTTGTAATAAGTTGTATTTTGGATTTCCGCTGCTATGATGTTTGGTTCTGGTATTCAGCTTATGCACTGTCTCTCCTGTTTTATATCAAGTATGTTATTATTATACTTTATTCTATGCGCTGTGAGACATCCTACAGGTTCTTTGTATGTTCATTTCCTTTTTCCCTTTCCTTCTGACGACCCGTTCCGCGCTAACTGGACATGTGTACAGCACACTTTTGGAGTAAATGTCGGTTGGTGCGGGGCGGGCGGTCACACATATGGCCAATAACAACCTACAAATCCGAGGTACCTCAATCCATCATCCACATAAGTAAAATGCCAGTCAGTTTAAGCACTGACACAACTCCTAGCTAGAAAGAAACGTATGCACTCCCTACGGTCCATATCCCGTTTTTGACTCATACCAGGGTGTGAGGCTCGCGAAGTCACGCTATACACAAAGCTATGCCTAAACAGGCTATGCTTTGATCATCAACCACAAGGCTCTGCTTTTCAACAAAAGCCTTGATCCATGCATCTTAGCATGCCACATTGTCAATCCATACCATACCATTGATTCCTACTAATATATAACCTCTAAGCTCGTACGTCTCAGAGAAGGGTGTTAAACACCAAACAGATATATATTTAGTAGAGATCAACGAATATCGTATAAAGGAATACAACGTCAGACATACAAACCATTTACAAGTTCGTTCTGGGTCTGAACGAAACCGGAGTCGCCTTATTCCGCCCCCCATATGTCCAATACAGAGGTGAGGTGCTTGCATATCCGACAATCAACAAGTACGGCCGAACGTCTACCACTGAAGCCCTTTCATGGTAGCTACTCCCATCATGGGTCTCAGTAGCAACACATCCATTCGATGTGAAGATCGCCGGTCTTCAATCACCGTCTTCAACTCTTCGACTTAGATCGACGTATGATCATTTGAAATGAGATTGAACTCGTACTTTTCAAATGATCATCGCATATATATATATATATATATATATATATATATATTAAAATCGTTCCATATTGTTATTAGGATTTAATAACGATTTATCACTATGAAAATAACTATTTTCATTTAACGACGCTTCGGGTCGATCGGCGGCCCTGGCACTGTTTTCAATCAAACTTGATTTACACTTATCTTGAAATCTAACCGTTGTATTTTAACAAAGTTTATATCGTCGGAAGGATCTCCCCAAAGCGGTCCTAACGGTTCTAGTTTTGGGAAAATCCGACGGTCGGATCTTTCGGTATAATCTTTTGAAGTTACGATTTCAAATCGCGAACTGTAGCAGCGCGATTCGTTATATTTTAATTTATTTCAACATCTATTTCTTTTATATATATGAAATCATATATTACATCAAAATGCAATTTTCCTTTTCTTTTGTAATTACATTAAAATGTAATCTTTAATCATTTTTGTATTACAATTAAAACAAAAATGTAATTTCTTTATTTATTGCACAAAGTATATTCTTTTACTTCAATACAATACTACATTAAAAAAATCTCTTATTTCAATATATATTTACATTGAAAATGTAACTTTCTATTTCAATGTTCATTTACATTGGAAATATAACCTTTCATTTCAATATATTATTATATTGAAAATTTAACTTTTATTTCATCCTTTATTTACATATAAAATGTCAATTTCTATTTAATCTTTCATTTACATATAGAATGTAAATTTCTATTAAACCCTTTTATTTACATTGAAAATGTAAATTCCTTTATTTCCTTTATTTACATTGAAAAATGTAAATTCTTTAATTCCCTTGGTCTACATTGAAAAATGTAAATTCTTTTATTTCTACTCTTTTTATTGTCCCTAAAACGACAATAAAAATACTTCTTTTAATTCTAATCTTTTATTGAATATAAAATATCAATAAAAATGTCGCCTTACATTTATTATTTTCATTTGCATAAAAAGTTAAATAAAAATGAAACCATTTTATTTCAATCTTTTTATTGTCTCTATTAAAAATATAACATTAAATTCTACCCTTTTTGATTACATCTAAAATGTGAATTTAAAATACCTTTTTTTAATCTAATCTTTTTATTTACACCTAGAATGTAAATAAAAATGCTACTTTGATTCTATTCATTATGTACATCTAAGTATGCAAATAAAAATGTACATTCTAATTCATGTTTTAATTCAGATATAAAATGCAAGTAAAAATTTCACTTTTTAATCCATGATTCTACTTACATCTATAATGTAAATATGAATTTACCTTTTTAATTCATGGTCCTATTTACATTAAATGTAAATATAAATTTCACTTTTGATTTCTATGTTTTTACTTACATCTAAAATGTAAATAAAAATGCACTTTTTAATTCAAGTTTTTATCCACATCTAAAGTGTGAATAAAATGTACTTTTTCAATATAGATTTTTATTCACCTCTAAAAGGTGAATAAAAATGTACTTTATATTTTCATGTTTTTATTTGCAACTAATTTGCAAATAAAAATGTACTTCTTTTTCTAATCATGTTCACAAATACAAAATATGCTTTTCCCTATTCATGTTTTTATTTGCAAATAATTTGCAAATAAAAATATAATCCTTTTCTATATATTCCTCATATTACATAAAAATGTGTTTTTAATTTAAAACATGATTTCATAATAAAACATGAATCTTTGTCTGTTCTAACATTACTTTAAAAATATATGATCTTTTATTCTCAAAAGACAATAACACTAAAAATGTAATTTTTATTCTCAAAAGAGAATAACGCTAAAATTGTTCTTTTATTACATTATAAAAACATGTAATCTTCTTCTTTTCTAAATATGATCATTTTTCTAGTTTGTACTCTACATTAAAAATAATAACGTTAATGTTAATATTTCTATATTTTCAGTATGATCATTTTCTATATTTCTATTACATTATAAAAATGTAACTTTTCTACTCTTTGATTACATTTAAATAAAAATGTAAACTTTTCCCTTTTTGATTACATTAAATAAAAATGTAAACTTTTTCCTTTTATGCAACATTTTGAACTAAAAATGTTATTCCTTACTTATGTAACATTTTCAAACTAAAATGTTACTTCTTTCTAATGTCACTTTTTATAATAAGGTGTTATTTTAATCTAATGTCACATTTGATAGCAAAGTGTTATGAAAATGTTATCTCTTTTTCTAATATCACCTTTCACAAAAAAATGTAATCTTCAATTCTAACATCACATAAAATAATATTTTATATGTAAATATTTTCCTATGAGTTCTAATGTCAAATAAATAAATATTTATTTATACCTAATTTTAAATAACAAATAAATGGTTATTTATTGTAATCAATTTTCTATGTACTCTCATGACATATAAAAGTAAATTTTATATATTCACTTTTTTTTTCTGAATTCTAATGACATTCTAATTTAATGACCTTCTACTTTAATGCCATTCTAATTTAATCCTATTCTAATCTAATGACATTCTAATGTCTCATTTTACATAAAATGTAATTTCTATTCTAATGTCATATTTTACATTACCATTTCTAGTGACAAAAGAGAATTCTAGTTCACATGGCATTATTCTAACAAAATGATCCTTTTATCCAAATATTACATAAAAATGATATTTTTATATTACAAATCGAACATAAAAATGATATTTTTATATTTGGCAATTCTAACACCTCAAAAATACATTTATTTGTCGCTTCTAGTTTCAACAAAAATGACTATTTTATATTATTGACTATAATCTCAACAAAGTGGTTATTTTGTTTTTCATATTTTTCTATTCAAAAAAATGAGTATTTTGTTTTTCATTGTTTTCTAATTAACAAAATGAATCATTTGTTTTTCACTGTTTTCTAATTAACAAAATGAATCATTTGTTTTTCGTATCAACAAAATATGACAATTTGGTTTTGTCAAATCTAAATTAACAAAATATGACAACTTAGTTTTGTCACAAATTTGATAATTAAAAATAATGGTTTTTGTTTAACCATTTTTCCTATTTACCCAAACGTATGATTTTGGTGTCAACACAATTATCTATTTTCAACAAATCCACATCACATAACATTCACAAATCAAATAAAGTATGGCAGTCACAGAATAATATAACATATGAGTAATTACCACATTTAGGATTAATAATTTTTAATACAGTAATACAAATAAAAAAAAAGATTTCTCACCTCGTTTCAGATTCAGATCTAGAATTCAAAAGGTTCAGAATCTATTCTAGGCGGTTCCATAAAGTAGAGTTTTCTGTCACGAGCGCAACGCCTTTCGCTTCGTTGAATTCACCACTGCCGATTCGCCTATGACTTCAACGCCTTAGAGCGCGAGATTCTCTCAACCCGCTCATCATAATTCAATCATGACCGTTGATGTTGGAGGTCATGTCATGCTCTTCGATTTTTTTTTAAGTTGATGATTTCTTTGAGTAGATTAGGAGAGAAAGGAAAAAGGAGACAGGAAGAGTGTAGCCATAGATTTAAGAAACGGTTGCTGCTTTATTTATGAAATTAAGGTTAAGAAAATGAAAGGATATTATATAGTGGAGGAAGAAGGAAAATATAATATGTAGCGTAGTGAGAGTAAAACATATAGATGAGTAAGAAAAGAAAGGAAAGTCTTTAAATTGATGAATTAAATTTGGCATAGATTATGTAGCCAATATATGCAAAAATGAATTCAAAAAAGTTTCGTTGTTTCCTAATGCACTAAAGAATATGACAACCTTTCTTTAGACTTAAATTTATTACCTGGTTTTCATAAGCAATGAATTCCATGAAGCATATATATTATATATATATATATATATATATATATATATATAAATCCTATTTCTATCACCAAAAAGTGCCATATATGATGTAAATCTATTTGTATCAAAAAGAAGTAAGTACAAAATCAAACATATATATTCATATATATATTGCACATGGTTAATATGCAATTTTTCTTTCCTTTTTATAATATTTGTTGTTTAAAAATTCAAAAGAAAATTATATAGGAAAAGGGATAATAAAAAGAAATTAATGCATGATTTTTTGTCTTATGATGACATATAGAAAGTTGTGATGACCTTTTAAATTTCAAAATTCATAACAATAAATATCACAATATAGGCAACATATTCAATTGGATTAATAAGAATAAAACAGAGAAAAGAACGAAAATAAAAGGGATTAGAGATAAGGTCAATAATTGTGGATCTAAACATTAAATCATGCATGACAATATTACAAAAGTTTGAATTCTTCCTACATAAAATGTTTTTTTTTTCAAAGGTACGTCAGATTGAAAAGGGGAATGGAAATTAACTCCATGCATTTAAAGTGTATGAAACGTTCTAGCTAATGCATACAAAAAAAAACACAAAAATAAATAAATAAATAAATAACGTGAGTGAGACAATAAATGTGCATGCAACATTTTTATTATTATTATATAGAAACGTGGCTTGCATTGGTTTTGGACATGGATCGCCTGCATGTATTATAAATGATACTATAAATGATATATGTCTATATGCTTCCCACTAAACAAATGAAAAGATTATTTTGCTTTCTTTATGTAAACGTGACCAAGTAATTTACTCATTAATTCAAATTAAATGTGGGCATTAATTTGCACCAAGCATATACAACATGTTTTGCTTTTATTCATAATAGACACAAAATATGAAAGTTTAGAAATGAACGAACGTGTTGATATTATAAAAGAAAAAAGTGGCTAAAATAATGAGGCATTTAAAATTAGTGCACATGCATGAGAATGTATTGATTTCTTACTATATATTGAGAGGGTTTCTTAAGAATTAATGAAGAAATGAGAGGATAAATAAAGACAATATAATGTAATCGTAAATAATAAATATTTATTCCAAACTACAACTGTACATACACGTAAGCTTGGACTGTTACTAGTGACTTAGTTAAATCGTGATTTATAACTAGTAACCCTTTCATGTGTATTAAGTTTGCATATTATGAAATCTTTAGTCATTATTACTTAAAATAAAATAATTTTAATATTAAATCCATTAAAATTACTAAAATAAAAATTTTAAATTGGCCCCAAAATTCCGGGTTGTTACACTGTGTGTCTGACATTGGATTTTATTCTGTGTGATTGATTTTTATTAAATATATATTTGTTTGGCGGCGGAGAATTTATTCTCTTGCTTAACGCCCTTCTATGAGACGTACGAGCTCAGAGGTTATATATTGATGGATGTCAAACGCATCGAGTGAATTGCATGTGTGGCATGCCTAAGTGGCAATATGATCAAGGCTTCTGTTGAAAAGCAGAGTCTTGTGGTTGATGATCAAAGCATGGCCTGTGTGGCATAGCTTTGTGTAGCGTTGATTCGCAAGCCTCACACCCCGGTGTGAACCAAAAACTGGAGAGGACCTCAGGGAGGGCATGTGTTTCCTTCTAGTTAGGGTGGTGTCTGTGACCTACTAGCCCTGATATTTATATTATTTTCACCTGTGTGGTTGTTGTTGTTGCGAGGCGCCTCGGATTATCGGTGACTGTGTGGGGCCGATGGAGTCATTTGGCTCTTTTACGCCCCAAAGGGTGGGGAAACACAGTGTTCAGGCATTTTAATCCACATCGGTGGACCTGCCCTGTCGCTCCAAGGGCTTGACTGAGTACTTGTCCTGAGGCTCGGGCTAGAGAGTCTCGAAATTGGTAGAGGACTATCTTTTGCCTCGGTTCACAGATGGAAATCCAACTTCCAATATGTGACTTTGCAGTTTTGATTGTAGAGCCTAGTATTGGCAACATGATATATGGTACCCATGCCGTCTATGATTGATATTTATGATTTGAAGTTGTTTTATACACTATGCACTTATAATAGTATCAAATGATTTGTTTTAAAAGTACTAAGCATTTTTGGCTATAATAAGGGAAAACCCTATCCCCCGGCTTGCGTTGCATTGTGTGATAGGACCTGGGTCTTATAATAGCTTCATTTTTCCATAAAACATTGCGCTGTTTTGTTATATGCACTGGTATTCTTGGGAGGAAACCCGTTCCGTGTTATACGTCGTGGTCCCTTGATATATCTGATTTAAAGTAAAGTTTTAAATAACTGTTTTAGTTCTCACACCAGTCACATGACTGACCTGGAGTTTGTTGTTTTAACCTAAACTCTGGGTGCCCTTTTTTTGGACATGGGCAGCTAGTAGTTTTGGTTTTGCAGATTTATATTCACAGGAACCTGGTTTACAGCTGGAACGATATCCATAAAGCTCTGTATCCGTATATCTCTTTCAGTTGTGTATTGTATTATTTTTCCGCTGCAGTAATGTATTTAAACCTTTGATATGTAGTAAATGTGTAATATGTAATTTATACTCTGTATATTCTTGTATTCTGATGAATTGTTGTAATTAACAATGAATTGTTCTTCTGTTTGCGTTACGATTGGTCTTGTCCTCAAAGTATCCGCTCTTTCCTTCATGGGGAAGTTACGAGTTCTTACACAATACCAGTATGGGGTTTAAACCATCAAATAATTATTATTATTTATGCACTTAGGCAATGTTTAAAAATTATCGTCGCAATCGATATCACAAAAATAGGCGAGCATAAACAAGTCATTCGACTTGTAAGTGGATGTGTAAATTTATTTTTTTATTATCCAATAATTATATTATTTTTCACCGTTATAAGCTAAAAATAATATTTTCAACTAGCTAAATTTTTCTAACACTTTAGAAATTTTTTGCAGCATAACGACACGATACTAGAACCGGAATAAGGTCTAGCCTTATCCCTCGCATAATAGCAGCTCGCGCCATACACAAACCAATTCTAATCAATTCATAATAAATTCACAATTAATTCACAACCAATTTTACAATCCTAATCAAATCACACAGAATATCCAAATAAATAAATACTCAACTACCCCAAATGCCATTTACGGCGCCATAAGTGGCTATTCGCGGAGTATGGAATCCGTGTGTCGGTAATATCCATGCATCACTTTCAATTATGTGATTGTGTGAATTCGAGTGTTGAACTCCATATAATTCGAATTACATAATATGATTTGTACAATAAATAGTGTCGGGGGCTTCTAAGCCCCGTCTGCATCCTATAATATATTTAATTAAAAAATAATTAGAGTGAGGAGTTCTCACCTTTGGTTTCCACTTCGTCATTCTTTGTTTGAACGATTTGGATTTGGAATTGCTTCCAATCAGTTTCATCGCAATCTGTTTCACGTGGTTTATATTAAAAATCACATTTTTAATAACGATATATTATATATAAAATATCATTTTTTGTAACAACCGGGAAAATCCGAGCCAATTTAGAATTTTTATTTTGGCAATTATATTGAATTTTGAATATTTAAAATGATTTATTTTAAATAATAATGACGAGAAATTTATTTTGAATAGAATTAGAACATATATATTTATATAGATCGTCGTTAGAATATAGATATTTTATTTTAATTATAAAAGGAGTTGAAAATGGCGCGGTAGTTTGAAAATTTGATTTCAATTTTCAATTGAATATACAGGATTCAATATAACTCAGAATTGAACGAAACAAGAAATATTTGAATCTGTTTAATCGCATCTTTCTAATGAAGTTAAGAAACTGAGATTTCACTTTAGAAGTTGAAAGATATGTCCAGTTTAAAATTCAGAAAAGTCGCTGTGTGTATAAAGGCCTTGAAAATAGCCAATTTGCAAACGACCTCGATTTTCGACGAAACCACTTTTGTTGGATCCGGGATGTCAAATTGTGGCAAGGTTTCAAAATTCATAATTTTCTGAATCAATATATGAGCGTGGCAAAATTAAACGTGTTTTAACAGTTTCAGTCAATTTCGATCGACCTGAAAATGGCCATTTTTCAAACAGTCTCAGAATTTGACGAAATTAATATTGATTAGGACCGTATTGTTTATTATATACGCGAGTTATTCAGAAAGACTGGGTTTATCCCATTCTGAATAACTAATTCGACGTGGTGTCGAGGATGAAGACGGTGGTCGAAGACGGGAGGTCTTCACTTCGTTTGGGTGATTACTGATGATCTTGATTGGGCTATACACCCAAGAGGGGGGAATCAGTTGGTGATCGTCCAGTTGTACTTGGAGATCTATGGATATGCGAGGTACAAGGTGCCTCCGGTTTCGTTTAGACCCAGAACGGACTTGTAAATGGATTGTGTGTCTAACATTGGATTTTATTCTGTGTGATTGATTTCTATTATATATATATATATATATATATTTGTTTGGCGGCGGAGAATTTATTCTCTTGCTTAACGCCCTTCTCTGAGACGTAGGAGCTCAGGGGTTATATATTGATGGATATCAATCGCATGGAGTGAATTGCCTGTGTGTCATGCCTAAGTGGCAATTGATCGAGGCTTCTGTTGAAAAGCAAAGTCTTGTGGTTGATGATCAAAGTACTGCCTATGTGGCATAGCTTTGTATAGCGTTGATTCACGAGCCTCACACCCCGGTTGTGAACCAAAAATAGGAGAGGACCTCAGGGAGGGCATGCATTTCCTTTTAGCTAGGGTGGTGTCAGTGACCTACCAGCCCTGACATTTATATTATTTTCAACTGTGTGGTTGTTGCTGTTGTGAGGCGCCTCAGATATATCGGTGACTATGTGGAGCCGATGGAGTCATTTGGCTCATTTTCGCCCCATAGGACGGGGGAACGCAGTGTCCAAGGTTTAAGTTTATCCGCATCGATGGACCAGCCCTGACGATCCTAGGGTCACTCGAGCTCTGATCCTGAGACGTGGTTGGCTAGATTGTCTCGAATCGGTAGAGGACTATCTTTTGCCTCGATTCACAGATGGAAATCCAGCTTCCAATACGTGACTTTACGGTTTTAGTTGTAGAGCCTAGTATGGCGACATAGTGGTATGGGGCACTTATGCCGTCTATGATTGATACTTATGATTGAAATTATTTTATACACTATGCACTTATAATAGTATCAAATGATTTTTTTTAGCGTATTAAGCATTCTTTGGCCATTATAAGGTAAAAACCCTATCCTACGGCTTGCGTTGCATTGTGTGATGGGACTTGGGTCTTATAATAGCTTCATTGTTCTTTATTTAGCATTGCGCTGTTGTTTTATGCACTGGTATTCTTGGAAGGAAACCCGTTCCGTGTTATACGGCGTGGTCCCTTGATTTACCTAACTTTAAAATAAAGATTAATAACTGTTTTAGTTCTCACACCAGTCACATGACTGACCTGGTGTAACGGCCCAGATTTTTTTGACCATTTAGTTATTATTTAAAAATGTTTTTTATTGTTTTGGAAGTTTAAATGGTTTAATTTCAATAATTTTGAATATTTTATTTTATTCCGAAATGGTAGAAATTTAGTGGATCTGTAATATAATGTGAACTGGCAGTATAAAAGGATAAATTTTTAATTTAAAATAGTATGTTTACAAAGGATGTAGTAGCTAACGAACTCGGATTTCGATGAAATCAGTTTCATTAAATCTGAAATGATGAAATTAGGTAACCAACCAAGTTACGTCAAAAATGGCATCCATATGTGGAAAAGAAAAAATAAAAGGCCAAAATTTGAACTAAATTTTGACGGTAATTGGAATTTGCTAATGCTAACGGCAAAACTGGAACCTGAGACCTATCCAGGAAAATCCTAAACATAGGATATTAGCTATATATGAAATCTGGGAAAATCCTATAACGGATATAGAAAGTTATTAAGAAAACAAAATTTAAATAAATTATTTGAAAATCTAAATAAACTCCGATTTTTTATTTGAATACATAGGATTGAAGTACGTTAAAAACCGGACCAGATGGTGGAAGAATTTCTGAAAACCGTTATCGTTTGATACTCCAACATGAGACCGGAAGGTTTTGAAACTAACACAAAACACTATTTTGAATTTGAATTTAAATTATTTGAAAGTTCAAAAGAATTCAAAATTTAAATATTTTTATATATTATTGAAGAGCAAGAAAAATTGAACAACATGGTTGAAAAAGATTTTGGATAAGGTATCAATAAGTAAGTCAAATTAACGTCCGAATAGCGTTGAGAAAACACACTTTACTATTCATAAATTATTAAATTTATTTATAATTTAATAAATTTAAGGATTAATCCTAGCCATCCATTTTCGACCGTTGGATTCGCGCCACCTCAGCAATCCATGTGACTCCTTCGGCTATAAATACCCCCCCTTCATTTTAAACTCACTCCTCCTCCTCCTCTTTCAAGCTTTCGCAATGGCAGAAATAATAATAAAATATTAGGAAATAGGGAAAAGGGAAGGAAGGGAGAAAGGAGGGCAAGACGGGGAGCTAGGGACTCTTAGGCAGAGGCTTGGGCTTCGCGGGGTAAGTTTTTAAATAATATTTATTTATTTATTTATTTGTGTAATATATATATATATATATATATATATATATATTATAATTAAAATAGAATTTGTAAAAATAAATATCAGAACATTCTAAGGGTGACAGAGAGGATAGTGTCTAAGGCTTGAGTTTGGAAAATATAGTTTCCTGCTCTCCCTGGCTATCCCTAACTGATCCGACGGATGGGATGATTAATTTAAATTTAAATTTAAAATTTAATTTGAATTTAAAACAGACCAGGGGCATTTTCGTAATTTTTAACCATAAACTTTAAAAGCTTATAACTTTTTCAAAACAAGTCGGATTTCCACGAAACAAGGACCGTTGGATTTTTATCGGAAAATACTTTAAAATGAGTGGAAGCAGATTTTTGATCCGGGTTAAAAATTTTAAGTTATAATTAAATGAATATTTTTAAATATTTTATTTGAAAATTAAATTTAATTAATATTAAAATGGTTTTTCAATTTTAAAAAAATTTGGATATGGCTAGAGATGGGAAAGTATGATTTTTTAGAAGGGTAGGGAAGGTAATTTGGCTAATAACGCAATTAGAAATTAATTAAGATAAAAATAATTTAATTAATTTAATTAAATATATATTCATTTAAATTAGGTAAATATTGTAAATAGCATAACTTTTGCATACATTAACGAAATTTAATGAAACAGGATCCGTTGGGATCGTATGGAAGAGCACTACGCAATGAAACTGACCGCAAGTGGATTGGAGCTCGTTTGGATTTATGGTGAAATTTAACGTCTGAACCAAATCAATGACCGATTATCGTTATTCAACGATAAACCGTCCAAGGTGAGTAAATCTCACTAACTCTGAGCACTTTATATTTTTATAAAGTATTTTTAGAACTGATAATTATTGGTTGAATTGCTGAGTGTTGATTGTTTGGTTGAAATGCTAGTCAATTGATTGAAAATACCGATATAGTTATATATATCGTTAACCGATGTGGATTTTGTTTATCAGAATACCTCATATTGAAATGAAATTGATGTGAATTATATTGTGTAACATCTGTGGATGCAGGGAAACAGGTCGGAGGAATCCAACTGGATTCCTCAACATTTATTTATCGTTTTTCATATATTCTGATATATGATGTGTTATATCATCTGTTGTTGAACCTGTGTGTTTGGATGATGATTGAACCTTTTGATTTGGTATTTTTATACCATAAGTGATACTAGAAAGTGAAAAGGGATTTTCAAAGTTTATTTTGAAAATAAATTATTTATATAAAATCAATAGATTTTATATATAAAAGGAAGAGAATTTCATGAGAGAAAATGATTATAGAATCAAAGCATTTGTAAAAAAAAACAAATATTGGTGAAATCAAATAGAAGGGAAAATATTGGTGAAATCAAATAGAAGGGAAATATTTGTTAAACGATTACAAATAGAAATAAAAAGGGAAACATTCGTAAAAGTATTTACAAATGGAATTGAAAAGGGAATATTCATGTAGGGAATAAAGAAAAGTTGACAGAAGTACTTATTTGTTAAATAAATAGAAAAGTTAAAAGAAATATTTATTTGTTGAATAAATAGAAAAGTTAAAGGAAATATTTATTTGTTAAATAAATAGAAGCGAAAAGAGAATAGTTATTTGTTGAGTAAACGAATAGAAAAAGAATCTATTCAAGGGAAGTAATTCAAAGGAATTATTCCAAAGGAATTACTCAAAAGAGAAAAGTCAAAGGGATTAATTCAAAAGAGTTAATCAACTAGAGTTAAACCATTGGAGTTAAACTGTTAGAGTTAAACGGTTGGAGTTAAACTGTTAGAGTTAAACGGTTGGAGTTAAACTGTTAGAGTTAAACAGTTGGAGTTAAACTGTTAGAGTTAAACTGTTGAAGTTAAACTGTCAGAGTTAAACCGTAAAGTTAAACAGTTAGAGTTAGTTATTTAGAGTTAACCAGTTAGAGTTATTCAGTTAGAGTTATCTAGTTAGAGCTATTCAGTTAGAATTAACCAGTTAGAGTTAATCAGTTAGAGTTATTCGTTTTGAGTCAAATCGAACTAGAGTTATTCAAATATAGTAATCGAATAAGGGTTAATTGAATATTAGTTATTCAATTAGAATTGATCGAATCTAATTATTCGAGATAGAGTTAAAAATAGACAAAGTTATTTAAGGATGAATTTCCATTTAGCACGACTGCTAGCGTAATTCGCAGGGCTGCAGATAGCCTACGGCGGTCGGATGTTTCTTGAGGGAATCAGGCGTAACCATTGTGATCGCTGCGATCTAGAGTCAAGCAAATGGTGTTAAATCAAATAGTAATTAATCAATAGAAGTTAATTAAGTCGAGTTAGTCGAGTATTAGTAAATTAAGTAGGGTTAGTCAAAAAGGGAATTAATCGAATATCACCTATTCGAAGTAGAGTTATCGAATATAGTTTATTCGAGAAGAGTAATCGAATATAGTTCGTTCGAAGTGTGTTAAATCGAATATAGTTATTCGAAGGAGAGAATTATCGAATATGGTTTATTCGAAGTGAGATTTTTCGAATATTAGTTATTCGAAGAAAAGGATTATCGAATATTAGTTATTCGAACAGGGGAATCGAATATAGTTTATTCGAAAGAGAATTATCGGATAGTGATTATTCGAGAGTGAATCATACATGGAAATTCGATTATATCGAATCAAGGGAAGTAATGTTTACTTTCCATTTCAAATCAAGTTTTAATTATCTGTTAATAAAGTAGTTGGTTGTTTATTGATCCAAATTAAGATATGGAAATATATTTAAGTTAACATATTTTGAAAGCATGGAATTATAACATTTACAGTTATAATCAAATGATTAAGTAAAGGAAGTGGATTCATAAATAGAATCCGAGAGTTCGCAAGGAAGTTTCTTAAAGAGTAATGTTTGAACTTTGTCTATTTCGAAGTTAGAAATGTTGTTCAGTTAAGGTCTGAGAGGTAATTATACCCCAACTTGATTGACTTCGTTTTTAACTAAGAAGTGGATAAGGTTCGAGAGTGAAAGGGGTTAAGTGAATTTAGTTAATGAGCGAAATGGTTGGTGTTGGCATAGCGATGTTTATTCAAACATCAGTTTAAACCCAATGAAGGAGATTTGGAAATGTCTTCCAAATGAAAATCAGAAATGTTTTCTGAATATAGAAAATGAGAAATGGAATTATTTTCCATTGTTAATAACGTATATTTTCTAAATATAGTAAATAAGAAATATAGGAAAACAAGAATAAGGAAAAGGGTAAATTTATGATAATTTGATGATGAATGATGATTGATCGATAGAATTTCCATCTGGAAATAATATCGTTGTTTGCACACCGACATGTTTTTAATTGATAGTTAAATCACCGACTATCAAAGTTTTGACCATTTTAACGTTGTTAATATGGAGAGACTGGTCGGATTATTATCCAGAGAACCACTCCGTATTGGCATAAGCGTTGCGAATCAAGTATGCTGAATATATTGAAGACGGAGTTATGCAAGGGCTATCCTATTTACAGAATAGTGCCTTCGGTTTGTCCAGTCCCAGGACAAACGTGAATGGACGAATGTCTGACAGAGTATATTCAAAGGATCGCGTAAGTTGATCTCTTCAAACGTACTTACGTTTGGTGGCAGAGGAATTCGTTTCTCTTAGCTGTATACCCGTGGTATTTTTGGTGAAATCAATTTGTGATTTGGCGGGTATGACGATGTGGCATTCAAAGTAATGGAGGTGAGATCTGTCAAAAGATACGTTATGACCTCAAGCCTCATCCACCGGGAAATGACAAAAATCGGGCAGGCAGCATGGCTATGTGGGTCGCACCCATTAGGATGTATGATCACCTATCTAGAGAAATTCCTTTTGTTCTTAAATCTATCGATGCTGTCCCTTATCGGGAGACGGTTGCTGATCCCAACCGTTGGTGATATACATTCGATACACTCAAGCGAAATGAGTGGTCGGTCATGTATGGGCCGGGTTGCAAGATGTTCTTGTTGAACCCAGTGTATTTGCCTCTAGAGATACACGTTCGGAAGGTGGTCCCATACCTTGTCAAGTTGGAATCCAATCTCCAATAAGTGCCTGCGAGTTTGATTGTATATTATATATGTAGAGCGTGAGATGCAAGCGTTCTACTAGATTTTAATTACTTGTGATTAGACATTATTATAATATCAGATAATATATGATTTCCAAAGTGTTTTGGGTTATCGTAAGGTAAAACCCATCCGTATTTATGAGTGGATTGGTCTTACGATTATCTTTTCTTTTGAAAAGGATTTTGAAAAGTTAAACCAAATGATTGGAGTTTACTCACACCAGTCCCATGACTGACCCAGAGTTTTGTTTTGTTTTGTTTTCCCTAAACTCTTGGGTGCCCAAATTTGTACGGGCAGTCAAGTAGTCAGGATTTATAGGTATGCTTGAAGAGCTTGGAGCAGGAGGCTTCAAGATTTTTCTAGCTATTGATTATTCCGCTGTGATGAAAGTGTTGTACTCTGATAATGGTATGATATACATATACTACTTTGATTTCAAGATATGTTGTCTATTATATTTTATTCGTTCCGCTGTGAGATTCGTGTTACTCTGATGTTGTTGTGTTCTTCTTCTTCTTCTGTTCTAATTTTCTATCTTATCTATCCTCACCCTCTAATTTCTTTCTTGGACTATCCGGTAATTTCGACTTTTGATTGTTCGATAGGTGTTATATATCGGATAACCAAGGTCGCTTTTTCCCGGGTCGTTACAGTTGGTATCAGAGCTGAAGGTTAAGTATTACCTTGGCTCTGTGGCGTGATTCAGTTGAGATGGGGTTAGTAATACCCTAGACCGAGTTTGAGTGTATATATACGAGTGAACGTATTTGTTATTTGATATAAAATGATTTTATATTGTGGAGATTTATTGGTTGAGTTGTTTATGAATTCTGGTCGATAAGTTTGATCCACTGTATCGATAGGGGTTTATAAACGCTTGAATACGATGAACCGACACAGTATGTTTTGAAAAAGGGTGAATGAAATAATTTTTACCCAAATTATATTTTGATATAAGCAAAGTATAGATATTTGAAATTATTATAGTATATTGAATGTGTTGGTTGTGATTATAATCGAATAAGATTATAAAATGTGGAATGGTTATGTAAATAAAAAATCAAAATTCATATAAGTGAAATATATGAAATCAGATGAATTAAATCTGAATTTAAGTTCAGAATTGGAATTAAAATTGCTAAAATTTGAATAAGCGTTGTAAATGGAATTAAATTGAATATATGTGAATTTTAAATTCTGGGAGATTTTAAATTTGTTACAAGCATTAAAAAGGGATATTTTGAAATGAATTTCAAAATGAAAGTGTTTAGAAATGGTTTTGAAAGTGACATAGTATTGAACTCACTTCGATAGCTGGAAAATAAATTCCGATGTTGATCCGGACATCATCGGTGTTCATTTTCGAGTTTGTAAGTGATAGATTACTACCAAAGATTTTGTTTTTGAATTGTTTTGAGAAACCAAGTGTTTTGATATTCCAAAGGGATATTTGATTTTTGGAAAAGGCAAAGCTATTTGAAACTCCCAGGTAAGATTGTTTGAAATAAACACAAATTAAATAAAAATTTGTGAAGGCAAATTTGAAATTGAGTTGAAGCCAGTTCAGTGGACATTGAGTTGAATTGAAATAAAATGGTATCAAGTAGAATTGGACTGAATTAGAGATTATCTGGGATAGAAATGGATGGTCGAGCAAGAAATTTGAATTGAGATTGGAATTGCAGTTTGATTGAAATTTGGCTTGGTTATAAGCGGATGGTCGTGCTGAATATAAAAGTGATTGGGAGTTTGATTGGGATGATAGTGGTATATGCTAAATTGATAGCAGAATTGAATGCCGACAAAAAGGTACACGTACATATTCATATGAGTTGGATGAGATTTATGAGCCTATTTCGCAAGCCACTTGGCTGTCTGATTTTCTTTTGGGTTGAAGAAGGCCTAGAGAGGCGAGTTGGAGTTTGAGCTATTGACCAGTACAAGGAGATGCTGGCGAAATTTTTCAGAAATTTCGAATGGTAGAAAATTTTCAGAATTTTTGAAATTTTCGTTTATAGAAATGAATTAATAAATTAATTAGAATTAATTGGTTTAGTGAAACCGGAGTAAATAAATAATTTTAACCTAGTTATAAAGTTCATTTTTCTACCTTAGCAATTTCGAGGACGAAATTATTTTAAGGGGGAAAGAATGTAACGGCCCAGATTTTTTTGACCATTTAGTTATTATTTAAAAATGTTTTTTTATTGTTTTGGAAGTTTAAATGGTTTAATTTCAATAATTTTGAATATTTTATTTTATTCCGAAATGGTAGAAATTTAGTGAATCTGTAATATAATGTGAACTGGCAGTATAAAAGGATAAATTTTTAATTTAAAATAGTATGTTTACAAAGGATGTAGTAGCTAACGAACTCGGATTTCGATGAAATCAGTTTCATTAAATCTGAAATGATGAAATTAGGTAAACAACCAAGTTACGTCAAAAATGGCATCCATATGTGGAAAAGAAAAAATAAAAGGCCAAAATTTGAACTAAATTTTGACGGTAATTGGAATTTGCTAATGCTAACGGCAAAACTGGAACCTGAGACCTATCCAGAAAAATCCTAAACATAGGATATTAGCTATATATGAAATCTGGGAAAATCCTATAACGGATATAGAAAGTTATTAAGAAAACAAAATTTAAATAAATTATTTGAAAATCTAAATAAACTCCGATTTTTTATTTGAATACATAGGATTGAAGTACGTTAAAAACCGGACTAGACGGTGGAAGAATTTCTGAAAACCGTTATCGTTTGATACTCCAACATGAGACCGGAAGGTTTTGAAACTAACACAAAACACTATTTTGAATTTGAATTTAAATTATTTGAAAGTTCAAAAGAATTCAAAATTTAAATATTTTTATATATTATTGAAGAGCAAGAAAAATTGAACAACATGGTTGAAAAAGATTTTGGATAAGGTATCAATAAGTAAGTCAAATTAACGTCCGAATAGCGTTGAGAAAACACACTTTACTATTCATAAATTATTAAATTTATTTATAATTTAATAAATTTAAGGATTAATCCTAGCCATCCATTTTCGACCGTTGGATTCGCGCCACCTCAGCAATCCATGTGACTCCTTCGGCTATAAATACCCCCCCCCCCCCCTTCATTTTAAACTCACTCCTCCTCCTCCTCTTTCAAGCTTTCGCAATGGCAGAAATAATAATAAAATATTAGGAAATAGGGAAAAGGGAAGGAAGGGAGAAAGGAGGGCAAGACGGGGAGCTAGGGACTCTTAGGCAGAGGCTTGGGCTTCGCGGGGTAAGTTTTTAAATAATATTTATTTATTTATTTATTTGTGTAATATATATATATATATATATATATTATAATTAAAATAGAATTTGTAAAAATAAATATCAGAACATTCTAAGGGTGACAGAGAGGATAGTGTCTAAGGCTTGAGTTTGGAAAATATAGTTTCCTGCTCTCCCTGGCTATCCCTAACTGATCCGACGGATGGGATGATTAATTTAAATTTAAAATTTAATTTGAATTTAAAACAGACCAGGGGCATTTTCGTAATTTTTAACCATAAACTTTAAAAGCTTATAACTTTTTCAAAACAAGTCGGATTTCCACGAAACAAGGACCGTTGGATTCTTATCGGAAAATACTTTAAAATGAGTGGAAGCAGATTTTTGATCCGGGTTAAAAATTTTAAGTTATAATTAAATGAATATTTTTAAATATTTTATTTGAAAATTAAATTTAATTAATATTAAAATGTTTTTTCAATTTTAAAAAAATTTGGATATGGCTAGAGATGGGAAAGTATGATTTTTTAGAAGGGTAGGGAAGGTAATTTGGCTAATAACGCAATTAGAAATTAATTAAGATAAAAATAATTTAATTAATTTAATTAAATATATATTCATTTAAATTAGGTAAATATTGTAAATAGCATAACTTTTGCATACATTAACGAAATTTAATGAAACAGGATCCGTTGGGATCGTATGGACGAGCACTACGCAATGAAACTGACCGCAAGTGGATTGGAGCTCGTTTGGATTTATGGTGAAATTTAACGTCTGAACCAAATCAATGACCGATTATCGTTATTCAACGATAAACCGTCCAAGGTGAGTAAATCTCACTAACTCTGAGCACTTTATATTTTTATAAAGTATTTTTAGAACTGATAATTATTGGTTGAATTGCTGAGTGTTGATTGTTTGGTTGAACTGCTAGTCAATTGATTGAAAATACCGATATAGTTATATATATCGTTAACCGATGTGGATTTTGTTTATCAGAATACCTCATATTGAAATGAAATTGATGTGAATTATATTGTGTAACATCTGTGGATGCAGGGAAACAGGTCGGAGGAATCCAACTGGATTCCTCAACATTTATTTATCGTTTTTCATATATTCTGATATATGATGTGTTATATCATCTGTTGTTGAACCTGTGTGTTTGGATGATGATTGAACCTTTTGATTTGGTATTTTTATACCATAAGTGATACTAGAAAGTGAAAAGGGATTTTCAAAGTTTATTTTGAAAATAAATTATTTATATAAAATCAATAGATTTTATATATAAAAGGAAGAGAATTTCATGAGAGAAAATGATTATAGAATCAAAGCATTTGTAAAAAAAAACAAATATTGGTGAAATCAAATAGAAGGGAAAATATTGGTGAAATCAAATAGAAGGGAAATATTTGTGAAACGATTACAAATAGAAATAAAAAGGGAAACATTCGTAAAAGTATTTACAAATGGAATTGAAAAGGGAATATTCATGTAGGGAATAAAGAAAAGTTGACAGAAGTACTTATTTGTTAAATAAATAGAAAAGTTAAAAGAAATATTTATTTGTTGAATAAATAGAAAAGTTAAAGGAAATATTTATTTGTTAAATAAATAGAAGCGAAAAGAGAATAGTTATTTGTTGAGTAAACGAATAGAAAAAGAATCTATTCAAGGGAAGTAATTCAAAGGAATTATTCCAAAGGAATTACTCAAACGAGAAAAGTCAAAGGGATTAATTCAAAAGAGTTAATCAACTAGAGTTAAACCATTGGAGTTAAACTGTTAGAGTTAAACGGTTGAAGTTAAACTGTTAGAGTTAAACAGTTGGAGTTAAACTGTTAGAGTTAAACCGTTGAAGTTAAACTGTCAGAGTTAAACCGTAAAATTAAACAGTTAGAGTTAGTTATTTAGAGTTAACCAGTTAGAGTTATTCAGTTAGAGTTATCTAGTTAGAGCTATTCAGTTAGAATTAACCAGTTAGAGTTAATCAGTTAGAGTTAATCGTTTTGAGTCAAATCGAACTAGAGTTATTCAAATATAGTAATCGAATAAGGGTTAATTGAATATTAGTTATTCAATTAGAATTGATCAAATCTAATTATTCGAGATAGAGTTAAAAATAGACAAAGTTATTTAAGGATGAATTTCCATTTAGCACGACTGCTAGCGTAATTCGCAGGGCTGCAGATAGCCTACGGCGGTCGGATGTTTCTTGAGGGAATCAGGCGTAACCATTGTGATCGCTGCGATCTAGAGTCAAGCAAATGGTGTTAAATCGAATAGTAATTAATCAATAGAAGTTAATTAAGTCGAGTTAGTCGAGTATTAGTAAATTAAGTAGGGTTAGTCAAAAAGGGAATTAATCGAATATCACCTATTCGAAGTAGAGTTATCGAATATAGTTTATTCGAGAAGAGTAATCGAATATAGTTCGTTCGAAGTGTGTTAAATCGAATATAGTTATTCGAAGGAGAGAATTATCGAATATGGTTTATTCGAAGTGAGATTTTTCGAATATTAGTTATTCGAAGAAAAGGATTATCGAATATTAGTTATTCGAACAGGGGAATCGAATATAGTTTATTCGAAAGAGAATTATCGGATAGTGATTATTCGAGAGTGAATCATACATGGAAATTCGATTATATCGAATCAAGGGAAGTAATGTTTACTTTCCATTTCAAATCAAGTTTTAATTATCTGTTAATAAAGTAGTTGGTTGTTTATTGATCCAAATTAAGATATGGAAATATATTTAAGTTAACATATTTTGAAAGCATGGAATTATAACATTTACAGTTATAATCAAATGATTAAGTAAAGGAAGTGGATTCATAAATAGAATCCGAGAGTTCGCAAGGAAGTTTCTTAAAGAGTAATGTTTAAACTTTGTCTATTTCGAAGTTAGAAATGTTGTTCAGTTAAGGTCTGAGAGGTAATTATACCTCAACTTGATTGACTTCGTTTTTAACTAAGAAGTGGATAAGGTTCGAGAGTGAAAGGGGTTAAGTGAATTTAGTTAATGAGCGAAATGGTTGGTGTTGGCATAGCGATGTTTATTCAAACATCAGTTTAAACCCAATGAAGGAGATTTGGAAATGTCTTCCAAATGAAAATCAGAAATGTTTTCTGAATATAGAAAATGAGAAATGGAATTGTTTTCCATTGTTAATAACGTATATTTTCTAAATATAGTAAATAAGAAATATAGGAAAACAAGAATAAGGAAAAGGGTAAATTTATGATAATTTGATGATGAATGATGATTGATCGATAGAATTTCCATCTGGAAATAATATCGTTGTTTGCACACCGACATGTTTTTAATTGATAGTTAAATCACCGACTATCAAAGTTTTGACCATTTTAACGTTGTTAATATGGAGAGACTGGTCGGATTATTATCCAGAGAACCACTCCGTATTGGCATAAGCGTTGCGAATCAAGTATGCTGAATATATTGAAGACGGAGTTATGCAAGGGCTATCCTATTTACAGAATAGTGCCTTCGGTTTGTCCAGTCCCAGGACAAACGTGAATGGACGAATGTCTGACAGAGTATATTCAAAGGATCGCGTAAGTTGATCTCTTCAAACGTACTTACGTTTGGTGGCAGAGGAATTCGTTTCTCTTAGCTGTATACCCGTGGTATTTTTGGTGAAATCAATTTGTGATTTGGCGGGTATGACGATGTGGCATTCAAAGTAATGGAGGTGAGATCTGTCAAAAGATACGTTATGACCTCAAGCCTCATCCACCGGGAAATGACAAAAATCGGGCAGGCAGCATGGCTATGTGGGTCGCACCCATTAGGATGTATGATCACCTATCTAGAGAAATTCCTTTTGTTCTTAAATCTATCGATGCTGTCCCTTATCGGGAGACGGTTGCTGATCCCAACCGTTGGTGATATACATTCGATACACTCAAGCGAAATGAGTGGTCGGTCATGTATGGGCCGGGTTGCAAGATGTTCTTGTTGAACCCAGTGTATTTGCCTCTAGAGATACACGTTCGGAAGGTGGTCCCATACCTTGTCAAGTTGGAATCCAATCTCCAATAAGTGCCTGCGAGTTTGATTGTATATTATATATGTAGAGCGTGAGATTCAAGCGTTCTACTAGATTTTAATTACTTGTGATTAGACATTATTATAATATCAGATAATATATGATTTCCAAAGTGTTTTGGGTTATCGTAAGGTAAAAGCCATCCGTATTTATGAGTGGATTGGTCTTACGATTATCTTTTCTTTTGAAAAGGATTTTGAAAAGTTAAACCAAATGATTGGAGTTTACTCACACCAGTCCCATGACTGACCCAGAGTTTTGTTTTGTTTTGTTTTCCCTAAACTCTTGGGTGCCCAAATTTGTACGGGCAGTCAAGTAGTCAGGATTTACAGGTATGCTTGAAGAGCTTGGAGCAGGAGGCTTCAAGATTTTTCTAGCTATTGATTATTCCGCTGTGATGAAAGTGTTGTACTCTGATAATGGTATGATATACATATACTACTTTGATTTCAAGATATGTTGTCTATTATATTTTATTCGTTCCGCTGTGAGATTCGTGTTACTCTGATGTTGTTGTGTTCTTCTTCTTCTTCTGTTCTAATTTTCTATCTTATCTATCCTCACCCTCTAATTTCTTTCTTGGACTATCCGGTAATTTCGACTTTTGATTGTTCGATAGGTGTTATATATCGGATAACCAAGGTCGCTTTTTCCCGGGTCGTTACACCTGGAGTTTATCGTTTTAATCTAAACTCTGGGTGTCCTTATTTTGACACGGGCGGCTAGTAGTTTTGGTTTTGTAGATTTATATTCTTAGGATCCTGATTTACAACTGGAATTATACTCGGAAAGCTCTGTATCCGCGTATTCCTTTCAGTTGTGTATTGTATGATTTTTCCGCTGCGATGTATTTAAATGTAATTTAAATCTGTAATAATTTATGATGTATATTATTTATTCATACTCTGTATATTCTTGCATTCTGATGAAATTGTTGTAATAAACAATGAAATGTTCTTCTGTTTGCGTTCCGATGTGGCTTATTCTCAACTCAATCCGTGCTTTCCTTACCGGGGAAGTTCGGGTCGTAACAGCTTGGTATCAGAGCTTTAGTTTACATAGCTCAGAGAACAAGACACGTTAGAACCGAACGAAAGAATTCATCAGAGATTGGATTAGTAATATCCAATAGGAATGACTCGTTAGAGATGGGATCAGTAGTATCCTAGAACGAGTATGGAGAGTATATTTTTAAAATGAAAACGAATTTTATTTTGAAATTTTAAACCTTATTCAACGTATTTGAATATTTATTTGTATTGATTTGGACAGTCCAGTATATAAAGATTTGGCATATACGTATGATCCGCGTGTATTTGAAGTTTTAATATACTGGGTAGATATAGAATCACACCCTAGTCGCCCAGGGACAATTCTGATGATGATTGCAACATCATCAGTTTTTGCATTCGAGTTTCGAAGGTGGGATTTCTATATATTTCCATTACTAGTGTGAGAACCAAAACTACATGGGGCTTATTATTATGATTTGGCAACAAAAATTTAATTTTTAGACTATGTATCAAAGCTATGAATTTGAAATGATAATTCACTAATTGATTGCTGGTTATGTTGTTTGATTATTGTTGTGATTAATTAAATGTTGAATCTTTAGCCAAACTGAACCAAATAGTGAATTGAATTGAAAATTTATCGCAATTGCATGCATATACATGTACTTACATTGAACAGGTCATAGCAAGGAGGCTAGAGCAGAAGAATAAAATTGTTTGCCTGACAAATAGCTACATGTTTATTGTATTTCTTGGGTTTGGATGATTTTATGAGCCGATTGGCTAGTCGGTTGGCTGTTTCTTTTTCTTTTTGGATTAGTGAGGGCCATTGGAGGCTATTTGAAATATCCCTAAGCTCCCGGTGCAGGGGAGGTTATGGCGAAATTTTTCAAAATTTTAGGGTGTTAGCCAAATTTTTGAAAAATTTGAAAAGTTCTTAGAAACTGAAAAGTTGAAGAACTTAAGCCGTAAAGAAAATAATGAAAGTTAAGTTGGTTAGTTAAACAACTTTCAGCTTCATTCTTTTTCAGGGACGAAAAGTTTTAAGTGGGGGAGATTGTAACAACCCGGAATATCCGAGCCAATTTAAAAATTTTATTTTGGCAATTATAGTGAATTTTGAATATTTAAAATGATTTATTTTAAATAATAACTACGAGAAATTTATTTTGAATAGAATTAGAACATATATATTATATAGATCGTCGTTAGAATATAAATATTTTATTTTAATTATAAAAGGAACAGAAAATGGCGTGGTAGTTTGAAAATTCGATTTCTAATTTCAATTGAATATACCGGATTCAATATAACTCAGAATTGAATGAAACAAGAAATATTTGAATCGGTTTAATCATATCTTTTTAACGAAGTTAAGAAACTGAGATTTCACTTTAGTAGTTGAAAGATATGTCCAGTTTAAAATTCAGAAAAGTCGCTGTGGAATTTATATATATATATATATTAATTTGTATAAAGGCCTTGAAAATAGCCAATTTGCAAACGACCTCGGTTTTCGACGAAACCACGTTTGTTGGATCCGGGATGTCAAATTGTGGCTAGGTTTCAAAATTCATAATTTTCTGAATTAATATGTGAGCATGGCGAAGTTAAACGTGTTTTAACAGTTTCAGTCAATTTCGATCGACCTGAAAATGACCATTTTTCAAACGATCTCAAAATTTGATGAAATTAGTTTTGATTAGGACCGTATCGTCAATACGAAGCTAGAAATAATTCTTCTGGAATTTTCAGAGTCCGTATGTGACCCCAGTAAATTGAAATGTACATTCAAATTCAATTTATATTGATTTATATTTTAAATTCAATGGAAACCGATTGTAATGGTCGAATCGGCCTATGAAACATATCCCGTTGTGTTCGAAATGGGGGTATTTAGCTAGGGCGACAGTTGTTGGGTTTGATTTGGGGTTCGGATGGATAAGCAACTTTTTGAAAACGAAAATTAATTAAATAATATAATTATAAATATCTTCACCCCTCACTTTTCTCTCTCCCTCACTTCGATCAGAAAGAAAAAAAAGGTAAAACCTCTCTCATCAAATCGACATCTCGCTTCCCTCGAGGCCACGCCGTTGACCGCCGCTCCTCCCATCGCCTCGCCGACGATGCCTCCGACCATCTCCAGTCCGCGCCCCTCCTCTTCGGTCTCCTCCGCCGATTAAACCACTCCCCAAACAAATATCCGCAATCCAAATCCACCGCGCTCCTCCCCCTTCTTCCGCGATGCCACTGGTGCCCCCAAGCTCCGACGCCACCTCTAACGGTGGCAAGCCCCTTCTCCCTCAGCTCCTCTCTCCTCTCCAATCTGAAGACCAGCGCCAAAATCTCCTCCACCATCTCGCCGAACTACTGCAGTCACCGTCTCAAGGATGCGCCATCTTCTCAGCACCACCGTACGCTACCAAAGCCTGCTCCTTTCATCATCGCTGCTTCATTCATGAACGGTGAGTTTTTACTTCGTTTTGTTTAGTTAATCAATTTAAAATTTTAATTTTTAGGAAGAAAATATATACATTATTTTGCGAAAGAAAAGATTTGATTTTTAACTGTTAAAAGATTTGATTTCTTACTTTAAAAAGATTTGATTTTTTATCTTAAGAAAGAAACGATTTTTATGTATGTAGATTAGAAATAAAAATTTTGTTGTTTAAAAAAATAAATATAAATATCGAATGTTTTAAAAATAAATAAATAAATATATATATATTAAAACATAAACATCAGAAAAAAGGGTGTTCTTTTATATATAAACATCGATATAAAGATAAGGTTTTTATCGTATGGAAGATGAGATTTTTATATACATGGTTTTGAAATAAAAATGCGATCTTTATATATGTGTAGTGAAATAAAAATATAATCTTTATATAGTAGAGATAATAAAAACATAATCTTTATATGATGTAAAGATTTAAAATATAATTTTGATATAATGTAAAGATTAAAAATATTATTTTAATATGATGTGAAGATTAAAAATATAATTTTTATATACTGTAGGGAATAAAAATGAGATTCTCATATGTAAAGTAACTAAATAAAAAGGTGATTTTTATTTATGTAGTAGCGAATTAAAAATATAATTTTTAATATAAATTTCGTGAAACAGATCTCGTTGAAAATGCGACGAAGATTTTCTACATATGAAGAGTCGTGGCGTTTGGTTTAGCTTCTCGGTGAGAACACCTCACTTTTATTTCTATTTCTAGTTTGAAATATATACTAGGATGTAGACGGTGCTTAGCAGCACCCGACACCCGCCGTCCACAGACCATGGACGGCTTGTTTGTTTGATTGATTGTGTTGTGAAATTTGACCGTCGATTGTGTTGAAATAAAAAATATATTCATGTGTTGAAATAAAATATATATATTCATGTGTTGAAATAAAATATATAATCATGTGTTGAAATAAAATATATATTCATGTGTTGAAGTAAAATAAATATTCATTTACAAATCGAACGATTTGTTTATGTACACCGATTTGACTGATATTGATTGGGACGATAAATTTTACACATCGCCCAACCGCACAAATAAAATATGTATTTGTTGATTTGAAACCCCACACGGGTACTGGGATGAGATTTGACGTACACTAATCCCGATTGTTTAGTTGCATGTCAATCGATGGATTGACAGACTGTGTAAGCGTTAATTATTGATATTTAATGCTTATGCAGTCGTGTGGTGCACTCTGGATGATGGTTGATGATTTATCGTTGTTGTTACCTACAGGTATTGTAGAAAATCCATATAATTAACATTATATGGTAATTGATTGTGCTTCCTTCCAATTTGGAAAATAAGGAATATTATAAATAAAAATTCATGTGTTTAATAGAATAAAAATTCATGTGTTGAATAGAAAATAAATTCATGTATTGAATAGAATAAAAATTCATGTGTTGAATAGAAAATAAATTCATGTGTTGAATAAAATAAATTCATGTGTTGAATAGAATAAAAATTCATGTGTTGAATAGAATAAATATTCATGTGTTGAATAGAATAAAAATTCATGTGTCGAATAGAATAAAAATTCAGGTGTTGAATAATATAAATTCATGTGTTGAATAGAATAAATATTCATGTGTTGAGTAGAATAAATATTCATGTGTTGAATAGAATAAATATTCATGTGTTGAATAGAATAAACATTCATGTGTTGAATAAAAGCCGTGTTGATTAGATTGTCGCCATTTTGACGTGAACGCTGTTTATATCGATTTTATTCATTTTTATAAGGAATATAGAAAAGAAAGTGATTTCAAACTATAACGTTTTGAAAATATTATCATTTGCATATCGATGATGTGGAATATTCAATTTTGATTCGAAATTGAATATGAAGTTGAAATCGTTTCGAAAACGAATTTAAAACGATTTATTAAATACGTTTTGAACGGAAATCGAAGAAATATATCTAACACATATATTATATATATTAAATGGCCTGAATAGAACGCGCCGAGGTAGTTCGCGAATTTCGACCATTGACTTCGAGTGGACATTATGGGAGATCCGACCGTCGGATTCTCCTAAAACTAGAACCGTTGCGTTCGTATCGAAAAGAGCTTCCTAACGAATATTAGAGATTTGAAATCTAACGGTTGGATTTGGAATTATGTCCAAATCAAATTTCGAAAAGGTCGTTGTAAATGCAGTTCGATGGCCGTTGATGGAAAGCGACTGTATGGGCCTTGATAAAATTATTAAAAATAGTAAGTATTTGTGTAAAATCATAAGAAATGATATGGGAAGAATTGGGATGAAAAACTCCAAATTTGAAAAGATAAAAATAGATTTTTATCGAAATGAACTAGTTTTGAACTAGAATTAAAATCAATTTATTTTTGAAATAAATTGAATTTGAAAGGGGTTTTAAAAGTAACCAGAATTTCCAATAATTGAATTGGAATGGATTTGAATCGAAATTGTATTTGGAATATTTCGGTGTCGGATTTCGTGATTATACAGATATTGTTATGGAAATTTGAAAGATATATTTATATCGTTATTTCCAATACGATATTTGTTGGTCGTAGAATTTGATATTGAATATAAGCTGATATATTTTCTATTCAGATCCTTGTATTTAATAACATATGGGATTTGGGTTTGTCGTGAATGGTGTCTTCATTAACATTGTTCTTTAACCCAGTTAAAGACAGAATGTGATTTACCAAGTTAAATAATCATTAATATTGATTTTTTGGAAGATTAAAAATAAGTGGAGTTTTAATGAATCTTTAATTAGATTGAAATAATCGAGAATGGAGTATCACTAGTTTTACTCCAGGCGATAGTTAAATCTTTAATTAGATTTGAACGTGAAATGGTAATTGAATTTACCGATAACACTGTGGTGTTAGATATGAAGTATGACCAGTTTTACTTCATGGGATGAATAGGTTGGGATTGGGAAATAAAATAAATGATTACTTCGGTGTGGTTCGCTAATCCCGACTAGTTTGAATTAATATTCAAAAGAAGATTAAATAATAAATTTAAAGAATTTATCTTTGATAAAATTAATGGGAACCTTTCCCAAAGTATAAGAATATTTGAATAAAAGAATATTCTGAATTGGAATGAGGCGTATGTTGTGTTTGTGTAACACTTGTTTATTATATACGCGAGTTATTCAGAAAGACCGGGTTTATCCCATTCTGAATAACTGATTCGACGTGGTGTCGAGGATGAAGACGGTGGTCGAGGACGGGAGGTCTTCACATTGTTTGGGTGATTACTGATGATCTTGATTGGGCTATACACCCAAGAGGGGGGAATCAGTTGGTGATCGTCCAGACGTACTTGGAGATCGATGGATATGCGAGGTACAAGGTGCCTCCGGTTTCATTCAGACCCAGAACGGACTTGTAAATGGATTGTGTGTCTGACATTGGATTTTATTCTGTGTGATTGATTTCTATTATATATATATATATCTGTTTGGCGGCGGAGAATTTATTCTATTACTTAACACCCTTCTCTGAGACGTACTAGCTTAGGGGTTATATATTGATGGATATCAATCGCACGGAGTGAATTGCCTGTGTGGCATGCCTAAGTGGCAATTGATCGAGGCTTCTGTTGAAAAACAAAGTCTTGTGGTTGATGATCAAAGCACCGCCTGTGGTATATCTTTGTATAGCGTTGATTCACGAGCCGCACACCCCAGTTGTGAACCAAAAAGAGGAGAGGACCTCAGGGAGGGCATGCGTTTCCTTTTAGCTAGGGTGGTGTCAGTGACCTACCAGCCTTGACATTTATATTATTTTCACCTGTGTGGTTGTTGCTGTTGCGAGGCGCCTCGGATATATCGGTGACTATGTGGAGCCGATGGAGTCATTTGGCTCATTTTCGCCCCATAGGGCGGGGGAACGCAGTGTCCAGGGTTTAAGTTTATCCACATAGATGGACCAGCCCTGACGATCCCAGGGTCACTTGAGCTCTGATCCTAGGACGTGGTAGGCTAGATTGTCTCGAATCGGTAGAGGACTATCTTTTGCCTCGGTTCACAGATGGAAATCCAGCTTCCAATACGTGACTTTGCGGTTTTAGTTGTAGAGCCTAGTATGGCGACATAGTGGTATGGGGCACTTATGCCGTCTATGATTGATACTTATGATTGAATTTGTTTTATACACTATGCACTTATAATAGTATCAAATGATTTGTTTTTAGCGTATTAAGCATTCTTTGGCTATTATAAGGTAAAAACCCTATCCTCCGGCTTGTGTTGCATTGTGTGATGGGAACTGGGTCTTATAATAGCTTCATTGTTCTTTATTTAGCATTGCGCTGTTGTTTTATGCACTGGTATTCTTGGAAGGAAATCTGTTCCGTGTTATACGGCGTGGTCCCTTGATTTACCTAACTTTAAAATAAAGATTAATAACTGTTTTAGTTCTCACACCAGTCACATGACTGACCTGGAGTTTATTGTTTTAATCTAAACTCTGGTTGTCCATTTTTTGACACGGGCGGCTAGTAGTTTTGGTTTTGCAGATTTATATTCTCATGATCCTGATTTACAGCTGGAATTATACTCGGAAAGCTCTGTATCCGCGTATTCCTTTCAGTTGTGTATTGTATTATTTTTCTGCTGCGATGTATTTAAATGTAATTTAAATCTGTGATAATTTGTGATGTATATTATTTATTCATACTCTGTATATTCTTGCATTCTGATGAAATTGTTGTAATAAACAATGAAATGTTCTTCTGTTTGCGTTCCGATGTGGCTTTTTCTCAACTCAATCCGTGCTTTCCTTACCGGGGAAGTTCGGGTCGTAACAGCTCGGTATCAGAGCTTTGGTTTAGAAAGCTCAGAGAACAAGACACGTTAGAACCAAACGAAAGAATTCATCAGAGATTGGATTAGTAATATCCAATAGGAATGACTCGCTAGAGATGGGATCAGTAGTATCCTAGAACGAGTATGGAGAGTATATTTTTAAAATGAAAACGAATTTTATTTTGAAAATTTAAACCTTATTCAATGTATTTGAATATTTATTTGTATTGATTTGGACATTCCAGTATATAAAGATTTTGCGTATATGTATGATCCGCGTGTATTTGAAGTTTTAATATACTGGGTTGATATAGAATCACACCCTAGTCGCTCGGGGACAATTCTGATGATGATTGTAACATCATCAGTATTTGCGTTCGAGTTTCAAAGGTGGGATTTCTATATATTTCCATTAGAGTAGTGTGAGAACCAAAACTACATGGGGCTTATTGTTGTGATTTGGCATCAAAAATTCGATTTTTAGACTATGTATCAAAGCTATGAATTTGAAATGATAATTCACTAATTGATTGCTGGTTATGTTGTTTGATTATTGTTGTGATTAATTAAATGTTGAATCTTTAGCCAAACTGAACCAAATATTGAATTGTATTGAAAATTTATCGCAATTGCATGCATATACATGTACTTACATTGAACAGGTCGTAGCAAGGAGGCTAGAGCAGAAGAATAAAATTGTTTGCCTGACAAATAGGTACATGTTTATTGTATTTCTTGGGTTTAGATGATTTTATGAGCCGATTGGCTGTTTCGTTTTCCTTTTGGATTGGTGAGGGCCATGGGAGGCTATTTGAAATATCCCGAAGCTCCCGGTGCAGGGGAGGTTATGGCAAAAAAATTCGAAATTTTAGGGTGTTAGCCAAATTTTTGAAAAAATTGAAAAGTTCTTAGAAACTAAAAAGTTGAAGAACTTAAGCCGTAAAGAAAATAATGAAAGTTGAGTTGGTAAGTTTGACAACTTTCATCTTCGTTCCTTTTCAGGGACGAAAAGTTTTAAGTGGGGGAGATTGTAACAACCCGGAATATCCGAGCCAATTTAAAATTTTTATTTTGGCAATTATAGTGAATTTTGAATATTTAAAATGATTTATTTTAAATAATAACGACGAGAAATTTATTTTGAATAGAATTAGAACATATATATTTATATAGATCGTCGTTAGAATATAAATATTTTATTTTAATTATAAAAGGAACAGAAAATGGCGCGGTAGTTTGAAAATTCGATTTCCAATTTCAGTTGAATATACAGGATTCAATATAACTCAGAATTGAATGAAACAAGAAATATTTGAATCTGTTTAATCATATCTTGCTAACGAAGTTAAGAAACTGAGATTTCACTTTAGAAGTTGAAAGATATGTCCAGTTTAAAATTCAGAAAAGTCGTTGTGGAATTTATATATATATATATATTAATATGTATAAAGGCCTTGAAAATAGCCAATTTGCAAACAACCTCGGTTTTCGACGAAACCACGTTTGTTGGATCCAGGATGTCAAATTGTGGCTAGGTTTCAAAATTCATAATTTTCTGAATCAATATGTGAGCGTGGAAAAGTTAAACATGTTTTAACAGTTTCAGTCAATTTCGATCGACCTGAAAATGGCCATTTCCTAAACGGTCTCAAAATTTGACGATATTAGTTTTGATTAGGACCGTATCATCAATACGAAGCTAGAAATAACTTTTCTGGAATTTTCAGAGTCCGTATGTGACCATAGTTAATTGAAATGTACGTTCAAATTCAATTTATATTGATTTATATTTTAAATTCAATGGAAACTGATCGTAATGGTCGAATCAGCCTACAAACATATCCCATTGTGTTCGAAATAGGGGTATTTAGCTAGGGGCGACATTTATTGGGTTTGATTCGGGGTTCGGATGGATAAACAACTTTTTGAAAACGAAAATTAATTAAATAATATAATTATGAATATCCTCACCCCTCACTTTTCTCTCTCCCTCACTTCGATCAGAAAGAAAAAAAGAAAAAAAGGGAAAACCGCTCTCTTCAAATCGACATCTCGCTTCCCTCGAGGCCACGCCGTTGACCGCCGCTCCTCCCATCGCCTCGCCAACGATGCCTCCGACAATCCCCAGTCTGCGCCCCTCCTCTTCAGTCTCCTCTGCCAATTAAACCACTCCCCAAACCAATTTCCGCAACCCAAATCCACCGCGCTCCTCCCCCTTCTGCCGCGACGCCACTGGTGGCCCCCCAAGCTCCGACACCACCTCTAATGGTGGCAAACCCCTTCTCCCTCTGCTCCTCTCTCCTCTCCAATCTGAAGACCAGCGCCCAAATCCCCTCCCCCATCTCGCCGAACTACTGCAGTCACCGTCTCAAGGCCGCGCCATCTTCTCAGCACCACCGCACGCTACCAAACCTGCTCCTTTCATCATCACTGCTTCATTCTTGAACGGTGAGTTTTTACTTCGTTTTGTTTAGTTAATCAATTTAAAATTTTGATTTCTAGGAAGAAAATATATACATTATTTTGCTAAAGAAAAGATTTGATTTTTAACTGTTAAAAGATTTGATTTTTATACTTTAAAAAGATTTGATTTTTTATCTTATGAAAGAAACGATTTTTATGTATGTAGATTAGAAATAAAAATTTCATCGTTTTAAAAAAAATATAAATAGTGAATGGTTTAAAAATAAATAAATATATATATATATATATAAACATAAACATCGGAAAAAAAGGGTGTTCTTTTATATATAAACATCGATATAAAGATAAGATTTTTATCGTATGGAAGATGAGATTTTTATATACATGGTTTTGAAATAAAAATGCAATTTTTATATATGTGTAGTGAAATAAAAATATAATCTTTATGTAGTAGAGATAATAAAAATATAATCTTTATATGATGTAAAGATTAAACATATGATTTTGATATAATGTAAAGATTAAAAATATAATTTTGATATGATGTAAAGATTAAAAATATAATTTTTATATAGTGTAGAGAATACAAACGAGATTCTCATTTGTAAAGTAGCTAAATAAAAAGGTGATTTTTATTTATGTAGTAGCGAATTAAAAATATGATTTTTAATATAAATTTCGTGAAACAGATCTCGTTGAAAATGCGACGAAAATTTTCTACATATGAAGAGTCGTGGTGTTTGGTTTAGCTTCTCGGTGAGAACTCCTCATTTTTATTTATATATCTAGTTTGAAATATATACTAGGATGCAGACGGTGTTTAGCAGCACCCGACACCCATCGTCCACAGACCATGGACGGCTTGTTTGTTTGATTGATTATGTTGTGAAATTTGACCGTTGATTGTGTTGAAATAAAATATATATTCATGTGTTGAAATAAAATATAGATATATTCATGTGTTGAAATAAAATATATATTCATGTGTTAAAGTAAAATAAATATTCATTTACAAATCGAACGATTTGTTTATGTACACCGATTTGACTGATATTGATTAGGACGATAAATTTTACACAACGCCCAACCGCACAAATAAAATCTGTTTTTGTTGATTTGAAACCACACACAGGTATTGGGATGAGATTCGACGTACACTAATCCCGATTGTTTAGTTGTATGTCAATCGATGGATTGACAGACTGTGTAAGCGTTAATTATTGATATTTAATGCTTATGCAGTCGTGTGGTGCACTCTGGATGATGGTTGATGATTTATCGTTGTTGTTACCTACATGTATTGTTGAAAATCCATATAACTAACATTATATGGTAATTGATTGGGCCTCATTCCAATTTGGAAAATAAGGAATATTATAAAAAAAATTCATGTGTTGAATAGAATAAAAATTCATGTGTTGAATATAAAATAAATTCATGTGTTGAATAGAATAAAAATTCATGTGTTGAATAGAAAATAAATTCATGTGTTGAATAGAATAAATTCATGTGTTGAATAGAATAAAAATTCATGTGTTGAATAGAATAAATATTCATGTGTTGAATAGAATAAAAATTCATGTGTTGAATAGAATAAAAATTCATGTGTTAAATAATATAAATTCATGTGTTGAATAAAATAAATATTCATGTGTTGAATAGAATAAATATTCATGTGTTGAATAGAATAAATATTCATGTGTTGAATAGAATAAACATTCGTGTGTTGAATAAAAGCCGTGTTGATTAGATTGAAGCCATTTTGACGTGAACGATATTTATATCGATTTTATTCATTTTTATAATGAATATAGAAAAGAAAGTGATTTCAAATTATAACGTTTTGAAAATATTATCATTTGCATATCGATGACGTGGAACATTCAATTTTGATTCGAAATTGAATATGAAGTTGAAATCGTTTCGAAAACGAATTTAAAACGATTTATAAAATACGTTTTGAAAGGAAATCGACGAAATATATATAACATATATATTATATACATTAAATGGCCTGAATAGAACGCGCCGCGCCGCGGCAGTTCGCGAATTTCGACCATTGACTTCGAGTGGACATTACGGGAGATCCGACCGTCGGATTCTCCTAAAACTAGAACCGTTGGGTTCTTATCGAAAAGATCTTTCTAACGAATATTAGAGATTTGAAATCTAACGGTGGATTTGGAATTATATCCAAATCAAATTTGGAAAAGGTCGCTGCAAGTGCAGTTCGATGGCCGTTGATGGAAATCGACTATACGGGCCTTGATAAAATTATTAAAATAGTAATAATTTGTGTAAAATCATGAGAAATGATGTGGGAAGAATTGGGATGAAAAACTCCATATTTGAAAAGATAAAAATGGATTTTTATCGAAATGAACTAGTTTTCAACTAGAATTAAATCAATTTATTTTTGAAATAAATACATTGAATTTGAAAGGGGTTTTAAAAGTAACCAGAATTTCCAATAATTGAATTGGAATTGATTTTAATCGAAATTGTCTTTGGAATATTTCGATGTTGGATTTCGTGATTTTACAGATATTGTTGTGGAAATTTGAAAGATATATTTATATCGTTATTTCCAATACGATATCTGTTGGTCGTAGAATTTGATATTGATTATAAGCCGATATATTTTCTATTCAGAGCCTTGTATTTAATATCAAATGGGATTTGGGTTTGTCGTGAATGGTGTCTTCATGTCATCTATGATTGATACTTATGATTGAAATTGTTTTATACACTATGCACTTATAATAGTATCAAATGATTTGTTTTTAGCATATCAAGCATTCTTTGGCTACTATAAGGTAAAAACCCTATCCTTCGGCTTGTGTTGCATTGTGTGATGGGACCTGGGTCTTATAATAGCTTTATTGTTCTTTATTTAGCATTGCGCTGTTGTTTTATGCATTGGTATTCTTGGGAGGAAACCCGTTCTGTGTTATACGGCATGGTCCCTTGATTTACCTAAATTTAAAATAAAGATTAATAACTGTTTTAGTACTCACACCAGTCACATGACTGACCAGAAGTTTATTGTTTTAACCTAAACTTTGGGTGCCCTTATTTTGACACGGACAGTTAGTAGTTTTGGTTTTGCAGATTTATATTCACAGGATCCTGATTTACAGCTGGAATTATACTTGGAAAGCTCTGTATTCGCGTATTCCATTAAGTTGTGTATTGTATTATTTTTCCGCTGCGATGTATTTAAATGTAATTTAAATCTCTGATAATTTGTGATGTATATTATTTATTCATACTCTGTATATTCTTGCATTCTATTGAAATTGTTGTAATAAACAATGAAATGTTCTTCTGTTTGCATTCCGATGTGGCTTGTTCTCAACTCAATCCGGGCTTTCCTTACTGGGGAAGTTCGGGTCGTAACATTTTTATAACGCTATCCATATAATAAAATCATATTTTTATTTCTATGTTGTCTACATAAAAATCTTATTTTTATTTCAATGCCATATGCGTAAAAGTCATATTTTTATATTCACTATTATATATAAATCATATTTTTATAACGATGCTACATATATAAAAATCACATTTTTATATCATTATCTATATAATAAAATCACATTTTCAAATGTTATTCATATAAATAAAAGTCATATTTTTATATGTTGTTCATATAAATAAAAATCGAATTTTTATATGCTATTCATATAAATAAAAATCGAATTTTTATCTTGCTATAATATATATATATATATATATATATATATAATATTTTTATTACAAAACCATAAACGCAAAAATTATAACTTTATATTATTAAAAATCATAGCTTTGTATTATTAAAAACCATACCTTTTTATTTTAAAAAACTGAAAATAAAAATAAAGTCAATTTTAATAAAAAAACAAACTCAAAATTTTCGGTTGAAGGAGGGTTGCTAGGGGTGGCGCCGGATGTCTGAAGGGTGGGGGAGGCCTTGACGGTCGACGGTGGGGCCAGGTGGTGGCAGGAGCGGCGGATTGGGGTGGTGCGGGTTTTAATTGAATGAGGAAGAGGAGATGGAGGTCGGGGAGGAAGGGAGTCGTCGGAGGGGGAGGCGGAGGACGTTGGTAGGCGGTGGAGGTGGTGGGTCCGCATGGAGGGCGGCGCGGATCTGAATAGGATGACGGGAATCAGTTTTGTGGGCTAGGTTTAGAACGATGGGTTATGGGGCAGAATAGGTTAGGTTTTAATATAGTGAAAATTAGGCACACATCCCTAAAAGCAAACTTAATCAGGCTCACATTCGGTCATAAACTTATTATAAATTAGGTCCCTATTTTATATAAGTAGCCAAAAAATGTATAAAAAAATAAAAAATATGAAAATTATTATTTAAATAAATTATGCATTCGATAAAAAAATCGGTCAAAAAATCAAAAAACAAGCAAAAAAAATAAAACAGCAAAATTACAGCAAAAAATGCAGTTAAATGCATAATGTTATGCAAGAATTCCAATTTCTTGCACATATATGTGCAAGTATTTCCAGAGTTGCATTTGCATTTGATTGTTTTGCATTTTTCTGTGCAAATATTGCATCATTCCTGCATAAAAATATGCAACATTTCATAACAGTGCAACTCGGTTCATTTTTACTTGCATTCAAGTATGCAAGTAATCTGAAACATGCACATATGTGTACAACATACCTACAGGCAAATAGTTAGCATAATTGCCGTTAAGCAATAATTGCATATATGTATGCAAGTATTGGCAATACTTTCATACATATATGAAACTTTTTTTTTCTTGGCGTGGATTTCTGCTATTATTTCCAGATTTTAGAATTTTTTTAATCACCACCGCACTTTTTTCTAGAAGAAAATGCAGGTGGCGTAAAAAAATAAGTAGCAGGCAAAACCATGAAAGTAGGATGCGGATCCTACAAAAAAGGAGGCCGGAATTCAAAAATAGGGGCCCGGTTTATATTATAAACTATGACCGGATGTTAGCCTAATTTTGAAACTTAATAGGGACCAGTAAAAAACGCACCCTTTAATATATATATATATATATAATTATTTTAATTTCCAAAAAGTGTGTTTTGGCATTCAAACTCCAAATCGAACCCAACGATAGTCGCCCCTAGCTAATTACCCCCATTTCGGACACAATGGGTATGTCCGGTAAGCCAATTCGACTATTTTGATCAGTTTTTATCAAAATTAAAATGTAAGTTAATATAATATTCTAAATTGATTTCAACGTACATTTTAATTTATCGGGGCCCTATACTGACTCTAAAATTCCATAAAAATTATATCTAGCTTTATTTTGGTGATACGGTCCTAACAAAACTAATTTTGTCAAATTTGGAGACCGTTTGAAAAACGGTCATTTTCCAATCGATTAAATTCAAACTAAAATTATCAAACATGTTTAAATCCAACACGCTCACATATTAATTTCAAAAATTATGAAAATTGGAATCTAGCAATAATTTGATATTCTTGATCCAACAAAAGTGGTTTTGTCGAAAACGAAGTTTGTTTGCAAAATGACTAATTTTTAAGGGTTGTATATTATTTAAATTCCATAGCGACTATTCTAACTTTTAAACTAGATATAACTTTTTACTCCCGTTATGAAATCTGGATTTTCCACATTCGTTAGAAATATATAATTAAATAGATTCAAATATTTCTGGTTTTACTGAAATCCGATTTATTTTGGATCCTGTACATTCATTTGAAATTTAAAAATCAAATTTTCGAACTACCACGCCATTTTATGCTCGATTTTATAATTAAAATAAATTTATACAATAAATTTATACATTTTAACTTTGATAAAAATAATTTTTTAGTCATTATTATTTAAAATAAATCATTTTAAATATTCAAAATCCATTAAAATAGCCAAATTAAAATTTTTAAATAGGTTCTAAAAATCCGGGTTGTTACAGATAGAAATCTTCTTTGACCCATATAAACAGTCTTCCAACTATGTTTCAACCAACAATGATGAGTATTGATACCACATAATGGATAAGCTATTTTGCCTTTAACGCAACAACCAACAAGATTACCATAGGCGAGAAAATCATTTATTTTCCATAACAAAATAACTCTCATATTAAAAGTGTCTTACTAAATGCATCATACATCTCAACTCTACTGTTCCATAAGTGATGCAGGTCTTCTGCCAATGGCGCTAAATATACATCAATATCATTACTTTGTTGCTTTGGACTCGAAATAGCAATGTTAACATAATATTATCTTTTTTCATACACAACAAAGGTGACAAATTATATGTCACAAGCATTACTAGACAACAACTATATTTGGAACTCAACATTGAAAGCAGATTGAAACCATCCTTGGCAAGACCAAGTCTAAGATTGCGGGGATCAACTAAAAATGTTTTCCAGTTTTCATCCATCATATTCCATGTTATCAAATTCATAGGGTGTTGCATTTTCCTATCTTTGCTTTTATTGTTGAAATGCCAGCTTATGTCTCCTACCAACCTTTTTACCTAAACATTCTTCTAAACCTTGGAATTATAGGAAAATATCTCAACACCTTTACTGGGACACCCTGCATAATCACTTTTGTATCCTGATTTATCTTCCATCTTGATGAACCACATTTTGGATAATTATTCAAATTTTGTACTCTTTACGAAAAAGGCAACAATCATTCTCACAAGCATGAATTTTTTCAAACTCCATATCAGATACTTTGAGAAACTTCTTTATTTCATATAAAGTTTTAGGAAGTACATTACCTTTCGATAAAAATATTTGTTGCACATTTAAAAGCTTATCAAAACCATTATCAAATAGTCGGACACCCTGTAAAAGCAAAGTCACCTTGCATCCTTGAATCGATAACCATCCTTCGGCTAACCTAGCCTCCTCCGTTCCTCGGGACCAATAAGGAGTATCACATTTAAGATTATACAGGATAGTGATGGCAATCAATTTTGTTAAATCGGTGCAACCATGGTACAAAGGGGTTTCCGCATTTTCCAAATACTTAAGTAAATCATCCTCTCGTCATTGCGCTCCATATATATCTTTATCATCATCAAAAAAAGTATGATTGATGAAGTCTTCCTCTTCATAGTGAATTGCTTTGAGTAAGTCATATGTATCACCATGTTTCAAATTTTTTTCCAAAAATTACATCCTCGTCATGATCATACCACCTACTATCCTTGTACTTAGGATCTATTCCTCTTATAATCATGCTAAACCACAATTTTGTCGTCATAATGACTAAGATTTCGACAATCTGCACAAGGTCATAATTTTTTTCCACATTTCAGCAAACACAAAATTAAAAATTCTTGTTTGTACTATTTACTATGTAATGACCCATATTTTGACGGGGTAATAATTAACTTATTTTAATTATTTAAATAACGAATATATTATTTAATCATCGACGTTAGAACGTATAATTATATTATAATTAAAATCGAGCTTGAAATGACGCGGCAGTTCGCTGTTTGGCGATTTGAACTTCAACTGAATGTACAGGATTCGTTTTAAATCGGATTTCTGTTAAACAAGAAACGTACGGAGCTGGTGGAGTATATCTTTCTAGTGGTAGAGAAATATGAGGATTTCGTCGTTTAGATTTTGAAATATGTCCAAATCAAATTTCAAAATAGTCGCTATAGAATTGTTTATCGACCGTATCGGGTTATTCGATATAACTAGAGACCGGGTTTGAATTTAGACAAGGTTCTTTTGGGAAGTAGTGATAATTTAATTTTTAGAATTTTACTGTAATTTTTACTTAATTAAACAAGAAACTTTTTATTTGAAGTATTTCGCACCCTGAAATCAACATTTTGAAGTTTCACAATATGTGTTAACCTACCGGTATTATTATATTTTCGGGATCGTGGCACCGAGCTCGATACAGCAGTATCTTTATTTCTGTCCGTAGCGTTACGTAAGTATATATATAATTAATAAATTAGAAAATGGTTTAAATGATTTTTCTAAAAATGGATAATAATACAAAATATCCTAACTGTGTATGGGCTTAAACAAAGCCACATCTCCAGTACTCTCAGCCACCTATTCTCTTTTTGCTTCAAACCGAAAACGTGGAAAGAAGGTGACCAAACAAATCAAATAGGAACCCTATAAAATAACTTAAACTTTACATAAACCTAGGTCACTATTTCCATCTCTCTGCTGAAAACAAAAGAGGCCGCCAGTTATTTCGCTCCCTCATCAAAACGTGAAAACCGATATTCCTAAAATCATAATAAATCAAACAAAAATCCTCAATCTATGAAACAAGATTTATTGTCATCCCCTGGTCCTAATCTTCGCACTGATGTATTGTATGCTGGATTCGACTGTCTTCTTTTTCCGTTGGGATTTCCAGAGTCCTGTTTCTGGATTGCAAGTTCGAAGCGGAGAGAACTGTGAGGGCGTGGAGTTCTAAATGGAGGTAGGAGGTGATTTCCGACTTAAGGACAGTGACGATGAAGCTTCAGATCGGAGATGTTATTGAGGTGAGGTTCTGTATTTACAAAAGGGTGTTGTTGTGTTCATGGAGGAGGATAAGTTTGTGAAGTTCGAAATTTGTGGAGATAATAATATACTGGGCGTGTACTGGAGTTCTAAAGGGAGGAAGCAGTAAGTCTTCCAAGCAAGTGAATTTCAACTCTGATGTTGGGATCATGTTATTTGTTTCAACATAGAAACGAAAAATGGAACAGCAGTATAAAGGGGTATGGGAGCGTCGAAGTTGGATACTAGGGGGGTGAGTGGACCGGGTGTAAGATGAAAGGAGTCGGCAGAAGGAAACAAGAATGTGGGGCCCGTGCCTTTTTCCTTTCAAATTGAAGTTGTATAAAGCAATGTACATGGAGTTTGGGAACAATACAAAAAGACGTGGGATTCATGGTGCAAACAGAAGTGGGAGTGGACTTCTGCAAATGGCAACGCATTTGCGCGCGTTTACTTTTGGCAGGGCAGTGAAGTACTGCTATGTATTAGGTAGTGTACATGAATGGAATTAGGAAGGGGAGTGTTCGGATTTCCTACATGTTGAAAATGGCTTTCAAATGTTGTCTGGAGCAAGATTATTAGCAGAAAAGAAAGAGTTTGCAACTGATGTAAATGGGTATGGTGAGCATGAATATTTCGACAGTGAAAGAAACAACCTACTGAAGCGTTTTTGGAAAAGAAGAAAGGGGCAACCGCCGGTCAGTTTTGAGCATTTGATTGGGCCGATGGAAGCCAGTGGTTGATAAAAGATAGAAGAGAAAAGAAAGTAAAAGAAAAGGGGTGGTGTGGAAATTTGGCTATGGAAACGAGCACTATTATTTACATTCAAGGAGGAAGGTCTGTAGTATGCTGGTCGGAATTACGCTGGGCCGAGAAAACAAATTGAAATTGGCAAAAACAAGATCCATCGGGATCGTGTGGACGGTGGCTCCACAATGGGACTGACTGGAATTGAGATGGGGCTCGTTACAATTTATATCGAAATAAATTGTCCATCTGAAACAACAGACGCAAATCGTTATTCAACGGTTAACGCGCAATGTGAGTAAAACTCACTAACTCTCCTCAATTTATATTTTAATATAAATTGTACTTTATTTATTGACTGCTGTATATTGATTGTTAAACTGGACTGTTAAATAGATTTGATTGAAAACGTAGTTATAGTTAATCTATGTACTGTTAATCAAATATGGTTCTGTACAGCAGGATATTTCATTTCAAAATGAAATATGATGTATATTATACTGTGTAACATCTGTGGATGCAGGGAGACAGGTTGGAGGAATCCGACTGGATTCCTCAACAATTATTTTATTGTTTTCATATATTGTGTTATATGATGTGTTATATAATCTGTTCTGGATTATGTGTGTTAGAATGATATTAATCATTGTTATTCGATATTTTACATATCATAAGAAACCCTGAGTTGTGAAAAGGAATATTTCAATGTATATTGAAATAAAGGAATTTTATAAAATCATAGGATTTTATAAGAGGAAAGTATTTATAAAACGAATAGAGTTTTTGTAAAAGGTAAAAATGTTGATAAAACAAATAGAGTTTTATAAAAGGGATATTTATTTAGAAAATAAATAGAATAAAGAAATATTTGTAAAGGTAAATAGAAGTTGTAAATAGGAATATTTGTAACGGTAAATAGAAGTTGTAAATAGTAAATATTTGTAAAGGTAAATAGAAGTTGTAAATAAGGAATATTTGTAACGGTAAGTAAACGTTAAAAAAGGAAATAGTTGTAACGGAAAATAAACGTTATAAAAAGGAAATTGAAGAGATAATCGAAATAGAGTAATTGAATATTAGTCATTCAATTAGAAATAACCTGATTTGAGTTGGTCTAATATTAGTTAATCGAATAAGAATAGTCTAATATTAGCTAATCGAATTTAGTAACCGAATACAAGTAAATCGAAAGGAGTTTATCGAATTTAGTTATTCGATAGAGTTAATCAAAAGGAGTTTATCGAATTTAGTTATTCGATAGAGTTAAATCAATAGAGTTAATCGACTTATAGTATTCGAATAAGAGTAAATCAAATAGAGTTAAACAATATTAGAAACTGACTAGAGATTGGTAAGTTGAATATTTTTCTGAGTGTTGATCTGATGTTGGTTTCGGCCTTCGGGGTTTATACTTAGAGAATTGTTCTCTTACTAGTTTACAGTTAGGGACTAATAGTTGTGGAATGGTAGTGATGCGTAAATGAGGATTGGAAATGTTTTCCAATGTTGAAAATGTATATTTTCTAGTTTTAGAAAATAAGGAAATATGAATATATATATATATATATATGATTGATGATTGGATCAATAATTCCATTTGGAATTAAGATCGTTGTTTGTGCACCGACATATTTTCATTTGATAGTTAAATCACAGACTATCGAAGTTTTGACCATTTTACGTTGTAAATATGGAGAGACCGGTTGGATTATTATCCGAAGAACCACTCCGTATCGACATAAGCGTTGTGATCAAATAAGATGAAGATAATTGAAGACGGAGTAAAGTGCAAGGGCTGTCCTGTTTACAGAATAGTGCCTTCGGTTTTGTTCAGTCCCAGAACGAACGTATATGGACGAATGTCTGACAGAGTATTTCCAATGATCGAATGGGTTGGACTGTACAAATATATATGGTGGCCAACGGATTTATTCCCTTCGCATAATATCCAGAATCTATTTGTGCAGATCCAACTAAATGATTAACGGATCTGATAATGTGGCATTCAAAGTGATCATGTTATAAATGAATGGAAAGTAAGCATAGCTTCTAGCCTTACATCAGGTAAATGACAGAAATCGGGCAGGCAGCATGGCTAAGTCGGTCGCACCGAAGTAGGGTGTATAATCACCTATCTAGAGAATATTCATTTGCTTCTTAAATCTATCAATGCTGACCCATATATATATACGGGAAACGGTTGCTGATCCCAACCGTTGGTGATGTACATTCGATACACTCAAGCGAAATGAGTGGTCGGTCATGTGTGGCTGAGTTGCAAGATGTTCTTGTTGAACTCTAGTGTATCGTTCCTAGAGTACACTGATCGGAAGGTGGTTCCATACCTTGTCATAGTTGGAAACCCAATCATCCAATACGCACCTGCGGTTTTGATTGTATACTATATATGTAGAACGTGAGATGCCAGCGTTTCTACTAGACTGATATCTATTTGTATTTAGACATTTTCATAATATCAGTGATACTGCTTTTCAAAGATGTTGGGTTCTCATAAGGGAAAACCCGTTCCGTATTCACGGCGTGGTCTTATGAGATATCATATACCTGTTAAAATGATTTGAGTTTACTCACACCAGTCCATGACTAACCCAGAGTTTATTTGTTTTGTTTCCCTAAACTCTTGGGTGCCTAAATTTGTACGGGCAGTCAAGTAGTCGGGATTTACAGATATACTGGAAGAGCTTGGAGCAGGAGGCTTCAAGATTCTATAGCTATTATTATTTCCGCTGTTGTTGTAAGTGTTGTACTCTGCAATGCTATTGTATACATATACTGTTTGTATTTCAAAAGTTATTTTATATTTTATTCGTTCCACTGTGAGTTTCGTGTTACTCTGATGATGATGTTCTTCTTCTTCTTCTATTCTAATAGTTCTACCTTATCTATTCTCACCCTCTATCTTCTTTCTATTAATTTCTTGAATTTCCAGTGCAATTTGGGGTTGGACTTGTGTTATTTAGTCAGCTCAAATTGGACCGGATTTTCGGGTCACTACATACTAGCTCTATAATAAAAATGAAGACAACAAAATATTACTATGTAACATTTAAATCATATTTTAAAAGCGATATATATATATATATATCCATACATATATATATATGATTACCTGTGTTGACGTGACCAATCTTTTTCCATCCTCAAATATAATATGAACCTAAGCAAGTTTCTAAATTTTGAAGTAATGACTAATTAGTGGTTATGCACAAAGAAACATCCACTTACAAACGATAATATTCAACGTAATGCATCTATGGTTACATTTAACAATTAATTGATACTTCTTACAAACCACCGTACTTTTACCGTAGAACTCTAATAAAAACATTTTAAATAATGGGAGCCAGGATATACTTCTGGGACTGCAACAACCGATATACTTAATATACATATAACCTAATTGATATACTAGCAATGTTATAATATATATTATTGTCAGTTCTATAATATTCCAATGAGCTCAGTGTCATCTAAAATCGAACTGAGTCACTCAGTTACCCCCGAAGTAGCAGTACCAGAATTATAATATTCACATCATCCAAAACGGCTATTCACCATCACCTTAAGTAGTAACTGCAAAATGAAGTTCCTAAGCTACCACATAAGCGACAAAAAGATCACCATCAAATCTTCCAATTATCTTATAGGCACATTTTTTACACCATTCAACAGAAAAATTCATGGGCTTGCTTGCTGCCTTACACTACCTTAATGGACATTTTATAAAACACTGAACCCATGATTCAATAGATGTACAGTTGCAGTGTAAAAACCCAAAATTTCAGAATCGATTTAAAATTTTATTTTAGCTATTTTAATGGATTTTGAATATTTAAAATGATTTATTTTAAATAATAATGACTAAAAATTTATTTAGATCGAAGTTAGAACGTATAAATTTATTTTAATTATAAAACGAGCCTGAAATAGCATGATAGTTTGAACATTCGATTTTAAATTTCAATTGAATGCACATTATTCAAAATAAATCGGATTTCAGTGAAACAAGAAACGTTAGAATCTAATTAACTATATATTTCTAACGAATGTGAAAAATCCAGATTTCATAATATAAATTGAAAGTTATGTTCAGTTTAAAATTCAAAATAGTCGCTATGGAATTTATATATATTTTAATATAATATATAACCCTTAAAATTTGCCATTTTGCATAAGACCTCCATTTTCGACGAAACCACTTTTGTTGGATCTGAAATGTCAGATTATTATTATATTCGAATTTTTAGAATTTTTGGAATTAATATGTGAGCGTGGTGGATTTAAACGTGTTTGGAAATTTCAGCTTGAATTTAATCAACTGGAAAATAACCATTTTCCAAACGGTCTCCAAATTTGATGAAATTAGTTTTTTAGGACTGTATCATCAAAACATAGTTAGATTTATTTTTCTAGAATTTTTGGAGTCAGTATGTGGCCTCGGTAAATTAAAATTTACGTTGAAATCAATTTTGAACATTATATTAATTTATAATTTAATTTTGATGAAAACTAATCAAAACAGTCGAATTGGCTTACGAAACATATCCCATTGGGTCCGGAATTGGGGTATATACCTAGGGGCAATAGTTGTTGGGTTCGATTTGGAGTTTGAAAAAAAGCACTACCTTTTTGGAAATATATATATAATTAAAACCCTAATTTTCCAAATTTTTAATTCGTCCAAAAATATCCGTCGTCGTTCATTGATTTGAGGGCAGAAAATGCTCAAAATTTCCCATCCAATTTTCTTTCAATTCACATAATGAAATGCGAAAATTCCTAAAGCAAAATTGTAGTGCTCTCTCCCCTCTTTAAATCCATATCCATTTAACCCTTTATCGTTGAGCGTGGTGATCAAAATCGAGGCGGGAAGACACGCCGGTCGTGGTGGTTTCTGGGGAAGATGGCGACAGCGAATTAGCAGCGGTCGTGGGTTATGGTGGGCCTCACATAGGCACTGCACGTGGTAGCATTTGATTACGGTCCGGCGCGATGGTGGCGGAGCAAGGAGGAACCCTAATTTCGAATAGGGTAGTTCGACGTCGCTGAAGGTATTAATGGGGGTGATTAATTAATTTGTTAATTAAATATTAATTATCTCAAATAATTTAATTAAAACAAATATTGTCGTATCTTTTTCATACGAGGTCCAAATCGAACGATTCAAATTGCATTACGATTGTGGAGTCGAGTACTACATAATGGGACCGACCAAAACGAAAATGGAGCACGTTAGAATTTCATGCAAATTTAAATCCGAACTGTACTGAAATCATCAAATAAAGAATGGTGGAGTGGATCCCAATGTGAGAACACCTATTCACTCAAATTATTACAGTTAAATATATTCTAGGTTGCAGACGGGGCTTATTAGCTCTTGACACTATTTATTGTACAAACCATGAATGTTTGTTTGGATTGAATTTTGAGAAAATTGACAGTATTGTGGTGAAATGAATTGTATCATGGTTTGAGGATTGGATTGATTATTGTGTATGACGCGAGCCAATATCAGGAGAGGGATAATGCTAGACATTATTTCGTTTCTAATATAGCGTCGTTATAATGCTAAAATTTTCTGAAATAAATATTTATTTATTAAAAATATCATTTTTAATGTGTATATGAACCGTATAAAATAGTCGTGTGTTGAAATAAATATTTTATTGTTAAAAATATAAATTTTAATGTATATGTGAACGACCTAAAATTCTCCTTAAATGAAAATAAATATTCATTTACAAATTGGAAGATTTATTTATGTACACCCATTTGATTGACATTGATTGGGACGCTAAATTTTACACGTCGCCCAACTACACAAATAATATTCAGTATTTATTGGTTGAAACCCCACACGGGTATTGGGATGATAATTTTTTTTGAAAGGCAAGTGAAATTTTTTATTCACTGCTTCAAGAGTTGCAACCAAAATTGACCTAAAGCTAATACATACTCTTGACATTTCTAGCTTTAGAAATTTTAGCAGAACAAAAATACAAAAGATAAAAATTCTAACAGACTTTCGATAGCTTAAAACACTAATAGCAAATATAAAAGCACAACAGCTGTGTAGCATAACACCATCACAATTTGCTAAGAAGCTCCACTGGCAACATACAATAGACCAAAATAATAGCACCAAGCTGAATCTAAATCATATCTGCATAACAGCCTTCGTTTCTGGCAACACTCATGTGACAAAAGAAATAGTAACCAATGTATCATTCACCAAATGCCAAGAATTACCAAGAACAAGCAACTACAGGAGAAAGAAATTTATGCATGCTTGAAGAAATTACCATATGTTACCTTAATCATCCAAACTTCCAATTACACTCATTTTAATTGCAGCTACCCCATCATGGAAATGGGATTATTTCTTGTATTCCTACCTAACTTCCTTGAATTAGTTGTTGGTAAAATATCCTCAAGACTATACTCAAAACCTTCATTCAAATCATCACCATATTGTTGCTTTTTCTTGCTTCCTTTCTATTTACCACCTATGACAGATGACATAAGATGTGAGGCAGGACTAGCATTGGGTGGTGGAGGAAGAATTAAGTGAGAAGGTGGAGCCAAATGTGAGTAAGGTGAGGCTGATGATATAGACATACACGAAGTACCTGAAATACTAGCTGAGGATGAAACCAACATAGTGGCTTGAGAAGTCAGGATAAAAGAAGAAAAACCTATGTTGCTGAAAGATGTCGGAGGCAAAGAAGTGGAATCAACGTGAGCAGTAGCTTTGTGTATATTATTCATACCCGGCATAGAAGTCGAATCAACGTGGGCAGCAGCTTTGTGTATATTATTCATACCCTCTTAACTTGACTATTTAAATTTACAAGGAATGTATCATCACTTGCTTTAGGACCAGATTTGTTTAAAGTATTTTGGTTTCCATTGTCAACTATATTATCCTGATGTGTAGATCCATTCTCTATCTCACTACTAACCCCAAGATTTACATCAACTTCTTTATTAATCCGAGTTGCCTGATCTGTTATAGCTTCATCTTCCCCCTTATTTTTTCTAGAATTATCAGTAGCAAGAGATTCAAAAGGATTTACATTTGCCATATCCTTCATTGAAGCAACATCAACATTAATATTTTTCACTCCTTTCCTTTTCCAAAATTTCTTTGTTTTAGTGTTCACAGTGGTCCAGTTATTTTGATTAGCATTAGAGGAAGCTTTCATGTTATTCTGATTTGCCGATATATGATTCCTAGCTTGTGTAGTACACTGTTCATATTCCACACTATCAGACCTGGCCTTAGGATTAAGTTCACATTTGTCAATATCATGGCCAAAGATTTTGCAAGACGTAAAAATCCGCGGTCTCCAATCATATGTTAGCTTAACAAAAGGACAGTTATCACCTAGTCCATCAAGCTCTATTTTACCAGGTAGTTCGAATTCGGATGAAACATCTATCAAAGCTGTAGCGTATTGAAATCTTTGCAAGTTTTAGTGCTGCTATCAACACATATAAGCTTCCCAACATGACAAGCAAGCTAGTTAATCCCTAAATGCATCCAAAGGATACTTGGAATTCTATAGAAATGAACCCATATAGGAACTTTCTTTATCTGCACTTGCGAATTGCCAATGGAAGGATCCCATCATGTTATTATAAACATTCGGCCGCTAATAAACATAGGATCAGATTTTTGGATTTTCTCCCTATCCATTTCATTAGAAAAATTGAAATAAAAATGCATGCCATCCGATTTGATATCTATCTCACCATCTAATTTCCAGAAACAATTCAAAAAATTAACTACAGTGGTGTAAGACAAAGTACCATCCAAGAAGAAGCCGACGAGGTGATTGATCCAGTACTTCATGCCTTTATCCTGAACCATATCAGGCAGTTTCTTCGGTATTGGGATGATATTCGACATACACTAATCCCAATTGTTTAGTTGTATGTCAATCGATTGGTTGACAGACTGTTGTAAGCGTTCTTTATTTATATTTAATGCTTATGCAGTTGTGTAATGCACTCCGGATGATGAATAATTGGTTATCATTGTTGTTGTATACATGTGTTGTATGAAATCCATATAAATAAATTATATGGCAATTGATTGGGTCTGATTCCAATTCAAAAAGATAGGATATTTTAAAATAACGAATATTCTAAAATAATATTTAGTAAAGGATTAAAGTGTAAATTTGATGTCCGATTTTGGATGGACACAAAAATATTGAAATGTGTGAAGTCGTGTTGATTAGATTTGCGCCATTTTAACGCGAATGATATTTTTATCTATTTTATTCATTTCTATAATGAATATTGAAAAGGAAATGATTTCAAAATCTGATATTTTGAAAATATTATCATTTAAATATTATAATGATAAGGAGTGTTCAATTTTGATTTAAAATAGAAATGAAAGTGGGAATCATTTTTAAAACGAATTTATAAAATACATTTTAAATGAAATATATTATATATGTACTAAATGTGTGAATAGAACGCGCTACAACCATTCAAGAATTTTGACCATTAACTTCAAATTGACATTACGGGAGATCCGACCGTTGGATTCTCCTAAAACCGGAACCTTGGGTTTGAATCGAAAAGTGCTTTCCAATGAATATAATAGATTTAAATTTGAACGGTTGGATTTGGAATTATGTCCAAATCAAATTTAGAAAAGGTCGTTATGGATGTAGTTCGGTGGCTGTTATTGGAAACCGACTGTACGGGCCTTGATAAAATTATTAAAAATGTTAATAATTTGTGTAAAATCATAATAAATGATTTGGAAACAATTTGGATGAAAAATTCCATGTTTGTAAAGACAAAAAATATATTTTTATCAAAATAAATTAGTTATTAACTAGAATGATAATCCAATGTTTTTAAATAAATAAATTGGATTTCTGAATGGTTTTAATCTAACCGGAATTTTCCAATATACGAATTAGGATGGATTTGAACAGAAATCATCTTTGGGAGATTTTGACATTGGATTCTGTGATTATATGGATATTGTTGAGGAATTTGGAAGATATATCGTTATTCCCCAAACGATATGTGTTGGTTTCAGAATTGGTAATTGAACATAAGCCAATATAATTTCTGTTTAGAGCCTAGTATTTAATATTAAATTGGATTTTGGGTTTGTCGTGAATGGTGTCTTCAGTAACACTGTTCTTAAACCCGGTGTGAAAAGAATAAATCTTTTAATTAAGATTATTGGAGTTTCCAGTTATATTTAGTAATTGGAATAAAAATGGAATGTGAATTGGGTTTATTGTGATCTGTATTTTTAACGCATTCATTCTTTAACCCGATTAACAATGAAATGTATTTGGATTTTATAAATCTTTTATTAAAATTTGATGGAAATTTTCCAAAGTAAAGTTTTCCAATTTGATATATTAAATTGGAATTGAATGGAATTCGATTTGGTAATAATCGAAGTGAGCTTCTATGGAGGAAGACTATTAATATGTATGGAATTTAAAAGGCTTTGTCATTATTCCATTTATATTATTAGTCAGATGCGGAAATTGATATCGATTATATATTGATCTTTTTTCCGTGAAGATTCCATAGTTAGTGGAGAATGATTTTGGGTTTATCGTGAACTGTATTTTAAATGACATTGGTTCTTTAACCCGGTTAAAGACAGGATTACATGTCTAACATTGTATTTCGAACTGCGTTGATCTCTATTAAATATATATATTTGTGTAATGACCCGCATTGGCAGAGGTATTATGATTAATTTATTTAATTGTATAAATGGTGGTTTAGTGAATTTAATGGTCGTGGAGTTTGATTATGATGAATATTTAATTAAAATATTAAATTAAATAATATATTTAATTCTGAAGTAATCAGAATTGGCTGAAATAACGATATAGTGTGAACCGGATCATCTGTGATATTTAATTCAGCTTGGAATTGAATTTGAATAGCGAATATATTCAATCGTCGACAGTTGAACGTATAGTTTATAATATAATTATAAACGAGCTCGAAATGGTGCTGCAGTTCGTAAATTGGCGATTCGAACTTCATCTGAATATACAGGATTCGTTTTAAGCCGGATTTCTGTGAAACAAGAAACGTGCGGAGATGGTGGAGTATATCTTTCTAGTAAAAGAGAAGAATCGGGATTTCGTCGTGTAGATTTTGAGATATGCCCAAATCAAATTTCAGAATAGTCGCTGTAGAATCGTTTATCGACCGTATCGGTTTATTCGATATAACTAGATATCGGTTGTGAATTTAGACGAGGTTCTTTTGAGGCGTAGTGATAATTTAATTTTTAGAATTTTATAGAAATTTTTAATTAATTTAATAAGCGACTTTTTATTTGAAGTATTTCGCACCCTGAAGTCAACATTTTGAAGTTTCAAAATATGAGACTACCTACCGATATTATTACATTTTTGAGATCGTGAGACGTTGCTCGTCTCACTGGTGTTTTTATTTCTGTTCATAACAGCTCATATATGAACAAAATTATAAATAGGTATCGTATGAGTTGGTTTTAAGGGGTATTTCATCGTTAAGTTTTAATATATTAATAAAATAAAATGCCCCAGATTCATCCTTTATAAAAGGATCAACAAAACTTAACGTGGCCAAGTTTTCACCTCCGAATGATTTCATGGTCAAAACTAAAAACAAGTCGACACTTAAAAAAAACTAATAGCCAAAACTCTTCCAACCCATCCCATTTCTTCTTCTATAAAATGGTTCAGCTAAACCTAAATTTTTGCAAATCTAAAACTTTACGCCTCCATCTGAATAAAACGAATGGACGGGATTTCATCCTCCTCCACCAAAATTTCCAGTAAAGCCGTTCAAATGAAAATGTATGTTGCTGGTTTGGAAAGCAAGTAGAGTTCGTTGACGCAAGCACAGGGGAGGATACGAGTTTGAAGAAAAAGTTGTGAGCACAAACAGTAAAATGAAATGGCGAGCTTTATTTGAATTCATGTACAATGAAAAAGAGATGTCAGTTGTAGGAAGTGTGGGAGGGAAAGAAAGTGAAGTAATGAAGGAACTGAGGAGAGTTGTTGGGTGAACTTTGCAAGTGAGGATCTGAGAGGACGTGGTGGATTTAGTTCGAAACTTTGTGAAGTTGAGGAGCTACTGTCAGGGAGAAGAAGGCACGGACGGTTGCAAGAGGGATCCTAGACTTGCGTTCATTTACGGATAGGAAGAGGAGTGATGGTTTATTTGTGAGTGAGAGGAGCATCGTTCTGTAAATGAAATTGGGGGAAAAACAGTTCGATGTTCAGAGTAGGAAGTTTCGGCCATGATAGTTACAGGTGATGTTTGTTCACACCCTTGTAATGTGCTGATAATTGTGGAGTATTGGAGGACAGAATGGAGATTTGGTCGAAGAAATGGAATTGGGAAGAAATACCGTTGCCTGGAAGAAACAAAGAAAGAACGGGTCCCAAGCATAGGAGAAGAAAGTTCGGTCATGGATTATAAGGATGAAGATGGGCCAGTTTAAACATGAAGCCCAGATTTAAGATGGAAAATAAAATATAAAGAAGAATGGGGTAAGGCCCATACTGAATTTAAGTGAATTAAATTTGTTTATATATATAGTGTATTAATTAGTAAAGTCCATAACTTATTCGTACAATGTCAGAATCAAGCGAAACAAGATCCGTTGGGATCGTATGGACAGACACTACACGATGGAACTGACTGGAAGTCCACCGGAGCTCGTTACAATTATAGTGAAATAAATTGTCCAATCTGAATCAACGACAATTATCGTTATTAACGATGATAGTCCAATGTGAGTAAATCTCACTAACTCTAAACAGTTTATAATTTCATGTTGTATTTTTAGAACTGTTAGATATTGGTTGATTTACTGTATGTTGACTGTTTGATTGAACTGCTAGTCAGTTAGTTAAATTTTCTATATTGATTCTGTTTAACAGAATATATCATATAGAACTGAAAAGTGATGTTATCTATATTGTTTAACATCTGTGATGCAGGGAAGCAGGTTGGAGGAATCCGACTGGATTCCTCAACATTTATTTTACTGTTTTCATATATTGTGATATATGATGTGTTATATAATCTGTTATGGATTATGTGTGTTGGAATGATGTTGATCATTGTTATTCGATATTGTAAATATCATAAAAGACCTTGGGATGTAAAAAGAAGTATTTCAATTTATATTGAAATAAAGGAATTTTATAAAATCACAGGATTTTATAAAAGGAATTATTTATAAAACGAACACGGTTTTATAAAAGGGATATTTATTTAGAAAATAAATAGAAGTTATAAATAGGAAATATTTGTAACGGTAAATAGAAGTTATAAATAGGAAATATTTGTAACGGTAAGTAAACGTTATAAAAAGGAAATAGTTGTAACGGAAAACGTAGTTTATAAAAAGGAACTAATCGATGTTAGTTAATCGATTAGTGTTAAAGTAAAAGGAGTTAATCGATGTTAGTTAATCGATTAGAGAATAGAAGCAAATGAGTTAATCGAATATAGTTATTCGAATAGTAGAATGAGTTAATCGAATATAGTTTATTTGAAGAAAGTAAAAGGAGTTATCGAATATAGTTTATTCAAAAGGAGTTAAGTGAAATGAGTAAATCAATAGTGTTAGTCCAATAGAGTTAATTGATAAGAGTCAATCGAATATAGTTATTCGAAGAAGGGTTAAGTAAGGAAGTTTGTTAAGGAATATAAAGTGAACTTTGCCTATTTCAAAGTTAGAAATGTTGTTCAGTTAAGGTCTGAGAGGTAGTTCTACCCCAACTTGATTGACTTCATTTTTAACTAAGGAATAGTTAAGGTTCGGCAGTAAAAGGAAATGGTTTGAGTTGGCATCGCGATGGTTTGTTTAAACATATGTCTAAGTCCAATGAAGAAGCTTTGGAAATGTTTTTCCAAAGAAGAAACCAGAAATGTTTTCTTATAAAGGAAACGAGAAATTGGAAATGTTTTCCATTGTTAATAACGTATATTTTCCCAATTTAGAAATGAGAAATATTGAATATAGGGAAACAGGAGATAAGTAAATTAATGAACTAAAGAGATGAATGTTGAATGATGTTTGATCGATATAATTTCCATTTGGAAATAATATCGTTGTTTGCACACTTGTTTTCTTCGATAGTTAAATCACAGACTATTGAAGTTTTTGACCATTTTAACGTTGTTAATATGGAGAGACCGGTTGGATCATTATCCAGAGAACCACTCTGTATTGGCATAAGCGTTGCGAATCATATATGCCAAAGAAAATTTGAAGATGGAGTTATGCAAGGGCTATCCTGTTTACAGAATAGTGCCTTCGGTTCATCCTGTTCCTGGGTGACTTGTATGGACGGATGTCTGACAGAATATGTCCAGACGATCACGTATATTGATTTCTCCAACTGTACCAAGAGTGGAAGCGGAGAAGGAAACTTCTCTTAGCTAACACATAATGTATGGTTGAGGACATCAATCGGTGATTGGATGGATTTGATGATGTGACATTCAAAGTGAATCTGATGTGATGATAAAGCGTAGCTTCTAGCCTCATCATCCGGTAAATGATAGAAATCGGGCAGGCAGCATGGCTAAGTCGGTCGCACCGAAGTAGGGTGTATATTCACCTGATCTAGAGTTTCATTTACTTCTAAAAATCTATTGTTGATGCTGTCCCATTCGGGAAACGGTTGCTGATCCTAACTGTGGGTGATATACATTCAATACACTCAAGCGAAATGAGTGGTCGGTCATGTGTGGCCGGGTTGCAAGATGTTCTTGTTGAACCCAGTGTATTCCTCTCTAGAGGTACACGAGCGAAAGGTGGATCCATACCTTGTCATAGTTGGAAACCCATTACCCAATACGTGCTTGCGGTTTTGATTGGATACTATATATGTAGAACGTGAGATGAAAGCGTTTCTGCTAGATGATTATATATATACTGTGGTTGATAGACATTATTATAATATCAAAAGGGTTTTGATATAAAGTTATTTTGGATTCTCATAAGGGAAAAACCCGTTCCGTTATGCGGCGTGGTCTTATGAGATATCGTTTACTTGTTCAACTGTTTTTAACTGTTTTACTCACACCAGTCCCATGACTGACCCGAAGTTTACTTTGTTGTTTTCCCTAAACTCTTGGGTGCCTAAATTTGTATGGGCAGTCAAGTAGTCGGGATTTTACAGATATAGTTGAAGAGCTTGAGCAGGAGGCTTCAGGATCATATAGCTATAGTTATTTCCGCTGTGTTGTAAGTGCTGTACTTTGATAATGATATGTATATTCAAGTACTGATTTGTATTTCAAAGTTATGTTATGAAATATATTTATTCGTTCCGCTGTGAGATTCGTGTTACTCTGATATTGTGTTCTTCTTCTTCTTCTATTCTAATTTTCTATCTTATCTTTCCTCACCCTCTAATTTCTTTCACTAATTACCAGGATTTTTCGACGTTTTGGTTATCGACATCGTGCTTATGTCGATAACCAAAGTCGCCGAAAATCCGGGTCGTTACAATTTGTTTGGTGGCGGAGAATTTATTCTCTTGCTTAACACCATTCTCTGAGACGTTTGAGCTTAGAGGTTATATATTTACAGAAATCAATGGTACAGTGTAGATTGTCGATGCGGCATGTTTGATTTCCCAAAGTTAAGTAATCATTAAAGAATGATTGGTGGAAGATTAAAGCCAATAGAAGTTTTAATGAATCTTTAATTAGATTGAAATGTGAATGTGATAATTTAAATTATCAAATTTAGGAAATGATCGATAATGGAGTACCACTAGTTTTACTCCAAGCAATAGTTAAATCTTTAATTATATTTGAATGTGAAATGGTAATTAATTTTTCCGATAACACCGTGGTGTTTGATATGGAGTATTACCAGTTTTGCTCCATGAATAGGTTGGGATTGGGAAATAATATAAATGATTACTTCGGTAAGGTTTGTTAATCCCGACTAGTTTGGAAAACCTTAATTTGGTTTAAATTGTGAAAAGAATATTTAAATAAAAAAATATTCTGGATTGGAATGAGGCGTATGTTGTGTTTGTGTAGCACTTACGAAAGTTATTTGGAAAGACCGAGTTTATCCCATTCTGAATAACTGATACGAGAACTAAAAGTCGACGTTGAAGACGATGGTTGAAGACCGGAGTTCTTCATATCGTTTGGATGATTACTGATGTCTTGATTGGGCTGTACACCCAAGACAAGGTAATAAGTCGTGATCGTCCAGACGTGCTTGGAGATCAACCGGATATGCGAGGATCTCTCTCCTGTATTGGACATATGGGACGAGGAATAAGGTGCCTCCGGTTTCGTTCAGACCCAGAACGGACTTGTAAATGGATGTGTGTGTTACATTGGATTTTATTTTATGTCGATTGATTTTTTTAAATATACATTTGTTTGGTAGCATAGAATTTATTCTCTTGCTTAACACCCTTCTCTGAGACGTATGAGCTTAGAGGTTATATATTATTGATAGACATCAGTTGCATGGCATGAATTGTCAGTGTGGCATGCAGAGATGCAGTGATCATGGCTTCTGTTGAAAAGCAGAGTCTTGTTGTTGTTGATCAAATCACGGCTTAAAATAGCATAGCTTTGTGCATAGCATTAATTCACGAGCCTCACATCCGACATGAGTCAAAAACGGGACAAGGGACCCAAGGAGTGCACGACATTTCTTTCTAGCTATGGGTGGTGTCATGGTATGGGGCCCATACATTTATTTATTTTTACCTATATGGATGATAGAATGCAAGCGCCTCAAATATTGGTCCCTAGTGGCTAAGTGATAGGTCCGATAGGACCGGGAAAAGTGTGTTCAGGAATAACCAATCCTCGAAAGTAAGGGAGGATCGGCCTTGGAGGATCCAAGGGCTTGCCAGCATCTAAGCCCTGAGGCATTTGCTAGAGTGTCTCGAAGCCGGCGAGGAGTACATCCCTTCCCTCGACTCATAGATGGAAATCCAATTTCCAATACGTGACATTTTGGTTTTAGATTTAGAACTAGTGTGGCAACATAGTAGCATGGGATACTGTGCCATTTATGATTGATACATTTATATTTGAAGTGATTTTGACACTATATACTTATAATAATAACAAAATGATTTGTTTTAAAACGTACCAAGCATGTTTGGCTATTATAAGGTAAAACTCTATCCTCCGGCTTGCGTTGCATTATGTGATGGGACCTGAGTCTTATAACAGCTTCATTTTTCCGAAAAACATTGCGCTATTTTTTTTATGCACTGGTGTTCTTAGAAGAAAACCCGTTCCGTATTATATAGGGTGGCCCCTTGATTTATCAAATTTTAATGTAAAGTTTTAAATAACTATTTTGAGTTCTCACACCAGTCCTATGACTGACCTAGAGTTTATTGTTATAACCTAAACTCTGGGTGCCCTATTTTCCGCACGGGCAGCTAGTAGTTTTGGTTTTTACAGATCTTTCTTATCCAGGATCATGGATTTACAGTTGGAACTATATTCGAAAAGCTTTGTATTCGTGTATTTCTTTCAGTTATGTTATGTATTATTTTTCTACTGCTAATGTAATTTAAATCACTGATATTTTTCTGATGTATATTATTTATTCATGCTCTGTTATGTTCTTGTACTCTGATGTAATTGTTATAACTGCAATGAAGTGTCCTGTTTTTTGTGTTCTGATTTGTTGTGTTCTCAACTCAATCCGAGCTTTCCCATAAGGGTGAGTTTGGGTCGTTTCATGCAGGGATGGAGACATATTGATCTAAGCTATAGCTAAAGCCCCACTTATAACTTTTATTTTCTTTTACAAAAACCAGCTTACAAGTTTTGGCCTAGGTGAATTCAAAGTGCCGCCTTATCTGAAGTAAATGTTTTGCTATGCTGACTAAGTTAATTTTTCTAGCTCTATATCTTAGGCTATCCTACTAAGCTCTTTCCTACATTTGCTAAAAAAATAACCTTGGAAAGTCCACACAAAAAAAGTCTCATATTATTAATCTACAAGTTGTTTCCTTGGAAGAAATCAAAATTTGCAGCCAAACAAGATTCATGTTATTAAACTACAAGTTTAACCCTGAGTGTTATGGTTTGCAAAGTTTCAATTAAAAAATTGGTACCATGTTGGCCCTACCCGACTTTGGAGGCTTGCTCTACCACTATATGGTTCTAATAAAAAAATTATAATTTGTGCCGCATAGAATAGGGCTGCAACTAAAACTTTAATAGTTGGAGTAATTTTGCTAACCCAAATTTTGATTAACAAGTGAAAGCCCAAATAAGTAACCCAAACGTAATGCACATAGTTTAAATTGAAGTGGAAATGAAATTCAAACACTCGAGCCAATTGACATACAAAAATTCAAGCCCCCAAGGATAATAATTAACAGAGGATGTATAATATACATTGCAACTTGGAACTATACATTCCCAGGCCTTTCATATTGCTAACATGCAACTACACTAGTATGTGTAATTGTAGTTTTGAAATTTTAGCTATTAGATAGAAAAAAATTTAAGGAGAGGAATTTGAATCGAAGTAAATATACACATCCTATAAAATAAGTCTATATATTATCCCAAATTTAAGAGTAATCAAGTTCTTTGAAACACATCATTGGGTTAACCTGTTCTTCACGTTATGTTTTAAAATTCCTATTTGTGTGACACCACCCTGTTTTCCCATACTATTATTGAGATCGCTTTTTATTTTATGGTTTGTTGCTTGCTGCACAGTGCAATTATCAATAGTATAAGTTTTTTGTCCTAAATTTGTGGCTACATGGGCTTATATAACTTAAATAGCATTTTTATCTGGTTGCTTTTATTCTAACATTACAAGCGGAACAAAACCTCATAGAAATTAATCAAAATTGAGGAAATGTCACGTATTCCAATTAATATAAAAGAACCTCTTTTTATAAAAATTACATCACATATATACGTTCAGGTTATGAATCAAACTTAAATATCGTAACAAGTGAACGGTGAAACAAAAAACAATAAAGAGTAAAAAAGCATGCAGACTTATAAGAATTTATGCAAATGCAGCACCTTAAATCCAATAAATGAGTTAGGCGACAAATAATTTTAAGAACTTAGGAAGGAAATCAAATTAGATTTCTGTGAGTCCAAGCTTTGTTCGCCAGTGAAATGAAGAGGCGTTTGTAAGCATTTTAGAAATCGGATAAAGAAGGAAATAAAAGTGGTTTGGGGATCGTTCTGGGAAATGAAGAAGCGCTCGTCAATTTTTGGGATGCAGGTTAATTTGGGGCTAAGTCAGGGGAGGAAATCAAGAAGGAAGAAGAAAAGGAGCGGCAATGAAAGTTAATTCGATAAGAAAAGTAAAATAAAGGATGAAATTTAGAATACGAGTATCCTCGGCGTTTTCCTTTTAATGTATATTAAAAAATCAACTTCTTACCATATTTACTACTTAATGCTGAGAATGAATGCGATTAAAAGCATTTTTTTCTTGTAGTGCCTCATGACGATAGTCGACATAGGTTATCACAATTATGGTTAGAATCCGATCAGTGGGTAGAATTAGGCTATATCCTAATTTACGAGTTGTAGCAAATGGTGTTGAAATCGAATGGTTTGACAATCGACTATATTCATGGAAGTAGATTCTTATTATTATTTACTATATTGAGCTTCAATTTATTATCCTATCTTGATTTCATGTTTTATCACATGCTAATAATTATTGAACTTACCAGGCTTTTTGCCTGACTAGTTTCCTTTTTCTCTTCTTTCTTCCTTCCCTTCCCCTCACCCCTCCATATTCTCTGGGTGGAGGATCTAGTGCTTGAAAGAGCTTTGGACCAACTCACCCCTTTAGAATTTCTCATTTTTCTCATTCTCTGTGCTTACGTGTACGTTTCCATGTTTTGGTTTATTTTCTGTACTTGATGATGAGAGGGATACTTTTTATTTTTGTACTATGATTTTGTTGTTTTTTTAGATAACTATGATTTTTATGACTTATGACCTAGTAGCACTTTTTATTTTGCTATAAAATAAAATTTTAAGTTCCATTGTGTTTTTATTATGATGTCTTATGAATTTTAGCTTCTGTGATGTTAACTTATACCAATATGTTTCATATTTCTTAATGAAATCCTCGTTTGGGTATCGTTAAGAAATGTGGGGTATTACACCTTCGACTCAAAATGTCGACCATGACATCACCCTTCCCAGGGGAATAATTAATAGCAAAGTCGAATGATGCAAGATACTCCATCTACCGTTGTTGTCAAAGGTTCGGATCTCGCAGAGAATACAAATATCTAAGAGACCTATGGTCGGTAAAGAGCTCAAACTTTTCTCCTAAAAGGTAGTATCTCCACATCTTTAGGGCAAAAAACACAGCTCTAACCCTAAGTCATTGACAGAGTAACTCTTCTCATGGTCCTTAGTTTGTCTACTTGCGTAAGCAACTACTCTACTCTTCTGCATGAGTACCGCTCCTAAACCAATCCCATAACCATTGGTTAAAACTGTTAACATCTACGTTCCATCTGAAATAATATGAGTAGACGCAGTCATGAGAGATTCTTGTAGCCTTTCAAAGGTAGTACCATACTTCTCACTCCATAAAAACTCACGATTCTTTTTCATTGATTGGGTTTGAGGGGCCGCAATCCTTGCGAAGTCCTTAATAAATTTCATGTGGTAACCTGCTAACCCTAGAAAACTTCTAACCTACATCGCATTGTGGGGTATCCTTCACTCTTGAACCGCCTCTACTTTAGCGGGGTCTATGACTGATCCTTTCTTCGAGACAATGTGTCTAAGAAATTTGACTTCTTCCTTCCAAAAGTAACGTTTCAAAAACTTAGCCTTAAGTTGATTTTCCCTCAAGATTCCTAGGACCTTTCTCAAATGATCTTCATGCTCCTTAAAGTACTTAGAAAAGATAAGAATGTCATCTGTAAACGCTACCACTACCTTGTTGAGAATGCCCCTAAATACCATACTCATAAAATCTACAAAAAAATGTGGGGACATTTATCAAATTGTGGAGCATAACCTCCTACTCAAATTATCCATCTAGCATCCTAAATGATGTCTTAGCTCTACTCTCTTTGAAAATACTCAATTAGTGAACACGGTTGCCATATCTAACTGAGAAAAGATTTGGGCACCTCCCAAATGGTCAACCAGGTCATTAATCCTAAGTTGGGATATCCATTCTTCTTAGTTAGCTTGTTACGTTCCCTGTAATCCACACATGATCTTAGTGATCTGAAACACCCCACCTTCGTTAGGGTCACTGTCAAAGGGAATGCCCTAATTTTGGTGGAGGTTTATAAGTATAAGTCACAGATATACAAGACAGATATAATAACACATATTTTTGAACAGCGGAAAACAACAACTTTTATTTCATCAAAATACGTGTTACACAAACCATGTCATAATTGTCTTACAATACTTCCAAAATCATAACTGTCTTGATTACATTATTTAAAGAAGCATAAAGAAAACATAAATAAACTGCAAAAGTCCCCTAATTGCTGTCCAAAGCCATAGTCCAAAACGGAAAAGATCCAAGCAATACATTCTTTCTCTTCAAGCTGGATGTGAAAACTGGTCAAGCTGCGGTATTCCATCCCTGAGAACCTGGGGGGGAAACGAAAGAAAAAGAGGCGAAAGGAAAAGGGTCAGTCATAAAGACTGAGTAAGCCCTAGTGACTTTCAGTGTAAAAACAGTTTTAAAACAACATGTCATGTATGAACTGGAACTAAACTTAAGAATGGGGTCAAGGTGGACAAGATAGACTAAGGTGATCATGATAAGTCAAGACAAGTCAAATAAAGCATCATATGTTCAAGATTCGTTGCATCGACTGTACTAGTATGCTAAGCCCAGGTCACAAGTTAATCACGAAATAAATCCCATGGCCCAATATCATGAAATGACCCTGAAACGGGGTCTGACCCAAGTACGGGGTCCTACGGAGCGCTTATCTAGTCGATCGGCTCCCTACAAGTCCTAGCTCGTCAAGTGTTCATGTCATACGGCTAATCACGAATGTAGTCACCTGTGCTGGGTCCACCTTCGTGTGTATCAGCCCTAGGGTGTCAACTCCTGACACGATTCAAGATGCACAAATAAATCTACTGATACCCAATGTCTGCCCCGGAATACGTGCACGACCGTAGTCCACCGAACCTACACTGGCATACCCCACTGTCGTCGTTCACCTCTTACAATCAGCCCAGTAATCGTGCCCCACCCGGCCTAGCCCCAGGGTACCTTGATACATCTAGAAGGTTACTGCTGAAAAGGGTCGTGTCTAGGGTTTCACCTAACAGATTAGGTCATGTAATTCGTGACCTAACCCGCCTAACAGATTAAGTCATGTAATTCGTGACTTAATCCTTTTCCAGTCTAGTCAAGTCAAGGTGGTTAAGTATGTCATTTCAGTTCGCGACTTAACCCGCCTACGTGTCATGTCAAGTTGGCTATGTGTTGTCGTTTCCAGGTCATGACTTAGCCCTACAAATCGTGTTCAAATTGGTCAAGTTGTCTTTTCATATTCATGACTTAACCCTAATGTTCATTCATTGATTCGTTAATGCACCGAACCACTCACATTGGATCTTGTTGTTCGTAGCCACTGGATTTGTCGGGCGGTTCCGGGCAGGTTTACGCTACGAACTCAACCCAATCTCGGGTTTCAAGCGCGATGTGACCAACTACCCACATTAGATCCTATTGTTTGCAGCAACTGGATTTGCCGGGCGGTTCCGGGCAGATTTACACTACAAACTCAACCCAACCTCGAGTTGGCCACTTTCTTATTTTCTAAAGTCATGCCCATGTTCTTAGCAGATTCGTGCTATTTCCACATCTTGTTCATATGTCAACTTCGTGCCCAACTAAGGCATGTTTCAAGTCAAGTTATGGCATGTTCAAGTCAAGTTTTCGTGCCATATTTCATGTTCTACTTATGCCAAATTTCACGGTTTATGATTATAATTAATTCAAGTTTTGCCTATTCTACCCAATCGTATCCCCAACGTATATAAACGTACTTCGTTCACAAGCATAAATAATTCAAGAGATATAGGGGAATAACACCAAACATGTGATAGGCAAATGTGACAATTCCAACATCACCTGCATAATAAACAGGCTATAACATATCACATGGTTTCAATACTAGCATGATGATAACTTGACATAGTAATGGTTCCAACTCAGTTTAACATGATGATTTCAACTTTACATCATATGCATAATAATCATTGCGGGCATAATAATTATTTTATTACAAACATGAAACATTAAAGGCATAGTAATCCTAATAGGCATAGTGGATTCCAATTTAGCATTTTTAACATAATGATTCTCATCTAACATTATAGACATAATGATTCCAATTTAGCATTTTTAACATAATGATTCTCATCTAACATTATAAACATAATGATTCCAATTTAGCATTTTTTAACATAATGATTCTCATCTAACATTATAAACATAATGATTCCAATTTTTCATCATAACCTAGCAAATTCCCAATTTTTCATTAATCATGATAGGTATATTAACATCACAGGCATAGTTCCATCAACAGTCATAGACATGGTTTAATTAGCATCATAGGCATGGTTTAATCAACATAAAGATTTCAATAAACATAGTGATTCCATGGACATGTATTAGTCCAACTTGCCAAACAATTAAGCCCAAGTGATTCATAACAACATCAAAATCATGACAAGTTTAACTTGCAACGTTGCCATAGCAATATTCCCAAATTATAATTCAAAGTTAAACAATATAATCCTGGATTAACAATAGTTCCTAAATCCGGTTTCAATTCATGGCATGTCCATATTGTTTTAGCATTTTTGCCTAAAAAGCAACATAGAACTTACAATATGAAGCAAATAATCCAAATAAAAATCCCAAATCAAATAGCCCAAAATTCGTTGTCTACAGCGTCGTAGTTGTTGTAGCTTCTAGTTGTAGCCTTCAAGAATCGTCCTTCTTCTTCTATAATTTTGTTCTTTGTATATTTAATCTAGAGCTCTAGGTTTAATGGCGGCGGCCTGAGGCTAAAATGAAATAGTATGATTTAGGCTAGGTCTTAGGTCCTTTTTATAGTGTTTGCAAGTTGTTTTAGACCGTCGATGGAGCTTGATTCAATAATTGCTGTTCGTTTGAAGGAGAGGCCAATCAGGAGCTGACACCTAGCCCTAGTGACAAGGCAAGGCTCAGAAATTCGACCAGGCCCTGATCAGGCCAGCCAAGACCTGACCAGCTGGTCATTCTGACCTGGGCGCACTTGGCAGGTGCGCCAGGCTAAAAATGTACTGGCGCACTTCCCAAGTGCGCCAGTTCATTTTTGTTCTGGCGCACTTCCCAAGTGTGCCAGTGCATTCTGACCCGTTTTCTGGTTTTTTCGCCCAATCGTCCATATCTTCTTCATACGATACCCGTTTTACGCAAACTCGGACTCTATCTCAAGCAGAATTCCGAGACGAACGCAATGGCGTATCCCGTTTCCCTTAATTCTTTGATTTGAAATTAGTTATACTTTAATTTGTGAATCTCACTGTTATAGAATACACGGGGTGTTACATTCTCCCCCACTTAAAAGGATTTCGTCCCCGAAATCTTCAAGTTCAGGAAGAATTTACATCCTAACATCCAAACATCCATCTACTCATCCATCAAACACGAGCATCCATTGTCCTTAAAAGACTTCTAATGCTTCATGATCATATGCGAAGTGTGTGTGTACATGTACTTATCTAATGCAAAATCAGGCGGTCTACTGATTCAGTTGACCTCCTTAATGCAAATTATGTAACATGAGTGCTCAACCATTCATATAAATGCAACATCCATGTGACAACACATTAAACTTCAACCATATACGAATGCAAACATATATGCATATGCAATATGAAGTGACTGAGCCGATCTAGTGCCTAATGTGTATTCATGCATCCACGAGCAACCACTTGCGACCACTTGCAACCATTTCGCAATCATAACATGTTTCAATTACATGTTTACATCCAAAAAGATTCTACCTATGGTTCTCAAGATAGGATTGAGGAGAGAAACAAGATAAAACGAAGCATCTAGGAGAAGTTAACGATGTACCGCCAGAAGGTCCAGTCTGCTTCTTAGGGCAGTCTTTGCTGATGTGTCCAGTCTCCCCACAATGAAAACATTCACCTTGCTTTCTTTTCCTCTTTCTACAATCCTTGGCTATGTGCCCTTCCGTACCACAGAAATTGCATTTCCTTTTATCAAGTGAGTTGTCGTTCTTGCCTCCTTTCTCGGAGTCTACCTTCTTATTCTTATAATCGTTGGGCTTGACCTCTTTCTTCCCTTGAGAGTTTTCTGCCTCTGTCTCCTTCTTGCCCTTATCTTCTTCGTTCAGCAATGCCATCTGCACCAACCTTTCATACGTAGCTCCCATGGGTATATGGGTCATGGCCAAACTGTGTAATGGCTCATTCAATCCTTTGACAAAGCGGAGAGCCTTCTTGTGCGGGGTGTTGACTAGGTCCAGTCCGAACCTAGCCAGCTCATCGAACTGATTAACATACTCTTTGACTGTCATATTCCCTTGCTTAAGAAATAAGAATTTTTCCAACTGAAGACTCCTTTCAGCTTCTGAGAGAAATTTAGCCTCAAACCTTGCCCTAAAGTCCTCCCACGTTTCCACTGGTCTTTCTGCATTGGTGACTTCCCACCAGTAGGAAGCCTCGCCTTTAAGTAGCCATACTGCCAGTTGTACCTTCTGCCTATCTTCTACCTCAAAGATGACAAATAAGTCCTCGGTTTCCTTTAACCAATTCCTAGCTGCCACGAAGGACTCAGTTCCATGAAAGTCCTTTCCTCCCATAGCCTTAAAATCTTTACATATCTTAGCAAAGGTATTTCCCCGCGGAGGAGGTGGAGGAAGAGGTGCTGCTGCAGCTGGATGATTTCCTGCAGCTGGGGGAGGAGGAATGGTAGGGCCTGGCTGAGTGGCCCTTGGTTCTAAGAATCGTCTAAACCAACCAGGTATTGGTACACCCTCTGGCAAGTTAAGTTCTTTGAACATGCTGAAACAAAAGGATAGATTCAAAACGAAGGATAAGAGATAGTACCTATGGCTTTGGAGGACTTTGCCTTTTTAAAATAAAATAATATTTTATCTTTTAAAAATGCTTCTTTAAATTTTCTTTTTGAAAATAAATTTTCAATACTTTTTATCTTATCTGAAAAACATATGCTCTGATACCAAGTGAAACACCCCCCCCTCCGTTAGGGTCACTCTCAAAGGGAATGCCCTAATTTTGGTGGAGGTTTATAAGTATAAGTCACAGATATACAAGACAGATATAATAACACATATTTTTGAACAGCGGAAAACAACAACTTTTATTTCATCAAAATATATGTTACACAAACCATGCCATAATTGTCTTACAATACTTCCAAAATCATAACTGTCTTGATTACATTATTTAAAGAAGCATAAAGAAAACATAAATAAACTGCAAAAGTCCCCTAATTGCTGCCCAAAGCCATAGTCCAAAACGGAAAAGATCCAAGCAATACATTCTTTCTCTTCAAGCTGGATGTGAAAACTGGTCAAGCTGCGGTATTCCCTCCCTGAGAACCTGGGGGGGGGGGGACGAAAGAAAAAGAGGCGAAAGGAAAAGGGTCAGTCATAAAGACTGAGTAAGCCCTAGTGACTTTCAGTGTAAAAACGGTTTTAAAACAACATGTCATGTATGAACTGGAACTAAACTTAAGAATGGGGTCAAGGTGGACAAGATAGACTAAGGTGATCATGATAAGTCAAGACAAGTCAAATAAAGCATCATATGTTCAAGATTCATTGCATCGACTGTACTAGTATGCTAAGCCCAGGTCACAAGTTAATTATGAAATAAATCCCACGGCCCAATATCATGAAATGACCCTGAAACGTGGTCTGACCCAAGTACGGGGTCCTACGGAGCGCTTATCTAGTCGATCAGCTCCGTACAAGTCCTAGCTCATCAAGTGTCTGTGTCATACGGCTAATCACGAATGTAGTCACCTGTGCTGGGTCCACCTTCGGGTGTATCAACCCTAGGGTGTCAACCCCTGACACGATTCAAGATGCACAGATAAATCTACTGATACCCATTGTCTGCCCCGGAATATGTGCACGACCGTAGTCCACCGAACCTACACTGGCGTACCCCACTACCGTCGTTCACCTCTTACAATCAGCCCAGTAATCGTGCCCCACCCGGCCTAGCCCCAGGGTACCTTGATATATCAAGAGGGTTACTGCTGAAAAGGGTCGTGTCTAGGGTTTCGCCAAACAGATTAGGTCATGTAATTCGTGACCTAACCCGCCTAACAGATTAAGTCATGTAATTCGTGACTTAATCCTTTTCTAGTCTAGTCATGTCAAGGTGGTAAAGTATGTCATTTCAGTTCGCGACTTAACCCGCCTACGTGTCATGTTAAGTTGGCTAAGTGTTGTCGTTTCCAGGTCATGACTTAGCCCAACAAATCGTGTTCAAATTGGTCAAGTTGTCTTTTCATATTCATGACTTAACCCTAATTGGCATTAATTGATTTGTTAATGCACCGAACCACTCACATTGGATCCTGTTGTTCGTAGCCACTGGATTTGCCGGGCGGTTCCGGGCAGGTTTACACTACGAACTCAACCCAACCTCGGGTTTCAAGCGCGATGTGACCAACTACCCACATTGGATCCTATTGTTTGTAGCAACTGGATTTGCTGGGCGGTTCCGGGCAGATTTACACTACAAACTCAACCCAACCTCGAGTTGGCCACTTTCTTATTTTCTAAAGTCATGCCCATGTTCTTAGCAGATTCGTTCTATTTCCACATCTTGTTCATATGTCAACTTCGTGCCCAACTAAGGCATGTTTCAAGTCAAGTTATGGCATGTTCAAGTCAAGTTTTTGTGCCATATTTCATGTTCTACTTATGCCAAATTTCACGGTTTATGATTATAATTAATTCAAGTTTTGCCTATTCTACCCAATCGTATCCCCAACGTATATAAACGTACTTCGTTCACAAGCATAAACAATTCAAGAGATAAAGGGGAATAACACCAAACATGTGATAGGCATATGTGACAATTCCAACATCACTTGCATAATAAACAGGCTATAACATATCACATGGTTTCAATACTAGCATGATGATAACTTGGCATAGTAATGGTTCCAACTCAGTTTAACATGATGATTTCAACTTTATATCATAGGCATAATAATCATTGCGGGCATAATAATTATTTTATTACAAACATGAAACATTAAAAGCATAGTAATCTTAATATGCATAGTGAATTCCAATTTAGCATTTTTAACATAATGATTCTCATCTAACATTATAGACATAATGATTCCAATTTAGCATTTTTAACATAATGATTCTCATCTAACATTTTAAACATAATGATTCCAATTTAGCATTTTTAACATAATGATTCTCATCTAACATTATAAACATAATGATTCCAACTTTTCATCATAACCTAGCAAATTCCCAATTTTTCATTAATCATGATAGGTACATTAACATCACAGGCATAGTTCCATCAACAGTCATAGACATAGTTTAATTAGCATCATAGGCATGGTTTAATCAACATAAAGATTTCAATAAACATAGTGATTCCATGGACATGTATTAGTCCAACTTGCCAAACAATTAAGCCCAAGTGATTCATAACAACATCAAAATCATGACAAGTTTAACTTGCAACGTTGCCATAGCAATATTACCAAATTATAATTCAAAGTTAAACAATATAAACATGGATTAATAATAGTTCCTAAATACGGTTTCAATTCATGGCATATCCATATTGTTTTAGCGTTTTGGCCTAAAAAGTAACATAGAACTTACAATATGAAGCAAATAATCCAAATAAAAATCCCAAATCAAATAGCCCCAAATTCGTTGTCTACAGCGTCGTAGTTGTTGTAGCTTCTAGTTGTAGCCTTCAAGAATCGTCCTTCTTCTTCTATAATTTTGTTCTTTGTATATTTAATCTAGAGCTCTAGGTTTAATGGCGGCGGCCTGAGGCTAAAATGAAATAGTATGATTTAGGCTAGGTCTTGATCCTTTTTATAGTGTTTGCAAGTTGATTTAGACCGTCGATGGAGCTTGATTCAATAATAGCCGTTCATTTGAAGGAGAGGCCAATCAGGAGCTGACACCTAGCCCTAGTGACAAGGCAAGGCTCAGAAATTCGACCAGGCCCTGATCAGGCCAGCCAAGACCTGACCAGCAGGTCATTCTGACCTGGGCGCACTTGGCAGGTGCGCCAGGCTAAAAATGTACTGGCGCACTTCCCAAGTGCACCAGTTCATTTTTGTTCTGGAGCACTTCCCAAGTGCGCCAGTGCATTCTGATCCATTTTCTGGTTTTTTTCACCCAACTTCGTTCGTCCATATCTTCTTCATACGATACCCGTTTTACGCAAACTCGGACTCTATCTCAAGCAGAATTTCGAGACGAACGCAATGGCGTATCCCGTTTCCCTTAATTCTTTGATTTGAAATTAGTTATACTTTAATTTGTGAATCTCGCTGTTATAGAATACACGGGGTGTTACATGATCCTTCAATTTTGTGGCAAATTCTATGGAATACCTCACTCCGATGTACTCCTTCAAACAAACCCTTTCTACAATAAGTCAGAGATTTGTTTATCCATATCTCTCCTTTCATTGGATCCATGTGTCTTAACGGCAATGCTACTGGCCTCGCGTCCTTCTTGAGGGCTATCCTAAATGAGATTTCTCTATGTGGTGGAAGTCCCATGACTTCCTCGAATACATCTGGAAACTTGCACACAATCAGGTAAAGATGGTCCTTCTAAATTAGATGATAAGGAATGAAATAAGGTCTAACCCCTATTCCCAGTCCTACAAGGGACCTCTAAGCTACAACCTCCATGACTTCTCAAATAAACAACTCTCCTATCACGGTAAAGGACGACTCCATAAAATGATAGCCAATTCATCCCTAACATGAGACCATACCCCTCGAATTCTAGTACATGATGTCACTGATATCTTATACTAGGTATTTGCACATAGGCAAAAGTTAAATAGCTCCTCTGATAGGGTTAAACATCCCTATCGGATTGCTAGCAAAGAACATAGGAAGATTTACGGAATCAACAATCTTTCTAGCAATGAAAGAGTGGATGCTTCCGAATCAAACAGGGTACACACATAAGTTCCTAGAACATAGATTATACTTTCCAATGCTAGAATCCTTGATCTCTAAGGGCTTGACTTCGAAGTAGCGGTACCTCCACAGCATATTTTCCCCACTCTGTCCTACTTTAGGTTTAGGGCAATTCCTTGTCAAGTGTCCATCCTCATGACAATTGAAGCACTTTCCTTTGAATTCCAGCTTTGCCAGTTTCACTTGCGGCACGTCAAACACACCTTAGACTCCTTCTTAAATTTTCATCCTTTCTTTCTTCTATAGAAAAAAACTTTTATTTTTATTCTTTCCAAAACTAAAAGCACCTTCCCCTTTCTCATTCTAAACTTCCTTCATTTCCTCGGCCGTATACATGATAGTTGTCTCAACAAGTGCCTCGAACATAGCTCCAAACGTCACTTTAGGCAATAATAATTCCCTTAACGGAGAATTCACTCCCTTAACAAACGTAAATTCTTTATTCATAAGGGTCTCCACCGATCCTCCCGCAAATTTGGATAACTCTGTAAATCTCGCTATATAATCTCTCAGACTTAACTCCCCTTACTTCATCTGAGTGAACTTTTCCATCTGTAGTCTCATCTCCACATTAGGTAAGAACTTATTTTCAAAATGGGTCTTAAACTCCTCCCAAGTAAACACTCTACACATATTCTCTTCCGAAATTATGTTCCATTACTTAAGGGCTTCTCCCTTCAAATGTCAAGCCGCTACCCTACGCTTTTGCTGGTCATCCCACCTAGTAGCCTCAAAGATCTGTCTGCACTTGGTTATCCATGCTTTAGCTTCAAGGAAGCTTTCGGTTCTTAAAAAAGGCTTGCCTCCTAAATTCACAAAATTTTAGTAGAGTCGAGGAAAGTTGAAAACCCTGTCAACGAGTTGAACTGTTGGTTTCGAAGGGTAAGAGTGGTTGTATTGACCTGCTCCACAGTCCTAAGGTATTGTTGGAACCATTCAGGCAAGTACCAATGCCTTGCTGGGCTCCCTAACTCAAGCTAATTATCGGCCATTTCTACTATCTGAAAAAGGGAAAATCCTTCAGTGGACTTCCTATGATAGTATCTAGGCCAAAAAGGAAGGAAGACAAAGGTTGCCCAGTATAATTGCGAACATCTTTGGGGTATAGTACGTGTGTGTTATGTATATATAGTTTTAAAAACCTTTAAAAATAACAAATGCGCCTTTATTATGTATATTTTCCTGTAATCGGGCAACCTATGCTCTGATACCATGTGTAACAACCCACCCGAAATGGGCTTAAATTCCGACCCAAAAAAGGCCCATCCGAACTTAAAGCCATTCTAAATGGATCGTTGGTTCCTATAAGGAAACACTAAAATAGATATAGATAAATCTAAATGAAATCAGAGTCTCACACAACGAAAGGTATAAAATATAATATCGCAAGATAGATGTACCATAAATAAAATCATCATAAATGTCAGATACCACGAATCTCAAGAAATAAAAGGTACATCAACATCTATCCCAATAACATAATGATAATAATATTGCCATAAATAACTAAAAGCCTCCATCGTCGAGGTCTATCTCTAAGGCGTCACTAATCATCACTAGTCCCAAGTGTCCTCACCTACTAACTTGTTTATGTTAAGAGGAGGGGGGTCAGAACATAAAGTTCAGGTGAATGAAAATCTCATAAGTTTATGGAGTAACTATTTCCTATATTTAGTAGTGTAAATCATTCATGTTATGTCTACGCAATTCAACACACAATCAATGACATAAATTTATGAGGTAGACTACCCTACAATCAATTAAGGCCTACTACTTATTTATTTTAGGGTGTATTCTCTATCATTACTTAATACCCTATGAGGCGGACTACCACTTAGTAACTTAAGGCCATTGCTTTATATTTATTCTTGGGAGGATTTCCGCTATCACTTAATTCCCTATGGCGGACCCTTAGCCACTTAAGACCTCGTGTTTAATCGAAAACATTATCAAATATATACTCTGCTTATAGGTCGAGAGATAGTAAGCAGTCACTTAATACCAGGTTTAGGTAGGAACATGCCACTATTTAAGTCCCTCCATGCGGACCCCTATGCTTCTATCTAGTTGGACCAACGGGTGAAATACTATCCACTTAATACTTCCCATAGTCGGCAGTTCTTTTAGGCCTCTTATATAAACCATCCATCCCTAGGTCAGCCCTCACTAAGCCCTTAGATAAGAAGAGGAAACTTCCGCAGTACTACCCCACTCATGTTGTAACAACTAGGATTCTTATAACCGGAATACTTAATTATTTAAATATTCAAAATGATTAGTTTTAAGATTTACTGATTTACATTATATTTTAATTAAGATTTGGAATATTAGTTCAACTTAAATCCGAGACTTTTGAGTTTAAGATCAACTTAAGTTATTTTGAAGCCTTGGACAATCCTTTTTGGATATGAATGATAATAAGAAATTATAATCAATAAATTTAAATGATTGTAAATCTAAATATTGAAATTTGTGATTTATGTATTAACTAATATGAATTTGATAATTTCATTTATCATTGTTTAGTTAATCGATATTGATTTTAAATCCATTTTGAAAATCCAGTGACAGTAATAATAGTTTGGATTTGGATTGATATTTAAGATATTGTTTAAAATAATACTTCATTATAGAAAATAGCCAATTCTCAAACGATCTTGTATATATAAATTACAATAAATTGTTTATACAATAAAATTACCTTTTTATTATATATATAAATCAAATAATTTGTCATGTTGGAAATAAATTGTTTATACTATAAAATTACCTTTTTATTGTATATGCGAATCATAAAATTTGTCATGTTGGAAATAAATTGTTTATACAATAAAAATTACCTTTTTATTGTATATATATGAACCATAGAATTTGGCATATTGGAAATAAATTCTTTATATAATAAAAAATACCTTTTTATTGTATATGTGAATCATGGAATTTGTCATGTTTAGAGGAAATGGTTAAACATTAAAAATAACATTTTTAATGTATGTTTGATTCAATATTAAAAAGAATCATGTTTTAGATAAAATGGTTAAACAATAAAAATAACATTTTTAATGTATATTTGATTCAGTATAAAAAAAAGAATCGTGTTTTAGAGAAAATGGTTAAACATCAAAAATAACATTTTTAATGCGTATTTGATTCAATATTAAAAAGAATCATGTTTTAGAGAAAATGGTTAAACATTAAAAATTAACATTATTAATATACGTTTGATCCAATAGAAAGAATCATGTTTTTAAATAAAAATATTAGATAATAAAAATTATTGTGTGCTTGATTCATTAAAGAAATTTTGTTAATCAAAATGTTATTTGCATGTTAGTAAAGTAGAAAAATGAATACATGCTAGTTAGAATTAAAAGGATTACATGTTAAAATGTATTTGTTAGTTAAGAACATCATTTTTGACATGCTAGTTAGAGTAGAATAAAAAGAATTACATGTTAATCATGTTTGGTCATATAAAAAAGACATTTTAATATGTTAGAGTAGAATAAAAAGAATTACATATTAATCATGTTTTATTATTAGAAATACATTTTAATATGTTAGAGTAAAATAAAAAAAAGGATTTTATGTAAAACATGTTATGTTATTAGAAAAAGACATTTTAATATGTTTGAGTAGAATAAAAAGAATTACATGTTAATCATGTTTTGTCATTTAAAGGGATATTTTAATATGTTAGAGTAGAATAAAAAGTATTACTTGTTAATCATGTTTTGTCATTTAAAAGGACAATTTAATATGTTAGAGTAGAATTAAAAGAATAACATGTTAAGCATGTTTTGTCACCTAAAAGGACATTTTAATATGTTAGAGTAGAATAAAAAGAATTACATGTTAATCATGTTTTGTCATTTAAAAGGACTTTTGAATATGTTAGATTAAAATAAAAAAGGATTTTATGTAAAACATGTTATGTCATTAGAAAAGGACATTTTAATGTGTTAGATTAGAATAAAAAGGAAAAAACATATTAAACTTGTTTTTTTATTAGATATGACATTTTATCATGTTAGTTAGAAAGGAAATATATGATTAACATGTAATGTCATTAAAAATGACATTTTTGTCATTTAAGTTCGAATAAGATGAATGATATGTTAGACATGTTTTGCCATTAAAAAAAATGACATTTTTATCATGTTAAATTAGAATAAAAGAATCATATGTTACCGTTTGATCTTGTTTGATTAAAACATTATTTTTAACATGTTGGTTAAAATCGTCGAGTGAATTATATTTATATATATAATATATAAATTTAAATTTAAATAAAACGAATTGTGCACCGTATTTCGCGTTTTAGAATTGTAACTTTAAATGATTATACCGAAAGATTCGACCGCCGGATTTTCCCGAAGTTGGAACCGTTCGGTTCGCTTTGAAAGATCTTTTCAATGGTATTGAATTTTTTAAGATCCAACGGTTAGATTTCGAGAAATGTGTAATTCAAATTTGGATAAAAACAGTGACATGGTCATATAACGACCTAAAATGTCGTTCGAATTAAATGGGCTTATTTATAATAAAAAGAGCGATAAATCATTATAAAATAATATTAACGATATGAAATGATTTGAATTATGTATATTAGAGAATTATTTGAAAAGACCGAGCTAAAACTCATTTCAAATAATTATATAACGATTTAAAGTTGAAGACATTGAAGACAGTGGTTGAAGACCGACGATCTTCACTTCGAATGGACGACTACTGATGCCCTGAATTGGGTAGCTCCCAGTAAAGGGTTAAATTGGTAGTTGTCCAGACGTACTTGTTGATTGTCCGGGTATGCGAGAACCTCTCTTCCATATTGGACATACGGGACGAGGAATAAAGTGTCTCTGGTTTCGTTTAGACCCAGAACGGACTTGTAAATGGATGTGTGTCTGACACTGAATTCGTTTTGTGTGAATTGATTTCTATTAAATATATATCTGTTTGGTAGCGGAGAAATTATTTTCTTGCTTAACACCATTCTCTGAGACGTACGAGCTTAGAGGTTATATATTGATAGATATTAGTCGCATGGCGTGGATTGTCAATGCGGCATGCTAAGATGCAAATGATCAAGGCTTTTGTTGAAAAGTAGAGCTTTGTGGTTGATCATCAAAGCACAGCTTTAATAAGCATAGATTTTTGTACAATGTTACTTCGCGAACTTCACACCTCGGTATGAGTCAAAACGGAATGAGGACGGTAGGGAGTGTGTAACGGCCCGGGAAAATCCGATGCTCGAATTTTCAACAATGATACACAATCCCGTATCACTTGCCAAAAACCCGAGTATCAAGACCCTGCCTGTTAATAGAAAGAAGTTAGAGGGTTTAAAAAGAAAGAAAGAAATGTTAGAATAGAAGAAAGAAGAAGAACACATCAGAATCTCACAACGGAACGAATCAAATATAATATATCAAATCTCTGTATACAAAAAGAAACTATATATATACATACCAATCATCAGAGTACATCATATATCAGGCACAGCGGAAATAACTTTTAATAACTAACTGTGAAGCCTCCTGCTTCCAGCTCCTGGAACTCCAAGCGAAACCTAACCTGTAAATATACTCGGTCTGACCCGAGCACATTTGATTTAAAACAAAATTTACCGAGTCAGTCTGGAATACTTTCATTGATAAATTCACAGCAAAAACAACTTGTTTAATTTTGGTAATCCTTTTGAAATAAAAGGATAATAGTAAGACCAGTCCACACATAAACACGGACGGTTTTTACCTTACTATAAACCAAACCATTTTCAGAATCAATATCTTATCTGATATTATAATAGTGTCTATCAAACGGCAATTAAATAAAAAATTAGCAGAACGCTTTCATCTCACGCTCTACATATATAGTATACAATCAAAAACCATGGGCGCTTATTGGAAATTGGATTTCAACTATGACAAGGTATGGGACCACCTGCCGATAGTGTATCTCTAGAGGCGAATACACTGGGTTCAACAAGAACGTCTTGTAACCCGGCCCACACATGACCGACTACTCATTTCACTGGAGTGTATCGAATGTATATCACCAACGGTTGGGCTCAAAACACCGTTTCCCGAAAAGGGATAGCATCGATAGATTAAAGAAGCAAAAGGAATTTCTCTAGATAGGTGATTATACAGCCTAATGGGAGCGACCCACATAGCCATACTGCCTGCCCGGTTTTCTTCATTTCCCGGTTGATGAGGCTGCGTTTTATCTTCACATCTACGTGTTGGCTAAAGAAGTTTCCTTCTCCGCTTCCACTCTTGGTATGGTTGGAGAAATCAAGGTTCGTGACCTCTTTTGAAATACTCTGTCAGACATTCGTCCATTCAAGTCATCCAAGGACGGGATGAACCGAAGGTACTCCCCTACTGCATCCAATATAGGAATCACCCCAAGGATCAGTAGCGAGAAATCCTTGCAACCCGTAGATTTCAACCATGACAGAACCGCAGCATATCTCTGCGTCGACTCACAGATTATAAGTGGTTCTTCCGTTTATTAAGATATACGGTCTTCAATTCTCGATCTTTATCGCCTGCCAATTAATCGCGAATGTAGAGTTGATTCGAAGTGGTTTTGGGTCTAGTTCCCATCCCGGTTTCTTCGAAAGACTCGTCAAAAAGGTCGAATAGAATAATTGATTTGATAGTCGGTTGTTTAACCATCAAACCTTAACATTGCTGTTAAGTACATTGGCAGCTCAGGTCATTAATAACAAAACACTTCATTAAACTATTTCATTGATTTCATAATCTTATCTCGACAAAACTTTTCTGATTCATTATTTTGAAAATATTAATCAATCCTTGCTTTCGAACAACTTGTTTACTTTTATTTCCTTTGTTCGGAAATATTCTTTTATTTCACAAAACTTCTTTATTTCTCCTTATCCTGAAGAGAACGTTTTAAATTATCGAACCATTTTCCATATTTCTTATCTTTGCAAATATCTCTATAGTTTTAAAACCACTTTCCATTTCTACTTATGGTTTTACAAACCATTCCCTTTTATTTAAAACCCTACTTTACACATTAATTTCCACTCCTCCTTGACAAAATCTTGTTTGCCATTTGAATCTAATATGGTATTATAACCCACTCCTTCCATTGGAAATTTCCTTTGAATCTCTTTACTTAATATATTAAGTAAATATACCAACTCCATTAAACTCCTTTTAATTCTTATTTTAACTATGATCATTTACTTAAATAAAACCTTATTGGGATTCACACACTAGCTTACCTCTTCCGATTACATATTTTGTTTATAATCATCGATTATAAATCCCTTTTATAAACTTTTATTGAAATCAAAACATATTTCCATTTGATCACACATAATTTACCCTTTAAACATAATTGCTTTAGTTATCACTATTCAAAACTGACAATTTACTTTAACATTAACCACTCTAAAAGTAGTTAATTCCCTAATTAATTAGAATTAGAGAATAATTAATCATTTAAAAGATTTTTAAAATTATAGTTAACCTTATTAACAAAAATTAACTTGATAATTATCAAAAATATAGTTAATCAAAGATCAACTAATTTGAAACAGCCTTCGTTAAGTTTTAACGAATATTCGAAAATTATTGATTCAATTAATTAAAATCAAATCAACTAAATTGTTAACTTTAGTTAAAACTGTCGCTTTTGTCGACCGCCAACATCAGTTAACCATTAACTGATATTCATTCACCATTTCACCTTTTTAAATTAATTAATAAATAAAACCTTTAAACAAATTCTTTGATAAAACATGATTATAAATATCAATATATTTATAAATTTCTATTTTAATTAACTCGTATAATCAACTTCAAATTTCATTACATAAATTTATTACAAAATCTTCGTCAGTTCGCCTAGCGGCAAAACGACGCCATAACCGATGGATTTTACATCATCAGTGCCAATCACTTAATCAATATTGTCGATTCATTAAAAATCACATCAACGATCACATCCATTCAACCATCAACATTCAACAGGTTTTGATGTCAATTTGAGGTTTAATCTGTTCGTGTGTAAACAATATAAAAATAAACAATACACATGATATTTTGAGGAATCCGGTCGGATCCCTCCAACCTGTCCTTCCCTGCACCACGGATTATTATACATTTCATGATAGAATATAATTTTAAATAAATTAACGACGATAATATAATTATCAGCAACCATTAAGTCAACCATAAGCAGCCAATGCAACTAATCAACCAATATATGTGATATTTTAACTTATATGGATTTATCACATCGTAGCAGTCCAGAAAAGTGTGAGAATTAAATCACCAGTGATTACGGTTGATGGTTGTCGCATTTGTTTTATATAGTTTTAAACAGACGTTTAAAATCACATGAAATTCCAACTGTCTCTGTTTGCAACCCAACTAGTTTGTACGCGTAGTGCTCGTTGTCACGATCCCAACGGATCCTGTTTCGCGAAATTTCGTTAATGTATGCAAAAGTTATCGCGGTTTAAAGTTTATATAAATTAGCGAGAATTAATTAATTAATTAAATTATAATTTACCTGGTCAACACTAATCCACGTCAGCTCCTAAACTAACCCCTCACGCATTTTCTTCTGACGTCCCTCTCCAAACCCGACTTTCTCCCTTTCACCATCATTTGCAAAAACCGAACACCACCTGGACTTCAATACTTGATCGCCGTCGACGCCTCGCCCCACCAGAGCCTCCACCACGACCGCTTGCAGCCTCCCCTACCAGAGACGCCTCCATGCCCGAACCGCCGCCATCTCAGATCAACCCTACGCCATGAATTTTGCATTCGCCCCAAACCCGTTCAACTCCGAAATTCCTCCACCACCGGCCACCGTAGGGTTCGCCACCACCGCCAAACCCTCGGCTTCGCCTCCCAGCAACTTTCCACTTCAGGTCCCTGCCACCACGATCCCCCTCGACGCCGGAAACCCATGAAAACCGCCAGCCACTTCGGAAAATCATCCCCAAAACTTCATCTCCGTTCAACTCTCAACCACGGCCTGTTTCAAAACCTCCGACCAAAGCCAAAAATACCACCTCTTTGTCCTCTACAACATCGTCTTCGACTCCACCATCAATAGTATACCCAAACACCACCAAAAGCCCCAAAAACGAAAATTAGATCTCGCGGTTATTTGCGATTTCCGGCCACCACATGCCATGAAACCTCCCCAACTTTTGTCTACAGCTAGCCCTCGACTTGATCTACCACTCCCCTTCAGATTACCCTCACAAATTCTTAGCCGATTCGAAGATATAATTTGTTTTGTGATTAGGTGGTTTTTCGCAAAATACATGGATGGATTTTATATTTTGGCTGGAAATTCTGATGGGGAAGGGTTTATATAGATGGAGTTTATTATATTTTAACTTAACGTGACGACTGACAATGACCGACGATTTTTATTTCGTGTCTATCCCTATTTTCAATACTGTTTATTTGCTCCTGTGCTCACATACAAACCCCGTTCGAGATGCGAATGGATGACACAATATAATTTGACGATACGGTCCTAATGAATATTGTTTCGTCGAATTCCGAGTCCGTTTGCTTGAACAGCGCTCGTTCACGTCCAAATGGTCGTTTTTATTTGCATTTTATTTTGCCACGCACATAAAATAACCCCGATTGACGTGCAGATTGAAATCTAGCAATAATTTGTTGTTTCGGTCTCAATAAAATTTGTTTCATTGAAAACGAAGGTTGTTTGAATAAAGTCCCTTTTATAACTGCCCAATCCAAATAAAATAAACCAATTTTAAAATACCTCAATATAATATTAATAAAATATTAAAATTTGACATATACGACCAGAATTTCACACACTACCACAATAAAATATCCCGGGTTGAATTTCAAGCCAAATCGATATTATAAATATTCAAAAACCCCTTTATTTAATATAAATAACGATAAAATTTATAAAGGAATTCCACAGCGACTATTTTAAAATTTGATTTGGATATAAAACAAAATTTACAACACGAAAACTCGATTTTTCTCTTTTAGTATAAGGATATTGCCCAATCGATCCTGACGTTTCTTGTTTCGAGAAAATCCGACTTATTTTGAACCTCGTACAGTCAATTGAAGTTCAAAACTCCAATTTACGAACTGCCGCGCCGCTGCAGCTCGTTATATAATTAAATTATAAATTATACGTTCAACGGTCGTTAAATAAATGATAACATCGATATATTTTCAATATAAACCATATTAACCCTTTATATTTTGTCAATTCATGTTGTACAGCGAATTCAACAATTTCCAAATATTTTGAAATTAAAATATTATTTTATTCTATTTATATTATTAACTAAATATTCAAAATAATTAAATTCCATTATTTAAATTTAAACTGGCATTTTAAATAAATAAAATAATTTAAATAATCGGCCAGAAAATACGGGTCGTTACATTCCTTCCCCTTTAAAAGAATTTCGTCCCCGAAATTGCCAAGGCAGAAAGTTATGTTTACCAAAAATATTTAATTAAAACACAGTTTTATTTCAAAACTAACCTTATCGGTTTTAAAACCACTTTATTTCAAATAATAAAATTTTCACAAAATCTTCAAAGAAATTCTAACACCTTAAATTTTGGAAAAATTTGGCAGGGTCTCCCCTGCACGGAGGGACATCTGCAATATCGCAGGCTCAACAAATATATCTACATCGACCCTCATGGTTGGAATATCAAAAATCAAATCTCAAAACCCAAATCAAAAACCAAAATTTTATACTTTGTGTCGGCGTACCTTTTTGCGAGCGTTATCAAGTAAAATTTTCAATTTATAGCAATCAATGCAATCAAATTCTATCTTCAAATCCGTCTCATACCTGTACTTAACTTCATAATCAAGTAAGTAACAACTGAATGAAATTTTAGAATAACATCTTATTGACTTGTGAATGATTAAACAAATTCAATGCAAACATATGACATCATTATTAGTTTAAATCTTTAGATTTTAATTCATGATCGATTCCATTCAAACTTGCTATACAGGAATTCATTTACTTACCCTTTCAATTTATTCAACTTTTAGCTTTAACCATTGGTGAATTTATACAAACCATCCAACAACCAAACAAACAGGCAAACAATACAACCAAATCATTTTGATTCATCATTAATATTTTCTTTTGCTTTCACTTGGGTTTCACATATCGATTCATATTAGATCGATTTATTATCCAATTATTAATTCAATTACCACATTCCAAATGTATTTCATTTAGTTCCAACACCATATCCATTCCTGATTTAACTCGACTTAACCAGGTCAAGTCATATTCACATATTCGATTTTAATTCGATCCGAAACAATCAAACAATAAGATATCTAAATAATTAGATAAAATAATTTCCCTTTTATACAAAAATATGGTTTGGACAAAATCATTTCATTTACCCACTTTACAAAATATTTTAAAATAATTTTATATTCAATTACAAATACGCGCTCTCATAAATATATACACACTCAATATCAGGTATTACTAACCGCATCTCTATTGAGTTACACCATAGAGCCAAGGTTACCACTAAACCAATAGATCTGATACCAACTGTAATGGGCCGGGAAAATCCGACGCTCGAATTTTCAACAATGATACACAATCCCGTATCACTTGCCAGAAACCAAGTATCGAACCCTTTACTGTTAATAGAAAGAAGTTAGAGGGTGAGAAAAGAAAGAAAGAAATGTTAGAATAGAAGAAAGAAGAAGAACACATCAGAATCTCATAGCGGAACGAATCAAATATATTATATCAAATCTCTTTATACAAAAAGAAACTGTATATATACATACCAATCATCAGAGTACATCATATATCAAACACAGCGGAAATAACTTTGAATAACTAACGGTGAAGCCTCCTGCTTCCAACTCCTGGAACTCCAAGCGAAACCTAACCTGTAAATATACTCGGTCTGACCCGAGCACATTTGATTTAAAACAAAATTTACCGGGTCAGTCTGGAATACTTTCAGTATTAAATTCACAGCAAAAACAACTTGTTTAACTTTGGAAATCCTTTTGAAATTAAAGGATAATAGTAAGACCAGTCCATACATAAACACGGACAGTTTTTACCTTACTATAATCCAAACCATTTTCGGAATCAATATCTTATCTGATATTATAATAGTGTCTATCAAACCGCAATTAAATAACAAATTAGCAGAACACTTGCATCTCACGCTCTACATATATAGTATACAATCAAAAACCGCGGGCGCTTATTGGAAATTGGATTTTGACTATGACAAGGTATGGGACCACCTGCCAATAGTGTATCTCTAGAGGAGAATACACTGGGTTCAACAAGAACGTCTTGCAACCCGGCCCACACATGACCGACTACTCATTTCACTTGAGTGTATCGAATGTATATCACCAACGGTTGGGCTCAAACCACCGTTTCCCGAAAAGGGACAACATCGACAGATTAAAGAAGCAAAAGGAATTTCTCTAGATAGGTGATTATACATCCTAAAGGGAGTGATCCACATAGCCATGCTGCCCTGCCCGATTTTTGTCATTTCCTGGTTGATGAGGCTTGAGGTTGCGTTTTATCTTCATATCAAATTCTCTTCGAATGCCACATTGTCAGATCCATCGAAATCACTAATTGACATCTTCAACAATACATTACGTGTTGGCTAAAGAAGTTTCCTTCTCCGCTTCCACTCTTTGTATGGTTGGAGAAATCAAGGTTCGCGGCCTCTTTGGAAATACTATGTCAGACATTCTTCCATACAAGTCATCTAGGAACAGGATAAACCGAAGGTACTCTCCTACTGCATCCAATATAGGAATCACCCCAAGGATCAGTAGCGAGAAATCCTTGCAACCCGTAGATTTCAACCATGATAGAACCCCAGTATATCTTTGCGTCGACTCAGAGATTATAAGTGGTTCTTCCATTTATGAAGATATACGGTCTTCAATGCTCCATCTTCATCGCCTGCCAATTAGTCGCGAACGTACAGTTAATTCGAAGTGGTTTTGGGTCTTGTTCCCATCCTGGTTTCTTCAAAACAACTCATCAAAAAGGTCGAATAGAATAATTGATTTGATAGTCGGTTGTTTAACCATCAAACCATAACAGTGCTGTTAAGTATATTGGCAGCTCAGGCCATTTATAACAAAACACTTCATTAAACTATTTCATTGATTTCATAATCTTATCTCGACAAAACTTTCCTGATTCATTATTTTGAAAATATTAATCAATCCATGCTTTCGAACAACTTGTTTACTTTTATTTCCTTTGTTCGGAAATATTCTTTTATTTCACAAAACTTCTTTATTTCTCCTTATCCTGAAAACATCGTTTTAAATTATCGAACCATTTTCTATATTTCTTATCTTTGCAAATATCTCTATAGTTTTGAAACCACTTTCCATTTCTACTTACGGTTTTACAAACCATTCCCTTTTATTTAAAACCCTTCTTTACACATTAATTTCCACTCCTTAATTTAGTGACTTCCTCGACAAAATCCTTGTTTGCCATTTGAATCTAATATGGTATTATAACCCACTCCTTCCATTGGAAATTTCCTTTGAATCTCTTTACATAATATATTAAGTAAATATACCAACTCCATTAAACCCCTTTTAATTCTTATTTTAACTATAATCGTTTACTTAAATAAAACCTTATTGGGATTCACACACTAGCTTACCTCTTCCGTTTACGTACTTCGTTTATAATCATGGATTATAAATCCATTTTATAACCTTTTATTGAAATCAAAACATATTTCCATTTGATCACACTTAATTTACCCTTTAAACATAGTTGCTTTAGTTATCACTATTCAAAACTGACAATTTACTTTAACATTAACCACTCTAAAGGTAGTTAATTCCATAATTAATTAGAATTAGAGAATAATTAATCATTTAAAAGATTTTAAAATTATAATTAACCTTATTAACAAAAATTAACTTGATAATTACCAAAAAAATAGTTAATCAAAGATTAACTAATTTGAAACAGCCTTCATTAAGTTTTAACGGATATTCGAAAATTATCGATTTGATTAATTAAAATCAAATCAACTAAATTGTTGACTTTAGTTAAAACAGTCGCTTTTATCGACCGTCAACATCAGTTAACCATTAACTGATATTCATTCACCGTTTTCCTTTTTTAAATTAATTAATAAATAAAACCTTTAAACAAATTCTTTGATAAAACATGATTATAAATATCAATATATTTATAAATTTTTATTTTAATTAACTCGTATAATCAACTTCAAATTTCATTAAATAAACTTATAACAAAATCTTCATTAGTTCGCCTAGCAGCAAAACGACGCCATAACCGATGGATTTTACACCATCACTGCCAATCACTTAATCAATATTATCGATTCATTAAAAATCACATCAACGATCAATTCCATTCAACCGTCAACATTCAATAGGTTTTGATGTCAATTTGGGGTTTAATCAGTTCATGTGTAAACAATATAAAAATAAACAATACACATGATATTTTGAGGAATCCGGTCGGATTCCTCCAACCTGTCCTTCCCTGCACCATGGATTATTATAACATTCCATGATATAATATAATTTTAAATAAATTAACGAAGATAATATAATTATCAGCAACAATTAAGTCAACCATAAGCAACCAATGCAACCAATCAACCAACATATGTGATATTTTAACTTATATGGATTTATCACATCATAGCAGTCCAGAAAAGTGTGAGAATTAACTCACCAGTGATTACGATTGACGGTTGTCGCATTTGTTTCATATAATTTTAAACGGACATTTAAATCACATGAAATTCCAACTGTCTCTGTTTGCAACCCAACCAGTTTGTGCGCGTAGTGCTCGTTGCCACGATCCCAACAGATCCTATTTTGCGAAATTTCATTAACGTATGCAAAAGTTATGGCGGTTTAAAGTTTGTATAAATTAGCGAGAATTAATTAATTAATTAAATTATAATTTACCTGGTCAACACTAATCCACGTCAGCGCCTAAACTAACCCCTCATGCATTTTATTCAGATGTACCTCTCCAAACCCGACTTTCTTCCTTTCACCATCATTTGCAAAAAACGAACACCACCTGGACTTCAATACTTGATCGCCGTCGACGCCTCGACCCACCGGAGCCTCCAGCACGACCGCCTGCAGCCTCCCCTACCAGAGACGCCTCCATGCCCGAACCGCCGCCATCTCAGATCAACCCTACGCCATGAATTTTGCATTCACCCCAAACCCGTTCAACTCCGAAATTCCTCCACCACCGGCCGCCGTAGGCTTCGCCACCACCGGCAAACCCTTGGCTTCGCCTCCCAGTAACTTTCCACTTCAGGTCCCTGCCACCATAATCCCCCTCGATGCCGGAAACCCATGAAACCGGCCAACCACTTCAGAAAATTATCCCTAAATCTTCATCTCCGTTCAACTCTCAACCACGGCCACTACAGCCCGTTTCAACACCTCCGACCGAAGCCAGAAATCACCACCTCTTTGTCCTCTACAACATCGTCTTTGACTCCACCATAAATCGTCCAACCGAACACCACCAAAAGTCCCAAAAATGAAAATCAGATCTCGCGGTTATTCGCGATTTCCGGCCACCACAGGCCACGAATGTAATGACCCAGGGATTTCCGGCCCCGAAAATCGACGTAAATACCCTTTATCGTACTCATGCCGACCTTCCAACACCGAAAACACTGGAACGTTTTATAGAAAGAAATTAGAGGGTGAGATAAGAAAGAAAGAAATATTAGAATAGAAGAAGAAGAAGAATAACCAACACAAAGTCTCACATCGCAGCGGAACAAAATATAATACAGAAATAAATCTTTATTGAGAACTTTTGAAAATACTTACAATATCAGAGTACAACACACATCTGGACAGTTATAATAATCTGTCCTCATATACACAGCGGAGTAGTAATCATATCTGAACACCTTCAGCTTATCACTAGATTCCATAGTACCTGATAACCTGAGGTCCTGAACCTGTACACTCCGGGCTAACCCGAGCATTTACAAAACACTGGGTCAGTCTGGTGAACCAGAGTGAGAAAAACTCGCACAGCATTAAGGGTATCACATAACTTGATTTTAAAGTCAAATCCTTTCGAAAGAAAAAGATAATCATAAGACCTAATCCACACATAAATACGGACGGTTTTTACCTTACGATAACCCAAACAATTTTGAAATCAGTATCCTTTCTGATATTATAATAATCTCGAAATACAAGTAAATATCAATCTAGTGGAACGCTTGCATCTCACGCTCCACGTATATATATACAAATAAAACCAAGGGTGCTTATTGGAGATTGGATTCCAACTATGACAAGGTATGGGACCACATGCCGATCGTGTATCTCTAGAGGCGAATACACTGGGTTCAACAAGAACTTCTTGCAACCCGACCCTCACATGACCGACCACTCATTTCGCTTGAGTGTATCGAATGTATATCACCAATGGTTGGACTCAAACCACTGTTTCCCGAAAAGGGACAACATCGAAATAGATTAAAGTATGAAATGGATTTTCTTTAGATAGGTGTTTATACACCCTAATGGGAGCGACCCACATAGCCCTACTGCCTGCCCGATTTCTGTCATTTCCCCAGTTGATGAGGCTTGAGGTCAGAACACATCTAGTCATCATACACTTTGATTGCCGCATCATCAGATCTGCCAGATCACAATGATTGACGTCCACAAAAATAATCTAGTTTATTTGGCTAGAGAATAACCATTTCTCCGCCGTCAACTATGGTACATTTGGAGAAAGCAACGCATGTAACTCCTTTGGAAATACTCTGTCAGACATCCGTCCATACAAGTCATCCAGGAACAGGATGAACCGAAGGTACTCTCCTACTGCATCCAATATAGGAATCACCCAATGGATTAGTAACGATAGTCCTTGCATTCCACATATTCCAACCACGACAGAACCCCAGTATATCTCCGGGTCGAATCAGAGATTGTAACTGGTTCTTCCGCTTTATGAAGATCTATGGTCTTCACATGCTCCATCTCGATCGTCGTCTGATATCCTTTATATATTTCGTATTTGTTGGTTGGAATGGTTTTCGAATATATATTCGATCTCGGTCTTACCATACCAACAATCGTAAAGGTCAGAATTGATAGTCGGTTATTTAACTATCAAGTAAACATCCATGAAATCATAAAAATAGATTTACTGGTCTGGTACTCAGCATCACTTGGTTTTTAAACTTATCGCCCAATCTCCTTTTAATTCCGTTACTGGGGAAAGTATAATCTCATATCATTTCCTTTACTTTGGGAATCTTATCACACGTTCTTGACATTACCAACTAGTATCATCCTTGGATAGTCCCGACGTTGTTCATGTTGGGGTATTTTAATTACCTCTCAGACCTTGCTCAACTACGTTCTTATCTTTAGAAAAATACGAGTTGTACTTCAAGAATCGATATTAAACACATCCTACTATATAAAATATCGCTTTACAGTACTCTTTATCGTTTGGAAATTTCTCTTTAAATGTAGTTAATTTCGCTTAATTTGTTATTTGAAAAATTCCTTACTGAACATCACTTTATTTACTCTCGACTCCTTCAAAAGACTTCGTTTCACAAGATGAATTACCAATACTATTTCAAACCTTGTTTACCAAGCTCAAATCAAATCCTTTTCCTCAATCCCATTTCTTTCGGGGAAATCCCCTTCCAAAACCTTTGATGCAACTTAATACCATTAAGTATTTCCATTTAAAACAACGTTTAACTCATATTCCATTTATATACCTCGTTTATAAATTTTAGGTTTAAGATAAACCCTTTAAACCTTCACCTTCTTTTACTTAATTCACACGTTAAATAATCCTTTCATTTTAAGACTCGAGTTTATAACTTATTCATAACGTCTTTCCAAAACTAAAACAATTACTTACTTAAATGATTTTAAGAAGTAATTACTTAAACTAAAAACAAATAGTTTTCTTTTACATTCACTCTTGAAAAATCAATTAAACCCTTTATTTACAAAAGTAAATAATAAATTCACTTTTAAAATCTTCTTAAAATTAACCAATTATCCGTTCAGGTCACCTATATAAAAAAAAGTCTAACTTTGTTACAATGGTCGACTCGGTCAATTCAAAAAAATGATTTTTCTCTTTAACCAAATCTAGTTAATTCCTTCTTTGAATTAATTAAAATGTAATTAATTCAAATAACTTTATTTAATTGTTCACAATTCATCAAATACTTAACCAATAGGTTATTTCCTGCTCTTTGCTGATAATTCTTATCGATATGAAAATTCGGTTTATGAAACAAATTTCACAGTTTCTTATAAACTTTAAATAATTAATATTTCTCTTTTTTAAATAACTTTTCAATGTAATAATTTTCAAAACCTATTTTCGTTATAAAATATATTTATAAAATATTATCGATCCACTGTCGATAAAACCCATATTTTTAAATTGACTAATTTATAAGCTAGGTGATGCCACACTACCCGTCAAAACAAATATTGAAACATGGTTCAATAATCAACAACAGTCAATCATTTCTTTTTATGTGACTGAAATTTCTATAACCATCAGCAATCAATCAACAGCCAATTCAAACAATTCAAACAATCCCAAAAACGTTTATACATGTGGCCAATCAAGGGAATTTACTTTATTTGGATCAAATCAAAACGATGGGTGTTTTTCTAAAATTAAACGACCGTTAAATTTCAGAATTTGAATCAACAATAAATGTATTTAACTAGCAAACGGTCAATCACTAAAAATCAGAACACACAAAATAAAAACCCAATTTATATAAAATATAAATGGGAAGAGCTGAGTGAGTTTAACTCACCTTGATTTGAATTCGTTGATAAACATATGGTTTCATCAAATTAAACCGACATTTAATTCGAATAAAAATTCCAGTCACTTCAGATCCGGACTAGACCCGCTTCTCATGTTAAAACCCTCACCATCGTTTCCTTTTCTCATTTTATCAACTGCCTCCAGTAAAATCCCCAAATCAAAAACCCTAAGCCTCACCGCCGATTAATGGCGTCGTACCCCACTTCGATACCCATCACTGCCCTGCAGTCAACCACCCAGCGAGCGAGCCTCCTCCACTAGCTACCAGCTTTCGACAGCTAGATCGTTGCTCCTTGGATTCGAACGGCTTCGACAGAAATTGGTCCAAGACTCTTCAGATCGAACCCATGCTCCTTCGAGTAAAGCTAAGTATTTTATTTCAATTTTGAATTACAGTATTTTGTTTTGAATTATTTTTTCTCTTTCGAATTGGATTTTCTGGTTTGCTGTGTTTGATGAAACAACACTGTGATAGCATATTTATAGGGGTGGTTTGGTTTAGATAAAATCAATGTCCATCAGTATAGGTTTAGCTACAACTAGCTTAGGCCGTGGGTTTTCAGATTTTAGTACTGATGATGATATTTTGATGGATTTCATGATGGATTGTAAACGAGATTTTGTTGGATTTTGAATAGTATTGTCAATACTGTTGATCAATTCACATGGATGTACCAATATCTATTTACATTGATGTTTCAATATCTATTCACATTGGTTTACTTTGATAGTTATACGACTCACATGGATGGGTATATTGATGTATATATATTCACATGGATAGATAGATATACTGATTAATTTATCTATTCACATGGATGTGTAGATTTGATTTTCTTTTATGATGTTCACTACTTATCATGAAATTACCCTTTTTAATGGGTTTTCTTTTTCTTCTTTCGCAGATATCAACTGGTCGAGAGGATTCACTGGTTCAGAAAGAAAAAGAAAAAGTATGAAGAAGTTGATCGAAAAAAAAAGTTGATTTCTTTTTAGAATTGCCTTGTACAGTCAAGAATGTATATGTGTTCTCATGGTATTTTTCCTTTGTACAATAATATATATATATATATACATTGTTTTTCTTTCTCTTCTTTCTTTGTAAATACATTTGTTTCAACATCAATGTTTATGATTTTATTTATATTCATACGGACCAATTTCCACTTCATATTGGGTATATGTATATGTATTTTTTCAGTTTTTATATGTGCAGATGTATATTTGTTCCGGTTCCTCATATTATACACTTTTGTTTGGTGGGACATATATAATGTATTCGGGTTCGTCATTCGTTTTGCCCGAACAAGTTGGAACGTTATTGAATATATACATATACACTAAACTCAAACAAACTAAATTTAACGAGAATAGATAAATAAAGGTCATTGTATTTACAACAACTTCAATTACATTTAGTATAGTATTCAAACTTGACATTAAAATTCTAGTTTTAAATAATATTCCAATTATATTAAATCGTTCAATGAAAATAATTAAATCGTTATAATTTAAAAACGATTTTACAGCGACTATTTAGAAATTTGAATTGGACATAACTTGAAATCTATAAGCTGAAATTTCGATTTTTCTCTTTCATTACAAAAATATCATCAAACGTTTCTCGTTTCACAGAAATCCGACTTATATCGTATCCTGTATATCCAATCAAAGTTCAAATCGAAAATTTCGAACTACCACGTCGTTTTCGAGTTCGTTTTAATTAATCTATAATATATATATTCGAACTCCATTTAAATAAATAAATTTGATTAAAAATCTATTATATTTCAAATATAATATATAAACAAATTTAAATATTCGAATTTAAATGGCAGAAAAATCTAGGACGTTACATTATTTCCCCCTTAGAATAATTTCGTCCTCGAAATTGCAAGCTAAGAAGAATATTTCGAATCGAATTAATTTTAAAATCATTGTGTAATGACCCGCATTTTCAGGGGTATTATAATTTATTTATTTAATTATATATATAGTGATTTAGGGAATTAAAACGTCGGTTAATTAAATAAAGTGAATATTTAATTAATTTAAATAATTAAATAATATATTTAATTCTAGAATAATAAAAAATATTGGGAATCAAAATATTCTGTGAACGGGGTCGTCCCTTAGATTTAATTCAGCTTAGAGTTGAATTATATTGATGAATATACTCAATCGACGACGGTTTGAACGTAGAATTTTAATATAATTAAAATCGAGCTTGAAATGGCGTTGCAGTTCGTAAATTGGCGTTTCGAACTTCAACTGAATGTACAGGATTCGTTTTAAGCCGAATTTCTGTGAAACAAGAAACATGTGGAGCTGGTGGAGTATATCTTCCTAGTGGAAGAGAAATATTGGGATTTCGTCGTGTAGATTTTGATTTACGTCCAAATCAAATTTCAGAAAAGTCGCTGTAGAATTCCTTTATAATTTGCAACGCTTTATTTACATTATAAAAGGGTTTTCGATATAAATTGAATATGGAGATAATCTGGAATCTGAAATATCAAGCTGTAAATTCTGATATGATATTCTGGAGTTGTACGATATCATATGTGAAGATATACGATAATATAAATTTATTTATATTTAATTTAATTTTATTTAAATATATTAATATATTTAAATGGGTCATTCAGAGCTTTAAAAATAGCCAGTTTTTCATACGAAGTCGGAATTCGAAAAAACCAGTTTTGTTGGATCCGCAATATCAAATAGTTGCTAGATTCCAAGTTCCGTGATTTTTAGAGTCAGTGTGTGGCCGTACGAGATTTTAATGTGAAGAACAATCAGTATTTTGACGGTTAAAAATACGTTGTGTGAGCATACGAAGTCGGAATTCGACGAAACCAGTTTCGTTGGGACCGTAATGTCAAACTCTAGCTACAAGTCCAGTTTCGTGATTTTTGGGTATAGTGTGTGATCGCAGGGATTTTTAAACACGAATTAAAAAAAGGAATATACCGGGAATATTCCTTCTACAAAATATCTAGATATTTATCCTCCTTATAAATACCCCCTTAACCCCTTAAAACCTAATTTCTCATTTCCACGATCATTTTCAAGCCGCCACTCAGAAAGTTCCAAACGTTAAATAACCCTCAATGAAAATTCAAAAGAAAGTAGAATAAAATCCCTAAAATCATCTCAAATATATATATTTGAATTCCTTGGGAAATCCTCTTCTACCCTATACCCGATTGGAAGGGTGCGATGCTAGAAAGTTTGGGGATCGAAATCCAACAGTAGCCTAGGGTTTGGGTATTCTCAAGATTCAAGCATCGATGATGGTTTTGGTGGGTGATTTCGGACTTGTGATGTTGAGTAGCACCTTGGTGCAAAATTTTTGTGGAAATGGAAGAGAAAGTTATCGCTACTGTAGTGGGTTGTAGCATGAGCACCTGACGACGGAAATAGACAGGAGGGGTGCGAGTTCAACCTGGTTAGGTGGAGTAGACAGAGGGTTCGACGAGGAGGAGAATGGTTTTTGTTTGGAGCAGAGCGGTGGAGTTGTTGAGATGCATTTGGAGCTGGAAATCACGGCTATGGTGTTTGAGCTGGAGTCGGGTTTCATTACAGGAAAAAGGGGAGAGTAGGATGCGGGTCTGGGCCATGGTGAAGTGGAAGTAGGCCGGTTTAAGTTAAAGGTGAGGCCCATTTCCAAAATAAAGAGGCTAAGTTTTTATTTAATATCCAATTAAAGTGTATTAACTTGTAATGTTCGTATCTTCTACATACGAAATCAGAATCACGAACCGTAAGTTGCGTCGGGATCGTGAGGACGGACACTACACGATGAAACTGACTGGAAGTCCATCCGATCTCATTACAATTTATTGCAAAATAAATTGTCCGTCTAAATCAAAGACAGTTAATCGTTTTTAACGATAACAGTCCAATGTGAGTAAAACTCACCAACTCTGAACAGTTCTATTTTTACAACGTATTCTTAGAACTGTTAAATATTGTCTGTTTGACTGTGTGTTGACTGTTTGACTGAACTGCTAGTCAGTTAGTAAAAATTATATATATATATATATATATGTATATATACATATAAACCGTTAAATAGTTGTACGTTGATTCTGCTATCAGAATATTTCACAGTGAAGTGAAATCGATGTTAATTATATTGTCTAACATCTGTGATGTAGGGAAACAGGTTGGAGGAATCCAACTGGATTCCTCAACAGTTATTTTACTGTGATTTATATATTGTGATATATAATATGATATATAATCTGACGTTGATTATGTGTGCTTTGGACGATAGTTATCGTTGTTATATGGTGTGTTAAATACCATAAGAAATACCAGAATGTGGAAAAGGGATTTTCAAAGTATATTTTGAAAATAATTTATTTATATAAAATCAATGGATTTTATATTATACAAGAAAAAGGATTTTGAATAAAAGAATTATACTTGTAAATCAAATATAAAGGAAATTTATATTTGTTAATCAAATATAAAGGGATTTTATTCGTTAAACAAATATAAAGGAGATATATTTGTGAAATCAAATATAAAGGAAAATATTTGTAAAACAATATATATAAGGGAAAATATTGTCAAAACCAATAGAAAGAGGGATATTTGTAAGCCATTTACAAGTAGATAAAAGGATTTATTTATTTAGGAAATAAATAAAGGTAAAAGAATTTATTATTTAGGGTATAAATAAAGTTAAATGATTTATTTATTTAGGGAATAAATAAAATAAAGGAATATTTATTTGTTTTAATAAATAGAATAAAGGAGATATTTATTTGTTAGATAAATAGGATTATAAGGAAATATTTGTTTAGGAAATAAATAGATTATAAAAGATAATCTTTAAAAAGGAATAAACGTTATTAACGAGTAAGTTAGTCAAATTGAGTTATCAGGTTAGTTAATCAAAGTAAATTGATTAGTAAAACTAAGTGAATTGGTTAAGTTAATCAAAGTGAATTGGTTAAGTTAATCAAAGTGAATTGGTTAAGTTAATCAAAGTGAATTGGTTAAGGTAATCAAAGTGAATTAGTCGAGTTAATCAAAGTGATTAGTTCAGTTAATCGAGATAAGAAAAATCAAGCTAGGTTAATCGAGTTGAATTAGTCAGTCGAGTTAATCAATTGAGCTAGTCAAACCAAGTAAAACCAGTTAGAGTTAATCAGTAGAGTTAATCAGTTAGGGTTGACCAGGCAGAGTTAATCAGTTGGAGTTAATCGATTTGAGTTAAGATTTTCGAGTTGATAATCGAGTTAAGTTATCAAATACCACTTATTCGAAGTAGAAGTTATCAAATATAGTTATTTGAGATAGAGTTAGTCAAACAGAGTTATTCAGGATAAGTTGCCATCTCGTACAACTGCTAGCGTAATTCGCAGGGTTGTAAATAGCCTACGGCGGTCGGATGTTTCCTGAGGGAGTCAGGCGTAACCATTGTGATCGCTGCGATCTAGATTCAAGCGAATGGAGTTAAATCGAATATTAGTTATTCGATAGGAGTTAATCAACTTGAGTTAGATTATCGAGATAAGTTAATCGAGTTAAGTTCTTGAGTTAGATTATCGAGATAAGTTAATCGAGTTAAGTTCTTGAGTTAGATTATCGAGATAAGTTAATCGAGTTAAGTTCTTGAGTTAGATTATCGAGATAAGTGATTCGAATTAAGTTCGTCGAGTTAAATTAATCGATGTTAATTTCATCGAAAGGAGTATCGATGTTAGTTTCATCGAAGGGAGTTATCGATTATAGTTTAATCGAAAGGAGTTATCGATTCGTTAAATCGAAAGGAGTTGTCTAATTTAGTTATTCGAAAAGGAGTTATCGATTTGTTAAATCGAAAGGGAAGATTATCGAATATCGTTTATTCGAGAGGAGATTATCGAATATAGTTATTCGAAGGAGTTATCGATTATTAGTTAATCGAAGTGAGTTATAGAATATTAGTTAAATCGAAAGGAGTTTTCAAATTTAGTTATTCGAAAAGGAGTTATCGATTTGTTAAATCGAAAGGGAAGATTATCGAATATCGTTTATTCGAGAGGAGATTATCGAATATAGTTATTCGAAGGAGTTATCGATTATTAGTTAATCGAAGTGAGTCATAGAATATTAGTTAAATCGAAAGGAGTTGTCAAATTTAGTTATTCGAAAAGGAGTTATCGATTTGTTAAATCGAAAGGGAAGATTATCGAATATCGTTTATTCGAGAGGAGATTATCGAATATAGTTATTCGAAGGAGTTATCGATTATTAGTTAATCGAAGTGAGTTATAAAATATTAGTTAAATCGAAGGAGTTATCGATTATTAGTTAATCGAAGTGAGTTATAGAATATTAGTTAAATCGAAGGAGTTATCGAATATAGTTTATTCGATGGAGTTAATCGTTTAGAGTTAAATCAAAGGAGTTAATTGAATATAGTTTATTCGAATATAGTAAAGGAGTTAATTGAATATAGTTTATTCGAATAGAGTTAGAGGAGTTAATCGAATATAGTTTATTCGAATAGAGTTAATTGAAAAGAGTTAATCGAATATAGTTATTCGAAAGAAAGGTTAAGTAAGGAAGTTAGTTAAAGAAATATAAAGTGAACTTTGCCTATTTCAAGGTTAGAAGTGTTGTTCAGTTAAGGACTGAGAGATAGTTCTACCCTAACTTGATTGGCTTCGTTTTTAACTGAGGAATGGTTAAGGTTCGGCAATAAAGGATGGTAAAGTGAATTTAGTAATTAAAGAAAATGGTTGAGTTGGCATAGCGATGTTTTATCTAAACATCTGTTTAATCCAAACGTAGGAGTTTGGAAATGTTTTCCAAACAAGAATCAGAAATGTTTTCTAAATACAGAAAACAAGGAATGGAAATGTTTCCAGTGTTAATAACGTATATTTTCTAAATATAGAAAATAAGAAATGTTGAATATAGGGAAACAGGAGATGTAAAATGAACTAAAGAGATAAATGTTAAATGATGTTTGTTTGATATAATTTCCATCTGGAAATAATATCGTTGTTTGCACACTTGCTTTCTTTGATAGTTAACTCACAGACTATCGAAGTTTTGACCATTTTTAACATTGTTAATATGGAGAGACCGGTTGGATTATTATCCAAAGAACCACTCTGTATTGGCACAAGCGTTGTGAATCATTTATGCCAAAGATAATTGAAGATGGAGTAAAGTGCAAGGGCTGTTGTATAAGTCTTAGTTAACAATGACTAAGAAGGATATACTGAATAGTGCCTTCGGTTTGTCCAGTCCCAGGACAACTTGTATGGATGAAGGTCTGACAGAGTATATCCAATGGATCGTGTAAGTTGATCCCTTCAAACGTATATACGTTGGTGGCGGAGGAATTCGTTTCTCTTAGCTGTATACCTGTTGTATCTTTGAGGAAATCAATTTGTGATTTTGCGGGTATGACGATGTGACATTTCTAAGTGAATGAAGATGGATGTCTGATAGAGTATTTCCAGACGAACACGTACATTGACTTCTCCAACTGTACCAAGAGTGGAAGCGGAGAAGGAAACTTCTTTTAGCTAACACATAATGTATTGTTGAGGACGTCAATCGGTGATTGGATGGATTTGATGATGTGGCATTTAAAGTGAATCTGATGTGAAGATAAGCATAGCTTCTAGCCTCACATCCGGTAAATGACAGAAATCGGGCAAGTAGCATGGCTATGTAGGTCGCACCTATTAGGGTGTATAATCACCTGATCAGAGTTTCATTTATTTCTAAAAAATCTATTGCTGATGCTGTCCCATTCGGAAAACGGTTGCTGATCCCAACCGTTGGTGATATACATTCGATACACTCAAGCGAAATGAGTGGTCGGTCATGTGTGGCCGGGTTGCAAGGTGTTCTTGTTGAACCCAGTGTATTCCTCTCTCGAGGTACATTAGCGAAAGGTGGTTCCATACCTTGTCATAGTTGGAAATCCATTATCCAATACGTGCTTGCGATTTTGATTGTATACTATATATGTAGAACGTGAGATGAAAGCGTTTCTGCTAGATTGATATCTATTTGTACTTAGACATTATTATAATATCAGAATGATATTGCTTGTCAAAGATGTTGGATTCTCATAAGGGAAAAACCCGTTCCGTATTCACGGCGTGGTCTTATGAGATATCATATATATGTTAAACTGTGTTAAACTATTTTACTCACACCAGTCCCATGACTGACCCGGAGTTTACTTTGTTGTTTTCCCTAAACTCTTGGGTGCCTAAATTTGTACGGGTAGTCAAGTAGTCGGGATTTACAGATATACTTGAAGAGCTAGAGCAGGAGGCTTCTGGATCATATAGCTATAGTTTATTTCCACTGTGTTGTAAGTGTTGTACTCTGATAAGTGCTATTGTATACATAACTGTTATATTTCAAAGTTATGTTATATATTATATGTTATTCGTTCCGCTGTGAGATTCGTGTTACTCTGATGTAAGTTCTTCTTTTCTTCTTCTATTCTAAGTTTCTATCTTATCTATCCTCACCCTCTAATTTCTTTCATTAATTACCAGGATTTTTCGATGTTTTGGTTATCGACATCGTGTTTATGTCGATAACCAAAGTCGCTCAAAATCCGGGTCGTTACAGTTGGTATCAGAGCTTAATTTAAGAATTACCTTGGCTCTGTGGCGTGACTCGGTAGAGATAGGGTTAGTAACACCCTAGATTGAGTTTGAGTGTATATATACGAGTGCGTATTTGTATTTGATTTAAAAATTTGTTTTATATTGTGGAGATTCATTGGCTGGGTTGTTTATGAGTTCTGGTCGATCAGTTTGATCCACTGTATCGGTAGGAGTTACTAAACACTCGAATACGATGGGTCGACACGATATGTTTTGAAAAGAGGGTAAATTAAAATAAGTTTACCCAAGGTATATCTTGATATAGAGAAGATATATATATCAAAATTATATTATAGTTGATATATATTGGGTGTTATTATAATCGAGTAGGATTATAAAATAAATGGTTATGTAAATAGCCAGTTAGAATTCATATAAGTGAAATATATGAAATCAAAGTGAATTAAATCTGAAATTGGAGTCAAAATTGAAATTAAAAACTGGAAATTCAGATAAGTGTCTGTAATTGAATCTAGATTAGATATATGTGAATTTTAAAATCCTGGGAGGTTTTTAATTTTGTTTTAATAAGGATATTTTGAACTGATTCAAGATGGAATTGTTTAAGTTGGAGTTTTGAAAAGGAATATAGTATTGAACTCACTTTGATCGCTGGAAAATAATTCTGATGATGGTGTACACATCATCAGTGTGATTTTCGAGTTGTAAGTGACGGATTACTACCCAAGATTTTATTTTCAAATCTGCTTTGCGAAAACAAGTGTTTAAGAATTCAAATGTTTTGAATTGGTATTATGATTTCAAATTTACTTGAAATAAAAGCCTAGGAATTTAAATTCCAAAATTTAAATTAAACTTGTTAAGTTAAGTAAAACTGGGGTGATAAGAGAATAATCTGAAATGGTCTTGTACTGATGAGTTAAGAGTTTGAAATCGAGAATCAAACTCAAGTTGAAATGATAATTGGCTTGGATAAACGAGTGGTTGTGTTGAGGATAAACAGATCAGAGTTTGATTGGATTGATATTGGTATATGATGAATTGACAGCAGGTGGAAGTGATAGAGTTGATATGACCGACAAAAAGGTACAAGTTTATATTCGATATAAGCATGAGATTTATGAGCCGAAATGGCAAGCCGCTTAGCTGTTTGATTTTCTTTTGGGTTGGAGAAGGCTTAGAGAGGCGAGTTGTGGTTTTACCGATAGGGCTATACAAAGGAGGTTATGGCGAAATTTTCCGAAAATTTAAAGTGTTAGAAAATTTTCAGAATTTTTGAAAATTTTAGTTAGTCGGAATGAATAAATATTTTAGTCGATATTAATTGGTTCAGTTGAAATCAGAAATAAGGGTTAAACAAATCTTAGGAGTTCCAATAGATAGGTCGTCCACTAACTTAGCAATTTCGAGGACGAAATTATTTTAAGTGGGGAAGAATGTAATGACCCGCATTTTCAGGGGTTTTATAATTTATTTATTTAATTATATATATAGTGATTTAGGGAATTTAAAACGTCGGTTAATTAAATAAAGTGAATATTTAATTAATTTGAATAATTAAATAATATATTTAATTCTAGAATAATCAAAAATATTGGGAATCAAAATATTCTGTGAACGGGGTCGTCCCTTAGATTTAATTCAGCTTAGAGTTGAATTATATTGACGAATATATTCAATCGACGACGGTTTGAACGTAGAATTTTAATATAATTAAAATCGAGCTTGAAATGGCGCTGCAGTTCGTAAATTGGCGATTCGAACTTCAACTGAATGTACAGGATTCGTTTTAAGCCGGATTTCTGTGAAACAAGAAACGTGTGGAGCTGGTGGAGTATATCTTCCTAGTGGAAGAGAAATATCGGGATTTCGTCTTGTAGATTTTGATTTACGTCCAAATCAAATTTCAGAAAAGTCGCTGTAGAATTCCTTTATAATTTGCAATGCTTTATTTACGTTATAAAAGGGTTTTCGATATAAATTGAATATGGAGATAATCTGGAATCTGAAATATCAAGCTGTAAATTCTGATATGATATTCTGGAGTTGTACGATATCATATGTGAAGATATACGATAATATAAATTTATTTATATTTAATTTAATTTAATTTAAATATATTTATATATTTAAATGGGTCATTCAGAGCTTTAAAAATAGCCAGTTTTTCATACGAAGTCGGAATTCGACAAAACCAGTTTTGTTGGATCCGTAATATCAAATAGTTGCTAGATTCCAAGTTCCGTGATTTTTAGAGTCAGTGTGTGGCCGTACGAGATTTTAATGTGAAGAACAGTCAGTATTTTGACGGTTAAAAATACGCTGTGTGAGCATACGAAGTCGGAATTCGACGAAACCAGTTTCGTTGGGACCGTAATGTCAAACTCTAGCTACAAGTCCAGTTTCATGATTTTTGGGTATAGTGTGTGATCTCAGGAATGTTTAAACATGAATTAACAAAAGGAATATACCGGGAATATTCCTTCTACAAAATATCTAGATATTTATCCTCCTTATAAATACCCCCCTTAAGCCCTTAAAACCTAATTTCTCATTTCCACGATCATTTTCAAGCCGCCACTCAGAAATTTCCGAACGTGAAATAATCCTCAATGAAAATTCAAAAGAAAGTAGAATAAAATCCCTAAAATCATCTCAAATATATATTTGAATTCCTTGGGAAATCCTCTTCTACCCTATACCCGATTGGAAGGGTGCGATGCTAGAAAGTTTGGGGATCGAATTCCAACAGTAGCCTAGGGTTTAGGTATTCTCAAGATTCAAGCATCGATGATGGTTTTGGTGGGTGATTTCGGACTTGTGATGTCGAGTAGCACCTTGGTGCAAAGTTTTTGTGGAAATGGAAGAGAAAGTTGTCTCTACTGTAGTGGGTTGTAGCATGAGCACCTGACGACGGAAATGGACAGGAGGGGTGCGAGTTCAACCTGGTTAGGTGGAGTAGACAGAGGGTTCGACGAGGAAGAGAATGGTTTTTGTTTGGAGCAGAACGGTGGAGTTGTTGAGATGCAGTTGGAGCTGGAAATCACGGCTATGGTGTTTGAGCTGGAGTCGGGTTTCATTACAGGAAGAAGGGGAGAGTAGGACGCGGGTCTGGGCCTTGGTGAAGTGGAAGTGGGCCGGTTTAAGTTAAAGGTGAGGCCCGTTTCCAAAATAAAGAGGCTAAGTTTTTATTTAATATCCAATTAAAGTGTATTAACTTGTAATGTTCGTATCTTCTACATACAAAATCAGAATCACGAACCGTAAGTTGCGTCGGGATCGTGAGGACGGACACTACACGATGAAACTGATTGGAAGTCCATCCGAGCTTGTTACAATTTATTGCAAAATAAATTGTCCATCTAAATCAAAGACAGTTAATCGTTTTTAACGATAACAGTCCAATGTGAGTAAAAGTCACCAACTCTGAAGAGTTCTATTTTTACAACGTATTCTTAGAACTGTTAAATATTGTATGTTTGACTGTGTCTTGACTGTTTGATTGAACTGCTAGTCAGTTAGTAAAAATTATATATATATATATATATATGTATATATATATATATAAACCGTTAAATAGTTGTATGTTGATTCTGCTATCAGAATATTTCACAGTGAAGTGAAATCGATGTTAATTATATTGTCTAACATCTGTGATGCAAGGAAACAGGTTGGAGGAATCCAACTGGATTCCTCAACAGTTATTTTACTGTGATTTATATAATGTGATATATAATGTGATATATAATTTGACGTTGATTATGTGTGCTTTGGACGATAGTTATCGTTATTATATGGTGTGTTAAATACCATAAGAAATACCAGAATGTGGAAAAGGGATTTTCAAAGTATATTTTGAAAATAATTTATTTATATAAAATCAATGGAATTTATATTATACAAGAAAAAGGATTTTGAATAAAAGAATTATATTTGTAAATCAAATATAAAGGAAATTTATATTTGTTAATCAAATATAAAGGGATTTTATTCGTTAAACAAATATAGAGGAGATATATTTGCGAAATCAAATATAAAGGAAAATATTTGTAAAACAATATATAAGGGAAAATATTGTCAAAACCAATAGAAAGAGGGATATTTGTAAACCATTTACAAATAGATAAAAAGAATTTATTTATTTAGGAAATAAATAAAGGTAAAAGAATTTATTATTTAGGGTATAAATAAAGTTAAATGATTTATTTATTTAGGGAATAAATAAAATAAAGGAATATTTATTTGTTAGAATAAATAGACTAAAGGAGATATTTATTTGTTAAATAAATAGGATTATAAGGAAATATTTATTTAGGAAATAAATAGATTATAAAAGAAAATCTTTAAAAAGGAATAAACATTATTAGCGAGTAAGTTAATCAAATTGAGTTATCAGGTTACTTAATCAAAGTAAATTGATTAGTTAAACTAAGTGAATTGGTTAATTTAATCAAAGTGAATTGGTTAAGTTAATCAAAGTGAATTGGTTAAGGTAATCAAAGTGAATTAGTCGAGTTAATCAAAGTGATTAGTTCAGTTAATCGAGATAAGAAAAATCAAGCTAGGTTAATCGAGTTGAATTAGTCAGTCGAGTTAACCAATTGAGCTAGTCAAACCAAGTAAAACCAGTTAGGGTTGACCAGGCAGAGTTAATCAGTTGGAGTTAATCGATTTGAGTTCAGATTTTCGAGTTGATAATCGAGTTAAGTTATCGAATACCACTTATTCGAAGTAGAATTTATCAAATATAGTTATTTGAGATAGATTTAGTCAAACAGAGTTATTCAGGATAAGTTGCCATCGCGTACGACTGCTAGCGTAATTCGCAGGGCTGTAAATAGCCTACGGCGGTCGGATATTTCCTGAGGGAGTCAGGCGTAACCATTGTGATCGCTGCGATCTAGAGTCAAGCGAATGGAGTTAAATCGAATATTAGTTATTCGATAGGAGTTAATCAACTTGAGTTAGATTATAAAGATAAGTTAATCGAGTTAAGTTCTTGAGTTAGATTATCGAGATAAGTTAATCGAGTTAAGTTCTTGAGTTAGATTATCGAGATAAGTTAATCGAGTTAAGTTCTTGAGTAAGATTATCGAGATAAGTGAGTCGAGATAAGTTTGTCGAGTTAAATTAATCGATGTTAATTTCATCGAAATGAGTATCGATGTTAGTTTTATCAAAGGGAGTTATCGATTATAGTTTAATCGAAAGGAGTTATCGATTAGTTAAATCGAAAGGAGTCGTCAAATTTAGTTATTCGAAAAGGAGTTATCGATTTGTTAAATCGAAAGGGAAGATTATCGAATATCGTTTATTCGAGAGGAGATTATTGAATATAGTTATTCGAAGGAGTTATCGATTATTAGTTAATCGAAGTGAGTTGTAGAATATTAGTTAAATCGAAAGGAGTTGTCAAATTTAGTTATTCGAAAAGGAGTTATCGATTTGTTAAATCGAAAGGGAAGATTATCGAATATCGTTTATTCGAGAGGAGATTATCGAATATAGTTATTCGAAGGAGTTATCGATTATTAGTTAATCGAAGTGAGTCATAGAATATTAGTTAAATCGAAAGGAGTTGTCAAATTTAGTTATTCGAAAAGGAGTTATCGATTTGTTGAATCGAAAGGGAAGATTATCGAATATCGTTTATTCGAGAGGAGATTATCGAATATAGTTATTCGAAGGAGTTATTGATTATTAGTTAATCGAAGTGAGTTATAGAATATTAGTTAAATCGAAGGAGTTATCGATTATTTGTTAATCAAAGTGAGTTATAGAATATTAGTTAAATCGAAGGAGTTATCGAATATAGTTTATTCGATGGAGTTAATCGATTAGAGTTAAATCAAAGGAGTTAATAGAATATAGTAAAGGAGTTAATCGCATATAGTTTATTCAAATAGAGTTAGAGGAGTTAATCGAATATAGTTTATTCGAATAGAGTTAATTGAAAAGAGTTAATCGAATATAGTTATTCGAAAGAAAGGTTAAGTAAGGAAGTTAGTTAAAGAAATATAAAGTGAACTTTGCCTATTTCAAGGTTAGAATTGTTGTTCAGTTAAGGTCTGAGAGGTAGTTCTACCCCAACTTGATTGGCTTCGTTTTTAACTGAGGAATGGTTAAGGTTCGGCAGTAAAGGATGGTAAAGTGAATTTAGTAATTAAAGAAAATGGTTGAGTTGGCGTAGCGATGTTTTATCTAAACATCTGTTTAATCCAAACGTAGGAGTTTGGAAATGTTTTCCAAACAAGAATCAGAAATGTTTTCTAAATACAGAAAATAAGGAATGGAAATGTTTCTAGTGTTAATAACGTATATTTTCTAAATATAGAAAATAGCAAATGTTGAATATAGGGAAACAGGAGATGTAAAATGAACTAAAGAGATAAATGTTAAATGATGTTTGTTTGATATAATTTCCATCTGGAAATAATATCGTTGTTTGCACACTTGTTTTCTTTGATAGTTAACTCACAGACTATCGAAGTTTTGACCATTTTTAACGTTGTTAATATGGAGAGACCGGTTGGATTATTATCCAAAGAACCACTCTGTATTGGCACAAGTGTTGTGAATCATTTATGCCAAAGATAATTGAAGACGGAGTAAAGTGCAAGGGCTGTTGTATAAGTCTTAGTTAACAGTGACTAAGATGGATATACTGAATAGTGCCTTCGGTTTGTCCAGTCCCAGAACAACTTGTATGGATGAAGGTCTGACAGAGTATATCCAATGGATCGCGTAAGTTGATCCCTTCAAACGTATATACGTTGGTGGCGGAGGAATTCGTTTCTCTTAGCTGTATACCTGTTGTATCTTTGAGGAAATCAATTTGTGATTTTGCGGGTATGACGATGTGACATTTCTAAGTGAATGAAGATGGATGTCTGACAGAGTATTTCCAGACGATCACGTACATTGATTTATCCAACCGTACCAAGAGTGGAAGCGGAGAAGGAAACTTCTTTTAGCTAACACATAATGTATTGTTGAGGACGTCAATCGGTGATTGGATGGATTTGATGATGTGGCATTTAAAGTGAATCTGATGTGAAGATAAGCGTAGCTTCTATCCTCACATCCGGTAAATGACAAAAATCGGGCAGGTAGCATGGCTATGTAGGTCGCACCTATTAGGGTGTATAATCACCTGATCTAGAGTTTCATTTATTTCTAAAACTCTATTGTTAATGCTGTCCCATTCGAGAAACGGTTGCTGATCCCAACCGTTGGTGATATACATTCGCTACACTCAAGCGAAATGATTGGTCGGTCATGTGTGGCCGGGTTGCAAGATGTTCTTGTTGAACCCAGTGTATTCCTCTCTAGAGGTACATTAGCGAAAGGTGGTTCCATACCTTGTCATAGTTGGAAATCCATTATCCAATACGTGCTTGCGATTTTTATTGTATACTATATATGTAGAACATGAGATGAAAGCGTTTCTGCTAGATTGATATCTATTTGTACTTAGACATTAATATAATATCAGAATGATATTGCTTGTCAAAGATGTTGGATTCTCATAAGGGAAAAACCCGTTCCGTATTCACGGCATGGTCTTATGAGATATCATATATATGTTAAACTGTGTTAAACTATTTTACTCACTCCAGTCCCATGACTGACCCGGAGTTTACTTTATTGTTTTCCCTAAACTCTTGGGTGCCTAAATTTGTACGGGCCGTCAAGTAGTCGGGATTTACAGATATACTTGAAGAGCTGAAGCAGGAGGCTTTTGGATCATATAGCTATAGTTTATTTCCACTGTGTTGTAAGTGTTGTACTCTGATAAGTGCTATTGTATACGTAACTGTTATATTTCAAAGTTATGTTATATATTATATGTTATTCGTTCCGCTTTGAGATTCGTGTTACTCTGATGTAAGTTCTTCTTTTCTTCTTCTATTCTTAGTTTCTATCTTATCTATCCTCACCCTCTAATTTCTTTCATTAATTACCAGGATTTTTCGATGTTTTGCTTATCGACATCGTGTTTATGTCGATAACCAAAGTCGCTCAAAATCCGGGTCGTTACACATTGCCTTTGCATTAATTTCCAAATAAATTCGAAATCTAAAAATTTTCTAAAATTTTGCCAGCACTCCCTCGGCATAGCTCGATCGGTACGACTACCACAGCCACTTTGGGCCTCAATTTCTTTGAAAAGAAAATTCAAAATTCAAATGGCAATTCACTTTATTTGAATCCCAATTTATTTATCCAATAAATTTTTAAATCCCAATTTATTTGAATTCATTCAATTTGAGTTCATTCTTAACTTGATTTTTCTTAACTAGATTTAGTTTTATTTTCATATCTGATCTAATTGACGAATTTAGTTTTCAAATCAGTTCAACCTTATTTCAAAATTCAAATTTGATTTCAAGTCAAATCAATCAGAACAAATCAACCCACATTAGTATAATATAGAAACTAATTTCCTTTTTCTATGTAAAATATACATTGGGAAAAATTATTTCATTTACCCCCTTTATTAAACAATATTGGGTCCATGTGCTAGTTCGATGCTTCTCAAAACTTGAACCAGTCAAATAACAAAATACATAATATTTGTTTATAAAATCTTACAAATACGCTCTCATATATATACACTCATCTCAATCTAGGGTGTTACTAACCCCATCTCTATTGAGTTACGCCACAGAGCCAAGGATACTACTCAACCAATAGCTCTGATACAACTGTAACCACCCAGGGATTTTCGGCCCCGAAAATCGACATAAATACCCTTTACCGTACTCATGCCGACCTTCCAACACTGAAAACACTGGAATGTTTTATAGAAAGAAATTAGAGGGTGAGATGAGAAAGAAAGAAATATTAGAATAGAAGAAGAAGAAGAACCAACACAGAGTCTCACATCGCAGCGGAACAAAATATAATACAGAAATAAATCTTTATTGAGAACTTTTGAAAATACTTACAATATCAGAGTACAACACACATCTGGACAGTTATAATAATTTGTCCTCATATACACAGCGGAGTAGTAATCATGTCTGAACACCTTCAGCTTGTCACTAGATTCCACAGTACCTGATAACATGAACCTGTACACACCGGGCTAACCCGAGCATTTACAAAACACCGGGTCAGTCTGGTGAACCAGAGTGAGAAAAACTCACACAACATTAAGGGTATCACATAACTTGATTTTAAAGTCAAATCCTTTCGAAAGAAAAAGATAATCGTAAGACCAAATCCACACATAAACACGGACAGTTTTTACCTTACGATAACCCAAACAGTTTTGAAATCAATATCCTTTCTGATATTATAATAATGTCGAAATACAAGTAAATATCAATCTAGTGGAACGCTTGCATCTCACGCTCCACGTATATATATACAAATAAAACCGCAGGCGCTTATTGGAGATTGGATTCCAACTATGACAAGGTATGGGACCACCTGTCGATCGTGTATCTCTAGAGGCGAATACACTGGGTTCAACAAGAACGTCCTTCAACCCGACCCTCACATGACCGACCACTCATTTCACATGAGTGTATCAAATGTATATCACCAACGGTTGGACTCAGACCACCATTTCCCGAAAAGGGACAGCATCGAAATAGATTAAAGAATGAAATGGATTTTCTCTAGATAGGTGATTATACACCCTAATGGGAGCGACCCACATAGCACTGCTGCCTGCCCGATTTTTGTCATTTCCCCGGTTGATGAGGCTTGAGGTCAGAACACATCTAGTCATCATACACTTTGAATGCCACATCGTCAGATCTGCCAGATCACAATGATTGACGTCCACAAAAATACTCCAGTTTATTTGGCTAGAGAATAACCATTTCTCCGCCATCAACTATGGTACGTTTGGAGAAAGCAACGCATGTAACTCCTTTGGAAATACTATGTCAGACATCCGTCCATACAAGTCATCCAGGAACAGGATGAACCGAAGGTACTCTCCTATTGCATCCAATATAGGAATCACCCCATGGATCAGTAACGATAGTCCTTGCATTCCACAGATTCCAACCACGACAGAACCCCAGTATATCTCCGGGTCGAATCAGAGATTGTAACTGATTCTTCCGCTTTATGAAGATCTATGGTCTTCACATGCTCCATCTCGATCGTCGTCTAATATCCTTTATATATTTCGTATTTGTTGGTTGGAATGGTTTTCGAATATATATTCGATCCCGGTCTTTCCATACCAACAATTGTAAAGGTCAGACTTGATAGTCGGTTATTTAACTATCAAGTAAACATCCATGAAATCATAAAAATAGATTTACTGGTCTGGTACTCAACATCACTTGGTTTTTAAACTTATCGCCCAATCTCCTTTTAATTCCGTTACTAGGGAAAGAATAATCTCATATCATTTCCTTTACTTTGGGAATTTTATCACACATTCTTGACATTACCAACTAGTACCATCCTTGGATAGTCCTGACGTTGTTCATGTTGGGGTATTTTAATTACCTCTCAGGCCTTGCTCAACTACGTTCTTATCTTTAGAAAAATACGAGTCGTAATTCAAGAACCGATATTAAACACATCCTACTATTTAAAATATCGCTTTACAGTACACTTTATCTTTTGGAAATTTCTCTTTAAATGTAATTAATGTCGCTTAATTTGTTATTTGAAAAATTCCTTACTGAACATCACTTTATTTACTCTCGACTCCTTCAAAAGACTTCGTTTCACAAGCTGAATTACCAATCCTATTTCAAACCTTGTTTACCAAGCTCAAATCAAATCCTTTTCCTCAATCCCATTACTTTCGGGGAAATCCCCGTCCAAATCCTTTGATGCAACTTAATACCATTAAGTATTTCCATTTAAAACAACATTTAACTCATATTCCATTTATATACCTCGTTTATAAATTTTAGGTTTAAGATAAACCCTTTACACCTTCACCTTCTTTTACTTAATTCACACATTAAGTAACTTATTCATAACGTCTTTCCAAAACTAAAACAATTACTTACTTAAATGATTTTAAGAAGTAATTACTTAAACTAAAAACAAATAGTTTTCTTTTACATTCACTCTTCAAAAATCAATTAAACGCTTTATTTACAAAAGTAAATAATAAATTCACTTTTAAAATCTTCTTAAAATTAGCCAATTATCCATCATGTCATCTATATAAAAAAAAGTCTAACTTTGTTACAATGGTCGACTCGGTCAATTCAAAAACATGATTTTTCTCTTTAACCAACTCTAGTTAATTCCTTCTTTAAATTAATTAAAATATAATTAATTCAAATAACTTTATTTAATTGTTCACAATTCATCAAATACTTAACCAATAGGTTATTTCCTGCTCTTTGCTGATAATTCTTATCGATATTAGAATTCAGTTTATAAAACAAATTTCACAATTTCTTATAAACTTTAAATAATTAATATTTCTCTTTTTTAAATAACTTTTCAATGTAATAATTTTCAAAACCTATTTTCGTTATAAAATATATTTATAAAATATTATCGATCCACTGTCGATAAAACCCATATTTTTAAATCGACTAATTTATAAGCCAGGTGATGCCACACTACCCATCAGAACAAATATTGAAACATGGTTCAATAATCAACAACAATCAATCATTTCTTTTTATTTGACTGAAATTTCTATAATGATCAGCAATCAATCAACAGCCAATTCAAACAATCCCAAACTCGTTTATACATGTGGCCAATCAAGGGAATTTACTTTATTTGGATCAAATCAAAAGGATGGATATTTTTCTGAAATTAAACGACCATTAAATTTCAGAATTTGAATCAACAATAAATGTATTTAACTAGCAAACGGTCAATCACTAAAAATCAGAACACGTAAATTAAAAACCCAATTTATATAAAATATAAATGGGAAGAGCTGAGTGAGTTTAACTCACCTTGATTTGAATCCATTGATAAACATCTGGTTTTGTCAAATTAAACGGACGTTTAATTTGAATTAAAATTCCAGTCACTTCAGATCCGGACTAGACCCGCTTTCCATGTTAAAACCGTCACCACCGTTCCCTTTTCTCATTTTATCGGCCGCCTCCAGTAAAATCCCCAAATCAAAAACCCTAAGCCTCACTGTTGATTAATGGCGTCGTACCCCACTTCGATACCCATCACTGCCCCGCGGTCAACCACCCAGCGAGCGAGCCTGCTCCACATGCTACCAGCTTTCGACAGCCAGATCGTTGCTCCTTGGATTCGAACGGCTTCGACAGAAATTGGTCTAAGACTCTTCAGATCGAACCCGTGCTCCTTCGAGTAAAGCTAAGTATTTTATTTCAATTTTGAAATACAGTATTTTGTTTTGATTTTTTTCTCTTTCGAATTGGATTTTATGGTTTGTTGTGTTTGATGAAACAACACTGTAATAGCGTATTTATAGGGGTGGTTTGGTTTAGATAAAATCAATGTCCATCAGTATAGGTTTAGCTACAACTAGCTTAGGCCGTGGGTTTTCAGATTTTAGTACTGATGATGAGATTTTGATGGATTTCGTGATGGATTGTAAACGAGATTTTGTTGGATTTTGAATAGTATTGTCAATACTGTTAATCAGTTCACATGGATGTACCTATATCTATTTACAAGGATGTTTCAGTATCTATTCACATGGGTTTACTTTGATAGTTGTACCATTCACATGGGTGGGTATACTGATGTATATATATTCACATGGATAGATATACTGATTGATTTATCTATTCACATGGATGTATAGATTTGATTTTCTTTTATGATGTTCACTACTTATCATGAAATTACCCTTTTTAATGGGTTTTCTTTTTCTTCTTTTGCAGATCTCAACTGATCGAGAGGATTCACTGGTTCGGCAAGAAAAAGAAAAAGTATGAAGAAGTTGATCGAAAAAATATGTTGATTTCTTTTTAGTATTGCCTTGTACAGTCAAGAATGTATATGTGTTCTCATGGTGTTTTGCCTTTGTACAATAATATATATATATATTGTTTTTCTTTCTCTTCTTTCTTTGTAAATACATTTGTTTGAACATCAATTTATATGATTTTATTTATATTCATATGGACCAATTTCCACTTCATATTGGGTATATGTATATGTATGTTATCAGTTTTTATATGTACAGATGTATATTTGTTCCGGTTTCTCATATTATACACTTTTGTTTGGTGGGACATATATAATGTATTCGGGTTCGTCATTCGTTTTGCCCGAACAAGTGGGAACGTTAATGAATATATACATATACACTAAACTCAAACAAACTAAATTTAACGAGAATAAATAAATAAAGGTCATTGTATTTACAACAACTTCAATTACATTTTGTATAGTATTCAAACTTGACATTAAAATTCTAGTTTTAAATAATATTCAAACTATATTAATTTGTTCAATAAAAATAATTAAATCATTATAATTTAAAAACGATTTTACAGCGACTATTTAGAAATTTGAATTGAACGTAACTTGAAATCTATAAGCTGGAATTTCGATTTTTCTCTTTCATTACAAAAATGTCATCAAGTCGGTTCAAACGTTTCTCGTTTCACTGAAATCCGACTTATATCGGATCCTGCATATCCAATCAAAGTTCAAATTGAAAATTTCGAACTACCGCGTCATTTTCGAGTTCGTTTTAATTAATAAATAATATATATATTCGAACTCCATTTAAATAAATAATTTCGATTAAAAATCTATTATATTTCAAATATAATATATAAACAAATTTAAATATTCGAATTTAAATGGCTTAAAAATCTGGGACGTTACAACGAAACCTCCCCAACTTTTGTCTACAGCTAGCCCTCGACTTGATCTACCACTCCCCTTCAAATTACCCTAAAAAATTCTTAGCCGATTCGAAGATATAATTTGTTTTGTGATTAAGGGGTTTTTCACAAAAAACATGGACGGATTTTATGTTTTGGCTGGAAATTCTGATGGGGAAGGGTTTATATAGATGGAGTTTATTATATTTTAACTTGACGTGATAACTGACAACGACCGACGATTTTTATTCCGTGTCTATCGCTATTTTCAATACTGTTTATTTGCTCTTGTGCTCACATACAAACTTCGTTCGAGATGCGAATGGACGACACAATATAATTTGACGATATGGTCCTAACGAATCTTGTTTCGTCGAATTCCGAGTCCGTTTGCTCGAATAGCGCTTGTTCACGTTCAAATGGTCGTTTTTATTTGCATTTTATTCTGCCATGCTCACAAAATAACCCCGATTGACGTGCAGATTGAAATCTAGCAATAATTTGTTGTTGCAGTCTCAATAAAATTTGTTTCGTTGAAAACGAAGGTCGTTTGAATAAAGTCCCTTTTATAACTGCCCAATTCAAATAAAATAAACCAATTTTAAAATACCTCAATATAATATTAATAAAATATTAAAATTGACCATATACGACCAGAATTTCACACACTACCATAATAAAATATCCCGGGTTGAATTTCAATCCAAATCGATATTATAAATATTTAAAAACCCCTTTATTTAATATAAATAACGATAAAATTTATAAAGGAATTCCACAACGACTATTTTAAAATTATATTTGGATATAAAACAAAATCTACAACACGAAAACTCAATTTTTCTCTTTTATTAGAAAGATATTGCCCAATCGATCCTGACGTTTCTTGTTTCGAGAAAATCCGACTTATTTTGAACCCCGTACAGTCAATTGAAGTTCAAAACTCCAATTTACGAACTGTCGCACCGCTGCAGCTCGTTATATAATTAAATTATAAATTATTTGTTCAACGGTCGTTAAATAAACGATATCGTCGATATATTTTCAATATAAACCATATTAACCCTTTATATTTTGCCAATTCACGTTATACAGCGAATTCAACAATTTCCAAATATTTTGAAATTAAAATATTATTTTATTCTATTTATATTATTAATTAAATATTCAAAATAATTAAATTCCATTATTTACATTCAAATCGACATTTTAAATAAATAAAATAATTTAAATAATCGGCCAGAAAATACGGGTCGTTACAGAGTGCATGTGTTTCTTTGTAGCTAGAAGTTGTGTCATCGTATAGAGCCCAGACATTTTTACTTATGTAGATGATGGATTGTAAGGGCCCTCGGATATTGGTCGCTATTGGCCAAGTGATAGGTACGATAGGACCGGTAAACGTATTGCTCAGGAATAATTAATCCACTAAAGTATTTATGGATCGGCCCTACTGCTAACCAAGGCTCGCCAACGTCCGAGTCCTGAGGCATTTGTTAGAGTGTCTCAAAATTGGTGAGGATGATTCCTAGCCTCGACTCATGATGGAAACCCAATTTCCAATATGATATTACGGATTTGATTGTAAACCTGTATATGACGACATAGTATATGGTAGCTATGTCATCTAGGATTGATACATTTACTTTGAAAATGTTTTAAATAGACTAGACACTAATAATAATATCAAGTTTTATACGTATCAATCATGTTTAACCATTATAAGGTAAAACTCTATCCTTCGGCTTGCATAGCTTTGTGTGATGGGACTTGGGTCTTATAATGTTTTCATTTTTCTAAAAAACATTACGTTGTTTTAAAGATTTACTTTATTTTATGCACTGGCAATTCCATGGAGTAAACCCCTTCTGCGTTAGCAGCGTGGTCATGTGATTAGCCTTATTTTTAGACAAGTTAAGTAAGATTTCTCATACCAGTCCCATGACTGACTCGTAGTTTGTTTCACTTGCAAACTCGGGTGCTCTTATTTCCGCACGGGCAGTCGCATGGCTTGTTTTGCATAAATTTATTTATTTATTTAGTAGGTTTCTGGATCGAAGCTTAAAGCCGTGTGCAGAGCATTAATAGTCCTCCGCTGTGTTATTTTATTTGGTTCTGCTGCATTTTATTACATTTATTGTAAAAAAAATCTTCCGTTGTATTCCGCTGTGTTATTTTATTTGGTTCCGCTGCATTTTATTACATTTATTGTAAAATAATCTTCCTTTGTATTATTATTTTCGATGCACTCTGATATATTCTGTACTCTGATGTAACATTATTATGATGTTTATAAAAGTCTTCTGTTATTTGTTCTAATGTGTTGTATGCCCAGAGTTAGCGTATGCGGGATTCGAACGGTCTTGGTCGATTTAGCGATTGATTAGGTCCAAGCGAAATCTGTGTCATTACACATAGATTGGTTTAAATACCTAAGTTTTATAAACCGATTCTTGTTGTTTTAGCTAATCCACTATACATCTTTTCTTTAGATATCCTAACGTAAATGTGTCGAAGAGTTGACTCAGTTAGAAAATTCATATCTTGTTTGAGTATCTATTTGAATTTTGGATTAAAAATAAATAAATCGTTAAGTAACCATAAATGTGATGTTTCATATGTTAATAGTAAATGAAATGGAAAATTCGACAATTTTAGATTGTCGAGATTTTCAAGTTGAACATGGAAACATAGTTTAGTTTATAAGAAAACTAAAGAGAAGATGGTTATAATTTATTAATTTAATGAAGTTTGAATGTATAAATTAAATTAAATTAGAACGAGCTCGTCGCATAGCAGTAGTTCATAAATTTTTGATTTGAATTTCAAATAGGTGTGTAGGATCTAATATAAGTCAAAATTCTTTGAAATAAGAATCTTTCAAATCTATTTGATTACAGTTTCCTAATGGAAGAGAAAATTGAAGATTTCATCTTGTAGATTTTGAGTTATGTTAAAATCATTTTTCAGAAAAATCGCGGTTTGGTAGTTCAAAAATTTAAATTAATAATTTATTATAATAATGAAAGTGATTTCGTAATTGATTGGTATAATCAAGAAACTAGTCAAAATGAGTTAGTAGGATATACGTAGATTATTTGATACGCATGGTGTAAGGTCTGGAGTTTGGATACGTAACTTTATGGTAATTTACACTAATCGGAAAAAGGATATCTCACTTGATTTTGATAGAGAACACTTTATTTGGATTCTTAAAATGATACGGAAGTTTTCAATTATAGTTAAAGGCTATGTGAGGAAGACTGATGTTCTAATCGAGAAACCCGATCAGAGCCCACACTAGGAAGGTCGAATGTGCGTTTCTAGTTCTGGAGTGAAGTCTATGTGTTCAAGCAAGTGATTAGATCAAATTTAGCGTATTAATGAATTATGTGTATCATATGAACTTGAATACAATGGTAGTGCTAGTTTGTGACTGATCCAAAATTTGGGGTGATATTTATTTGAAATTTTAAATAATGTCAAGTGTTTTTTTTTTTGAAAGGCAAGCAAAATATTATCAATAATAAGAACTAGTCAAACCGACCGTTGAGGAGGTTTGCACTATGTGAGCAGGCCAAAATCAATTTGTCAGAAGCCAAAAAAAATTCGCGGTGTTCCTCTGTTGTTTTCTGCGCTTCTTTTCTTTCTCGTCCGATATTCCTTCCATATCTTCAAGTAGAATTTTTCAATCCGTAAAACCAGTTCCTTTTCATTTCTACTTCTTGTACTCCACTTTCCAACCTGCCTCCCAAATCCTTACCCGCAGCTAACTCTCTGAGCCCACCACTGAATCCACACAACAACCCACCTTCCGAAACTTAATATGCAAACGATCTCAAATTTGCGTCAAATCTTCGATTTTGTTCATCATCCTTTTATTTTTCTTAAGTTCAACTCACTTTTTGATAATCAAAATTTTGAATTAGTGTACCGATTTGTTATCCACCTGTGAATTTTGATTGTTTCAAATCTATTTTTTTTATTACTTTTGATTCGGTTTTTGTTAGTCAAATTTTGAATTAGTATGTGAATATCCTATCATATCTATAGGTTTACGTTTGTTCTTACTTGTTGAATTACACCATGAGGTGTTTCCTGTTGGCACAAAAATTAAGCAGTTTACAGCGATGATGGGGAATGGTATGGTGCAACTATTGAGGCAATTACTGCAAATGGATAAGAAGTTAGTTACAGTACATGGGGAAACAAAGAGGAGGTAAATATGTACATGAAGTTAGTTGTGATTTAACTCTGATTTATTTTGAAGATAAGTAAGGTAAACTTCAATTATGATAATTTGATCGATGTATGCAATGAGACTTAGAGCAGAATATTTGTTTGATGAAATGCGTCTACAGGACCACTGTTACACTGGGAAAAAGTAAGGAAAACACCTAATTGCAGATGAAGGGTATATTTTGATCGGCCCACATTCAGTTCAGTAGTTATTATTAATTAATTACTAATTGGAATACAGTTTTATCAAGTGGTAAACCTTTAAGTTAGTATGATATGAGAACCATATATGTTTAGTTGACATTTTTATTTTTTATATCATGCATATATGCATTTCAGGTGGATCCTGCAAATGTCAGGCCAATCCAAGATACTGAAATGAATTCATTGCAAGAAGCTGAAGCTACAAAGCAATTAAAAGGAAGATTGCATAAGCAGCATCTATTGCTGATTTTCAGTCACTTTCCTTGCCAGCAAAACTTCCTTTATTTCGATGGGGCAGACTATATCATTCAAGTACGTGTTTGTTTATTTCTATCTTTTATCGTCTTCTGGCTACGTTGAATCTTGAAATTGTGTCTATACTCCATGTGTTAGCAAAATCTTGTCTATTCATGTAATTTCAAAAAAAAAAAAAACATATATGGATTTTTCAATTTAATAATCTTTATAGTTTTGAAGCAGAAAAATTGTGCTGCAAAAAAAATGATAGATATGCATCTCTGATTTTCTTTATTATTTCCAGATAGATTTGAGAATTTTTTATAGTTATACTTAAGTTATGCGCTGGTTATACTTCATATTAGATAGATCAATAGAAATTTTGTTACATGCATTTCTTTCTAAATTGTATCAACCAAATGATATAAATTGGTTTCTACATTTGTATATTAGGCTTTCACGTTAAATAGTTGGCAATAAATAGCAATATGCTCTGTTTTTAAATCTGTTACAGTTCAGTATTGACAGTAAATATATATGCATAACTTAGGAGCTGTGTTTTCATTGGTTTAGTGAAGATTTCCATTTCTTTAAAATATATTTCTTTTTTTAAAATGATTTGTTTCTTTTAATAGAAAGCTTATTCCTCCGAGGCTGTTTATGTGTAATGTACTTAGTCCACGTATGTAGAAACCAGACAGTTACGTCTATATGATAATTGTATATTTATGTTAAGTGATATATTTCCCTTTCTTAATTTCTTTGGAGATTCCATAACTCATGTGTATTACCTTTAATTACTTTGAAGAATATATAAATCATATCGTGTAGCAACTGAAGCTTAAATTTTGAGTCCATGCTTGTCAGTTAAGTGGATAATTAAGTATAAAATAATCTTGCATTACTTTCCTTTTTTCAGGTATCTACTTTCCACCTAATCTATAAAATTATTGCTTAAATTTGGGTTTCATTTTTGAAGATACCATTAATTTGTTCAGATATTTCTTGCTTCTTCGCATTACAAAGATATGCTGCATTTTTAATATATTTTTCTTTGCATGACATGGTCTTTCATGGCAATTTTTTTAGTATATCATACCATTTCCTTTTTCCTTTAGATATTTGGTCTCCACTCATTTGTTTATTGTATTTTTGTAGCTTATCATTCTGAATTTTTTTTTTCTTTCTACCTTGTATCAACCAAATGATATAGATTGGTTTCTACATCTGTATATTGTGGCTTTCACGTTAAATAGTTGGCAATAAATAGCAAATATGCTCTGTTTTTAAATTTGTTACAGTTCAATATTGACAGTAAATATATATGCATAACTTAAGAGTTGTGTTTTCATTGGTTTAGTGAAGGTTTCCATTTCTTTAAAACATATTTCTTTTTTTAAAATGATTTGTTGCTTTTGATAGAAAGCTTATTCCTCCGAGGCTGTTTATGTGTAATGTACTTAGTCCACGTATGTTAAAACCAGACACTTACATGTATATGATAATTGTATATTTATGTTAAGTGATATATTTTCCTTTCTTAATTTCTTTGGAGATTCCATAACTCATGTGTATTACCTTTAATTTTTTTGAAGAATATATAAATCATCTTGTGTAGAAACTGAAGCTTAAATTTTGAGTCCATGCTTGTCAGTTAAGCGGGTAATTAAGTATAAAATAATCTTGCATTATTTTCCTTTTTCCACGTATCTATCTAAAATTATTGCATAAATTTGGGTTTTATTTTTGAAGATACCATTAATTTGTTCAAATATTTCTTGCTTCTTTGCATTACAAAGATATGTTGCATTTTTAATATATTTTTCTTTGCATGACATGATCTTTCATGGCAATTTTTTTAGTATATCATACCATTTCCTTTTTCCTTTACTTATTTCGTCTCCACTCGTTTGTTTATTGTATTTTTGTAGCTTATCGTTCTGAATTTCTTTTTGTCTTTCACCTCACACATTTTATGTCCATTTCATTTATTTTATTTTGGATTCATTTCAACATGTAATCTGCTAACTAATTATATTTCATTATGAAAAATTACAGCTCAGTCTGAAGTTCATAGACACCGAACAGTTTCAAAGGTAATTTCTTCTTGTGGGTTTTATTCCATTGAATCTCATATTATTTAAAGCTACTCCTCTAATTTTTATTACTATTTTTATTTATCATCTTCACAATACTTTCTGAAATGGTAGTTTATGGGATCTACTATATTTTGCATTTTCTACTGTGTTTTGACTGTTTTCATACTATTTTCTCATATGAAAGAATAAACTACTAGTGAAACATTAATTGAACAATTTGTTGTGGTGTTTCTACATCATTGCACTATCTCTCTTCTACACACAAAATAATTTTTGCTATGTCATTTCCAACATTAATCTACTATATATTATTGTCTCATTGCTTTCCATATCTGTAGTATTCTGAGTGCTGACTTAGAATTCATGTTTATTGCTATGTCATTTCCAATATGAGATGTACATGTGTGTAAAGGGTGATGGCAATCAGTTCACAGCTAGTTTCATACATAATTTGTTGGATAGGTTAGTTGTTTTTTTTTTTTTTTTTTTTTTTTTTTTTTTTTTTTTTTTGTAGCATTTGGATTTTTGCATCTATTGAGTAATGCATAAGCTTATGTATATGATACCATGTATTTTCTTTTACAAGGAGCACAGTGTACATTTATGATTAAAAACAGCCCACCAATCCCATATGTTATATCTAACAGTCTACATGCATATGTTTTTATTTCAATTATCTGCATCGTTTCAAACTATCAATTTTTTGTAAATGCAAGTGATCATTTATTTGTTGGATTTCAAGTGCAATAGAAATTTTAATTGTGGGTTCTTATGCATGCACAAGAGATGGAATTTATATACTGTTAACAACAAAATGTTGGGTGGTTGGAGATCCTTTCAGTCCCAAATTTCATCAATGGCCTCAGGTATATATAAATATTTTTCTACTAGAATTATGTACTTTCAGAGCACTTAACTAAATTACAACTGAAAACTAAACATGAAATTTTTTCAACATGCTAATAATGATTGAATCAGCTGGTTAAATTTTACTTGTTTTAAAAACCATTGAACTATTTTCAAAGTGATTTTTAAATATGTAATATGAGTCTTACAACCTTATCCTTATTTCATGCATGTTATATTAGTGTCACAATAAAGGTAGGGTACTCAATATTTGTAATTCCATTCAATATTTTTTGGCTCTTTATTTTTTTTTCTGATTGCTGCTAGCTTGTTTATTTATTTTAGCCAGTAGTGTTAACTTGCACCAACATTCCAATTACTGGTTCCATATGTATTATCACTATTTTACTATTATGTTATTTTCTATATATAAACAAATCAATGGTTAAACATGTTACATTAAAAGATTTAATAGCAATTATTGTATTAATTTGAAAGCAAGTCTTTAGAAGGGAAAAAAGTTTTTGTGCATAATAAAACAACAATATAGTAATAATAACTATTTGACAGGTGAAAGAAATAATGTATTCATTTTACAGTTCAAAGAAGAAAGAAATCCAAGAAAAAGATATAAATTTGGAAGACAGACAAGCAAGGATTTCAATATAGGATTCGAACCGTAAATCGAAAAGTTCAAAATTTGGATCGAAACGGGATTTGAATCATGAATCGTAGATTTTTACTATAATTATATATTGTATGTATATAATATATATTGATTTTTTTCATAGTAGTGTGCTTACAGAATGTTTTCTCCACTTGTAGGTCACTGCTGAGGTCACAAGATTGTGCGTAAGAATACATTTTTTGTATGTATGTACTTGATGAAATAAATATTGCTCATAATTCTTATCTATTCTGTTATATGTTGTGTTGTGTTATGGTAAACATTACATAATATGCGATATTATATTTCGTAAGCAAAATTCTACATATGTGCTATTATATTCTGTTTTTATATAACCATACAAATAGGCATATGCAATTTTTTCTTGAATGGTTTCATAGGACTTAGGTGTTGTAGAAAAAAAAAAGTACGGTGTTGATAAAAGGAGACAGTCCATATGTGCTATTATATAAGCACAAATACATATAATCAAAGATCTAATTCACGAGCATATGCATCAGTTGCAAGTTGCAGTAAAATTCACGTACCAGTGGTGGGAAAAAAATTCATAATAAAGAGAAAATTTCGACAGCAGTGATGAGGGGGAAAAAAGCCAAACAGAATAGAGGGGCAATTCGACAGCATATCCCCTTACTTCTGAACATCTAATTCACGCAGGCGAAGAGGAAAAAAAACAAATAGAGCAGAAAGAAATCAACGAAGAAAAAAAATAGAGCAGAAAGAAATCAACGAAGCACCCAAAAAAATAAACAGTGGCTTACCTCTTCGCGCACCAACAGCAGTTCGTACTTCGTATCTTTTCCCCCTTTTTCAGTGTTTCTAACTTTGTCGATGAGAGAGCCTCGAATTCGAACTTTGAATTATGTAACAATCGATGCTTCATCTTCACAATTCAGCCGTTGGTTTGGATTTTGGAAAGAAAATAAGAGCCGCGACGGAAGATAATTGCTCAAACATGAATCACGATCTGAAATCAGGTATCGATATTTTCGATTTTTGTTTGGCACGTACGATTTTTAGATTTTGCGATTCAATTCGAATCTGGGATCGGATGAGCTGCGTTTCGATTTAAATCGCGTTTTAAAACGTACGATTTTACGTTTTTTGAATTCAATGCAGACAAGTACTTCAACATGAAAAAAATGCGAGGTATAACTCAAACAAATCATAGATATGCAAAATTTCATATGATAGACTAGATTACAATAAAATATCAAATATTGCAGGTCATTCGAATCTAATGCAAAATATACTTCATAGTCAAGAAACACTTTTAAGTAGGGAATCACGCGTAGGAACATATTATTGGCTATGAATTTCCATTATCTTTCATAAAACCATGGCTTGCACCACCAATATTTGAAGTCCATATTTGTTGATTTGAGGAGTCCTACAGGGTCAATTGTCCACCAAAGCTTTGGATTCATTTTACATGGGTTGCCTCTATTTGCATTTCCAAAATTTGCATGCTACTTTTATAGAGTACGACTGATGTCGATTTATATTCGCACACTGCTTCCTTCACTTCAGCCTTGTCAAGGCACGTCTATATGTACTGTTGTATTTAGGCTTGAAATTTTGTTCCCGGTTTCCGTTATGGACAAAAATTTATATCTAGCCTCTTGAATCCTAGGTAACCCTATGTATGTTCTAATGGATGGAGATAAAATTATACCCAAGCTTATATTTCTGTGGCTATCCTGACATGCGTTGAGTGAATGCAGTGGAATCAGTAATGAAAACAGCAAGATATGTGACTGGAATGCCATTTGCACTTATGTTGATCGCTGATGTATTGTTTTGTAGCATAGAAATGCAATCGGTTGAGCAAGTGAACAAGATGTAGAGACAGCTGGTTGTTGAGGGGGGTTCAGGTTGTGGTTTTGGTCGTGAACTTTGAGTTTCAGTTTTTTATGTGTGAATTGTAAATGGATGTAACTATTTTGTGAGCAGAATATGAGTTATATATGGTTGTAATTAATGAAGGTGAAAACTTGATTAATGTTACCTTGACAATTAGATATTTAAAGTTAATCGATGATTAATGATTTGATATTAACCTTCTTATTGGAAAGTATATGGATATGAAATAAATTGATTTAGTTTTTGTTTAATATAACAAAACAAAACATGATAATAATTGTTAGATCAAAATTTGGACCTAACACCCAAATTGTTCTGAATGTTATAGAGTTTCAAATGAAGAACGAGGAAAAAGAAAATAACACACAGAATTTATAGTGGTTCGGCGTTAACGAGCCTACGTCCACTTTATATATTATTGATTATGCTTTGAAAGCTAATACAACAAGGATTTCTCTCAATATTTCAGTAGTTTGACAACAATGGCGGATTCAGTACTCAATATTGCCAGAAAGATCCCAAAAAATGCCAAGCTCCGGGCTATTTATAGCTGATTTTGTCAGGCGGATCGTGGTAACACGTGGCACGAATCCCGAGAACATCGGATCGCATCGCCACCGTTGAGGAAATGGTCAAATTAGCCGTTGTGGACAGGTGTCGCGATCTGCTTGATAATCGGATCGTGCAGATGGGGAGAATCGGTCTAAATGACGGTTAGGGACATATGTCGCTAGATCCGTGCGATTCGGATCGCTGAAGACTAGCTCGCGCTTGAACGGGTCAGAGGGTTCGCCATGCATCAGGGAATCGGATCGGTTCGCTCTGGGCAACAATATCAGTTCGGATCGGATCGAGCCGCATAGAGGTCTCGTTCCGCTGATGGAATGGGCGAGTCGATAGTGCGCGATCCGTAGGTGGGCGATCCAATATGGGGCGAGACGATGATGCAATCCATTCCTTCATGTTCTTAGAGAATACGGTTTCGTGCTTTCTTCTTATGAATGATCCTGGATGGCTTGGTCAAAAAGCGAGCCAACATTTTGCCCCCTCGAAGTATGTTTTATCAATGATGGAACATGCTTCGAAGCTATAAAATCGTATCTTCCCATCGAATCGCGGGTCACAAACTCTTCTCTTTCTGGGATTTTCTCAGAGTCCTCATTTCTGAATTTATTGATTCGTATCGCGGGCTCGAGTCGCGATCTGTCAGCGAGACGTTCGTTCCGTTCTTGGGTATACACTTGGACCTCGGAACGAAGCGGGCTCCCCCTCGAGTCGTGGTGGGCTTTTGGTTCGCGACCCACTGGTCTTTCGTGGATCGAATAGGACAAAGAAGGGGAGACAAACGGTCGCCCTCTTTGCCTATATAAGTCGACCCTCCCCTCTTCACTTTCCTTCTTCTTTCCTTCTGCCGTATCGTTTCGCCTACACCATCGAAGAACGAACCCAAATTTTCCAACTCTCCAAAATCCAAGCATTCCCTCAATTTTTAGAAAGGTAACTCCACAAAAAGCATTCTTATTTGCGAACGTCGCTCTTTCATGAATTTTCGTGACTGATTTGAGGGAGAAACGATGGAAATTTGTGCTTTTATGAAGAAAACATCAAAACGCCATGGCTGACTAACGTAGAGCTCGGAGTTCGAGGATGGAAGGGAGAGGAGGAAAACGAAGGAGGAAGAAGAAGAGGGAAGGCCGGTTCGGATCGTGGGCAAGGAGAGGAGAAGATGAAGGCGAGACGAAAGTTCGTGGTGGCAGCAAAGGCGCGTATCGTGGGGGTTGCAACGGTTCGTGAAGGAGCGATCCCTTTGGTCTGCGATCCGATGGGGGCAATCCCTCTGCCTTGCGATCCAAAAAGAGGCGATCCCTCTGCCTAGCGATCCAAGAGGGGCGATCCCTCTGCCTTGCGATCCAAGAGGGGCGATCCCTCTGCCTTGCGATCCGACTCATAGCTGACGATGCAGAAAAGTTTCAAACTTTAATCAACGCCTTGTCACCATAAAATTCTGAACAGTTAGGATAGAGCCTTGACGCTGGACTTTCTGGACTAAATGACCACACAATCTGACTGCATATGACGACTAATTTTTCTAATGATCTTGATTGCTTTCACGCTTTATTTTTAATGCGCACACACAAGCACACACACCAGCACTTGCACACACGGGGGACGGGTAGTGTTAATCTTATTGTTCATATTTTCTCGTCCTAGCAGCAATGTCGAATGATCACTCTTCTTCAAGATCCGTAGCAGAAGCGGAATCCGAGATTCCTGAACAGTACAACCCTGAAATTCCTCCAATCAATCCGGGAGGTGAAGATTCTGGATCTGAGTACGAAGCCACATAATCAGATCTGGCAGAAAGTATTTCATCCAACAACGATTCTGAGATAGATGGGCGAGCTCCCGACGAGATTCCCGGCGCGCTCGGAATAGATAAATTCTCTGATTCTTTAGCATCTAAGCTCGATGATATAAAGCTTAAACGAATCTGCTTGAGGCACGGAATTCCTTGGGCTGATGTTTTGACGCCCGGAAGCAAAGATAGACCCCACCTAGCGCCAGAAGGATATATGGCGATTAGCCGAACCATGTGTTTGGTAGGGGCCATCCCTCCGTTCCCTCCGATTGCCATCGAGACTTTAAGACGATTGGGAATCGCTCCGATGCAACTCCATCCGAACGCCTACGCATCGCTATATACCCTATACATTGCATATGCGGAGATCCTACATGCCAAACTTAAATTCAGAGATTTGTCATTCTTCTTTCTTTTTAAGCACCGTTCTTCGGCAACTCCAAATTTTTCTTTCTTTGAATCAGTGGCGAATAGGAAGGTTCTATACGATGGGTATAGCAATATAGGGGACCCTAAATCTGATTGGTTTTATATAAGGAAACAGGCCGGATGCTCACGAAGATGGCTCAAATCAAGTAAACTTTTAAGCTTCTAATCGAATATCTTGTTCAAGAAGTTTAGGCGTTAACACTCTCCTTCCTTTTTCTTTGTTTCAAACAGATCATGTCTTCCCGAAAACAGAGGGTCCACTATACAACAACCGGTTGTCCATTCTTTTACAAAGCAGATCCGACTTTTTAAGGATCAAAAAATGCATTACTGATGACAATCTTCATAAGCATCGTCTTCTAGACAGAAGATTTGGACTTGGCACCGCGGCAAACCTTATAAGTACGTGCCCCCAACTGAGGGAGAGGGAACTTCACAAGCGATAGAAACAACTAAATTTCGCAAGAGTCCTTCTCCGATAGTCATCCAAGACGATGAAGACTTGAACATATACAGAGGGGATGAGGCCCGCGGTGACGTGTCCAAGGAAATTCCTATTTCTGCTCCAATCGAAACCGTTGCTGCCGATGACTTGACAGAAGAGCAGTTATTTGACGAGCTGAATAAAATCCCTTTACCCAATGTTGTATATACAGAAAAGGACTTTGAAGAGGGGCCTTTCTTCCTTGCTCCTGAAGAGACCAGTGCTCCAACTAGAGGACGAGAAACTGGTCAGATGAGCCTGTCTTCAGGCCCGGGTCTGTTAGGGGGAATTATATGGGATGCACACATCACACACACTATCTGACCCTGCACTCTTATATCGTGGGTATTCAAAGTTTTAATATGCTCTTCTTCTTTTTTTTTTGCAGGAACGATGTCCCGCAGGAAATCTTACTCGTATCGTTCTCTTCGCGAGGGCACACCCAGCCTTCGTCCGGATAATGAGCGCTCTCGTGGTCCTTCTCATAGGCCGAGTTCCTCGCAACCTCGATCTCCACCAAAATCAACCTCTACCAGGCCTTCAATTCATCCGACAATTCCGACAGGGGGAAAGAAGCTTCCAAAAGAGTTAACTCCTCCAAAGAGTGCACCTTCCCACAGCCGGTCGTCCAAAAGGAATCACGAATCTAAAGATAGGGACAAAGATTCATCCAAAGAGACTGAGAAGGAGAGAAGTGACATTGTCCCCACCAGCCAACCAGAGTTAGCTACCCCCGGGTCACGGGATTACGTCCATGGTCCCGAGATCCAAGGTAGGCTGGAAAAGCTGCGGGAACAATTTCCAGGCATATTCTTTGACAGGATGGTGTTTGTTCCTGCCTTGGAACCGGTCCCTAAAAATTGGGATAATGAAGTTATCGGGCACATCCAGCACGCAGCCAGGCAATATGAGATGATGAAAAAGCACGTAGTTAACCTTTCAGAAGTCATCCGAACACTCGAAATAGAAGCACACAGATCTAAAGCGAAACTTGAAAATAACGAAAGGGCTAGGACAAAATTGGAGAAGTACCTGGAAGATGCCCAATCCCAGCTTGCTTTAGCACGGAGGGACGCTGAGAATTATAAGACTGAATTAGAGAATGCCAAGTAGCGCTTTCATTCAGAACTGGACTCCAATAGCCAAGAGAAAATGGCCTTAAAGAAGGAGGTTGAAGATCTCAAAATGGCCAACATCGAGTTGAAAACAGCACAAGGCCATTTTGAAGCTGAGAAGGCTGCTTGGGAGGCAGAAAAAGCGAGTTTTAAAAGAAAGTTTGGCTCTGGCTAAAGCAGAAAAGGTGATTTTGAATGACCAGGTCTCGGATGCGGAGAGAAGGGCAGCCCTTGCCGAAAAGAACGTTGAAAGTGCCATTGAATTGGCCACTGCTTCTAACAACAAGCTCCTCGAAAGGGAGAAAGAGATCGAGGGGGTTGAAGAGATGATTTTCGATATCCTTGGTCAGGTTCTCAAGACTCGCAACATCTCGTGGATCCCGGATTACCATGTTACTTTGGCCAATTTATGGGATGCCATTGTGGAGGGCGAAAAACATAGATTGGGGGTCGAAGAAATCGATGAGGATGAATTGATGAAGAGCATCCTAAGAGACAATGAGCCTGAGGACCTGGCAGAGGGTCGTCGCCTGATTCTGGCGGAGATGGAAAAGGAGAGAGCCCTGGCTAAGGGTAAAGGCAAAGCAGATGAGGGCTCGAGTTCGGCTGTGGAGCCCAAGACCTCCGGGGTTGAGGAATACCATCCCGATGATCCATTAATCCCCTTGGGTCGAACTCCCTTGGTCATCGGAGCCTCTGTAACTACTCAAGAGGGAGCATCTGCTGAAGGTATCTCTCTCTTTTCCCCAGAATTTGTCAAAGCAATTGTGAGTTATCGTCGTTTGGTAGAACAACCAATTGAATTAGTAATGTGTGTTCCTCCTGATACAGGTGGCGAGCCCGTGGACAGGGATGTTGAAAAAGAAAAAGAAGCGGAGAAGGAGGCTGTCTCACAGGGTGCCGGTGCTGATATATCAAGACTGGCTGAGGTCACAACAGCAGAAAGAAGCATCCCGGCACCTAGCACTGATGTACCCAAAGATGCTGAGACCATCGAAGCTTTGAAAGACATGGATGGGCGCCATGTAGATGACGAAGAAGACATTATCGGCGCCAAAAAGGCCGATGATGATGACTAGGAAACCTTGGCCAGCCGAAAATCCTGGCAGGAGAAAGAGTTGGCTTCGAAGAAGGTGGGAGATGAGGCTTTGGACGTAGTCCCTCTTGCAGAATTCGATCCCAAAAATGGGATGATTGTGAAGATTCAGCCCAAATCCATCAGTCGACAGCTTCACTTTGCAAACCCTGATGACTTCCCAGCTTCCCTTTCTGATAGGAGGAAGAGAAAAGAGGTGGAAGAGGAATCTTCAGAGGAGTCGGATGTTCCTCTTATTGACAAAAGGAAGAGGAAGAAAGGGGATCCGTCTGATACCGACAAGGCGAAGCTGGAGAGGCAGAAGCAAGAGAAGAGGCCAAAGCGTAAATAGGATGCTTGTTGATATTTTGCCTTTAGGTTTTCCACTGGCCAGGAAGTGTAATTGTGAGACTGGTCCTCACTTTTGTTTCTAGGTTGTTTTTCACTTTGTTGATTCACAGTATATAAATAAAAGTTTATCTCTCCTTGCATCATTGTGTACCTGTATTCAGATAAACTTTCCATGCTTGGTCATTTGCTAATTAATAATAATTACAAATCAGTCAAACAACAGAAAGAAGAATTTTCATGCTATGTTGCACTGCTGTATCAAAGTTCAGTGTATGTATACGAGTGCATGTCCCCCCCAATCAGTTGTTACTGTAGCATCTGACTGGGGTTTACTAAGGATTGATTAGTACTGTCGGCAAGTTGCCCCCTATTTCTGAATATGGGGACATAGGAGATTTCATGGGATAGCAGTAGTTCAGTCGGCCCTTGTTCCTTTAGCAGGGAGTAAGTTCTTTCTCAGCGCTCAATCGGAGACGCTTTTATACTCTCTCTCTCTCTGGAGAGTTAGAGTTTGCGCTCGGCGATTCATTCGCTCCCCGATCCTTCAGCGGGGAAGGAGCTATTTCTCAACGCTCAATCGGAGACGCTTTTATACTCTCTCTCTCTTTGGAGAGTTAGAGTTCGTGCTCAGCGACTCATTCGCTCCCCGATCCTTCAGCGGGGAAGGAGCTATTTCTCAGCGCTCAATCAGAGACGCTTTTATACTCTCTCTCTGGAGAGTTAGAGTTGGGACTCAGCCGTTCCATCGCTCCCCGATCCTTCAGCGGGGTAAGAGTCCTTTCTCAGCGCCAAGTCATGGACGCTTTTATATTCCCCTGGCGGTCGCCAAGGTTAGACTTTTGCTCAGGCGGCTCCGATCATGGTACACCGCCCTACCTTGTAGACGTCATCTTCGTGTCCTTTATACTCTCTCTCAGCTCTGGAGAGTTAGAGTCACGGATCAAGCGGTCTGCAATCATGCACGCTCATCAAACTCGTTCTAGGTTTACATTTTAACCCAAGCTCCGAGGATTAAAACCAATCGGACAAGCAGTTGGAGCATTTGCCAAGGCTTTGAGTTCCTCAGAACAGTCTACGGGAGGGGTGGTTGGCAACAGACTTCGGGTGCCTGCATCATTCTGTTGATTTTCACAAAAATAAATAGGCAGATAAGTAAAGATGCAATAAAGGTAAACGACACACAATATTTTATAGTGGTTCGGTCGAATCATGACCTACGTCCACTTTATAATCTCTTGCTTTAAGGAATCAGACTATTCTAGGAAAGTCATGCCCTGTACATAGTTTTTTAACAAAGCAAAAGAATAAATTTGAAACTCTCATGTTAAATATGGCCGTAAATGTTGGGCATTCCACACTCTGGGGATTTCCTTTCCATCTACGGTTGCCAGCTTGAAGGTTCCATTATCAAGCTTGCTCAGAATAGAGTACGGTCCTTCCCACTTCGCTCCCATATGAGTTGGGGGTGGAAAGACACGCTTCAGAACCAAGTCTCCGGGTTCCCAAGTTCGGGCTCGGACCTTTTTGTTGTAATATCGGGCGACCTGTTGTTTGCATCTCAGGGCACGCAGGTCTGCTTCATCCCTCTTTTCTTCGATCATATCCAGGGACTCAAGGAGCAATTCATTATTGGTCATTGGATCATAATAAGTCACCCGATGAGAAGTTACCTTTATCTCAACCGGGATGACTGCTTCCGTTCCAAAAGCAAGGGAGAACGGGGTGTGTCCTGTTGCCGATTTATATGTTGTCCTGTAGGCCCATAGTGCCAAGGGCAATTCATCAGCCCACATGGCTCTAGCTCGCTTCATTCTTCTTTTCAGAATGGACTTAATTACTTTATTTTCCGCTTCGACTTGTCCGTTCGATTGTGGGTGCGCCACAGAGGTGTATCGATTCTCGATATGGTATTTTTGGCAGAAGTTTCTGAATTCAGCACTATCGAACTGAGTTCCGTTGTCTGTTATTACAATCTTTGGAATCCCAAATCGACAGATGATGTTTCTCATGATAAAGTTGATCACTCGTTTGGTTGTGATTGTAGTTAGTGGTTCAGCCTCGACCCACTTAGTGAAATAATCTACGGCCACAATAGCGAACTTTGCTCCGCCCCTTGCTATGGGGAGACTTCCAATGATATCAATTCCCCACATAGCGAAAGGCCATGGACTCATCATTGTTTTTAACTGACTAGGAGGCGCTCTAGGTATCTTTGAAAATCTCTGGCACGCATCACACCGTCGTGCATATCTTGCTGCATCCTTGTTTATGGTAGGCCAGAAATAACCATGTCGCAACACCTTTTTTGCCAAAGATTGTCCTCCAGTATGGTCGCCACATTCGCCTTCATGGACTTCTTGCAGCACACGTTTGATGTCATCGTGGGCTACACACCGAAGGAGGGGCATTGAAAACCCTTGTCTGTAAAGAACTCTGCCTTGCAGAACGTATCGGGCGGCTTTACGAATCACTTTACGCCTCTCGCTTTTCTTGGTCGGAAGCGTTCCATCCATCAGGAAATTCTTTAGAGGGGTCATCCAGGACTCCCTTTCTGGTTCCGTCTCCAGTACTAGGTCAATTTCCATCTGATCTATGCTAGGGGACCGAAGTACTTCAACGGGGGCTAGCCCAGTCACTTCAGGATCGTCAGAACTAGCCATCTTTGCCAACTTGTCGGCCTGCTGATTCTCTGACCGCGGAATATGAGATATGCTGTAGTGATCAAAATCATTCAGCAGTTCTTTCACTTTCTTTAAGTATAAAATCAATCTTGCACTTTTAGCTTGGAATCTTCCAGTGACTTGATTCACAACTAACTTGGAGTCGCAGAAAATGTTCAGCTTTGTGACTTCTAGTTCCTTTGCAATCTTTAATCCGGCTATCAGAGCTTCGTATTCGGAATCGTTGTTAGTGGCATGAAACTCCATTCGGATTGCATAGGTTATCAATCGTTTCTCGGGGGTTTCAAGCACTATTCCAGCGCCGAATCTTTCGTCGTTCCTAGCGTCATCAGTATACAATCTCCAGGTGGGATCGAAAAGTAACTTTGAAGGATCAACTTCCTCATTTGCTATATCTTCCTCAGGGACAGTGAACTCTGCTATGAAGTCGGCTATCACTTGCCCCCGAATTGACCGTCTAGGCTGAAAGTTCAAATCAAATTGACTTAGCTCAATATTCCATTTGAGTAACCTTCCAGATGCCTCTGGTCTCTGTAGAACTTGCTTGAGTGGATGATCGGTGTATATGGTGATAGGATGTGCCTGAAAATAATGCCGAAGTTTTCTAGAGGCGATCAGTAAACTATACGCCAACTTTTCTATCCGTGGATAATTACGCTCTGCTGCTGTCAATTTTTTGCTCACATAATACACAGGTCTTTGGACCTTATCCTCTTCCCTTACCAATGCTGAGCTGATTGCATGGGATGACACTGCCAAATACACGAATAAATCCTCGTGATCTATTGGCTTAGATAAAATCGGAGGTTTCTCCAAGTGCCTGAGCAAATTCTGAAACACTTCTACGCAGTCAGGTGTCCATTTAAAGTGGCGTTTTCCTCGCTTTATTAATTCAAAGAATTGGATGCACTTATCCGTAGCCCTGGATATAAATCTGCTTAGCATGGCCACTTTTCCGGCAAGGCTTTGCACATCCCTAATCTGCCTAGGTTCCTGAATGTTTCTGATTGCCGCGATCTGGTCTGGATTAATCTCAATACCACGGGAACTGACAATGAATCCCAAGAATTTTCCAGAAGCAACACCGAACGAACATTTGGTTGGGTTGAGTTTCATTCCATATTTTCGAAGAATGCCGAACATCTCTGCCAGGTCAGTAGTGTGTTGAGAATATTGCTTGGACTTAACCAACATATCGTCGACGTATACTTCCATTGTTCTCCCGATCTGGTTATAAAACATTCTGTTGACTAAGCGCTGATATGTAGCGCCCGCATTCTTCAAGCCAAAGGGCATCACCACATAACAATATAATCCCAGATCCAAGGGCGGACCTAGGGGTGTGCTCAGCTGGGCTGCAGCCCACCCCATATCCAGTCCACCTTTGCATAATATCTAACTTTCCTTGCAAATTTTCCTCACTTCTTTTACATTTTCTTTTAATTCAGCCCACCTTAATCAAGGTAGCACAGTCCTATCCAAATTTCTGGGTCCGCCCTTGCCCAGATCAGTGATAAAACTAGTGTGCTCTTGATCTGGAACATGCATCGGAATCTGGTTGTATCCTGAATAAGCATCCATAAATGAGAGAAGCTCGTGACCTGCCGTCGAGTCTACCAACTGGTCAATCCGAGGTAACGGGAAACTATCTTTTGGACAGGCTTTGTTCAAATCCGAGAAGTCGATACACGTTCGCCACTTCCCGTTGGCCTTCTTTACCAGGACTGGATTCGAAATCCAGTCTGGGTAGGTCGAGTCTCTGATAAATCCATTACTCTTTAGCTTTCCAACTTCTTCTTTCAAGGCAGCGGACCTCTCTGGCCCAGCATTCGCCTTTTTTGCTTTACTGGAGGATGTTTAGGGTCAATGCTCAAGGAATGGCTCATGATTGATGGGGATATCCCACACATGTCCGCGTGGGTCCAAGCAAATACATCAAAATTGTTTTTTAAGAAATCCATCAATTCTTTAGCAAGATTCGGACTTAACTGGGATCCAATCTTAAGGACCTTCTCCGGGTCACTATCATCGATCGGTACATCCACAGTTGTCTCGTTGGGAGTCGCCATTCTGCCCCCGGGTTCTTGATCCTCTCTGGGATCTATATCCTCGGGCATCTCTCTGGGCGACTCCCCAACGACTATCCTCTTTGGTTGCTATAAGGTCTCCGCCCCCGAAGGGGGAGAGGTGCCTTTAGTTTCGATATCCCCTCCATTACGAAGTAACTTTAGTTCGGCAACATAACACGCTCGCGCAGCAACTTGATCCCCTCTGACGATACCAATGCCAGCTTCTGTGGGGAATTTCAATAACAAGCACCAGGGGGCTATACAGGCTCTGAACTTTGCGAGGGCCGGTCGGCCCAAGAAGGCATTGTAGGGCGATTCAACATCCAAAACCACAAAGGGAAGGATTCTCACTCTCTGGCGTTCTCCTTCCCCAAGTGTAACTGGTAACTCTACATAACCCATTGGAGCGGTGGATGCTCCGTTGAATCCACAGATCCATCCTTGGCAGGGCTTCAAGTCTTTTATTTCGAGATTCATCTGGTCAAAGGTCTTTTTGAAAAGAATATTGACGGAACTCCCGTTGTCCACTAGAACCTTATGAACAGTGGCTGGTCCAATGGGTACTGTAATTACAAGTGGATCTTCAGTTGGAGCATGGACTCCAATGCTTTCTCGTTCTCGGAAGACGACATCGTCGGTCATCATCTTTTGCTGCTTCACCGGGATACTGTCCTCAGGGTTGCTACACTTCCCTACCTCGAGATGTTGCTTGGCTGCATTGACTTATTGATCCAATGCTTTGGAACTGTGCCCAGCGAGATAAAATCCTCCGATCACGGTATTGATAACAATATTCTTTCCTTTTTGCTGAGCAGTCGGCCTAGCAGCAAGTTGATTTTGGTTTTGATTTGGAGCCTGCACTGCTTGCCCCCTGTCCCTGGGCGTTACTCTGTATTCATCTAACTTTCCTTCTCGAAGCAGCCTTTCGACTACATCCCTTAGGTGACGACATTCATTCGTCGAATGGCCGTGAATCTGATGAAAGAGACAAAACTTCCCTGTTTCACGCTCTTTCTCTGTCGACTCTCTGGGAGGTGGCCTCTTATTCTGGAGGACTTCGTACGCATCCATGAAGATATTTTCTAGAGTATCACTTATTGGTGTATAACTTTCAAAGGCCCTGGGACGAGTCCTTCTCTGGGAGTCGTTCCCTCGGTTCCTCTTCCGATTGTTGCCGTTACCATTATTATTGTTGTTACCTGGCTGACGACCACCCTAATTCTGATTTCCGACGTTAACTTCAACTTTCCCTGAGCTGTCTCCCGTCTGTTTGATGGCGACATTGCTCTGAATTTCCTCCTTATCAGTTGTTTTAGCCTTTCGGTTAGCATATACCTCTTCCCGGCGTAAATGTACGTTGGCTTTCTTGTAGAATAACTCTCTAGTGTGGGGCGGTTTGCCTGCCAGGTACCTCCCGAATTCAGTGTCCTTATCTACTCCGTCAATCAGTGCTATGACAACGATCGGTTCATGGGGATCTTTAACCTCAGTAGCGGCCAAATTGAAACGATCCAGGTACACCTTTAAACTCTCGCCTGGTCGCTGCTTGACAAGGAACAAATCGATCACACTTTTTGTCTTTTGTGCGTAGATACGGAATTGTTCTACGAACTTCTCACTCAGCTCCCTGAAGCTAGAAATCGATCTCGCCGGCAAGCGAGTAAACCATAACAAAGCCACGTCCTCCAGGAATATGGGAAACGCTTTGCACTTAACAGCGTCAGAGGCGGCGGCAGCGGTCATTGACCAAGAGTATCTCATCAGATGCTGGACATGATCAGATCTTCCCGCGTATCGGTTCATTTGTGGCATGTTGAAACGCCTTGGAAAAGTCGCATCCAAAATATCATCAGTGAAAGGGGTGTGACTGCGGTCGATCCCCCAATCTTCATTCCGTTGTCCACGGCTATCTGCCAGAATCTGGTGGACCATGGCTGCAGCATTTGCACTGGTCAAAGGAGGTTCAGGGTCAGTGCCTCTGGCTCGGCGGGGTTCTCTGATCTCTCTTCGGGGAGCAGTCACAAAATCCGGGGCTCGGATAGGGCTTCGTTGCCCCCTATTATCATTAGTATGTGTGCGACGACGGGGCTGAGGTGGTCTGTTATGCACAGGACTGTTCACATCTCGAGCCCTGGGAGCTGTAGCTTGATCATTCACATTACGGTTTGAAGGCCCCGCCCCCAGCGCTTCTTCTTCCTGTGATGGCAGCGTTCCGAACCGAAGTTGCTCTATGTTCTCGGCTCTCTCATACGGTCGTCGCGGAGGTCTTGGCGATTCCTCAGACGAAGAAGAATATCCCGGAGTGGGTGAACGAACCGACGGCGTTCTTTGCCTTGCGAGTTCGTCAAGCCTTCTATCCATAGCCGTCAAATTTTGCCGCAGGATAGAAATTTCCTGCCTTTGGGCAGCCAACTCATCAAACAATCTATCCCACATTTCGGCGAAGCGAGAGAGATCCCCTTTGGTGACAGGAGCAGCAGGATCATATTGGTCATCATCACTCTCTCTTATGCGCAAAGAGCTCGAGCCGGGTCGAGTAGAGGGGCCAGGACGATAGGAGCGGGTCATAGGTTCCTTTCCAGGTCGAGTTGTAGTCTGATCATCAATTCGGATAGCTGCGGTTCGTGGATGGCGACTCGCTGCGCCCCCCTGAGGTCGACTCGTGGTCGTGGTACGCGGAGGCTGCAAGGCGTTACCTCGGGATCGAGTAACAACCCCTTCAGCGGCCCGGATCGTCTCGTTCTCATCGACTCGGAGCGTGGTGTCTTCATCGGATCAGTTCGCCCCCTACGCTCCGCGATCCAGAGTTTCTTCATTGCCCAGCTCGTGCACACTCTCTTCAATCGTTTCGTTGGTCTGTGAAGCTCGCACTTCCTTAGATCTTTTTCCAGCCATGATATCTGAATCGCTAGAATCTTCAAAGAACTGAATAGTGAAACTTTAGGACTGAGTTCTCAGTGAAAGCACCAAAAATGTTAGATCAAAATTTGGACCTAACACCCAAATTGTTCTGAATGTTATAGAGTTTCAAATGAAGAACGAGGAAAAAGAAAATAACACACAGAATTTATAGTGGTTCGGCGTTAACGAGCCTATGTCCACTTTATATATTATTGATTATGCTTTGAAAGCTAATACAACAAGGATTTCTCTCAATATTTCAGTAGTTTGACAACAATGGCGGATTCAGTACTCAATATTGCCAAAAAGATCCCAAAAAATGCCAAGCTCCGGGCTATTTATAGCTGATTTTGTCAGGCGGGTCGTGGTAACACGTGGCACGAATCCCGAGAACATCGGATCGCATCGCCACCGTTGAGGAAATGGTCAAATTAGCCATTGTGGACAGGTGTCGCGATCTGCTTGATAATCGGATCGTGCAGATGGGGAGAATCGGTCCAAATGACGGTTAGGGACATGTGTCGCTAGATCCGTGCAATTCGGATCGCTGAAGACTAGCTCGCGCTTGAACGGGTCAGAGGGTTCGCCATGCATCAGGGAATCAGATCGGTTCGCTCTGGGCAACAATATCAGTTCGGATCGGATCGAGCCGCATAGAGGTCTCGTTCCGCTGATGGAATGGGTGAGTCGATAGTGCGTGATCCGATGGTGGGCGATCCAATATGGGGCGAGACGATGATGCAATCCATTCCTTCATGTTCTTAGAGAATGCGGTTTCGTGCTTTCTTCTTATGAATGATCCTGGATGGCTTGGTCAAAAAGCGAGCCAAATCAAACTTGTTGTTGAAAGAAATATCTAAAAAGACGGAATTCAACGTTTAGTTTTATCTGCAGTATTTTTATTTTAGGAGTTTCAGTTTTTAAAATGATAATGGTACTTTTATTTTAAGTGATTTATTTAAATTTAAATAAATTAGTTTACTAGTTTGGATTTATTTATTACATCTTACCCTTGTGTTTTTTATTTCAATTAAATATTCACTACTGATACAATGATATGTTTTGTGCTTATATTTGTTTCGTTTCTCTTTTTACTTCATGATTCCATTAACGATTTATAGTTGCAAAATAACTAAATATTAAGACTACACTGATCTTACTTGATATATAATAAAAATGCATGTACGTTTTTGTGACTTATTCGAATCAATACATTGATGCTACATGCTTATCTCAAGTTGGTTTACATGTAAAATTCTGTTTAATTGAATTTATACTTTATTAGTTACTTTCATTTCCTCTAAAATTACCCTGTAATTTTTAAAACAAATACGAATTTGAAAAATGTTTTAACAAATAATTCATATTGAGCATAACGGTCGGTTTTTCCCACCGTTGTACAGTAATACTAGTTACAAAGGAATAACAACAGTTCACCACAACCTATACAATCACTAAACAACGAATCTCTCAACAAAACAGTATTGATAAAAAACAATGACTAATACAAAAGAATCCCAGAAAAAACTCAACATTGCTCCTTAATTCCCAGTTATTACTATGTTACAGTTAGACAAAAGTCATCAAGAGCTCTGCTTTAAATCAGCCAAAATGCACTTGCCAGAATTAGTAAATGCGAAGATTCTTCTGCATACTTCCATATTTGCCAAAACTAATCCACCTATTAGCGTACATAAGCAATTACCTGAAAACAACATATTTTAGCATGATCCATTTAATCTGGGGGGGTGTAAGAGCAGTCTTAACACATGCCACATGAACTGGTAACGTACAACCCTTAGCAGCTTTCATGTCAAAAAAAAACACAAGCAACTTAAACATAACAATTCCTCAAATAACCATGTTCTTTCATCAAAGCTAATAATAAATGATTCACAAGACCTAGACTGAACTTAAATTGCAGTAAGATTGATGTAACGACTCGATAATTTAGATGTTTAAAATTTATAAAAGTAATCATTGTTTGCATATGATGAATGTTTATGATTAGAATTTGACTTTAAAACATAAAATTTTATTATATATTGAAGTTATGAGTTAATTTTTCTAGTTACGAACTTAAATCTCGTATGTTTGGATTGGAGTTGAAAGTTATAATGACAATTTGTATTCCTAACATATTTATTCTAGTAAACGTGACGTCGATAATGTATAAAATAATATTTCTTAAAAATCGAATATATTACTTAGTATTAATCTAGAGAATTATATAACGATAACTTATAAGTGTGTTCGCTTCATTTTGATCAAAATTTTTTTTTACGGTTGATTGCGGTAGCGGTAACCGTTATATCGTTAATAACGTTAAAATTTTAAGATGTAAATTAAATTGGAAAATTTTATATTTAAGATGCGTCTAGTCTAATGTAGAAATGGATTTAATTTCGTCCAGAAATAAGCAAGTTTGTTCTTTTGCATCAAATTTAATTAGACATTTAATAAAATAATTACAAATTGAAGTATTGCCCGAATTCAGGGGAAATTTATCTAAAAATACTAGATGGCATTCCGAGTAAAACGCTATTTTTGTTTTGGAAATTCGATCATTTATGATTCTAAATCTTGAAATTGAAGCCAAAACGCGCGAAATAAGAACGAACGAACAATTATTTGTGAATACAGACCGTATCAGCTTTATATTCTACTGTTTGATGCTTATAAATGTACACGGAGAAATTTATATTCTTAGTTAAGTAAAATCCGAATTAATGTGGAAAAATCAAACCGGAAACCAATTTAATTTTTTCTGCAATGAAGACAGTTTAACATCTATCAATTTATTCCTGAATTGGGATACACGTGCTATTGCTTTTCTCAGCTTTCTATCTTCGTCCTTGTTCAAAAGCTCGGTAGAGTTTAGGTGACATTTGTCCTCTTCTCGTTGAAACGATCCACGTTCTTCTTTTTTTCTATTTCCACATGTCCACCTGCTTTTGTCTTTAGTCTGCAACTATACCATTAGGATTCAAGTGAATGAAAAAAAAAAGACAAGTCTTAGAATGTGCGTTAGCAGGAGGCCATAAATCAAAACAAACAAAGAGCAAACTTTTCCTTCCAGCAAAAGGTTTCCACTCCTCACAAGCAACCTTCCTCCCACTCTTCCTCACACGCAACCTCCCCCTCACACGCAATCTTACTCAGCAAACGCACCCCCTCCGGCAGCCGTGATCTCCGACGCCCGCCTCATCGCTCCTCCACTCTTTCCTTCATGCATGCGCAGGATGGTTGAAATTTAGAAAAAAAAATGAAAATAAATACGAAGAAATGAACGAAAAGGAGAGAAGACAGAAGATGCAAAAGGCAACAGCGGACCGCGCGCACACTCCGACAGCACTGACATTAGCATCACCAACAGCCACTTGAACGCCTAGCGCAGTCGAGCTCGTCTGAACCTCCGCCATCACCTCGCTGTTCCGTAAGCTTTTCTCTCCTCATCATACTTTGCAGGTTTCTATTATAACAACAACAACAACAACAACAATAATAATAATAATAAAGAAAAGGTATAATAACGTATATACATTATAATCCATATGGCCAGCTTTTATTATCTTTGTTATGTACATGGGCTGGGCTGTCAGCCCATTTCTATTTTTTCTTTGCATTACAAACGTTAGCCTATTACATATATTTAGGCAACATCTATGTACAATTAAATCATTCGATTCTAATATCAAAACACTCAGATTTTCTTTATGGTATCAGAGCTGTAAGCCAAACGGCACATATACAAGATTACAAATTCATATTTCTTAATTTTAAATCGAGAGAAGAGTATACTTTGTTATTTCTTCTCAGAAAAACTTCATCATCGAAGAATATACCTCTCTCTGATCTAGTTTCTATTCATGTCAGTTTACCTGATTCGAAATTGCCTCGCCAAAAGGAAGAATCAAAGAGATTTCGTCACTTTCCCCCATCTTGGCTGCAATTTCTGGCCATCTGACGCTTCTGTCATCAATTAGCCGAGACCAGGTTGCAGAAAACACCATCATCTGGTGATTTTGCCATCCTAGAGTCTCATTACTTCATCTGTTGCATACTTCTTTTCTGAAGACCTGGTTGCTGAAGACACTTTGCAGTGATCCAACCATCCAAGAATCTTCAACTACATCGAGAAAATCTTCCTACTACCTTTCTTGATCACAATGGCAGGAACTAGAAACAATGAAGCTCTCAGTTCTGCAAATTCTGGAAAACTCTCACATCCATGCCTCCTCCACCAGATTTTCCCCTGATAAAGCCCAAAAGTCAAATAATTGCCATCCCACTCGATGAGGATAATTACATGCTATGGAAATTTCAGGTAGAAGCAACGTTGAGGGGATAAGGGCTTCTTGACTTCATCAAAGGTACAGTGATAATCCCACCTGTTATGATTCACGGCAAAGATGGAAACCTGGTTAGCAATCAAGATTATCTGAGATTTCAAAAACAAGACAGTCTTCTTGTTTCATGGCTAATATCATCAATTAGTGCAAGTATGTTGTCAAGAGTGATAGGATGCAATATATCTTTCGCTATATGGAATACCATAGAACAAATATTCAGTGCTCAATCTGCTGCAAGAGTCATGTTGTATAGAAGACAGTTGCAATGCATGAGGAAGGATGAAATGACCATGCATGACTATCTTACCAAGATAAAACCCTATGTGACAAGTTAAATTCTACTAGACACGTAATCAGTTAAAGTGAACAGGTTCTTTACATCACAGGAGGTTTAAACGAAGATTATGAATCTATTGTAACATTCATAGCCTAACAAAATACTGTACCTGATTTGTATTATGTGCATTCAGCTCTTCTTGCACATGAAGGAAGAGTTGAACAGAAAAGACTGTCACAATCAGAATTTTCTGTCAACTCTGCCTCCATGTCAAGAAACAAAGGTCAGCAAAAAGGCAATACTGGTCAAAACAACAAATAAGAAAATCAGTCATTCAGAGGCAACCCTAATCAAAGAGGTAGAGGAAGAGGAGGCAGATTCAACAATAATAATAGGGTAAAATGTCAAATTTGCGAAAAATTTGGACATGTTGCTAGCAGATGCTACTTCAAATTCAACACTGAATACAATATCAACCAGCAAGGTCAGGGAAATCAAAGGGGACCAAATGTTAATGTGACACAAATGGCACAACAAAGAAACAATGCTGAAAGATCAAGGATGCAGATTCAAAACTCAAGCAGTAATGAATTAAACAAATTAGAAGACATAAATCTTGATGACTGGTACCCAGACTCTAGAGCTACAAATCATGTGACAAACAACTTACAGAATCAAAATCTGGGGAATAAAAGCTACTCAGGTATGTGTTCTGTCTTAATGGGTAATGGTGCAACTATTAGTATATCACATATAGGACATGGTTATATCAATGGAAAAAGGGAACTCTATTTGAACAATCTACTTAGAGTGCCCAATATTAAGAAAAACTTAATCAATGTATCATAATTTGCTAATGACAACCGTGTATACTTTGAGTTTCACCCAAATTACTACCTAGTTAGAGATTTACTGAATAAAGACATATTACTACAGGGTAGTTTGGATAAGGGGCTGTACAAGTTCAAGAAATTGGGATCAAGACATGCTACTGATAATGGGAATTACTGTTACAATGTTGAATCAGTGAACTATAATGATGACATGTATAAAACTTTTAATGATTGGAATTGTAAATTGGGACATCCAAATTTTAAAACTGTTAAACATGTCTTGAATGAAAATAATATTGACTATAAGAATATAGCTGATCATTACACATGCAAACTTTGCCAAATTGGCAAAAGTCATAAATTACCCTTCACTGGGTCTGATACAAAGTACAACAAGCCACTTGAACTCATAGCTACTGATCTATGGGGTCCCTCTCCAGTTAAAACAGATAATGGATACAGGTATTACCTCTCCTTTGTAGATGCATTTACAAGATTTACATGGATATATCTGCTCAAAAGTAAATCAGATGCATACAATATAACAATATAGTTTGTCACTCTAGTTGAGCAGCAAACAAACTGCACTGTTAAGACTATGCAAACAGATGGTGGTGGTGAATTCAAACCACGAAAGAAATTCTTTAATAACAAGGGTATATTACATAGAGTAACCTGCCCACACACATCAGAACAAAATGGACTTATTGAGAAAAAACATAGGCACATTGTTGAGACTGGACTTACACTAATGTCACAATCTCATCTACCATTAAAATTTTGGTCAGAAGCTTTTGTGACATCAGTATATTTGATTAATAGAATGCCTACAAAAATTCTACAATATAAAAGTCCATATGAAGTGATGTATGGTGTTAAACCAGATTACTATAAGTTAAAAACCTTTGGTTGCCTGTGTTTTCCTTGTCTCAGACCATATAACAAACATAAATTAAGTCTAAGATCAAGTCCCAGTACCTTTCTTGGCTATGCAGAAAACCATAAAGGATACAAATGCTTAAGTGATAGTGGGAGGTTATATGTGTTAAGGCATGTTATATTTGACGAGCATGTTTTTCCCTTTGCAGAAAAAGGGATCAAAACCACTAACAGAATAGTAAAGGAGAAGCATAACATTGCCTGAATTAACTGAAGATATGGTGTGCAACTACAAACAACAAACTCAACATGAAGATGCATATGCAGAAAGTGTGCCCAGGACTGACTACAGTCCAGCAAGTTCATTGATTGGAGATGAAGACACTATTCATAATAATGATGATGCAGAAAATGATGATGCATAAAATGCTAATGTGGAACCTATTCATGACCATAGCAATACTACAAGCAACTCCAGTGGTGAAGAGGAACAACATGATCAAAATAAACATCACATGATAACTAGGGCTAAACAGGGTATTTTTAAGCCTAAAATATACACTACATCCATCAGTGATAGAGAGCCAATAAACTTCAATGAAGCTGTGAAGTGTGAAAAGTGGAGGAATGCTATGAATGAGGAGTATGGTGCTTTAATCAAAAATAAAACATGGAGTTTGGTTGAAGCACCTAACCACAAGAACATTATAGGTTGTAAATGGACATATAGACTAAAGAAGGCAGCAGATGGTAGTATTCAGAAACATAAAGCAAAGCTAGTGGCAAAGGGTTACACATAAGAGTATGGCTTTGACTTCAAAGAAACTTTTTCCCCAGTGGTCAAACACACTACAATAAGAGTAATCATCACTATTTCCCTGCATAATCATTGGTGTATAAGACAGCTTGATGTTTGCAATGCATTCTTGAATGGAGAGCTACAAGAGGATGTGTATATGGAACAGTCAGAGGGTTACAAAAAATGCTCATAACAGTCATCTAGTTTGCAAACTACACAAGGCTATTTATGGGTTAAAACAAGCTTCAAGGGTTTGTTATGACAAACTCAAAGGTACTTTTATGAAATTAGGATTCTCTACAGCCAAATCTGACAATTCTTTACACATCAAAAGAAGTGGAGACAATGTAACTTTTATACTAGTGTATGTGGATGACATCCTGATTACTGGGAATAATCAAGCAGAGGTTAACAAAATTATACTGTACTTAAATCAAACTTTCTCTATTAAAGATTTGGGAAAATTGGATTACTTCCTAGGAATACAAGTCATACAGAAATCCAAGGATGAAATTATTCTGTCTTAAAGCAAGTATATCTCAGATCTACTTATTAGAGCCAAGATGGACAAGGCTAAACCCATGCCAACACCTATGAATAGCAGTTCAAAATTATCCAAACGTAAGGGTGAATCCATTCAGAATATCAAAGAGCATAGAAGCATAGTGGGTGCATTGCAATACCTAACAGTGACTAGACCTGATATTTGTTACAGTGTAAACAAAGTTTGTCAATTCATGTAATCGCCACTTAATGAACATTGGACAGCGGTCAAAAGGATCTTACGATATCTAAATGGAACTGTCAACTATGGAATCAAACTAAAGACTTGCAAGGAATTATATATTCAATCTTACAGTGATTCAGATATTGCGTCTGATCTTGATGACCGTAGATCAACGTCTGGATACAACGTATACTTGGGATCAAATCCAGTGTCTTGGTGCTCGAAGAAGCAGCCAACCATCTCGAACTCAAGTACTAAAGCAGAATATCGGTCACTAGAAAGCACCATGGCAGAAATCATGTGGATAAACTCACTACTTGGAGAATTATGGTTTCTTCCCTACAATAAACCTTTATTATCTTTGTTATGTACATGGGCTGGGCTTTCAGCCCATTTCTATTTTTCTTTGCATTACAAACGTTAGCCTATTACATATAAATAGGCAACATCTATGTACAATTAAATCATTCGATTCTAATATCAAAACACTCAGATTTCCTTTAGGGTAGTTTCTTACATTATGTTTATGCATACCAAGACCAGGGAACTTGCATGTAGTTGTGGGAAATGGGAAGTCTTGAGTACATGTTTCTTGTAGCAACATATAGAAATGGAATATAAGTTGCATGCGCATGCAACTTGTAGGAGATTGAACGGGTGCATGTATCTATTCTAAGAATCATGCATGCATTGTTTAGTGTCCAATTTGAGAAGAAAATATGGGTGTGAATGGTTTAGTACATTTGGTTCATGTTCCAAATGTTACCAAAAATCTTGTACAGTTCAGTGGTTTGACATATGACTTAGAACTGAGAGGTGCTTGCCTTGAGCCTTGTTGTAGTGACATAGTTTTGCTATTATTATTTTTATTTTAGTTTTCCAAAAAAACCATTTTTGTGCCATTTTCTCATAGAATTTCCAGTCCACCATTTTAAATTAAATCGTGACATTTGAATTTTTTTAGGTAGTTGATCTCTGGTCTTCTATTCTAACCGTTAACGTCATTGTGCTGCTGCGTTCTTCATTCACTTTTCATATCTTCCGAATTGCTACGAAAGGTGAGTTTTCTCACTCGCGACTACTTTCTGATTAAGTGAATTAATTATTTGAAATGTTGAGTGAAATGCTAGGATTTCTCTAGAAACTCATACCTCTTGGTTGTGCACATGTGACACACACACTATCGATATATGACATAATATGGATGCGATGGATGTTATGTTATGTTTAAACTGTCATTATCTTATAAGTTCCCTGTAGATTTAGAAAAAAATCACCATGGGTTGAAATGATACACACTCGAATGACATGTAGATTTGAAAAATAATTTTGAATCGATTTGGGATATGGGTTGAAATGATATATACCCGGGATTCTAATTTTCCTTTTTAAAAAGGATTGAAATGATATATATCTGTATCACTTGACCATACGATAGAAGATTTTATAAGGACACCGCGGTCAATAAAAACTATTTTAAAATGTTATGTATACATATATCAATTTATGTGAATTGATTTTTATAATAAAATTTAAGTTGAATTTTTAAGTTATGTAAAATTTGAATGTAGTGAAATATAAGTTTGTGAAGGTTATTATTTAAAGTTGAAGTTAATTTAATTAGACATTTTATGTAAACTAGTTTTGTATGATATAACTTACTTTGTATAAAAAGATGATTTACAATAGTTTGACTCAATGTAAAATATTTTAGTCAAATATTCGACTAAAAGTGCAAAAAGATTATTGTGATATAAACATTCAAGTTAAGAACTTTAATTTTAGAAAAATTAAATGCTATGATGTAATCTTGTTATAAGTAAATGTTAAGAAATTTGTTTTTATACATTTTAATTTGACATGAGATTTTATTTTAAAAACAAAGCAAGTTGAGCATTCGATAAGTGCGATTTCAGAGATAACTTAACGACTAAGTGTTGAAACTGTTTTGGAAATATAATGCCATGGAATGAACTTTGAATACAAGTTAAACTAAATTTGGAACTAAATTTATAAAACGTTTGAAGTAACGGTTTATAAATGAAGTTCTATTTGTATATTTAAAGTTGAAATCTTTGTTAAATGCATATTATTTTGAACGAGAAGATGAAATCTGAAATAAATGATGAATCGCATTTTGGATACAGACTGTTGATTTGGATTGGATTAATTATTTAAATCACTACTATTTACATCAAACTATTTTGCTTAAACAAATTTGCTTTACTATTGTTTTCATAACCATTTTATAACTATATATATAAAGTGTTTTCTCCGTTAATTCTTATAACTATTTTATTAAACTATTTTTTTATAGAAAATTATCTTATACTAAATTATACATGCATTTATATTTATCTAATTTAAAGATATTTTGCTATTTTGAATAAAATCAAGTCTAATTTGAACCAATGGTCCGAAGTGGTTAAAATAAAGATTTAAAGTTGTAATGATGTTATGGAACCGAAATATAAACCTGAAAGGTTTTGATAAGGAATATTTAGTCCTTTAAATTATTTTCATTTCATTAAACAACTCATTTGAATTAATTCACTTATATGGGAATTTTAGTCCTGACTCGATTATTTTGTTGTTTTTGCTTGCAAATGCTCGGGTCAGACCGAGTATTTTCAGCTTTGGAGATTGCATGTTGGAGCTCAAGTATTTCTGGAGTCTAGTCATTTATCCTTGGATTTCAATTTATTTTATTCTTTCATGTATGCGTCTGTATTTAGTCTTTCACTACATCAGTTTAGTTCTGTACTCTGATATGTATAAACAGAAATTTTGTATTATTGTATAAATTTCAGTTCCGCTATATTTCCGCGTTTGTGATTCTGTGATGATTTATTTTTAACCCTATAGCAATTAACAATCTATCATTTCGAACGGTTTGAGTTGGTTTAACTATCGACTCGAAGCATTGAAAATGGTAGGTCGTTACATGTGGTATCAGAGCTTTGGTTTATACAAACCTTATCTTATGGGTTTGAAAAACTCATTAGAGATAGGGTAATAATAGTCTAGAATGAGTGAAATCATCTCAGAGGCATTCCCAAGAGTGCGTATTTTGAAATAAAAATAGTTAAAATGATTTTAAGGCTTTAAAAGTATTTTATAAGAAAATTTTGTTTGAAAATTTAGCCTTATTTTAAAATTCCTTTGAATTCATCTCTCTAATTAAATTTTCTTAGGTTAGGATTTCTTAACTCTGAGTCTTGATCTTGTTTCGCCTCGTCTTAGGATATTAGAATTTATCGTTTTCAAAATCTTGAATCTTCTCCAATTTATTGTAATTAGAGTTTCTATCCTTTGAAAGTCCTTGTTAGTTCAATTTCTAGCATATTTCCCAAAACTTGACTTGAATTTGACTTAATAAACGATGCTTAATAATTTAACTTGAATGGGTTAACATCTATGACATTAAGGATTTGGTTGAATAAATTATATAAATACATGGTTGTATTGGTTAAACTAAGTAAATTGGAAATCCTATAAAAATGGGTTATGTGTTTTGAGTTTATAAGCATCATATTAAGAATTGAAAGGTTTAAACATTTGTGAACGTGTAAATCTTAAATTAACAAAAGTTTGAAGAAATGGACTTGTAAATATATAAATTTGAAAATAGTAATAACCTTTGTGAATTAGACTGAATATTAAGAATAAATATATTCTCCAGGTAAAGGATAATATTAAGGGAAGTTTATAAGTTAAAAAAAATTCATAAGCATAATGGTTTTAAATTAAATTCTATTCTAAGTTGAAAGCGTGTAAATATAAATTGATTTTTGGGTAAAGGTACTAAAATATTAATTTGACCCTTATAAAAGTACTCTTGGAACGAAATTATTTTATATGAATGTGGAATTTACAATAGTGACTTGTGTATGTATATATATAAAAGGTTTTGGAAATAATAAGTGTTTGAAATCTTTTAATAAGGAATGTTTCAAAATATAGTAAATTGTTGTATAGTGGAAAATTGTAATAAAAATATAATAATAATAAGTAGAATTCCAATTATTTAGTTAACGTCGAGATTGGACTATCGGATTCGTAAAGATTTTGGACATACGCTTTGCTAACATATGTACTAAATTCTATATGTACTAGATAGATATGGAATCGCACTCCAGTCACCTGGAAATGATTCTGCAAATGACCGCGGCATCATCAGTATTTATTTTCAGGTTTTGATAGTGAGATAAATATATAACTCTAGTTGAGACATTGAATGAATACCGAAACTAGTTTGAGAAAATTTAAATAGTTCTATTAGAAGATATATTTAACTTATGTGTTAATGTACGAATGAAAATTAAAGTTGGTCAAGAACATATAAATATAACTTCCATAATAATAAAATTTGAAACTCGCATTAATGAATTTAAGTATAAATTTGATAAAGATTTAAAGAAACGCATTAGGAAACTCAAAAAGGGTAACTTATGTAAAACAAATTTTGTTAAGGAAAAATGTTGAGAATATCACTTTATATCATTTGCATATTTTAGTTAGTGTATTTATAAAATGATTGGAATTAAATTATAACAAAATTTCGAGTGGGGGAGACTATTAGTTTTTCCCCATTAAAAATTTTGTAAATGAATGAATTAATGTAAATAATTGGGAACATAATAAATTGTTACTAGTGAAATAAGGTAATGAAATGAATTTTGAGTTCAAAAGTTCACTTGAGGAATTTAATGAAATGCGTATGTTGAACTAAAATAAATTGAATCAAGTGAATTAAAATATAACTTGAATTGAAATATATTCGACATGAATTAAAAATCAATGTTGAAAGGAATAAATTAAAATAGATGAACTGATTAAGAATTGAAAAAGTAAAATAAATAACTTGGAACAAATATTTGTTTGCAAGTGAAACGAAAGCAAATAAAAGTGTATATAAATATAACGGAATAGAAAATATTTAGTTTGAATGACAAATAAATTGAATGTGACAAAATGAAACATACATTCAAATGAAGCATAGATTTTGTGAATCATTTGAATTATATATTTGTTGTTATTTGAACGAAACAAATAAAAATAAATGAGTTGAACAAGTGTCGACCTCAATGAAGAAAATGAAAGTGAATGAATTGGATGTAAAGTGTAAAGTAAGTTAAATTAGAACTTGAACTAAAATAAACTAAAGTGAAGTAAGGGTTAACGGCGATGAATGTTGAATGAATAAAATAAATGAATTGGAAGGAATCGACGTAAGAAGAAAAACTTGAAAGCCAATAAGTTGCAAATAAATGAAAGAAATATGAAATTTATAATGGGTATATAAATCAAATGAAAACTCTATTTACGTAATTCAAGTGGAATGATTAACAAATAAATCGAATGCAACCAAAATGAACAATTATTTGGATGTCAATAATATATTTCCGTGAATTGAAATGAGAACAAATTTAGAAGACTGATATTCTTTGTAGAACGCTAAAAGTTTGGTAAAGAGTTTGGTAAACTAAGTAACTGATCAGTTACATATATGAGTACAATTTTAGACAATGTTTCCTTTTCGAGGACGAAAAGAGCTGAGTGGGGGAGAATGTAACGACTCGATAATTCCGATGTTTAAAATTTATAAAAGTAATCATAATTTACATATGATGAATGTTTATGATTAGAATTTGACTTTGAAACGTAAAATTTTATTATATATTGAAGTTATGAGTTAATTTTTCTAGTTACGGACTTAAATCTCGTATGTTTGAATTGGAGTTGAAAGTTATAACGACAATTTGTATTCCTAACATATTTATTCTAGTAAACGTGACGTCGATAATTTATAAAATAATATTTCTTAAAAATTGAATATGTTACTTAGCATCACCAACAGCCACTTGTACGCCTAGCGCAGTCGAGCTCGTCTGAACCTCCGCCATCACCTCGTTGTTCCGTAAGCTTTTCTCTCCTCATCATACTTTGCAGGTTTCTATTGTAACAACAACAACAACAACAACAATAATAAAGAAAGGGTATAATAAAGTATATACATTATAATCCATATGGCCAGCCTTTATTATCTTTGTTATGTACATGGGTTGGGCTGTCAGCCCATTTCTATTTTTTCTTTGCATTACAATCATTAGCCTATTACATATATTTAGGCAACATCTATGTACAATTAAATCATTCGATTCTAATATCAAAACACTCAGATTTTCTTTATGGTATCAGAGCTGTAAGCCAAACGACACATATACATGATTACAAAATCATATTTCTTAGTTTTAAATCGAGAGAAGAGTATACTTTGTTATTTCTTCTTAGAAAATCTTCATCATCGAAGAATATACCCCTCTATGATCTAGTTTCTATTCATGCCAGTTTACCTGATTCGAAATTGCCTCGCCAAGAGGAAGAATCAAAGAGATTTCATCAATTTCCCCCATCTTGGCTGCAATTTCTGGCCATCTGACGCTTCTGTCATCATTTGGCCGAGACCCGGTTGCAGAAAACACCATCATCTGGTGATTTTGCCATCCTAGAGTCTCATTACTTCATCTGTTGGATACTACTTTTCTGAAGACCTGGTTGCTGAAGACACTTTGCAGTGATCCAACCATCCAAGAATCTTCAACTACATCGAGAAAATCTTCCTATTACCTTTCTTGATCACAATGGCAGGAACTAGAAACAATGAAGCTCTCAGCTCTGCAAATTCTGGATCAAATCCCACATCCATGCCTCCTCCACTAGATGTTCCCCTGATAAAGCCCAAAAGTCAAATAATTACCATCCCACTCAATGAGGATAATTACATGCTATGGAAATTTCAGGTAGATGCAACGTTGAGGGGATATGGTGTAATAACCGGAAATCTGAGCCAATTTAAAATTTTTATTTTGGCAATTTTAATGAATTTTGAATATTTAAAATGAATATTTTAAATAATAACGACGAGAAATTCATTTTGAATAGAATTAGAACGTATATATTTATATACGTCGTCGTTAGAATATAAATATTTATTTTAAATTATAAAAGGAATTGAAAATGGCGTGGTAGTTCGAAAATTCGATTTCAAATGATTGTACAAGATTCAAAATAAACCGGATTTTAGCGATACCAAAAATATTAGAATCTATTTGAGAATATCTTTCCAACGAATCCGAAAAATTGAAATTTCATAGCGGGGATAAAAAGCTATGCCCAGTTGAAAATTCAGAATAGTCGCTATGGAATTCTAGCCTTTAAAAACGGAAATTTCGCAAACGACCTCGGTTTTCGACGAAACCACTTTCATTGGATCCATTATGTCAAGTTATGGCTAGATTCCAAAATTCATAATTTTCTGAATCAATATGTGAGCGTGGCGCAGTAAAACGTGTTTTGACAGTTTCAGTAAATTTCGATCGACCAGAAATTGGTCATTTTTCAAAGGGTCTCGGAATTTGACGAAATTAGTTTTGTTAGGACCGTATCGTCAATACGAAGCTAGAAAATATTTTTTAGGAATTTTGAGAGTCCGCATGTGGCCCCGGTAAATTGAAATGCGCGTAAGAATCCAATATATAGATTTATATTTTGATTTTGACGAAAACTGATCATAACGTTCGAATTGGCTTGTGAAAATTATCCCATCGTGTTCAGAATGGGGGTAATTAGCTGGGGACGACAGGCGGTGGGTCTCGTTTCGAGGTCAAAATAAAAAGGTTCCTTTTTGAAATAAAATAAAATATATAAATATATATCCTCGCCCCCTCAGCATTCTCTCTCCACTCCCTTCCCACTTCAGCCGTTCTAAATCAAATTGAAAAAGAAAAAAAAGAAAAAAAAAACGTAGATCTCGTTCGAGCCCCCTCCCTCCGCCGACGCCTCACCGCCCACCACTGCGCCACACCCGCCACCCCCTCGCCCCCGACCGCCGACCACGAGCCCCCTCTTCCATCCTTCATCCTTGCTCCTCTGCTCCCATCGAGGACCGCGAAACCCCCAAATCCCAACCAATGGCCGCCGCACTTCCACCCCCGACACCCCAGGCGACCGGCGACCCTCCCCCGCCCCTCCGGCCGTCCATCATCGCAGCGAACACCCCTCTAAGCCGATGTAAGCCTTTATTTTATTTTATATATTTTATTTTATTTCGTTTATTTAAATTATTTGGTTATGGGAAAATATAAAATCAGATTTTATATGAAATACGATTTATAAAAATTTGTTTTTTATCATGAAAATAACGAAGTAAAAATATGATTTTTATATTGTAGAAAGTAAAAATATGATTTTTATATACTATAGAATATAAAAACGTGATTTTTATATGAGGGGCATAATAAAAATATAATCTTTATATTCAAAGTAGCGTTGAAAATATACTCTTTATGTTGATAAAGATATAATCTTTTGTTAGAAGAAAATATAATTTATTTTAGTTCGAAGGAAATATATGATCTTATATATAAAAATGTGATTTTTATTTAGGCAGTAACAAGATAAAAATTCAATCTTTTTATATATGTAGTGGATACGGTCAACGAAAGTGATAAAAGGCGAGTGGCGAAGATTTCCTACATATGAAAAGTCGCGGTGTATTGGTTTAGCTAGAAGGTGAGAACTTTTCACTTTTAAATTTGTTTTCTAGTTGAAATATATACTAGGATGCAGACGGTGCTTAGCAGCACCTAACACCCGTCGTCCACAGACCATGGACGGCTTGTTTGTTTCATTGATGTGTTGTGAAAATTGATTGTGTGATTGGAATTGAAATCAAATATATATTATTGTGTTGAAATCAAATATATATCCATGTGTTGAAATAAAATATATATTCATGTGTTGAAATAAAATATATATTCATGTGTTGAAATAAAATAAATATTCATTTACAAATCAAATGATTTGTTTATGTACACCGATTTGACTGATATTGATTGGGACGATAAATTTTACACATCGCCCAATTGCACAAATAAAATCTGTGATTGATTGTTTGAAACCCCACACGGGTGTTGGGATAAAATTGGACATACACTAATCCCAATAATTAGCTGTATGTCGACCGATTGATTGACAGGCTGTGATAAGCGTTAGATATTTATATTTGATGCTTGTACAGTGAAGAATGCACTCTGTATGATAGTTGATTATTTATCGTTGCTGTTATGTACGTGTGTTGTATAGAATCCATATAATTAACATTACATGGTAATTGATTGAGCCTCATTCTAATTTGGAAAATAAGGAATATTATAAAAATAAATTCATTTGTTGAATAGAAAATAAATTCATGTGTTGAATAGAAATAAATTCATGTGTTTAATAGAAAATAAATTCATGTGTTGAATAGAAAATAAATTCATGTGTTGAAAAGAAAGTATATTCATGTTTTGAATAGAGATAAAAATTCACGTGTTGAATAGAATAAATATTCATGTGTTGAATAGAATAAATATTCATGTGTTGAATAGAATAAACATTCATGTGTTAAATAAAAGTCGTGTTGACTAGATTGACGCCATTTTGAGATGAACGATATTTATATCGATTTTATTCATTTTTATAATGAATATAGAAAATAAAGTGATTTCAAAATATAACATTTTGAAAATATTATGATTTGTATATCGACGATGTGGAATATTCAATTTTGATTCGAAATTGAATATGAAGTTGAAATCGTTTCGAAAACGAATTTAAAGCGATTTATAAAATACGTTTTGAAAGGGAATCGACGAAATATATATTATATATATAATGGCCTAAATAGAACGCGCCGCGCCGCAGTAGTTCGCAAATTTCAACCATTGGCTTCGTATGGATATTATGGGAGATCCGACCATCGGATTCTCCTAAAACCGGAACCTTTGGGTTCATATCGAAAAGAGCTTTCTAACAAATATTAGAAATTATAAATCTAACGGTTGGATTTGGAATTATATCCAAATCAAATTTGGAAAAGGTCGCTGTATGTACAGTTCGATGGCCGTTGATGGAAATCGACTGTACGGGCCTTGATAAAATTATTAAAAATAGTAATAATTTGTGTGAAATCATAAGAAATGATTTGGGAAGAATTGCGATGAAAAGCTCCATATTTGAAAAGGTAAAAGTAGATTTTTATCGAAATGAACTAGTTTTGGACTAGAATAATTTATTTATTTTTAAAATAAACAAATTGGATTTAAAATGGTTTTGAAAACAACCAGAATTTTCAATAATTGAATTGGAATGGATTTGAATCGAAATTGTCTTTGGAATATTTCGATGTTGGATTTCATGATGATACAGATATTGTTATGGGAATTTGAAATATATATTAATATCGGTATTTCCAATACGATATTTGTTGGTCGTAGAATTTGATATTGAATATAAGCCGATATATTTTCTATTCAGAGCCTTGTATTTAATATCGAATGTGATTTGGGTTTGTCGTGAATGGTGCCTTCGTTAACACTGTTCTTAAACCCAGTTGAGAAAAAGATTAAATTTTTTTATTTAGATTTAATGAAGTATACCAATTAAATAATATTTAATTGGAATTGAATTGGAATTGATTTTTGGGTTTATCGTGAACGGTGTTTTAAATAACACTTGTTCTTTAACCCGATAATTGATGGAATGTGATATTGGGTTTATCGTGAATCGTATTTTAGATGACATTGGTTCTTTAACCCAGTTAAAGACAGGATATTGATTTTTTGGAAGATTAAAATTAAATGGAGTTTTAATGAATCTTTAATTAGATTGAAATAATCGAGAATGGAGTATCACCAGTTTTGCTCCAGGTGATAGTTAAATCTTTAATTAGATTTGAACGTGAAATGGTAATTGAATTTACAGATAACACCCTGGTGTTAGATATGAAGTATGACCAGTTTTACTTCATGGGATGAATAGGTTAGGATTGGAAAATAAAATAAATGATTACTTCGGTGTGGTTCGCTAATCCCGACTAGTTCGAATTGATATTCAAAAGAAGATTAAAGAATAAATTTAAAGAATTTATCTTTGATAAAATTAATGGGAACCTTTCCCAAAGTATAAGAATATTTGAATAAATGAATATTCTGAATTAAAATGAGGCGTATGTTGTGTTTTTGTAACACTTGTTTATTATATACGCGAGTTATTCAGAAAGACCGGGTTTATCCCATTCTGAATAACTGATTCGACGTGGTGTCGAGGATGAAGAAGGTGGTCGAAGACCGGAGGTATTCACATCGTTTGGGTGATTACTGATGATCTTGATTGGGCTGTACACCCAAGAGGAGGGAATCAGTTGGTGATCGTCCAGACGTACTTGGAGATCGATGGATATGCGAGGTACAAGGTGCCTCCGGTTTCGTTCAGACCCAGAACGAACTTGTAAATGGACCGTATGTCTGACATTGGATTTTATTTTATGCGATTGATTTCTATTAAATATATATCTGTTTGGCGGCGGAGAATTTATTCTCTTGCTTAACGCCCTTCTCTGAGACGTACGAGCTCAGGGGTTATATATTGATGGATATCAATCGCATGGAGTGAATTGCCTGCGTGGCATGCCTAAGTGGAAATTGATCAAGGCTTTTGTTGAAAAGCAAAGTCTTGTGGTTGATGATCAAAGCACCGCCTGTGTGGCATAGCTTTGTGTAACGTTGATTGTAACACCCCACGTCCGTTAGTGTCACTCGCAAAGGGAATGCACTAAGTTCTGTGGAGCATTATGGGTAAAAGATGCAGATAAATTACAAGACAGACAAACAATTAACAGCGGAAAATAAAACTTTGCTTTATTGATAAAATAGATTGTACAAGATTTCTTTACAATATCAGAGTATCATCTATCTTTACTAGATATAGTAGCATAAAAATACATTTATATTCCCCAATGTAGCATAAGCCAACCATAGCATCTGAAAAAGAATCCAAGGAAAACAAGATAACTTCTAGCATGTGAACAGGGAAAACAGAACGACATGAATTAACTGAATACAAGATAATACCATGATGATAAGGCTAACAAGATAAGATCCACACAAGACATGCTAAGACAAGATAAACTGGATATACTACAACACTTTCTCTGCTTCGCTTTTACCGCGATATACTCGTTTCTATATCTCTGCACCACCTAACTAGTGTTCCAACTAGTAACGATAACGTAATCCCAATCCCTGTAGTTTCCGTCGCCTTCAGGCGTACCTTGATTATTTATTACCTAGATCTAGTCTAGGTTTTATATCAAGTGCTTTCTAGATTCAATTAGAGTTTACGCTATCTGTTGAACGCTTCTTGTATTCAGGATTTATGCCACCTAGTTCCAAACTAGGGATTATGCTACCTGTCGAACGATGCCCTTTAGTCTAGGATACACTACCTAGAGTGGTATATGTTCCTAGACTTTCCCCACGCATGTATCGCGAATCGTTATCGCTTGTCTAGATGCACATGTCCTGTAATGTGCTACCCGAGTCCCGTGTCAGGGCTACTCTAGAAATATGGAACTCGGTCGGGAGCTTTCAATATCTGCCGATGCAGATGTTAAGGTCTGTTTTTCCAGTGGCTATGGTCCCACTCGACCCCTCCCTCAACTAATGGAAGGCCACCCTTGTAAAATGAGAACTGTACGAAGGCCCCTATCTGCCCCACTAATTCTATGGCCAACAACACCTCGCAACCACAACTAGATAGCAAGTATGTGGTCCGTATGAGTCCTCCAGCCTTCCCGCTTCACGTGTCTCGCTTGACTGAAGATGGATGGTAGACGACGAGTTGCTATCACAGGGCTTCCGATTTCTCGTCGAATCACGCTGGTCCATCCGAGTCTTTAGGTTACCATATATATATATTGCAACCAAGGCATACCCTTGGCTCTTCTATCGCAGACCTTAACCTCTGTGCGCCCAGGCGGATCATCTGCAGCCTCACAGAGGGATACCAAGAGTACCCTCACGTCCCCTCGAAGCCTCGGGCTTCGTAACCCAATTCGTTGGAGCCTTCTTCAAACCAGATGGATGTCCGCTCCTTCGTGTTATACTAAGAATTACTACTTAGTTCTACTAACTAAGGTTTACCACTTAGTTTCCAAATTCCTTGTTTTCTTAACTAAGTTTTACTACTTAGTCCCCTTTTCAACTGAGGTTTACTACTTAGTTTTCTTTCTCGCCAGGTTGGATTGGTTAAGTGTCTTTAGTCGATTCAAGCTATCTTAACCCTCTTCCCTTATCCTGTTAAACTGGTTAAATGTTATCCCTTTATGCTTTTTACTTAACCCTATTCATTTATCATATTCTGATGGTTAAGCGTTCAAGTTTACTTAACCCTATGGTCTAGTCCAGCTAACATATTAAATTGGCTAAGTGTATTACTTAACCCCAACCTCTAGTCTAATTAACATGTTAAATTGGCTAAGTGTATTAACTTTACTTAACCCCACCATCTAGTCTAGTCAACATGTTAATTTGGCTAAGTATTCCCATGGACTTAACCCTCCCATTCTAGCTTTAACTGTGCTAAGTTGGTTAAGTGTTCCTTAACCTTCCCATTCTAGCTTAACTGTGTTAAGTTGGTTAAGTGTTCCTATGGACTTAACCTTCCCATTCTAGCTTAACTGTGTTAAGTTGGTTAAGTGTTTCTATGGACTTAACCCACCCATTCTTGTTCTAGCTTTAATTAATAAATTAAAGCCGCAACCTCTCACATTAGACAGATATTGCTGCGGTTACTGGATGTGCCGGTCGGTTCCGGGCAGGTTTACACCGCAACTCAGTCTAACCTCGGGTTAGGCATATTCATGTTTTCTAAGTTCAAAGGGTTTTTGATTAATTTCCAAATTTGGTTTTGAAAACTACCATCCCATCCTTCGGATCAGTTAGGGATAGCCAGGGAGGGCAGGAAACTTGTATTTTCCAAACCCAAGCCTAGACACTATCCTCTCTGTCACCCTAGAACTTTCAGGTGTATGTGTTATTCAAAGAGAAAACCTTTCTTTTGTCCATATATAAATTGTCAACAATTTATCTTCAAAGTCCATTTTCCCTTTTTAAATAAACTTGGCCTATACCATTTTTATTTTGTCCTGCCCACTAGTATACTTATATTCTAGGCCCAAGTCCTAACCCAACTTGCAGTTCAGGCCATTTCCTATTTCATTGCCAAAACTAGATTAAATATCCTAGTTTATAATTTATGGCCAAAACTTTACCTACATGCAAGTTACATATTTTGTGGTAAATGAACAATTTATCATTTATGACAAATTCTATAAGTAAATTTACTCCTAATTTACTTATTTCATTATTACACTTTTAATGTACATTGTCACATTTCTTATTATGGCCCGTTCCCTCTTATTTATCATATTTATACTTTTTGGTATGTAAATTATACCAAATTAAGTGTCACTAACCATAATTTATTCTAAACATGACAATTTCTCGCAATTATGGCTAAATTCAAAATTGTGCTAATATACTTATTCCAAATCTTTAATTAACACAATTTTGATTTAACATTCCTAATTCACAGTTTATGGTAAGACTAGAATTATTATTCTAGTTTACATTTCATGCCTAAAATTTAGCTTACTTGCTAATACTAAATTTAATATGTCAAACTTATCCAATTTGCATTCCTATGAACATGCCATAATACATATTCCCAATTTATGCCAATTTCCAAGCTTATAACTACATTTATGTTCATTTTCATATTTTCCCCAAATCGCATTCCCACCATTCGTATAATCGTGATTTAACCTAGATTGTAAATAAATCTAGATTCGTAGAAAATAGGGAATGAACCAAAGATGCTATGAAAAGGGATAATAACTGGCATAAAAGGTTTGGATAACGATGTAGTTTCAAGAATATGGGTAGACCTAACTTAATAGGTAAATTCCCATGGTCTAAAACCAATAGATAGAATAGGTTCAAGAACATGGGTAGACCTAACTGAATAGGTAAATTCCCCAGTCTAAAACCAAAGAAAAACAAGGAACAGATAAAATAGATAATCGGGTTTAGACCCAATTTCATAGCCACAAAACTTAAGCAACAATTTTCCTAATTATGAATCATAGGCAAAGATCATAGTTATAGGCAATGTTCATAGTCCAAAAGGGAAAATAATTCCCATAGTCATAAGTCATTGTCATAGTCATATGTTGTATGTCCCAAATCAAGGTTCATGTTCGTAATTCAAAGGCAATAGGTTCATGGTCATAGTTCTCATAATCATGATCATAGGCATAGGCATATCCTCTTTGTTCAATAGGCCGTCAATCAAAGTCATAGTATGTTCTGGGCCATAGTCAAGAATTAGATCCAAAAACTTGAATAAACACAGATCCAAGTGAAGAGATTAGGCATTTTTCTTATATCCTTTTAATTTCATGTCACAAATAAAAATAAAACGTTTAAGTCTAGAAATAACCAACTTACAGAAATTAGATCTAGAATAGAAGAACGGCGATGCTAAGATTCGTATGTCGTTGCTCGAGGTTTGTTGATTTAGCCTTTGAATTCTTCACTTTGATTTGAATCTTCTCTTGAACAGATTTTAGCAGCATCTCCATGTCTTGAATTTATATTTTATTTTAATTATTTAAGAAAATTTAGAGGAGGGGAAGAAGCCATGAATCTTAGCAGCATAAGGATAGAAGAGAATTGGTGCAAAGAGAATGAAGACTAGGGCTGTTTATATAGCTGCTCAAGACCTTATCGTACACGCAGTGTTGAGTCAGCATTGAACCTAGTTAAGAAAATAGTCCAGGTACGTAGATGAATCTAGCCAAACCTTATCATACACGCAGTGCTGAGTCAGCATTGGGTCCCACTATTTTGGCGTAGAAATTTGATTTTCGAACTTTTGAATTTCTGGAATTTATTTAACTGTTTTATTCACATGAAATATTCTTATATGTATACAATTCCTCTAACGACCATTTTACGCGTATATATATGCGCACAACTTTCATTTTATTTTCAAAATTCAAATGATGTTGCCATATTTCATTGACTGTAGCCTTATCTTGAATTTTATCTTTCGTATACCTATATTTTTGCATATATATATATTTATATTCTCATATGTATATATATTTTTTCTTTATTTCCTTATATGTACGTTCTTATCCTTTCAAATTTTGAATTTGTATACGTACATATATTTGCATGTTCAGTTGGCCCTCTCTAAAACAAAGATAAAAAATTATGCCGCCGCCGGGGTTCGAACCCCCGACCTCCATGCTACAAATCGAATGCCTTAACCAACTGAGCTACAGAGGCTTTTGTTAATAAGTCTTAGAACAATAATAATTATTGTTCTCTCCTTACTTCTCCTTTTTCATGTTAGTTACAATACTTAAATTAAACAACTGCATGGATCTTTTTCTTTTAATTTTTCTTTTAAAAATTAATTATACTTTAATTTGAGAATCTTAATGTCACAGAATTACGGGGTGTTACATTCTCCCCCACTTAAAAGGATTTCGTCCCCGAAATCTTCAAGTTAGGAAGAATGTGTCCTACCATCCAATCACCCATCTACTCAACCATTCAATCACAGGCATTCATTGTCCATAAAAGATTTCTAATGCTTTCATGTTCATATGCATAGTGTGTGTATATGTCTCTATCTAATGCAAAATCAGGCGGTCTACTGATTCAGTTGACCTCCTTAATGCAAATCATGTTAGTGCCATGCGTCCAATCATGCATGCAAACATCCCTAGTCATGTAAATACTACATGCGTGCACAGCCATCCATCCATATGCAATGTCCATACGATATCATATCAATTTCAACTTATAAACAAATGCATATATGTAAATGCAATATGAGTGCGTCCGAACTTGATCTAGTGCCTAATACATATGCATATGCATCCACGAGCAACCATTTGCAACCACTTGAAACCATTCAACCATAACATGTTTCAAATACATGTTTACATCCATTGGCTTCTACCTAAGGATCACAGATACGACCTAGAGGATATACTTTGGAAAGAGAGAAACAACTACGCGTAAAGCTCCTAAATAGAGAAATCAAGGATGCACCCTTAAGGAAAAAGGGCATGTTGCTAGTATCTAGCCTTCTTGAGCTTTACTCCACTGTATCTTAACCAATTTATCTTCACGATTGTGAAGTTCCTAACCTCCATTTCCAAAATAAATAGATGCCAATCACGGTACCAAGTGTATGATTAGAGGTCTCTCCCTTATCCACCATGCCATAACTATAAGGGTTGAAAGATCACTACACGCTTTTTAGAGCGCCTGTCACAACTATTCATCTCTCACGCAAACCATCCTAGTTGAACTCGACATTCCTCAAGTACAAGCCCCAATGGCCTAAACCAATATCAGACAAGCACCCAAGGAATATCTCCTTTGAATTTAAACGATCTACGTGAGATGATATAAGCAGACTCGATAGCTATTCTCAAATCCCTACTAACCAAAAATAAACTGGTCGGACCACCAATTGGATTTGAAATTCTAGTGGGATCTTTCTACTATACAAGTACTATGGTGCAAAGACTCAACTATGGAAGTAGATATGAACAAATGCGAAGCGCTAAAGCCAAAGGAAATAGTACGAATAGCAAAACTAGACTCTTCCATCAGAACTTTACTACCTTTCTTCTAGGTACGCTTGGTGGCGAAAGCATGTACTTGTCCTTCTTAAAACCTCATCCTCGTTCTTTCCCTTGTCCTTAAGTATATGCCCTATCATACCCTAGTAAAGATACTTCCTCTTGTCTTAGGTTTTATAATTCCTTCCTCCTTTGTGAGCTAAATCTGCATTCATGAATTCATCATCCTAGGGTTGTGCTCCCTAGCCAAACTCCTCATCCCCTTCCGTGTGTAGTCATGTTGACAAATCTCTCGAAAACTGCCTCCATCGTCCAGAAAACCCTATAAGCTTCGAAAGAAAACTGCTCGTAGATGAAACAACTACGGCTATGGATGAAAGCCAGGCACTACTTTGCCCTTCGATGAGGTTACCTCCTAGAAAGCCAGGAGCCCCAGAGACTCAAGAAAGAAGGAGACAAGAATTTAAACAGTGGAAGATAAGATAGTGCGTATGGCTTTGGGGAATATGTCTTTAAAACAAATCTTTTCTCTTGAAAATGCTTCTTTAAAAACCGTTTTGAAAAATATTTTTTTCAAATCTTTTATCTGATCAGGTAACCTTCGGCTCTGATACCACGTGTAACACCCCACGTCCGTTAGTGTCACTCGCAAAGGGAATGCACTAAGTTCTGTGGAGCTTTATGGGTAAAAGATGCAGATAAATTACAAGACAGACAAACAATTAACAGCGGAAAATAAAAATTTGCTTTATTGATAGAATAGATTGTACAAGATTTCTTTACAATATCAGAGTATCATCTGTCTTTACTAGATAAAGAAGCATAAAAATACATTTATATTCCCCAATGTAGCATAAGCCAGCCATAGCATCTGAAAGAGAATCCAAGGACAACTTCGTCAAATCTTCAAGCTGGGAAAGAGCAACGGTCCAATTTAATCCTGAGTTATACTATTCCTCCTCAACTACCTGGGGGGGGGGGGGGGACGGAAGAAAAGAAGCGAAAGAAAAACAGAGTCAGACATAAAGCCTGAGTAAGTCAGTAACTTCTAGCATGTGAACAGGGAAAACAGAACGACATGAATTAACTGAATACAAGATAATATCATGATGATAAGGCTAACAAGATAAGATTCACACAAGACATGCTAAGACAAGATAAACTGGATATACTACAACACTTTCTCCGCTTCGCTTTTACCGCGATATACTCGTTTCTATATCTTTGCACCACCTAACTAGTGTTCCAACTAGTAACGATAACGTGATCCCAATCCCTGTAGTTTCCGTCGCCTTCAGGCGTACCTTGATTATTTATTATCTAGATCTAGTCTAGGTTTTATATCAAGTGCTTTCTAGATTCAATTAGAGTTTACGCTATCTGTTGAACGCTTCTTGTATTCAGGATTTATGCCACCTAGTTCCAAACTAGGGATTATGCTACCAGTCGAACGATGCCCTTTAGTCTAGGATACACTACCTAGAGTGGTATATGTTCCTAGACTTTCCCCACGCATGTATCGCGAATCGTTATCGCTTGTCTAGATGCACATGTCCTGTAATGTGCTACCCGAGTCCCGTGTCAGGGCTACTCTAGAAATACGGAACTGGTCGGGAGCTTTCAATATCTGCCGATGCAGATGTTAAGGTCTGTTTTTCCAGTGGCTATGGTCCCACTCGACCCCTCCCTCAACTAATGGAAGGCCACCCTTGTAAAATGAGAACTGTACGAAGGCCCCTATCTGCCCCACTAATTCTATGGCCAACAACACCCCGCAACCACAACTAGATAGCAAGTATGTGGTCCGTATGAGTCCTCCAGCCTTCCCGCTTCACGTGTCTCGCTTGACTGAAGATGGATGGTAGACGACGAGTTGCTATCACAGGGCTTCCGATTTCTCGTCGAATCACGCTGGTCCATCCGAGTCTTTAGGTTGCCATATATATATCTATATATATATATATATATATATATATATATATATATTGCAACCAAGGCATACCCTTGGCTCTTCTATCGCAGACCTTAACCTCTGTGCGCCCAGGCGGATCATCTGCAGCCTCACAGAGGGATACCAAGAGTACCCTCACGTCCCCTCGAAGCCTCGGGCTTCGTAACCCAATTCGTTGGAGCCTTCTTCAAACCAGATGGATGTCCGCTCCTTCGTGTTATACTAAGAATTACTACTTAGTTCTACTAACTAAGGTTTACCACTTAGTTTCCAAATTCCTTGTTTTCTTAACTAAGTTTTACTACTTAGTCCCCTTTTCAACTGAGGTTTACTACTTAGTTTTCTTTCTCGCCAGGTTGGATTGGTTAAGTGTCTTTAGTCGATTCAAGCTATCTTAACCCTCTTACCTTATCCTGTTAAACTGGTTAAGTGTTATCCCTTTATGCTTTTTACTTAACCCTATTCATTTATCATATTCTGATGGTTAAGCGTTCAAGTTTACTTAACCCTATGGTCTAGTCCAGCTAACATATTAAATTGGCTAAGTGTATTACTTAACCCCAACCTCTAGTCTAATTAACATGTTAAATTGGCTAAGTGTATTAACTTTACTTAACCCCACCTTCTAGTCTAGTCAACATGTTAATTTGGCTAAGTATTCCCATGGACTTAACCCTCCCATTCTAGCTTTAACTGTGCTAAGTTGGTTAAGTGTTCCTTAACCTTCCCATTCTAGCTTAACTGTGTTAAGTTGGTTAAGTGTTCCTATGGACTTAACCTTCCCATTCTAGCTTAACTGTGTTAAGTTGGTTAAGTGTTTCTATGGACTTAACCCACCCATTCTTGTTCTAGCTTTAATTAATAAATTAAAGTCGCAACCTCTCACATTAGACAGATATTGCTACGGTTACTGGATGTGCCGGTCGGTTCCGGGCAGGTTTACACCGCAACTCAGTCTAACCTCGGGTTAGGCATATTCATGTTTTCTAAGTTCAAAGGGTTTTTGATTAATTTCCAAATTTGGTTTTGAAAACTACCATCCCATCCTTCGGATCAGTTAGGGATAGCCAGGGAGGGCAGGAAACTTGTATTTTCCAAACCCAAGCCTAGACACTATCCTCTCTGTCACCCTAGAACTTTCAGGTATATGTGTTATTCTAAGAGAAAACCTTTCTTTTGTCCATATATAAATTGTCAACAATTTATCTTCAAAGTCCATTTTCCCTTTTTAAATAAACTTGGCCTATACCATTTTCATTTTGTCCTGCCCACTAGTATACTTATATTCTAGGCCCAAGTCCTAACCCAACTTGCAGTTCAGGCCATTTCCTATTTCATTGCCAAAACTAGATTAAATATCCTAGTTTATAATTTATGGCCAAAACTTTACCTACATGCAAGTTACATATTTTGTGGTAAATGAACAATTTATCATTTGTGACAAATTCTATAAGTAAATTTACTCCTAATTTACTTATTTCATTATTACACTTTTAATATACATTGTCACATTTCTTATTATGGCCCGTTCCCTCTTATTTATCATATTTATACTTTTTGGTATGTAAATTATACCAAATTAAGTGTCACTAACCATAATTTATTCTAAACATGACAATTTCTCGCAATTATGGCTAAATTCAAAATTGTGCTAATATACTTATTCCAAATCTTTAATTAACACAATTTTGATTTAACATTCCTAATTCACAGTTTATGGTAAGACTAGAATTATTATTCTAGTTTACATTTCATGCCTAAAATTTAGCTTACTTGCTAATACTAAATTTAATATGTCAAACTTATCCAATTTGCATTCCTATGAACATGCCATAATACATATTCCCAATTTATGCCAATTTCCAAGCTTATAACTACATTTATGTTCATTTTCATATTTTCCCCAAATCGCATTCCCACCATTCGTATAATCGTGATTTAACCTAGATTGTAAATAAATCTAGATTCGTAGAAAATAGGGAATGAACCAAAGATGCTATGAAAAGGGATAATAACTGGCATAAAAGGTTTGGATAACGACGTAGGTTCAAGAATATGGGTAGACCTAACTTAATAGGTAAATTCCCACGGTCTAAAACCAATAGATAGAATATGTTCAAGAACATGGGTAGACCTAACTGAATAGGTAAATTCCCACAGTCTAAAACCAAAGAAAAACAAGGAACAGATAAAATAGATAATCGGGTGTAGACCCAATTTCATAGCCACAAAACTTAAGCAACAATTTTCCTAATTGTGAATCATAGGCAAAGTTCATAGTTATAAGCAATGTTCATAGTCCAAAAGGGAAAATAATTCCCATAGTCATAAGTCATTGTCATAGGCAATGTCATAGTCATATGTTGTATGTCCCAAATCAAGGTTCATGTTCGTAATTCAAAGGCAATAGGTTCATGGTCATAGTTCTCATAATCATGATCATAGGCATAGGCATATCCTCTTTGTTCAATAGGCCGTCAATCAAAGTCATAGTATGTTCTGGGCCATAGTCAAGAATTAGATCCAAAAACTTAAATAAACACAGATCCAAGTGAAGAGATTAGGCATTTTTCTTATATCCTTTTAATTTCATGTCACAAATAAAAATAAAATGTTCAAGTCTACAAATAACCAACTTACAGAAATTAGATCTAGAATAGAAGAACGACGATGCTAAGATTCGTATGTCGTTGCTCGAGGTTTGTTGATTTAGCCTTTGAATTCTTCACTTTGATTTGAATCTTCTCTTGAACAGATTTGAACAGCATCTCCATGTCTTGAATTTATATTTTATTTTAATTATTTAAGAAAATTTAGAGGAGGGGAAGAAGCCATGAATCTTAGCAGCATAAGGATAGAAGAGAATTGGTGCAAAGAGAATGAAGACTAGGGCTGTTTATATAGCTGCTCAAGACCTTATCGTACACGCAGCGTTGAGTCAGCAGTGAACCTAGTTAAGAAAATAGTCCAGGTACGTAGATGAATCTAGCCAAACCTTTTCATACACGCAGTGCTGAGTCAGCATTGGGTCCCACTATTTTGGCGTAGAAATTTGATTTTTGATCTTTTGAATTTCTGGAATTTATTTAACTGTTTTATTCACATGAAATATTCTTATATGTATACAATTCCTCTAACGACCATTTTACGCGTATATATATGCGCACAACTTTCATTTTATTTTCAAAATTCAAATGATGTTGCCATATTTCATTGACTGTAGCCTTATCTTGAATTTTATCTTTCGTATACATATATTTTTGCATATATATATTTATATTCTCATATGTATATATATATTTTCTTTATTTCCTTATATGTACGTTCTTATCCTTTCAAATTTTGAATTTGTATACGTACATATATTTGCATGTTCAGTTGGCCCTCTCTAAAACAAAGATAAAAAATTATGCCGCCGCCGGGGTTCGAACCCCCGACCTCCATGCTACAAATCCAATGCCTTAACCAACTGAGCTACAGAGGCTTTTGTTAATAAGTCTTAGAACAATAATAATTATTGTTCTCTCCTTACTTCTCCTTTTTCATGTTAGTTACAATACTTAAATTAAACAACTGCATGGATCTTTTTCTTTTAATTTTTCTTTTAAAAATTAATTATACTTTAATTTGAGAATCTTAATGTCACAGAATTACGGGGTGTTACATTGATTCGCTAGCCTCACACCCCGGTTGTGAACCAGAAACGGGAGAGGACATCAGGGAGGGCATGCGTTTCCTTCTAGTTAGGGTGGTGTCAGTGACCTACTAGCCCTGACATTTATATTATTTTCACCTATGTGGTTGTTGCTATTGCGAGGCGCCTCGGATATATCGGTGACTGTGTGGAGCCGATGGAGTCATTTGACTCATTTACGCCCCAAAGGGTGGGGAAATGCAGTGTTCAGACATTTTAATCCACATTAGTGAACCGACCCTGACGATCCAAGGGTCACTTGAGCTTTGATCCTGAGGCTCGGGCTAGAGAGTCTCGAATTCGGTGAGGACTATCTTTTGCCTCGGTTCATAGATGGAAATCCAGCTTCCAATACGTGACTTTGCGGTTTTATTTGTAGATCCAAGTATGGCGACATAGTGGTATGGGGCACTTATGTCGTCTATGATTGATACTTATAATTGAATTTTTTTATACACTATGCACTTATAATGGTATCAAATGATTTGTTTTTGGTGTATCAAGCATTCTTTGGCTATTATAAGGTAAAAACCCTATCCCCCGGTTGCGTTGCATTGTGTGATGGGACCTGGGTCTTATAATAGTTTCATTTTTCTTTATTTAGCATTGCGTTGTTGTTTTATGCACTGGTATTCTTGGGAGGAAACCCATTCTGTGTTATACGGCGTGGTCCCTTGATTTACCTAACTTTAAAATAAAGATTAATAACTGTTTTAGTTTTCACACCAGTGACATGACTAACCTAGAGTTTATTGTTTTAACCTAAACTTTGGGTGCCCTTATTTTGACACGGGCAGCTAGTAGTTTTGGTTTTGCAGATTTGTATTCATAGGATCCTTATTTACAACTGGAACGATATCCAGAAAGCTCTGTATCCGTGTATTACTTCTAGTTGTGTATTGTATCATTTTCCACTGCTATGTAATGTATTGTAATCTTTGATATTTTATAATGTGTAATATTGATTTATACTCTGCATATTCTTGTAATATGATGGAATTGTTGTAATAAGCAATGAAATGTGCTTCTGTTTGCGTTCCGATGTGTGTTGTTCTCAAAGCAATTCGTGCTTTCCTTATAGGGGAAGTCACAGGCTACTACATATGGGCTTCTTGACTTCATCAAAGGTACAGTGATAATCCCACCTGTTATGATTCACGACAAAGATGGAAACCTGGTTAGCAATCAAGATTATCTGAGATTTCAAAAACAAGACAGTCTTCTTGTTTCATGGCTAATATCATCAATTAGTGCAAGTATGTTGTCAAGAGTGATAGGATGCAATACATTCTTCGCTATATGGAATACCATAGAACAAATATTCAGTGCTCAATCTGCTGCAAGAGTCATGTTGTATAGAAGACAGTTGCAATGCATGAGGAAGGATGAAATGACCATGCATGACTATCTTACCAAGATAAAAACCCTATGTGACAAGTTAAATTCTACTGGACACGTAATCAGTGAAAGTGAACAAGTTCTTTACATCACAGGAGGTTTAGACGAAGATTATGAATCTATTGTAACATTCATAGCCTCACAAAAGAATGTACCTGATTTGCAGTATGTGCATTCATCTCTTCTTGCACATGAAGGAAGAGTTGAACAGAAAAGGCTGTCACAATCAGAATTTTCTGTCAACTTTGCCTCCACATCAAGAAACAAAGGTCAGCAAAAAGGCAATACTGGTCAAAACAACAAACAAGAAAATCAGTCATTTAGAGGCAACTCAAATCAAAGAGGTAGAGGCAGAGGAGGCAGATTCAACAATAATAATAGGGTGAAATGTCAAATTTGCGAAAAATTTGGACATGTTGCTAGTAGATGCTACTTCAAATTCAACACTGAATACAATGTCAACCAGCAAGGTCAGGGAAACCAAAGGGGACCAAATGTTAATGTGACACAAATGGCACAACAAAGAAACAAAGCTGAAGGATCAAGGAAGCAGACTCAAAACTCAAGCAGCGATGAATTAAACAAATCAGAAGACATAACTCCTGATGACTAGTAACCAAACTCTAGAACTACAAATCATGTGACAAACAACTTACAGAATCTAAATCTGGGGAATAAAAGCTACTCATGTATGTGTTCTGTCTTAATGGGTAATGGTGAACCTATTAGTATATCACATATATGACATGGTTATATCAATGGAAAAAAGGGAACTCTATTTGAACAATCTACTTAGATTGCCGAAGATTAAGAAAAACTTAATCAGTGCATCACAATTTGCTAATGACAACCGTATATACTTTGAGTTTCACCCAAATTACTGCCTAGTTAGAGATTTACTGAATAAAGACATATTACTACAGGGTAGTTTGGATAAGGGGTTGTACAAGTTCAAGAAATTGGGATCAAGGCATGCTACTAATAATGGGAATTACTGTTACAATGTTGAATCAGTGAACTATCATGATGACATGTATAAAACTTTTAATGATTGGTATTGTAAATTGGGACATCCAAATTTTAAAACTGTTAAACATGTCTTGAATGAAAATAATATTGACTATAAGAATATACCTGATCATTACATGTGAAAACATTGCCAAAAAGGCAAAAGTCATAAATTACCCTTCACTGGGTCTGATACAAAGTACAGAAAGCCACTCGAACTCATAGCTGCTGATCTATGGGGTCCCTCTCCAGTTAAAACAGATCATGGATATAGGTATTACCTCTCCTTTGTAGATGCATTTACAAGATTCACATGGATATATCTGCTCAAAAGTAAATTAGATGCATACAATATAACAATACAGTTTGTCACTATAGTTGAGAAGCAAACAAGATGCATTGTTAAGACTATGCAAACAGATGGTGGTGGTGAATTCAAACCACTAAAGAAATTCTTTAATAACAAGGGTATATTACACAGGGTAACCTGCCCACACACATCAGAATAAAATGGACTTGTTGAGAGAAAACATAGGCACATTGTTGAGACTGGACTTACACTAATGTCATAATCTCATCTACCATTAAAATTTTGGTCAGAAGCTTTTGTGACATCAGTATATTTGATTAATAGAATGCCTACAAAATTCTACAATATAAAAGTCCCTATGAGGTGATATATGGTGTTAAACCAGATTACTCTAAGTTGAAAACCTTTGGCTGCCTGTGTTTTCCTTGTCTCAGACCATATAACAAACATAAATTAAGTCTGAGATCAAGTCCCAGTACCTTTCTTGGCTATGCAGTAAACCAGAAAGGATACAAATGCTTAAGTGATAGTGGGAGGTTATATGTGTCAAGGCATGTTATATTTGACGAGCATGTTTTTCCCTTTGCAGAAAAAGGGATCAAAACCACTAACAGAATAGTAAATGAAGAAAGGAGAAGCATAACATTGCCTAAATTAACTAAAGATATGGTGTGCAACTACAAACAACAAACTCAACATGAAGATGCATATGCAGAAAGTGTGCCCAGTACCAGGACCGACTACAGTCCAGCAAGTTCATTGATTGGAGATGAAGACATATTCATATTAATGATGATGCAGAAAATGATGATGCAGAAAATGCTAATGTGGAACCTATTCATGACCATAGCAATACTACAAGCAAGTCCAATGGTGAAGAGGAACAACATGATCAAAATAAACATCACATGATAACTAGGGCTAAACATGGTATTTTTAAGCCTAAAATATACACTACATCCATCAGTGATAGAGAGCCAATAAACTTCAATGAAGCTGTGAAGTGTGAAAAGTGGAGGAATGCTATGAATGAGGAGTATGGTGCTTTAATCAAAAATAAAACATGGAGTTTGGTTGAAGCACCAAATCACAAGAACATTATAGGTTGTAAATGGACCTATAGACTAAAGAAGGCAGCAGATGGTAGTATTTAGAAACATAAAGCCAGGCTGGTGGCAAAGGGTTACACACAAGAGTATGGCTTTGACTTCAAAGATCCTTTTTCCATAGTGGTCAAACACACTACAATAGGAGTAATCATCACTATTTCCCTGCACAATCATTGGTATATAAGACAACTTGATGTTTGCAATGCATTCTTGAATGGAGAGCTACAAGAGGATGTGTATATGGAACAACCAGAGGGTTACAAAAAATGCTCATAACATTCATCTAGTTTGCAAACTACACAAGGCTATTTATGGGTTAAAACAAGCTTCAAGGGTTTAGTATGACTAACTCAAAGGTACTTTTATGAAATTAGGATTCTCTACAGCCAAATCTGACAATTCTTTACACATCAAAAGAAGTGGAGACAGTGTAACTTTTATACCAATGTATGTGGATGACATCCTGATTAATGGGAATAATCAAGCAGAGGTTAACAAAATTATAATGTACTTAAATCAAACTTTCTCTATTAAAGATTTGGGAAAATTGGATTACTTCCTAGGAATACAAGTCATACATAAATCCAAGGATGAAATTATTCTGTCTCAAAGCAAGTATATCTCAGATCTACTTATTAGAGCCAAGATGGACAAGGCTAAACCCATGCCAACACCTATGAATAGCAGTTCTAAATTATCTAAACGTAAGGGTGAAGCCATTCAGAATATCAAAGAGTACAGAGCATAGTGGGTGCATTGCAATACCTAACAGTGACTAGACCTGATATTTGTTACAATGTAAACAAAGTTTGCCAATTCATACAATCGCCACTTAATGAACATTGGACAGCGGTCAAAAGGATCTTATGATATCTAAATGGAACTGTATGGAATCAAACTAAAGACTTGCAAGGAATTATATATTCAAGCTTACAGTGATTCGGATTGGGCCTCTGATCCTAATGACCATAGATCAACGTCTGGATACAGCGTATACTTGGGATCAAATCCAGTGTCTTGGTGCTCAAAGAAGCAGCCAACCATCTCGCACTCAAGTACTGAAGCAGAATTTCGATCACTAGAAAGCACCACGGCAGAAATCATGTGGATAAACTCACTACTTGGAGAATTAGGGTTTCTTCCCAACAAGAAACCAGTGGTGTGGTGTGATAATCTAAGCACGGTTTCGCTATCAGCTAATCCAATCCAACATGCTCGCACGAAACACATCGAAATTGATTTGTATTTCGTACGAGAACAGACCACAGCTGGAAAGCTTGAAGTAAATCACATGCCTGCTCAATTTCAGAGAGCCGACGCCCTAACAAAGCCCCTATCAAGGAAGAATTTTGTTAAGTTCAGAGAAGACATGAGGATTGAAGATGGTGGCACACAAAAGGGAAGAGTTGAAACCCTAGATAAAATTGAGGGAGGCTAATAAAGTATATACATTATAACCGATATGGCCAGCCTTTATTATCTTTGTTATGTACATGGGCTGGGCTGTCAGCCCATTTCTATTTTTTCTTTGCATTACAAACGTTAGCCTATTACATATAAATAGGCAACATCTATGTACAATTAAATCATTCGATTCTTATATCAAAACACTCAGATTTTCTTTAGGGTAGTTGCTTACATTATGTTTATGCATACCAAGACCAGGGAATTTGCATGTAGTTGAGGGAAATGGAAAGTCTTGATTACATGTTTCTTGTAGCAACATATAGAAATGGAATATAAGTTGCATGCGCATGCAACTTGTAGGAGATTGAACGGGTGCATGTATCTATTTTAAGAATCATGCATGCATTGTTTAGTGTCCAATTTGAGAAGAAAATATGGGTGTGAATGGTTTAGTACATTTGGTTCATGTTCCAAATGTTATCAAAAACCTTGTACAGTTCAATGGTTTGACATACGACTTAGAACTAAGAGGTCCTCGCCTTGAGCCTTGTTGTAGTGACATAATTTTGCTATTATTATTTTTATTTTAGTTTTCCAAAAAAACCATTTTTGTGTCATTTTCTCATAGAATTTCCAGTCCACCATTTTAAAATAAATCGTGCCATTTGAATTTTTTTAGGTAGTTAATTTCTGGTCTTCTATTCTAACCGTTAACGTCATTGTGCTGTTGCGTTTTTCATTCACTTTTCATATCTTCCGAATTGCTACGAAAGGTGAGTTTTCTCACTCGCGACTACTTTCTGATTAAGTGAATTAATTATTTGAAATATTGAGTGAAATGCTAGGATTTCTCTAGAAACTCATACCTCTTGGTTGTGCACATGTGACACACACACTATCGATATATGACACGATATGGATGCGATGGATGTTATGTTTAAACTGTCATCATCTTATAAGTTCCCTGTAGATTTAGAAAAAATCACCATGGGTTGAAATGATACACACTCGAATGACATGTAGATTTGAAAAATAATTTTGAATCGATTTGGGATACGGGTTGAAATGATATATACCCGGGATTCTAATTTTCCTTTTTAAAACGGATTGAAATGATATATATCTGTATCACTTGACCATACGATAGAAGATTTTATAAGGACACCGTGGTCAATAAAAACTATTTTAAAATGTTATGTATACATATACCAATTTATGCGAATTGATTTTTATAATAAAATTTAAGTTGAATTTTTAAGTTTTGTAAAATTTGAATGTAGTGAAATATAAGTTTGTGAAGGTTATTATTTAAAGTTGAAGTTAATTTAATTAGACATTTTATGAAAACTAGCTTTGTATGATATAACTTACTTTGTATAAAAAGATGATTTACAATAGTTTGACTCAATGTAAAATATTTTAGTCAAATATTCGATGAGAAGTGCAAAAAGATTATTTTGATATAAACATTCAAGTTAAGAACTTTTATAAATTTAATTTTAAAAAAATTAAATGCTATGATGTAATCTTGTAATCAGTAAATGTTAAGAAATTTTTTTTATACATTTTAATTTGACATGAGATTTTATTTTAAAAACAAAGCAAGTTGAGCATTCGATAAGTGCGATTTCAGAGAAAACTTAACGACTAAGTGTTGAAACTGTTTTGGAAATATAGTGCCATGGAATGAACTTCGAATTCAAGTTAAACTAAATTTATAAGACGTTTGAAGTAACGGTTTATAAATGAAGTTCTATTTGTATATTTAAAGTTGAAATCTTTGTTAAATGCATATTATTTTGAACGAGAAGTTGAAATCTGAAATAAATGATGAATCGCATTTTGGATATGGACAGTTGATTTGGATTGGATTAATTATTTAAATCACTATTATTTACATCAAACTATTTTGCTTAAACAAATTTGCTTTACTATTGTTTTCATAACCATTTTATAACTATATATATAAAGTGTTTTCTCTGTTAATTCTTATAACTATTTTATTAAACTATTTTTTTATAGAAAATTATCTTATACTAAATTATACATGCATTTATATTTTTCTAATTTATCTAATTTAAAGATATTTTGCTATTTTAAATAAAATCAAGTCTAATCCGAACCAGTGGTCCGAAGTGGTTAAAATAAAGATTTAAAGTTGTTATGATGTTTTGGAACCGAAATATAAACCTGAAAGGTTTTGATAAGGAATATTTAAGATTTGGAATTTGAACGAGATCAATATTTAAATATTTGAGAAATCGATTTAAAACCAATACTCGACAAGTTATCAAATTATGATACATGAATATGATTTCCAATTTAATGGCCACGGTGTGTAAAATATAAATGTCGGTTGTTAAAGAGACCGAAGTTGGTATTGTCATAATCTCTGCCAATACCGATACCACTTTAGCAACTGTGCACATGATGGAGATCTAGAATGAAGTAGGATGGATTGGAGGCGATTACTGGATTTGAAGAAAGAGAACGATGATGGATAGCCTTGACCTTCGTGTCATAAATTAAATTACTAAAACATGAGCTATACCGTGACTAAGTGAGGTCGCACCTACGATTGGACACGCTTCTTCGGTACCATCTATATTTCTTTGTGATCGATTTGGGCGCTTTTTGATATGGGAGTGTGTTCCGAGGTGGTCGGTAGTTGCTACTATGCGTTACCACCGGTCCGGGAGTGCAACTGCTAGAATCCTACCTTGGGTATTGCCTCGCGTGCCTTGTCATATTTATCCTGATCGAGCCCCCCCACAGTTTTGATTTGATGTTGTCGTATCGCGGCGCATCCCTATCTACCAACATACTGGTGTTTTATATGCAATGTGTACAACAATGTCTGTAAACGACATAAGGGTAAAAATGTAATCCCGCTTACGCTATTTTTAAAATATTATACTTTACTAAATAGACACTATTATAATAGCGTATTATTATATGTATTAGTTTCACGGATCCTTAAAGGACGGAGTCCCAAACATCCTTTAAATTATTTGCATTTCTTTAAACAACTCGTTTGAATTAATTCACTTATATGGGAATTTTAGTCCTGGCTCGAGTATTTTGTTGTTTTTGCTTGCAAATGCTCGGGTCAGACCGAGTATTTTCGGCTTTGGAGATTGCATGTTGGAGCTCAAGTATTTCTGGAGTCTAGTCATTTATCCTTGGATTTCAATTTATTTTATTCTTTCATGTAAGCGTCTGTATTCAGTCTTCCACTACATCAGTTTATTTCTATACTCTGATATGTATAAACAGAAATTTTGTATTATTGTATAAATTTCAGTTCCGCTATATTTTCGTGTTTGTGATTCTGTGATGATTTGTTTTTAACCCTATAGCAATCAACAATCTGTCATTTCGAACGGTTTGAGTTGGTTTAACTATCGACTCAAAGCATTGAAAATGGTAGGTTGTTACATGTGGTATCAGAGCTTTGGTTTATACAAACCTTATCTTATGGGGTTGAAAAACTCATTAGAAATAGGGTAATAATAGTCTAGAATGAGTGAAATCATCTAAGAGGCATTCCTGAGAGTGCGTATTTTGAAATAAAAATAGTTAATATGATTTTAAGGCTTTAAAAGGATTTTATAAGAAAATTTTGTTTAAAAATTTAGCCTTATTTTAAAATTCCTTCGAATTCATCTCTCTAATTAAATTTTCTTAGGTTAGGATTTCTTAACTCTGAGTCTCGATCTTGTTTCGCTTCGTCTTAGGATATTAGAATTTATCGTTTTCAAAATCTTGAATCTTCTCCAATTTATTGTAATTAGAGTTTCTATCCTTTGAAAGTCCTTGTTAGTTCAATTTCTAGCATATTTCCCAAAACTTGACTTGAATTTGACTTAATAAACGATGCTTAATAATTTAACTTGAATGGGTTAACATCTAGGACATTAAGCATTTGGTTGAATAAATTATATAAATACATGGTTGTATTGGTTAAACTAAGTAAATTGGAAATCCTATAAAAATGAGTTATGTGTTTTGAGTTTATAAGCATCATATTAAGAATTGAAAGGTTTAAACATTTGTGAACGTGTAAATCTTAAATTAACAAAAGTTTGAAGAAATGGACTTGTAAATATATAAATTTGAAAATAGTAATAACCTTTGTGAATTAGACTGAATATAAAGAAGAAGAATATTCTCCAGGTAAAGGATAATATTAAGGGAAGTTTATAAGTAAAAAAAAAAAAAATTCATAAGCATAACGGTTTTAAATTAAATTCTATTCTAAGTTGAAAGCATGTAAATATAAATTGATTTTTGGGTAAAGGTACTAAAATATTAATTTGACCCTTATAAAAGTACTCTTGGAACGAAATTATTTTATATGAATGTGGAATTTACAATAGTGACTTGTGTATGTATATATATAAAAGGTTATGGAAATAATATGTGTTTGAAATCTTTTAATAAGGAATGTTTCAAAATATCGTAAATTGTTGTATAGTGGAAAATTGTAATAAAAATATAATAATAAGTAGAATTCCAATTATTTAGTTAACGTCAAGATTGGACTATCGGATTCATAAAGATTTTGGACATACACTTTGCTAACATATGTACTAAATTCTATATGTACTAGATAGATATAGAATTGCACTCCAGTCACCTGGAAATGATTCTGCAAATGACCGCGGCATCATCAGTATTTATTTTCAGGTTTTGATAGTGAGATAAATATATAACTCCAGTTGAGACATTAAATGAATACCGAAACTAGTTTGAGAAAATTTAAATAGTTCTATTAGAAGATATATTTAACTTATGTGTTAATGTACGAATGAAAATTAAAGTTGGTCAAGAACATATAAATATAACTTCCATTATAATAAAATTTGAAACTCGCATTAATGAACTTAAGTGTAAATTTGATAAAGATTTAAAGAAAAGCATTAAGAAACTCAAAAAGGGTAACTTATGTAAAACAAATTTTGTTAAGGAAAAATGTTGAGAATATCACTTTATATCATTGCATATTTTAGTTAGTGTATTTATAAAATGATTGGAATTAAATTATAACAAAATTTCGAGCGGGGGAGACTATTAGTTTTTCCCTATTAAAATTTTTGTAAATGAATGAATTAATGTAAATAATTGGGAACACAATAAATTGTTACTAGTGAAATAAAGTAATGAAATGAATTTTGAGTTCAAAAGTTCACTTGAGGAATTTAATGAAAAGCATATGTTGAACTAAAATAAATTGAATCAAGTGAATTAAAATATAACTTAATCCCGTATGTTTGAATTGGAGTTGAAAGTTATAATGACAATTTGTATTCCTAACATATTTATTCTAGTAAACGTGACGTCGATAATTTATAAAATAATATTTCTTAAAAATTGAATATGTTACTTAGTATTAATCTAGAGAATTATATAACGATAACGTATAAGTGTGTTCGCTTCATTTTGATCAAAATTTTTTTTACGGTTGATTGTGGTAGCGGTAACCGTTATATCGTTAATAACCTTAAAATTTTAAGATGTAAATTAAATTGGAAAATTTTATATTTAAGATGCATCTAGTCTAATGTAGCAATGGATTTAATTTCGTTCAGAAATAAGCAAGTTTGTTCTTTTGCGTCAAATTTAATTAGACATTTAATAAAATAATTACAAATTGAAATATTGCCCGAATTCAGGGGAAATTTATCTAAAAATACTAGATGGCATTCCGAGTAAAAAGCTATTTTTTTTTTAGAAATTCGATCATTTATGATTCTAAATCTTGAAATTGAAGCCAAAACGCGCGAAATAAAAACGAACGAACAATTATTTGTGAATACAGACCGTATCAGCTTTATATTCTACTGTTTGATGCTTATAAATGTACATGGAGAAATTTATATTCCTAGTTAAGTAAAATCCGAATTAATATGGAAAAATCAAACTGGAAACCAATTTAATTTTTTCTGCAATGAAGACAGTTTAACATCTATCAATTTATTCCTAAATTGGGATACACGTGTTATTGCTTTTCTCAGCTTTCTCTCTTCGTCCTTGTTCAAAAGTTCGGTAGAGTTTAGGTGACATCTGTCCTCTTCTCGTTGAAACGGTCCACGTTCTTCTTTTTTCTATTTCCACCTGTCCACCTGCTTTTGTCTTTAGTCTGCAACTATACCATTTGGATTCAAGTGAATGAAAAAAAAAGAGAAATGCTACAATACCCGAAAATTTTTTTGTCAAAAAGTAAGAAGTATGGGTAAATACGGAATTCAGGGGTGGCAAGCATTGAATTCAGGAGGGTATTTGTGTAATTTAATGGGTGGGCCTCCTATTTTTTGTTTCTACCGTAGTTTTTGACAAAATAAAAAGCGGGCAAAGTAGCATTTCTGAAAAAAAAAGACAAGTCTTAGAATGTGCGTTAGTAGGAGGCCATAAATCAAAACAAACAAAGAGTAAACTTTTCCTTCCAGCAAAAGGTTTCCACTCCTCCCAAGCAACCTTCCTCCCACTCTTCCTCACACGCAACGTCCTCCTCACACGGAATCTTCCTCACCAAACGCACCCCCTCCGGCAGCCGTGATCTCCGACGCCCGCCTCATCGCTCCTCCACTCTTTCCTTCATGCATGCGCAGGATGGTTGAAATTTAGAAAAAATATGAAAATAAATATGAAGAAATGAACGAAAAGGAGAGAAGACAGGAGAAGCAAAAGGCAACATCAGACCACGCGCACAGCCCGACAGCACTTTTATTAGCATCACCAACAGCCACTTGAACGCTGGCACAGTCGAGCTCGTCTGAACCTCCGCCATCACCTCGCTGTTCCGTAAGCTTTTCTCTCCTCATCATACTTTGCAGGTTTCTATTATAACAACAACAACAACAATAATAATAATAATAAAGAAAGGGTATAATAAAGTATATACATTATAATCCATATGGCCAGCCTTTATTATCTTTGTTATGTACATGGGCTGGGCTGTCAGCCCATTTCTATTTTTTCTTTGCATTACAAACGTTAGCCTATTACATATATTTAGGCAACATCTATGTACAATTAAATCCTTAGATTCTAATATCAAAACACTCAGATTTTCTTTATGGTATCAGAGCTATAAGCCAAACGACACAAATACAAGATTACAAAATCATATTTCTTAGTTTTAAATCGAGAGAAGAGTATACTTTGTTATTTCTTCTCAGAAAATCTTCATCATCGAAGAATATACCCCTCTCTGATCTAGTTCTATTCATGCTAGTTTACCTGATTCGAAATTGCCTCGCCAAGAGGAAAAATCAAAGAGATTTCATCACTTTCCCCCATCTTGGCTGCAATTTCTGGCCATCTGAAGCTTCTGTCATTATTTGGCCGAGACCCGGTTGCAGAAAACACCATCATCTGGTGATTTTTCCATCCTATAGTCTCTTTACTTCATCTGTTGGATACTTCTTTTCTGAAGACCTGGTTGCCGAAGACACCTTGCAGTGATCCAACCATCCAAGAATCTTCAACTACATCGAGAAAATCTTCCTATTACCTTTCTTGATCATAATGGCAGGAACTAGAAACAATGAAGCTCTCAGTTCTGCAAATTCTGGAACAAATCCCACATCCATGCCTCCTCCACCAGATCTTCCCCTGATAAAGCCCAAAAGTCAAATAATTACCATCCCACTCGATGAGGATAATTGCATGCTATGGAAATTTCAGGTAGAAGCAACGTTGAGGGTATATGGGCTTCTTGACTTCATCAAAGGTACAGTGATAATCCCACCTGTTATGATTCACGGCAAAGATGGAAACCTGGTTAGCAATCAAGATTATCTGATATTTCAAAAACAAGACAGTCTTCTTGTTTCATGGCTAATATCATCAATTAGTGCAAGTATGTTGTCAAGAGTGATAGGATGCAATACATCCTTCGCTATATGGAATACCATAGAACAAATATTCAGTGCTCAATCTGCTTCAAGAGTCATGTTGTATAGAAGACAGTTGCAATGCATGAGGAAGGATGAAATGACCATGCATGACTATCTTACCAAGATAAAAACCCTATGTGACAAGTTAAATTCTACTAGACACGTAATCAGTGAAAGTGAACAGGTTCTTTACATCACAGGAGGTTTAGACAAAGATTATGAATCTATTATAACATTCATAGCCTCACAAAAGACTGTACCTGATTTGCATTATGTGCATTCATCTCTTCTTGCACATGAAGGAAGAGTTGAACAGAAAAGACTGTCACAATCAGAATTTTGTGTCAATCTTCCTCCACATCAAGAAAAAAAGGTCAGCAAAAAGGCAATACTTGTCAAAACAACAAACAAGAAAATCAGTCATTCAGAGGCAACCCTAATCAAAGAGGTAGAGGAAGAGGAGGCAGATTCAACAATAATAATATGGTGAAATGTCAAATTTGCGAAAAATTTGGACATATTGCTAGCAGATGCTACTTCAAATTCAACACTGAATACAATATCAACCAGCAAGGTCAGGGAAACCAAAGGGGACCAAATGTTAATTTGACACAATTGGCACAACAAAGAAACAATGCTGAAGGATCAAGGATGCAGACTCAAAATTCAAGCAGTAATGAATTAAACAAATCAGAAGACATAAATCTTGATGACTGGTACCCAGACTCTAGAGCTACAAATCATGTGACAAACAACTTGCAAAATCAAAATCTGGGGAATAAAAGCTACTCAGGTATGTGTTCTATCTTAATGGGTAATGGTGAAACTATTAGTATATCACATATAGGACATGGTTATATCAATGGAAAAAGGGAACTCTATTTGAACAATCTTCTTAGAGTGCCCAAGATTAAGAAAAACTTAATCAGTGTATCACAATTTGCTAATGACAACCGTGTATACTTTGAGATTCACCCAAATTACTACCTAGTTAGAGATTTACTGAATAAAGACATATTACTACAGGGTAGTTTGGATAAGGGGCTTTACAAGTTCAAGAAATTGGGATCAAGACATGCTACTAATAATGGGAATTACTGACACAATGTTGAATCAGTGAACTATAATGATGACATGTATAAAACTTTTAATGATTGGCATTGTAAATTGGGACATCCAAATTTTAAAACTGTTAAACATGTCTTGAATGAAAATAATATTGACTAAAAGAATATACCTGATCATTACACGTGCAAACATTGCCAAATTGGCAAAAGTCATAAATTACCCTTCTCTGGGTCTGATACAAAGTACAGCAAGCCACTTGAACTCATAGCTGCTAATCTATGGGGTCCCTCTCCAGTTAAAACAGATCATGGATACAGGTATTACCTCTCCTTTGTAGATGCATTTACAAGATTTACATGGATATATCTGCTCAAAAGTAAATTAGATGCATACAATATAACAATACAGTTTGTCACTCTAGTTAAGCAGCAAACAAACTGCACTGTTAAGACTATGCAAACAGATGGTGGTGGTGAATTCAAACCACTAAAGAAATTCTTTAATAACAAGGGTATATTACATAGAGTAACCTGCCCACACACATCAGAACAAAATGGACTTATTGAGAGAAAACATGGGCACATTGTTGAGACTGGACTTACACTAATGTCACAATCTCATCTACCATTAAAATTTTGGTCAGAAGCTTTTGTGACATCAGTATATTTGATTAATAGAATGCCCACAAAAATTCTACAATATAAAAGTCCATATGAGGTGATGTATGGTGTTAAACCAGATTACTCTAAGTTGAAAACCTTTGGCTGCCTGTGTTTTCCTTGTCTCAGACCATATAACAGACATAAATTAAGTCTGAGATCAAGTCCCAGTACCTTTCTTGGCTATGCAGAAAACCAGAATGGATACAAATGCTTAAGTGATAGTGGGAGGTTATATGTGTCAAGGCATGTTATATTTGGCGAGCATGTTTTTCCCTTTGCAGAAAAAGGGATCAAAACCACTAACAGAATAGTAAATGAAGAAAGGAGAAGCATAACATTGCCTGAATTAACTGAAGATATGGTGTGTAACTACAAACAGCAAGCTCAACATGAAGATGCATATGCAGAAAGTGTCCCCAGTACCAGGACTGACTACAGTCCAACAAGTTCATTGATTGGAGATGAAGATACTATTCATAATAATGATGATGAAGAAAATGATGATGCATAAAATGCTAATGTGGAACCTATTCATGACCATAGCAATACTACAAGCAACTCCAGTGGTGAAGAGGAACAACATGATCAAAATAAACATCACATGATAACTAGGGCTAAACATGGTATTTTTAAGCCTAAAATATACACTACATCCATCAGTGATAGAGAGCCAATAAACTTCAATGAAGTTGTGAAGTATGAAAAGTGGAGGAATGCTATGAATGAGGAGTATGGTGCTTTAATCAAAAATAAAACATGGAGTTTGGTTGAAGCACCTAATCACAAGAACATTATAGGTTGTAAATGGACCTATAGACTAAAGAAGGCAGCAGATGGTAGTATTCAGAAACATAAAGCCAAGCTGGTGGCAAAGGGTTTGTTAGCCTGCTTTGTGACCAGACTATCCGAAGCCCAAGAACTCTATCAGGAAGGCCACTCAGGGATTGAGTATGAACTGGCAGAGATCGACATCTGCTTGGACGAAGTAACAAAGGATGGAAAACTTGTATTTCTGCGCACATAAGCCTTGGGTTGGATTCCTCCATTTTGGATCAAGCTAAAGTGAATATTTCTGACCGACCAAACCGGATCGGGTCGTCCATATCGGGTCAACCGGATCGGATCATTCGGATCGGGTCATCCGGATCGGGCCATTTGGATCGGGCCATCCGGATCGGGTCACTCACCCTAACCGAATTTTGGGCAGTTAAAGACCATTTCACCATGTTCTCCACTACTTTCGAGATTTACACTGAAGCTGCCACGTGGCCACTCAACCCTATCCGAATTTCTACCTATAAATACACATACAACGCATCATTTTGGGGGACTTTTTGGCACTTCATTTATTCATGGCAGCATGGCCGAATTCCTCCATAAATAACCTCCTTATTCTCCAATGAAAATAATGAATTCGGAGAGAATGATTCATTGTATTTGAGTGTTTGATTGTAAATATTCAGTGTAATTGTAATTCAGGAATGAAATGAGGAACTATAAAGTGGATGTAGGCTCATTAACGCCGAACCACTGTAAATCTTGTGTGTTGATTGATTTCTCTTGCTTTTTCTGTACATGATTTCTTATTATTCTTCACAAATTCTATTCAATTGGGTGTTAGTGCCATTTTTTGTTCTAACATTTTGGTGCTTTCACTGAGAATGGACTTATTCTCAAACATAGATCTCCTCATCCACTAATGGATGTCATAGTTCATTGAGGGGAGATCCGTATTCCATTCTGAAAGAGTCACTTGCTGCTTAGATGGGCCGAAGGAGTTGGAGATGTGATGAACCAACAGTGTTTTGATTGGAAGTCAAAGTTGGATATACCGAAGTAGATTTTAAAAAAAAGCTGCATAGGCCTTGCAGATCGGATCGAGCAAAAGGTCGGATCGGATGGAAATTGGTGTGGACGCAGTAGATAAACAGACCACCGGCTCAGATCGATGTAACCGGCTCGGATCAAAATAACTGGGATCAAAGTAACCGGTTCGGATAAGGCTGATGAGTATACCACCGACCCAAGGGTGACACCATGTAACAACCCGTATTTTGAATAACATGTTATAACGTAAATCAAGGCATAATTAAATGTTGAAATCTGAATCAAGGGGAATGGGCGGTGCCATTGCGTTCGTCTCGTAAAAATACGCAAAATAGAGTCTGAGTTTTCGAAAATCGGAATCCGTATGACTAAGTTATGGCCCGTCAAAGTTTTCAGAAAAATTCAAGTTCAAAAACAGCTCGAAATTCAAATCTGGAGCCAAACAGACTGGGCGGGAAAATTCCCGCCCAAGCCCCAGGTCGACTGGGGTGTCGACTGGGGAGTCGACACGCCCAGGGGCAGGTCGACTGCCCAGTCGACACGGGTGTCGACCTGGGTGGTCCGGCCACTTTGGCCTGGTGCACCTGCTGAGTGTTTTGGGTCATGTTTTAAGGCCTGTTTCGGGATTTGATGGTTCAGATCTAAACTAGGGTTAATCCTATGGCCTAAACTAACCTAAACTTCTATAAAAAGACCCCTAGACCCCTAAACCCTCACAAATCACTCTTGCAACGAAGTGCTGCCCAAATCCCTCTTGATCATGGCCTCCACCTTCATCTTCAAAAGCTTATGCATGCAAACAAGATGCAAGGCAAAGGAGCAAGCTTTCTACATCAAATCAAGGGTGTTGATCATCATCTCAACATGGATCCTACGACAAAACTCTAGCTCCTAATCCTCTAGCCTCGATTTGTATGTTCTAGCTACTTCTAGATCTAAACGGTAGATTTAGTGTTGACATGGAATAAAATGAAAAGAAACACAAGTATGTTAGCCTATGTGAACCTAGTTTTTCCCCTTTCTTGAACCCATAACTTTGGGCTATGTTTTAGTGACTAAATCATGCTACTTATGTTGTGTCGGACTTAATTTATCATGAAAGTTCGGATCTTTACTTGTGGAATGATGGCATGAACCCTTAGAACCATTTTGGCTTGTGAAACATTTTGGGTTTATGCATGTAAAAGAACCTAAAACCCCTCATGACACTCACATGCATAAGATGATGGATCTAGGATATGATATCATGCATGCTTGAGACCAATCCTCTTATGATATCATGCATGTTAGAGGCCAATCCCTTTATGCTATCATACATGTTTTGAGGCCGATATGCAATATGCTAGTTATGTGAACACCTTTTTCCTCAACGTCACCATGTTTAACTTGTGATTCACCTTTGCCATCTTATACCCTCTTTTGTCATATTTTTTCCTACTATGTTGATTCGCTTTCATGTGCGTTGGGAATACGTTTTGGGTAGTCTAGACAAAGCTTGAAATTTGCTATGAACGTGACATGAAATTACATGTAACATGTAATGGTAATAAACGTGGCGATGACACTTAGAAAAAAATATGGAACATGTGAACTTGACATGAATTATACCAAGAAATAGGACAATAGGAATAAGTGAAAAACATGGACATAATCAAGGCCTAAACTTGTCATGAACATGATACGTAGTAAAACATGAAAGTGGCCAACTCGAGGTTGGGTTGAGTTTGTAGCATAAATCTGCCCGGAACCGCCCGGCAAATCCAGTAGCTACAAACAATAGGACCCAATGTGAGTAGTTGGTTATATCGCGCTTGAGACCCGAGGTTAGACTAGGTTGTGGTGTAAATCTGCCCGGACCCGCCCGGCGTAACCAGTAACCACAACAACGTCTAATGTGAGAGGTTGAGAGTGCATTAATTTACTTAATACCACATGATAAGGTTAAGTAACTTGATTAGACTAATGACACTTAACCGATATGACATGGACGGGTGGGTTAAGTAACTTAGCTAGACTAAAGACACTTAACCATACAACACGATTAGTGGAGGGGGTTAAGTTAACCAACACTTAACCAATCCGACCCAATAAGTTGATGAGGTTAAGTTAACCAATACTTAACCAATCTAACAAGATAATTTAATGGGGTTAAGTAACTTATGCTTAACCAATTATACGCGATGATTTAATGGGGTTAGGTTAAGCAATTTGACTCGATAATTTTGATGAGGTTAAATTAACCAATACTTAACCAATTTGACTCGGTAACTTGATGGGGTTAGGTTAACCTACACTTAACTAATCTAACATAGTAATTGGATAGGGTTAAGACACGAACCGCTTGAATATACTTAACCAACTCGACTCGGTAATTTGATAAGGTTAATCTATACTTAACCAACCATGATAACTCGATAAGGTTAAGCCGTGAACTTCTCGATATACTTAACCAACTTGACATATGGTTTGTAGGGCTAAGTCTTGAACTTGAACACTTAGCCAATTTTGACATGCTTCTAGACGGGTTAAGTCATGAGCTTGAATGACAACACTTAACCCATTAGACAAAACCCTAGTTCAGGGGGACTAAGTGGAAAACAGTAGTTAACAAGGATGACGGGATAGGAAGCTAAGTGGTAAACCTTAGTTAAGGATAACTAAGTAATAATTCTTAGTCTAGGAAACTGGACCAGTTCATAAATAGATGAGTAACCCGACTCGGTAGGTCGTCGCTTAAACAAATACACGAGGTGGAGCAATATCTGACTTAGATAAAGGCTCCAACGAAATGGGGGACGAAGCGGTGGCTTCGGGGGACATGAGGGTACTCTTGGTATCCCTCTGTGAGGTTGCGGATGGTCCATGAAACCTGGGCTCACAGAGGTTAAGGTCTGCGGTAGAAGAACCAAGGGTATGCCTTGGTTGCTGTGCGAGCAACCTAAAGACTAGGGCGGATTAGCGTGGGGTCGGCGATATTTACGGTAGCCCTAGATAGCACATAATCGGCCACCTACCATCCTTAGTCAATCATGTACGTATGGAAAGGCAGAGAACACCCAACAGACCATACTTGCTATCTAGTTATGGGTGAGGTAGGCCATTTTGGAGTGGGGCATTGATGGACATTGTGTAGTTCTCATACATGATTTTTTTTCTTGTTTTGCCTTTCAGTAGTTCAGGGAGGGGTCACGTGGGACCATAACCACCGGTAGAAAAACAGACCTTAATATCTGCATCGGCAGATAACCGAAAGCTCCCGACCGAGTCCTGTATCCTGTCACGGAACTCGGATGGCACATTGAGATACATGTGCACCTAGACATGGAAAAACGATTCACGATACATACGTGGGAAAAAGGGCGTGGTTGACGGGTAGCATAATCCCTAGTGGCCCTAGGTGGTTTGAACCCAAACCGAGATACGAAAACGTTCATTAGGTAGCATAATCCCCAGTGGTCCTGGGTGGCAAAAAACTTAGTTGAACACGCGACAGTTCTTGATAAGAAAACATAGTTAGATAAAAGATGACAGTCCAAATGATTTCAAGGATCAAATGGTACAACGTTGAGGTAGTGAGAAAGCCCGCACGAGGTACGGCACAGGACCGAACTCATACATGGAAAGAAACACACGAGTTGAGAAAACCTATATATGCGATATATTAGGTCGACATGGACCATTTCATGACATTGGGCAAGGGACATTTTATAGTTAACACATAACACGGATTGGGATACTAGTACGGGAGGTGCAGAGAAAATATACATGGTAGATACCTCGGGATTTTATACTTGATAGAAACCTAACAATGTGATACCTTAGTTTATCTTGGTACAGTGGTTCATCCTGTTATCTTGGTCTAGCTTGTCTATCTTGTCATCATCCTTATGTTTACTTTCAGTTTATGCATGTCATGTTACCTTTACCTGTTTTTATGCTGGAAGTAGACAGGACTTACCAGTCTTTATGACTGACCCCGTTTTCTTTCGCCTCTTTGTCTTCCGTTTCCCCTCCAGGTTTTCAGGGAGGAAATGTGGTTGTTTAGTTCGTACCTCTTATGCTTGAAGGTCATCATGTATAGCTTGGTCTTCTCTTGGCTATGGCTGCTTCACCGCTTTATTTTGGGGAATAATTTATGAAAAGCTTTTATGCTTCTTTACTATTGCAAGACAGGTTTTGATGTATTCTGATGTAAAAGGCTTTAGACCTTATTTTATAAGGTAATGAAATTTGTTTTACTTCCGCTGTTTATATATATGTTCTGTCTTGTAATATTTCTGTGCATGTTTACCTCGATAATGCTTCACCAAACCTAGTGCATTCCCTTTGTGAATGATCCTAGCGGAGGTGGTGTGTTACATTTGGTATCAGAGCAGAAGGTTACCAAGCTGGGCAAAAGTTTTTAAAACCTTCTGAAACTATTTTCCAAACTTTTTACAAAGAAGCACTTTTCAAGAAAGGTTTTATTTTTAAAGGCTATTCCCCAATGGCCATTAGCACTATCCTTTGTTTCCTTGATTGAATCTCTTTTCTTTTCTTTCCTCCATCTGTAGTCACAGTAGTTTGAACTGCGACTAATCCTTCCCTAGCTTCCTAAGTGTTTTCTGTGCGATGGAGGTAGTTCTCGAGAGACCTGTTGCCGCGTTATAAGAAAGGATAGTAAGAACAAGGATAAAGGATATGGGCTTAAGGATAGGCAACTTGTTGGTAGGGCTCAACCCATGACGAGAGAGTATTTTTGGTATTGTAAAACGGGACGGATAGATAAGTATTATGGAACAAGGACAAGATCATCGAGAAGGCAATTGCATACCCTCACTAGCGTACCTGAGAAGGATGGTAACATTCTTGTTGAAGGTTTAGTTATTCTTTTCTATCATCCTGCCAAGACTTTGTTTTGATCACCACATCATTTAAGTCCGCTTCGATAGTTGAGTCTCTACACCTTAGTACTAGCATAGTAGAGGATCCCATTTTGTCTCAAATCTTGTTGGAGAATCAGTCCATTTATTCAAGACTTTTTTGGATTTGAGAACGTCTATGCCAGGAGTTGAGTTTGGAAGTAATGCTTATGTTTTGGGCCATGGATGGATTCTAGGGATGAAGTGGTTATCCAGTAAGGGGTGCCACCCTCGGTTTTGATAGGAGGGTAGTTAGATTCTTGACTAGCCTTGGTAATACCCTCGAAGTCTCGTGTAACCTTTTAGGTTCTGTCATGATTAGTTACCTAGAATCCCTTGATGCCTTTATTGGAAATTTGAAACCCGATCGAGTGGTGTTTGCCAATAAGACGGATGGTTCATTTCACTTATGCATAAGTTATAAAAATCACCCTAGTAAGTACACATGGTAACCCGGTTGGCATCTGTTGACTTTCAAGAGAAAGTTCTTCTGCGTGGAATACCGTATAGTATGTAAACGAGATCCAAGATTCACTAGTGAATTTTGGAGAGCTCGCATGGAATCATGAGTACGCAATCATGTTTGAATCAAGTATACTAGAAGAAGAATAAGTGAAAGTGGAACGAGAGACGACAATAAAATGAGTTCCAACTCATATCATGGAAACAGGAAATAAGAACCTACGAAATCATGAAGTTAAAAGATGGTCAAAGCACAATGGAACTAAGCTCAAGGGAATGCGACTCAGATGGATGAAGACTAGATACGCGCATGATATCTCTTTTTAAGAGTATATCCTTGATCCCTGTTTTCTGTAGAACTTACTTGTAGGCTATCTTTTATGAATACCCTCTCGGTTCTGTTTTCGATCTTAGTTCAGTTGCAAACCCCATAAGGAGTTTATCTTGTTTATCTTCTTGATCCTATCTTGAGGACCTTAGGTAGAACCCTATGGATGTAAACATATACTTGAAACATGTTATGATTGATATGGTTGCCAGTGGTTGCAAGTGGTTGCTCGTGGATGATTGAGTACACATTAGACACTAGGTCGATTCAGTCACATTTCATATTGCATATGCACGAGTATTTGTACTTGTTTATGGATGAAATTGAATATGTTATCATGTGGATGTTGCATGTGGATGAATGGTTATGCACACATATAATGTTTATATGACTAGGACTATTTGCATACATGTTGGATTCATGGCACTAAACATATTTTGCATTTAGAAGATCACTCAGGCCTGATCATTTACATTAGATAAGTACATATACACACACCTTTCACATATGATCATACAGCATTTTGAATCTTTTAAGGACAATGACTGCTCGTGGATGATGTTTTGAGTAGATGGATGATGTATGGTAGGATACGTTCTTCCTAACTTGAAGATTTCGGGGACGAAATCCTTTAAGGTGGTGAGAATGTAACAACCCGTATTTTGAATAACATGTTATAACGTAAATCAAGGCAGAATTAAATGTTAAAATCTGAACCAAGGGGAACGGGCTGTGCCATTGCGTTCGTCTCGGAAAAATACGCGAAATAGAGTCTGAGTTTTCGAAAATCGGAGTCCGTATGACCAAGTTATGGCCCGTCAAAGTTTCCAGAAAAATTCAAGTTCAAAAACAGTTCGAAATTCAAATGTGGAGCCAAACAAACTGGGCGGGAAAAATTCCCGCCCAAGCCCCGGGTCGACTGGGGTGTCGACTGGGGAGTCGACACGCCCAGGGGCAGGTCGACTTCCCAGTCGACACGGGTGTCGACCTGGGTGGTCCGGCCACTTTGGCCCGGTGCACCTGCTGAGTGTTTTGGGTCATGTTTTAAGGCCTGTTTCGGGATTTGATGGTTCGGATCTAAACTAGGGATAATCCTATGGCCTAAACTAACCTAATCTTGTATAAAAAGACCCCTAGACCTAGCCTAAACCCTCACAAATCACTCTTGCAACGAAGTGCTGCCCAAATCCCTCTTGATCATGGCCTCCACCTTCATCTTCAAAAGCTTATGCATGAAAATTAGATGCAAGGCAAAGGAGCAAGCTTTCTACATCAAATCAAGGGTGTTGATCATAATCTCAACATGGATCCTACGACAAAACTCTAGCTCCTAATCCTCTAGCCATGATTTGTAAGTTCTAGCTACTTCTAGATCTAAATGGTAGATTTAGTGTTGACATGGAATAAAATGAAAAGAAACACAAGTATGTTAGCCTATGTGAACCTAGTTTTGCCCCTTTCTTGAACCCATGACATTGGGCTATATTTTAGTGACTAAATCATGCTACTTATGTTGTGTTGGACTTAATTTATCATGCAAGTTTGGATCTTTACTTGTGGAATGATGGCATGAACCCTTAGAAACATTTTGACTTGTGAAACATTTTGGGTTTATGCATGTAAAAGAACCTAAAACCCCTCATGACACTCACATGCACAAGATGATGGACCTAGGATATGATATCATGCATGCTTGAGAACAATTCTCTTATGATATCATGCATGTTAGAGGCCAATCCCTTTATGCTATCATACATGTTTTGAGGCCGATATGCAATATGCTAGTTATGTGAACACCTTTTTCCTCAAACGTCACCATGTTTAACTTGTGATTCACCTTTGCCATCTTATACCCTCTTTTGTCATATTTTTTCCTACTATGTTGATTCGCTTTCATGTGCGTTGGGAATACGTTTTGGGTAGTCTAGGCAAAGCTTGTAATTTGCTACGAACTTGACATGAAATTACATGTAACATGTAATGGTAATAAACGTGGGGATGACACTTAGAAAAAAATATGGAACATGTGAACTTGACATGAATTATACCAAGAAATAGGACAATAGGCATAAGTGAAAAACATGGACTTAATCAAGGCCTAAACTTGTCATGAACATGATACGTAGTAAAACATGAAAGTGGCCAACTCGAGGTTGGGTTGAGTTTGTAGCATAAATCTGCCCGGAACCGCCCGGCAAATCCAGTAGCTACAAACAATAGGACCCAATGTGAGTAGTTGGTCATATCGCGCTTGAGACCCGAGGTTAGACTAGGTTGTGGTGTAAATCTGCCCGGACCCGCCCGGCGTAACCAGTAACCACAACAACGTCTAATGTGAGAGGTTGAGAGTGCATTAATTTACTTAATACCACATGATAAGGTTAAGTAACTTGATTAGACTAATGACACTTAACCGATATGACATGGACGGGTGGGTAAGTAACTTAGCTAGACTAATGACACTTAACCATACAACACGATTAGTGGAGGGGGTTAAGTTAACCAACACTTAACCAATCCGACCCAATAAGTTGATGAGGTTAAGTTAACCAATACTTAACCAATCTAACAGGATAATTTAATGGGGTTAAGTAACTTATACTTAACCAATTAAATGCGATGATTTAATGGGGTTAGGTTAAGCAATTTGACTCGATAATTTTGATGAGGTTAAGTTAACCAATACTTAACCAATCTGACTCGGTAACTTGATGGGGTTAGGTTAACCTACACTTAACCAATCTAACATAGTAATTGGATAGGGTTAAGACACGAACCGCTTGAATATACTTAACCAACTCGACTCGGTAATTTGATAAGGTTAATCTATACTTAACCAACCATGATAACTCGATAAGATTAAGCCGTGAACTTCTCGATATACTTAACCAACTAGACATATGGTTTGTAGGGCTAAGTCTTGAACTTGAACACTTAGCCAATTTTGACATGCTTCTAGACGGGTTAAGTCATGAGCTTGAATGACAACACTTAACCCATTAGACAAAACCCTAGTTCAGGGGGACTAAGTGGAAAACAGTAGTTAACAAGGATGACGGGAAAGGAAGCTAAGTGGTAAACCTTAGTTAAGGATAACTAAGTAATAATTCTTAGTCAAGGAAACTGGACCAGTTCATAAATAGATGAGTAACCCGACTCGGTAGGTCGTCGCTTAAACAAATACACAAGGTGGAGCAATATCTGACTTAGATAAAGGCTCCAACGAACTGGGGGACGAAGGGTAGCTTCGGGGGACGTGAGGGTACCCTTGGTATCCCTCTGTGAGGTTCCGGATGGTCCATGAAACCTGGGCTCACAGAGGTTAAGGTCTGCGGTAGGAGAACCATGGGTATGCCTTGGTTGCTGTGCGAGAAACCTAAAGACTAGGGTGGATTAGCGTGGGGTCGGCGATATTTACGGTAGCCCTAGATAGCACATCATCGGCCACCTACCATCCTTAGTCAATCGTGTACGTACGGAAAGGCAGAGAACACCCAACAGACCATACTTGCTATCTAGTTATGGGTGAGGTAGGCCATTTGGGAGTGGGGCATTGATGGACATTGTGTAGTTCTCATACATGATTTTTTTTTCTTGTTTTGCCTTTCAGTAGTTCAGGGAGGGGTCACGTGGGACCATAACCACCGGTAGAAAAACAGACATTAATATCTGCATCGGCAGATAACCGAAAGCTCCCGACCGAGTCCTGTATTCTGTCACGGAACTCGGATGACACATTGAGATACATGTGCACCTTGACATGGAAAAACGATTCACGATACATATGTGGGAAAAAGGGCGTGGTTGACGGGTAGCATAATCCCTAGTGGCCCTAGGTGGTTTGAACCCAAACCGAGATACGAAAACGTTCATTAGGTAGCATAATCCCCAGTGGTCCTGGGTGGCAAAAACCTTAGTTGAACACGCGATAGTTCTTGATAAGAAAACATAGTTAGATAAAAGATGACAGTCCAAATGATTTCAAGGATCAAATGGTACTACGTTGAGGTAGTGAGAAAGCCCGCACGAGGTACGGCAAAGGACTGAACTCATACATGGAAAGAAACACACGAGTTGAGAAAACCTATATATGCGATATATTAGGTCGACATGGACCATTTCATGACATTGGGCAAGGGACATTTTATAGTTAACACATAACACGGGTTGGGATACTAGTACGGGAGGTGTAGAGCAAATATACATGGTAGTTACCTCGGGATTTTATACTTGATAGAAACCTAACAATGTGATACCTTAGTTTATCTTGGTACAGTGGTTCATCCTGTTATCTTGGTCTAGCTTGTCTATCTTGTCATCATCCTTATGTTTACTTTCAGTTTATGCATGTCATGTTACCTTTACCTGTTTTTATGCTGGAAGTAGACAGGACTTACCAGTCTTTATGACTGACCCCGTTTTCTTTCGCCTCTTTGTCTTCCGTTTCCCCTCCAGGTTTTCAGGGAGGAAATGTGGTTGTTTAGTTCGTACCTCTTATGCTTGAAGGTCATCATGTATAGCTTGGTCTTCTCTTGGCTATGGCTGCTTCACCGCTTTATTTTGGGGAATAATTTATGAAAAGCTTTTATGCTTCTTTACTATTGCAAGACAGGTTTTGATGTATTCTGATGTAAAAGGCTTTAGACCTTATTTTATAAGGTAATGAAATTTGTTTTACTTCCGCTGTTTATATATATGTTCTGTCTTGTAATATTTCTGTGCATGTTTACCTCGATAATGCTTTACCAAACCTAGTGCATTCCTTTTGTGAATGACCCTAGCGGAGGTGGGGTGTTACACACCACGATCCGACCTGGAAGAGTGAACCCGAACCGAACCCAAGGGTGACACCACGATTCGGCTCGGAGCACGGCTCGCCTTCGGCTCGACGTATATTTTGGCCAATAGTAGTCATCAAAGCTTGTCAATGAAGATTAGACGGATAGTCAAAGAGTATGACAACTAAATGGCAACGACTGGGATTCCTCCAAAAGCCCTGACCTCCATTTGCCGATGTTTTTCAATTTGAAGAGCTGTCAATCAGATTCAGCTTGCTATCAATGACAGTATACAAGATAATGATTGTCTAATAGTAGCCTCCTCTTTTGGAACTCCGATAGTGTATAGATTTCAGCCATGCAACTGATGTTGTTCCCTAATGAGTAGTGACCACCTTATTTATATGACTTAAACCTGTCCAATCGGCGGAGCACCGAATGATGGTTATATAGAACAGTCCGAGCACTACTTCAAAGATGATTCACATGATCTTAGTGACCATGATTGTCAATAATGGGATACTAGAAAGCAGCTAAGGATCCCAACATCCCAAAGCTACACTTCAGTTGTAAGATGTGATGAATGAAATATGTCCTCCAGTTCACCTCCCGAAAAACTCGGCTAACCTTTGCAATGGCTATTTGCTATCAACCGCATCGGCGAAGACTGATTTACATCGAATAAGGGTTAGGTCAACATACTTTGGTGCCCAGAGTTAGGTAATAGTTGAACCACCACACACTGTGATTGGACCTATGGATCCTTTCCCAGATTATAACAACTTGACTGCTTACCGGCCACCATACGACCTTGGTCAAGTGATCAAAGCTCGAGATTAAAGCAAATATGAATCAACCATCAGCTCTCTATTTCCTATTTCCGTTGGGACATAACGCATGAATATTACTAAAGTCTTGCAAATTATGCTGTCGTATTCAAGCTTATCTGATCAAGGTCTAGACCAACCAGCTCCAACAAAATTCAGAACTTAAATTGTAGCCTAATGTCTATTTCTAAAATTCCCAACCAAAACTGGATTAGGAATGAGATGGAATATGCTACACATCAGAGATGGAATCCAAATACGCTTCCCCTCCTGATGACATGGAGTGTAAAGGAGGCATTGGCTTAGCAAGCAAAAGAAACATCACACAAAGAGTTGCCTGATGATCTGCCCGAAGACATGGATCTCAAATAAGATGAAGATCCAGGATGTAGGAAAACGTCTAACGAAGAAACTGCCCAAAGATTGAAAAGCTTGTTTACAGTTTGTTGATTCTTTAAGAAAACTCTGCCACTATTTCCAAGTTCATCTAATTATGATACACAATGGTTGGCCAATGGGACATGTCATACAGCTACCCAAGGCATCTGGATGATTGCTCGAAAGCAGATCACCTGGCCAAGTTAGAAAGTTCCACCAATCCAAAAGAGATGAAGATAATCTCAGTCAAGACACTACGAACTCTGACCATTGACCAGATGGAAGTTGATCCAGTGTTGGAGACCGAACCCGAAGGAGATTCATGGACAACCCCTATAAAGAATTTCCCGCAGCACAGAATGCATCCAGCAAGGGGAAGTGAAAGGCATTCCATCGTTTGTTAAGCCTCAAGATATGACAGGCAAGGCGACATTGCTTATTTCCCTTAGAAGGTTGTCCTAAGATTGACAGCAACGAGTCCTATTGCTGAATACACCATCCTGAATGATTAGACAAAAGCGCTCATCAATTTCCCACTAGATGGGAGATGTTCACGAATGAAGCTTTTGACGAAAGACGTCTTGGAGTGAGAAAGTGAAGATTCACAATTCCCCTCCGTTGATCGATTATCCTCCAAGTAACTCATGCCTCAGGTGCTGAGAGCAATAGGAGATTCAAGCATGGATTGCTCATGATTACATTATCTAATTCAAAGCTGATACATCGAGAGTTTGCATGGTCGATTGCTTGGCCTTGCCTGAAGGTTAGCGGGTTGAAGGTTTAGAATGCTTATGCCTGAATGTTGATTGATCGTCTGTGCACCAACCCTTGTCCCTGACATGGGATCGAAGGCATATCAACAAATTTATGAGATATGACTATCTCACCAGTAGCAATATCCTATTTCGTAGCATGGAAAGTACAAAAGTTTCTATAAGTATGGATTCATTGTTCTCTTGCCAATTACCATCCTAACGCCAATGTGATGTTGTGCTACAATTAGAGGTACATACATGACTCCCTGACACTCAATCCTTGCCCTTAGCAAGGGGACAAGAAGGCGATTCAAAGGAGATGCAACCTCGTCATTCACTCACAGTATTTACCTAACTATCTTTGTCGCTCTAAGACCCCAATCGAGGTACCTAGGATTTGGTACCGATCAGACTTCTAGCACCGCATATCGAGTTACGGAGCAATATCATGACAAGCTTGACTGAACTACTCGTTTACAAAGCCATGCCCTCCGCTTGAAAGAGGCTGTATAGCTCAAGGTGGATCTGAGATGACCATCCACTCCTAGGCTCATATGTGGCAGAGCTAAAGATAATTATGCATTGACTTTTGCATTCCAAAGTCGGAATCTGATTTCAGATGGATGTAGTTCGACCGTCTACATGGCTCGATCCTATATTTGATGCCACCAGATTACATGAATCCAAATAAAGGAGGCATCACTGCCCCTTGATATGCTTACTTTTCAATCATGCAATTTACTTTTACATGCTTCCCGAGTTATTGACATAACTAGCTCATGCGATATGAATGATGCAGGTACCCGAAGGTTGGTGCCAATCACTTCTCACATGGATTGATCGGAGGAACGCAGAGCCTTGGCAAACATTTTCTGACTGTTTACCCAACTAACTCTAATCCTCATAGCTTGGATAAATGTGTGAACCTAGGACGAGTGTGAGGGGCACCCCAGGATTAAAGACCAATCGATCCATGACTATAAATCTCATGATTTGAGAGAGCGTTTAAAGGACGATACTGCAATGTCCGAACAAACTCCATCCCACGAGTCGGCGGGACGAGAGAGACTTGATTATTGCAAATGGCCACCTTTACCCATGAATCAGGGATTATGAGGTAGCGCCTCGGCGAGTGTGACCCGACCGCTTGCCGGAAAAAACTCCATCCGCTAGACTGAAGCGCGGAGTAAGGACTAAAACTGAGTTTGAGAACGACACTCGACACGGTGGATTCCCGCTCTTGGAAATAGAGCGTAGAAGGAGCGCCGAGGCGAATGATGCGACTATTTGCCTAAATAACTCTAACCCCATGACTTGAGGAAGAGTATAAAGGACGGGAAGACGACGTCCACAGGGCGTGAAGGTGCACCACGATTAAAGACCACCTTAACCACACTCTACCCTTGGTATTCGACGGGAGAGTATAAAGGCGCCAGGGACTAGCGCCACAAGAACTCCTACCCTGCTGAAGGATCAGGGAGCAGACTGAGAGCTGAGTTCAAACTCTATCCTGGGAATACGACAGGAGAGTATAAAGGCATATTGACTGCATGTCATAAAAGGGCTCCTACACCACTGTAGTATTGGGGGGCAAGATTAAAAGCTGAGCCCGAACCTTTCATGTCCGGACATGGGGGGCAATGCACTATCAATCCTAATCAATCCCAAACAAGCCCTGGCCAGGCACTTTATTCACTATTAATTGGGGCATACATACACATCTCCACCCCTTATATAAATTCTATATGATTTGTTAGATACTATTTGATTGTAGGGATTCTGAATTGAAACCCTTATTTGATTGTGATATGCTTTATTACCTATTACTTAGAGATTCGCTTTGTTTATAGAGTACAGGCTTATACAAGATAACATGACAAGAATGCGAGGGCCGCACTCGCGATAACCATAGCAGGCCAGTGGAAAACAAACAAATGGCCACGTCCAGAAGGCTGACACTGATGCCCAATGCTAAACTTCCCATGCGAATCATGGCGACGACCGAAAGGAGGCCTTGAGAATTGATTGTTTAATGACGTGTCACACGACTTAAGGTAGTGACCGAAAGGAGGCCTTAAGAGTGATATATCGAATTAGCATACACATCCACGTGTGGCTAGCCATAGCCCAAGTGCAACGACAAGTGTCACCTCGCAAATACACTGAATGGAAAGTGCGATAACTTGAGAACCTGGATAACTCAATCTCTTAAGCCTTGAAAGCACTGCCTTTTTTCCATGCATCAATGTCTAAATTTAAAAGGGATGTGATACAACAACCGATCTTTCGCCGTTACCCCTGAACTGGGAGCATATTGTTGAAAATATTTACAAGTGGCATAACTTGTATCTCTGTGTCTATTTTATACCTCGATCTTGATAGGTCGCTTGAGGACCACAGAATGGATGCAGAGTTAACGTCCGTTTGCTAGTCCCGACAGACTTCCCGATTGAAAGACCGAGTATAAGAGGGCACGCTATTACTTTGACTTCTATCTTGCAAGGAAGCGAATTGCTTGATACTCCGACCCGAGGGTTAACAAGAAGGAAGATAGAACTTTCTTTCATGCTGAGGATGTTGGCGCAGGAGGCACAAGGAACGAGGGAAGTCGAGAGATTACCTTTCGCGATGATCCCTCATAATGTCAAACTAGATATGAAATGGATGGTGCCATTGCTAAATTGAGAACCTAGATGGTTCGGCAAGACGAACTTCTTCGAAAGCAACAGAAAATGATGGGCAACTTCTATACTTGGATTGATGAAAGGCTGAGCAACTATGGCTTACTTGCCGGAGCAAGCATTGTCGAATTCAAGCGACAATGAATTTGGCTCAAACACTCCCCGCTCCGCTGTTCAGATCGCACGAGACTCTAGGACAAGTTGGTAATGATGATCATCCTCCTCCTAGACATGTACATCACACAACTTTTGACTGTAACATTTTGGCTAAAAATGGTGGCAACGCAAGAACCATTTGAAACTCAAACAAAGTTCGACCAACCTCTGCTCCAATTCAGATGAATGCTTCAAATCCAGCTCAATTTCAATATGAAGCTCGTCATTCCTTAATACAGAGGGCAAACGGGAGCGTTTGAGGAGAGTATAATCTGCCTTATCGCCACCCGACTCCAATCCTCAGAGTTTGGATGGGAGACTAAAGACTAACATGAGCTTGACACGGACAAATCATTTTTGCATCAAACTCCAACTCACAACTTGATGAGGGAGTATGAATTCAAAAAAGACATGGATTTGATGCTCATCACTTAGCGAAAACCCCCGCAGATGGGGGCATGGGATACAAGTTTCGTGTAATGTAATTTGACTATCCCCGGAATTTATGCACATTTACCATCATCGGAGTTCCGCGAGATCCTAGACTGCAAACAAAAGAATGACTCCTTAAGACTACCCCGCATACATCCGAGCAACGGATCACCATCCAGAATTAAAGGACCGAAGCCTGATTGACGGCTATTATATGCGCAACCAAGAAGCCAGAGACTAGCTTCCACCCACTTCAAGACTTCATACCGGGAGCACCAGCGCTAAATTGGACAATTGGTGACAACTTCTCAAAGATGAGGGCAAGATTGCCAATTGATGCTTCAACAGAGCTCCGACGAGACCCTGCATGCATTCCTTAAAAGATTCAATGCTGCAGTGGCATCGGTAAATCGACCTGGACCATATATGGTGTTGATCTCGGCAGTATCCGGTATTCTGGATATCTCAAACTTCAAAATCTCTCTGCATGAGACCCACCAAGAGGACTTGGCAGACTCACCTATGAAACAAACCTCTGTATCTATCTACCATGAGAGTTTCTTAGAAACGTTGGAAAATCCTATCCTGAGACAGACAGATTCATGCAACAAGAGGGTGCTAATGTTGAAATGGATGATCTCAATGTATCCACGACAAAATGAAGCACCATCTGACTCTTGAAATGATAAAGGAAAAAGAAAAGCCCCAGGAATGACTGACAGGAATTTACAATTCTGGAAAAGACCAATGTCGGTAATCGGGCCCGCGATCTTGATTTTCAAGCTTAACTCACTAACGACGTTCGCTAGCTTGCAAGATTGAAGAGCTTACTCAACTCTGTGGCTGATGCGAGGAGAGTATCTAAGTTCGTTGATACTCAATAAGGCGATCACTGCTTTCTGACTAAATAGATGGGATGACCCCGACACGAATGTAATTCGACCATTCGCATATATAAATCCAACCCTTGATGACTTAGGAAAGTGCACAAAACAACATAGGGTGACAAAGATTGCTGAACCTGCATCTCTAACCCGATGCGGCGGAAAAAGGTATAAAGGCTAAAAGACTGGATGTTCGATTGATTTTGCGTAACCCGCACCGATGCTGGAGGCATAAGCACTGACTTCGCTCGTCCTCCACTGATGCTGGGAGCATCACCTTTAACCGGCAGATTGACTTTGAACTTGACCCTGACTCAATGCATGATTCAGAACGTATACATTATATCTTTAGAATATGACGTGATTCATCTCGACCATCCAAGTGAGCCAACTAACGAATCAAGTATAAATCCAAAGACTTGATCTGCAACTGCATCAAATGGAGAGTATGATGAACTCCTTTACTGCCTTACGATTGTGATAATCCTACCAGCTATTGGCTTGCATGTTTCCAACAACATCTCGTATTGACTCGTATGTGATCATGGGATTATAAAACGATCTGGAGTGATCATGGCTTTCGGATACCCTATTATTACGATTAGATGCAATCATGGAGTACTAGATTAATATCCTGATATCGAGATAGTCCAAATCCAAGAAAAAATGACAGATTCATATACCAACTCTAATGCGCTCTGTCCCAACGGTCCAGATGCTAGCTCAAAACATGAAGATTCCGACACCACCCTATGAATTGGATGGCTATTTTATACATTGACTTATACATAAAAGAAATACTAGCTTAGTAATGCACTTGACTTGTTTAGAAAGGCGGTGTCGTTTGGCATTAACTTGTGCATGTACAATCTCACACGGGAGCCAATGATATTGCATGACCTATGATGAAGGAATTAAACCTCTTGATTCGACGAGGTCTAAACGATTACTTGATCATCTTAACCACTCTAGCCATGGAATTTGGCCTGATAAACATCAATGGAAGCAGTGTGGTATATGACAAGCCATTTATACAGGAAAAGATCCATACGATGGAACTACTCAATACTCAATAGGACACAATAGTCTGATAAAGCCTCCTCAAGGGTAGATGAAGTTCCAAAAAGATTCAGCTCGACTTATTCAAAGCACATCTCATTTGCAATAAGATGTATTTTGGGGGGCAAAATGTTAGCCTGCTTTGTGACCAGACTATCCAAAGCCCAAGAACTCTATCAGGAAGGCCACTCAGGGATTGAGTATGAACTGGCAGAGATCGACATCTGCTTGGACGAAGTAACAAAGGATGGAAAACTTGTATTTCTGCGCACATAAGCCTTGGGTTGGATTCCTCCATTTTGGATCAAGCTGAAGTGAATATTTCTGACCGACCAAACCGAATCGGGTCGTCCAGATCGGGTCAACCGGATCGGATCATCCGGATCGGGTCATCCGGATCGGGTCATCCAGATCGGGCCATTCGGATCGGGCCATCCGGATCGGGTCACTCACCCTAACCGAATTCTGGGCAATTAAAGACCATTTCACCATGTTCTCCACTACTTTCGAGATTTATTCTGAAGCTGCCACTTGGCCACTCAACCCTAACCGAATTTCTACCTATAAATACACATACAACGCATCATTTTGGGGGACTTTTTGGCACTTCATTTATTCATGGCAACATGGCCGAATTCCTCCATAAATAATCTCCTTATTCTCCAATGAAAACAATGAATTCAAGGAGAATGATTCATTGTATTTGAGTGTTTGATTGTAAATATTCAGTGTAATTGTAATTCCAGAATGAAATGAGGAACTATAATGTGGATGTAGGATCATTAATGCCGAAACACTGTAAATCTTGTGTGTTGATTGATCTCTCTTGCTTTTTCTGTACATGATTTCTTATTATTCTTCACAAATTCTATTCAATTGGGTGTTAGTGCCATTTTTTGGTCTAACAGGGTTACACATAAGAGTATGGCTTTGACTTCAAAGAAACTTTTTCCCCAGCGGTCAAACACACTACAATAAGAGTAATCATCACTATTTCCCTGCATAATCATTGGTGTATAAGACAGCTTGATGTTTGCAATGCATTCTTGAATGGAGAGCTACAAGAGGATGTGTATATGGAACAGCCAGAGGGTTACAAAAAATGCTCATAACAGTCATCTAGTTTGCAAACTACACAAGGCTATTTATGGGTTAAAACAAGCTTCAAGGGTTTGGTATGACAAACTCAAAGGTACTTTTATGAAATTAGGATTCTCTACAGCCAAATCTGACAATTCTTTACACATCAAAAGAAGTGGAGACAATGTAACTTTTATACTAGTGTATATGGATGACATCCTGATTACTGGGAATAATTAAGCAGAGGTTAACAAAATTATACTATACTTAAATCAAACTTTCTCTATTAAAGATTTGGGAAAATTGGATTACTTCCTAGGAATACAAGTCATACAGAAATCCAAGGATGAAATTATTCTGTCTTAAAGCAAGTATATCTCAGATCTACTTATTAGAGCCAAGATGCACAAGGCTAAACCCATGCCAACACCTATGAATAGCAGTTCAGAATTATCCAAACGTAAGGGTGAAGCCATTAAGAATATCAAAGAGTACAGAAGTATAGTGGGTGCATTGCAATACCTAATAGTGACTATACCTGATATTTGTTACAGTGTAAACAAAGTTTGTCAATTCATGCAATCGCCACTTAATGAACATTGAACAGCGGTCAAAAGGATCTCACGATATCTAAATGGAACTATCAACTATGGAATCAAGCTAAAGACTTGCAAGGAATTATATATTCAAGCTTATAGTGATTCGGATTGGGCCTCTGATCTTGATGACCGTAGATCAATATCTGGATACAACGTATACTTGGGATCAAATCCTGTGTCTTGGTGCTCGAAGAAGCAGCCAACCATCTCGAACTCAAGTACTAAAGAAGAATATCGGTCACTAGAAAGCACCACGGCAGAAATCATGTGGATAAACTCACTACTTGGAGAATTAGGGCTTCTTCCCAATAAGAAACCAGTGGTGTGGTGTGATAATCTAAGCACGTTTTCGCTATCAGCTAATCCAATCCAACATGCTCGCACGAAACACATCGAAATTGATTTGTATTTCATACGAGAACAGACCAAAGCTAGAAAGCTCGAAGTAAATCACTTGCCTGCTCAATTTCAGAGAGCCGACGCCCTAACAAAGCCCCTATCGGTGAAGAATTTTGTTAAGTTTAGAGAAGACATGAGGATTGAAGATGGTGGCAGCGCAAAAGGGAAGAGTTGAAACCCTAGATAAAATTAAGGGAGGCTAATAAAGTATATACATTATAACCGATATGGCCAACCTTTATTGTCTTTGTTATGTACATGGGCTGGGCTGTCAGCCCATTTCTATTTTTTCTTTACATTACAAACGTTAGCCTATTACATATAAATAGGCAACATCTATGTACAATTAAATCATTCGATTCTAATATCAAAACACTCAGATTTCCTTTAGGGTAGTTGCTTACATTATGTTTATGCATACCAAGACCAGGGAACTTGCATGTAGTTGTGGGAAATGGAAAGTTTTGAGTACATGTTTCTTGTAGCAACATATAGAAATGGAATATAAGTTGCATGCGCATGCAACTTGTAGGAGATTGAACGGGTGCATGTGTCTATTCTAAGAATCATGCATGCATTGTTTAGTGTCCAATTTGAGAAGAAAATATGGGTGTGAATGGTTTAGTACATTTGGTTCATGTTCCAAATGTTATCAAAAACCTTGTACAGTTCAGTGGTTTGACATATGACTTAGAACTGAGAGGTCCTTGCCTTGAGCCTTGTTGTAGTGACATAGTTTTGCTATTATTATTTTTATTTTAGTTTTCCAAAAAAAACCATTTTTGTGTCATTTTCTCATAGAATTTCCAGTCCACCATTTTAAATTAAATCGTTCCATTTGAATTTTTGTAGGTAGTCGATCTTTGGTCTACTATTCTAACCGTTAGCGTCATTGTGCTGTTGTGTTCTTCATTCACTTTTCGTATCTTCCGAATTGCTACGAAAGGTGAGTTTTCTCACTCGCGATTAGTTTCTGATTAAGTGAATTAATTATTTGAAATGTTGAGTGAAATGCTAGGATTGCTCTAAAAACTCATACCTCTTGGTTGTGCACATGTGACACACACTATCGATATATGACACGATATGGATGCGATGGATGTTATCCTATGTTTAAACTGTCATCATCTTATTAGTTCCCTGTAGATTTAGAAAAAATCGCCATGGGTTGAAATGATACACACCCGAATGACATGTAGATTTGAAAAATAATTTTGAATTGGTGTGGGATACGGGTTGAAATGATATATAACCGGGATTCTAATTTTCCTTTTTAAAACGGATTGAAATGATATATATCTGTATAACTTGACCATACGATAGAAGATTTTATAAGGACACCACGGTCAATAAAAACTATTTTAAAATGTTATATATACATATATCGATTTAAGTAAATTGATTTTTATAATAAAATTTAAATAGAATTTTTAAGTTATGTAAAATTTGAATGTAGTGAAATATAAGTTTGTGAAGGTTATTATTTAAAGTTGAAGTTAATTTAATTATACATTTTATGAAAACTAGTTTTGTATGATATAACTTACTTTGTATAAAAAGATGATTTACGATATTTTGACTCAATGTAAAATATTTTAGTCAAATATTCGACTAAAAGTGCAAAAAGATTATTTTGATATAAACATTCAAGTTAAGAACTTTTATAAATTTAATTTTAGAAAAATTAAATGCTATAATGTAATCTTGTTATAAGTAAATGTTAAGAAATTTGTTTTCATACGTTTTAATTTGACATGAGATTTTATTTTAAAAACAAAGCAAGTTGAGCATTCGATAAGTGCGATTTCAGAGATAACTTAATGACTAATTGTTGAAACTGTTTTGGAAATATAATGCCATGGAATGAACTTTGAATTCAAGTTAAACTAAATTTATAAACCGGTTTGAAGTAACGGTTTATAAATGAAGTTCTATTTGTATATTTAAAGTTGAAATCTTTGTTAAGTGCATATTGTTTTGAACGAGAAGTTGAAATCTGAAATAAATGATGAATCGCATTTTGGACACGGACAGTTGATTTGGATTGGATTAATTATTTAAATCACTACTGTTTACATCAAACTATTTTGCTTAAACAATTTTTCTTTACTATTGTTTTCATAACCATTTTATAACTATATATATATAAAGTGTTTTCTCCATTAAATCTTATAACTATTTTATTTAACTATTTTTTTATAGAAAATTATCTTATACTAAATTATACATGCATTTATATTTTTCTAATTTATCTAATTTAAAGATATTTTGCTATTTTGAATAAAATCAAGTCTAATCCGAACCAATGGTCCGAAGTGGTTAAAATAAAGATTTAAAGTTGTAATGATGTTATGGAACCGAAATATAAACCTGAAAGGTTTTGGCAAGGAATATTTAAGATTTGGAATTTGAACGAGACCAATATTTAAATATTTGAGACCAATATTTAAATATTTGAGAAATCGATTTAAAATCAATACTGAACAAGTTATCAACTTATGATACATGAATATGATATCCAATTTAATGGCCACCGTGTGTAAAATATAAACGTTGGTTGTTAAAGAGATCGGAGTTGGTATTGTCATACTCTCTGCCAATAACGATACCTCTTTAACAATTGTGCACGTGATGGAGATCCAGAATGAAGTAGGATGGATTGGAGGTGATTGCTGGATTTGAAGAAAGAGAACGATGATGGATAACCATGACCTTCGTGTCATAATTAAAATGACTAAAACAGGAGATATACCGTGACTAAGTGAGGTTGCACCTCCGATCGGAACACTTCTTCGATACCATCTATATTACTTTGTGATCGATTTGGGCGCCCTCTGATATGGGAGTGCGTTCCGAGGTGGGTGGTAATTGCTACTATGTGTTATCACCGGTCCGGGAGTGCAACTGGTAGAATCCTACCTTGGGTATTACCTCGCGTGCCTTGTCATATTTATCCTGATGGAGCCCCCTACGATTTTGATTTGACGTTGTCGTATCGCGGCGCATCCTTATTTACCGACGTACTGGTGTTTTCTATACAATGTGTATGACAATGTCTGTAAACGGCGTAAGGGTAAAAATGTAATCCCACTTACGCTATTTTTAAAATATTATACTTTACCGAATAGACATTATTATAATAGCGTATTATTATATGTATTAGTTTCATGGATCCTTAAAGGATGGAGTCCCAAACATCCTTTAAGTTATTTGCATTTCATTAAACAACTCATTTGAATTAATTCACTTATATGGGAATTTTAGTCCTAACTCGAGTATTTTGTTGTTTTTGCTTGCAAATGCTCAGGTCAGACCGAGTATTTTCAGCTTTGGAGATTGCGTGTTGGAGCTCGAGTGTTTCTGGAGTCTAGTCATCTATCCTTGGATTTCAATTTATTTTATTCTTTCATGTAAGCGTCTGTATTCAGTCTTGCGTTACATCATTATTATTTCTATACTCTGATATGTATAAACAGAAATTTTGTATTACCGTATAAATTTCAAATCCGCTGTATTTCTGTGTTTGTGATTCTGTGATGATTTATTTTTAACCCCATAGCAATTAACAATCTGTCATTTCGAATGGTTTGAGTTGGTTTAATTATCAACTCGAAGCGTCCAAAATTGTTTTCAAAGAAAACTCTAGAAAGGGGTTGTAATTGCTCAGAATATTTTAGCGTTTAAAAATAAACTAAAGTAAGAATTTGTCATTATAATAAATATGTATATATGGTTTTGATATAGAATATGAAATTTTATATTTGAATTTCAATTTAGGAATTTGAACTTTAAAATTTTGTTCCGAACGTATTTCTATATACTAATATAGGGAAATTCCTTTTGTTAATTTTTTATATGAGTATTGTTAAAAGAAACGATATTAATATTATTTAGATAATTTGAATTCTTAGAATTTTTAAATTATAAATTTAGTTAAGGTTAATGTTGAAGTGAATGTTTATATATTTGGATTTATAAATAATTTTTTTTGGAAATTAACCTATTTTGAATATGAGTTGGATATATTGTTAAAATAAAATTCCTTTCATAAAAATTTAATATTAAACTTTGAGATTATGTTCGGCTTTGATGAACTGCAACAAAAAGTGATCTATATCTAGAAAGGATTGCTTCTAGTATGTCTAGGTGGAAATTTCATAGAATTTGGTAAAAAATCCTCTAAATTATAGTCTATACCATCATTCAAATCTTCAATATTCTCAGTTTCTTTTTTCTTTGTAGCACGTCTCTTGCTATTCCTAGATTTACTTTGAGAAGTAGATGGAGTATCGACTGATGATGTCATATTACTATTTTAAGGAGGCTCTACCTCCTCATCTGCCCAAAATTTACCTTTTAGTCTCAAAGAATCACTCTTAGAAGTAGAACAAGAAGAAGTTGAAGCTTTGAGCTGAGTTGATGGTGGAGGAAGAATAATGTTAGGAGGAAGAGATAAGTGCAAATAAGGTGAGGCTTGAGATGGCATGGAGGAAGAGGAAGCTGGCAGCTTGGAGCTCGAGTTAGAAGCACACGACATGGTGATAATAGGTGATGCAGCAGACATATGTTGTTGTGGCCCCTCCTTAGCTCTATGCAGAGAGTCACTGAACAATTTGCCTAAATCAAAATCCTTATTATTATTGTCAATATTAATCTTACTAACATTAATACCATCTACTTGGCATTCACTACAAACTGTAGTACTCTCAATTGAAATATCAACCGCCTTATCTGCAGTGTTATCAACTAGGTTAACAAGTGGCTTACTAACTAATATTTCACCCAAATTTATCCCTGACTCATTAACCCCATTGCCCACTATTTCATCAATTGAATTAGTTACTTGATAACCCATATTATTATCCCTACCAGAACAACTAGTATCATTATTCATAATTCCCTCATTGAATTGCGCATTCATACTAATATTAGTTGTTTGACCCCTATCACAATCTCCATTTTCTTGTACATTCTTTCCAGTAGGATCAGCAACATTATTCTCCTTACTAAAACATCCTCTTTACCTACAATATTAACCTCCTCATTTAAACCTTGACATACCACTGTACTGCCTTTATTAACCTCAACGTTTAAAACAGCAAAAGGATTTGAATTCACATTAACCAAACCCGGTTGATCAACATCACTTTCTTTACCAACTTTCCCATTTTTCCTCCTCCAAATTTTCCAAGGCTTAACAGTATTCCAATTGTTGGTTTTAACCTGAGAGAAGTTCTTATTGTTATATTGACCAAAATAACCATTAGCTCTAACCTGATAATCCTCAAAGCAATCATCCACTGTGTTTACATTTTTCCATCTGAACTTTAGAATTAAAATCACATTTAAAAGAATCATGACCAAACACCGTACATATACTTGGATTCTAATCATATATAACCTTAACAGGAGGACAATTTTCGTGAAAGCCCTCAACTATAATTTTCTCAGGAAGCTCAAAATATGCAGATACTTCAATCAAAGCCTTAGCAAATCCAAATCTCTGCATTCGTTTGGTAGTACTATCCAAACATATTAACTTCCCAGTATTACATGCAAGCCAATTAATTTCTAGAAGTGTCCAAAGAGTGATAACTATCCTATAGAAATGCACCCAAACTAGAACTTTCTTAATCTGTGATTGAGCATTACCTATTGAGGGATCCCATTTTGTTATGATAAACATTCGACCTCTAATAAAAATAGGATCTGAATTAAGAATTCTTTCTCTGTCAATGTCGCTAGAAAAATCAAAATAAAAGTGAACACCATCCGATTTTGTATTCACGTCACCTTCTAATTTCCAAAATCTATAAAGAAAATTTACCGTCGATGGATATAGAAGGTAACCATCCAAGAGGAACCTTACCAAGAAATTACTCCAATACTTCGAGCCTTCAATCTCAACAATATCTGGAATCTTTTTGGCAAACCATCCCTAGGAATATCAAAGTGTTGAGGTTTTAAAGCACCTGCGTTCCTCGGTAGTAAATTGAATAGCATAGCATAGTCAATTTTCGTAAAGGATGGAAAGAGGCTTTAGACGAAATATGATTATCAGAAATATGAGGAATCGCCGAATTTATATGGGAATGATTAGCAGTTGGAGGAGCATTCATGGATCTGGAATTACCAAGGTTAGGAAAAGAGGAATTTTCCCCCAAGATTTGCCAAAGAGGGGTTTGCCAGGGGAGGGGGGCTGTCTCGAAAGGGTGGTGGATCTGGGGTAATAAGTGGATAATTGCGAGAGGGGAGAGGAGGGAAGGCAGCGTCGAAGGCAGAGGAGGTGGAAGAAGAAGGGAGAATGGTTGTCACAATCGCTATTAACGAAAGAAGAGGAGGTGGAAGAAGAGAGAAGGAAGAAAAAGAAGGAATAATGTCGAGTGTGAGATTTTCCTTCATGGATTCTGTTTGATTGTTGTGTAGGTTTATTCCATTTTGGAAGTTGATTATTGTTGGTTAGTCAATATCATGCTTTTATATAATATGGTTTATAAAAAAATTGTTTGTTTAACTAGAACTTAAATCCCGGTAAATTTGAAAAAAGTGATTTCAAAAGAATTTGAAAGAATAAAAAAAACATTTGATGAAAAAATTCAAATATTTAGTTAGGACTAAAATGGGATTTTGGAAGTTTTTCCAATCTGAAGACTTGCCACGTAGATTTAATTACTCTGGTTGTTGTTTTTGGAAGAACCAGAATACCACTGGATGCTCCGTGTTGTTTGTTTTTGTAACAACCTGGAAAATCAGAACCAATTTAAAAATTTTATTTTGGCAATTTTAATGAATTTTGAATATTTAAAATGATTTATTTTAAATAATTACGACTAGAAATTTATTTTGAATAGAATTAGAATGTATAAATTTATTCAAACCGAAGTTAGAATATAAATATTTATTTTAATTATAAAAGGAATTGGAAATGGCGCGGTAGTTTGAAAATTCTATTACAAATTTCAATTGAATGTACAGGATTCAAAATAAACCGGATTTTAGTAAAACCAGAAATATTTGAATCTATTTGAAAATATCTTTTCAACAAATGTGAAAAATTCAGATTTCATTTCACAACTGCATAAGCGTTAATTATTCATATTTAACGCTTATGCAGTTGTGAAAGTTTTAGAGTTATACCATGCTTCATTGGGAGGAGCCCTCTCCTTGTCATAATCCATTTTGCTTTGTTTATATTCAAAGATATTTGGAAATATGATTTGAATATTAAACCCAGGAAGATAGTTCTAATATTTTCCTATAGAAAATTGGATGCATATTGGTTTGTTATAGGATATAAACTATGTAATTTGGTTGCATATAATTGTTTGTTGTTTATTACACCGTTATTACCAGTTGCATCATGTCTTGGTTGACGCTATGATTATTGCATTGTTTTTACTTATGTTTGTTGTCCCTATTACTTGTTTATTTGGTTAACTCTTTTTTGGGTTATGTAAGCATACACAGGTATATGGAAGCAAAATCTTGCTAGCTTGCTTATGGCTTTCGGTTTATGGGTAAAGACATGTTTGCCCCCAGAAAATGGTATATATTTCGGATTACATACTATACGTGGGTCATATATATTGTTTACCCATGGTCTGGGATGCCTTATCATTGAGATAAGACGTATAGTGTCATATTTTTTGTTGTGAAATTTTTCGGATCGAGCCATACAAAGGAGATGCTGTAGAAAATTCACGAAAATTTCAAGTGTTAGAAAATTTTAACATGATTTTAGTAAGAAATGTTTTTAAAGTAAAATTAACTGATAGTTTAAACTTAGGGATTGTTGTCATTGCTTTCCATTAGGAATTTTGAGGACGAAATTCTCTTAAGGGGTTGAATGTAATAACCCAGATCCTTATAACGGAATATTTAATTATTTAAATGTTCAAAATGTTTAATTTTAAGATTTAATGATTTAGATTATATTTTAATTAAGATTTGGAATGTTGATTAGACTAAAATTTAGGAGTTTTGAATTTAAAATCAACTTATGTTATTTTGAAGTCTTGGACAATCCTTTTTGGATATGAACGATAAAAATAAATTATTATAAATAAATTTGAATGATTGCAAATCTAAATATTGAAATTCGTGATTTATGTATTAACTGATAAGAATTCGATAATTTTATTTATCATTGTTTAGTTGACCAACATTGATTTTGAATCCATTTTGTAAATCCAGTGATAATAATAAAGAGTTAGGATTTCAATTGATATTTAAGATCGCATTTTAATATAATACTTTATTATAGGAAATAGCCAATTTTCGAGTGAGCTGGGAATTCGACGAAACCATCTTTATCGGATCCGGAATCATAAATTATTTTAAGATCCAAATTTTCATATCCATTGGAGTTTTTATGTGGTCATGCACGATATAAACGAGCATTGATAATCGATTTGGATTTATAATTTGATTTTAATAATAACTGTTAAATACGACCGAATTTGCAACGTCCCATATTTTTTGTAGTTAAATATTTAAATTATTTTATTGTTTTAAATATTGATTTGGAATTTATATATGGATTCATAATATAGAATTCGTTTATTAAAAATGAAGATAGAACGTTTAATTTTTATTTAATTATAAATCGAGCTCGTAACGTCACGGTAGTTCGTAATTTACGATTTAAACTTTAATTGAATATACAAAATCCATTTTAAGTCAGAATTCTTTGAAACAAGAATCATCCGAATCTATTTGATTATAATTTCCTAATGAAAGAGAAAAATGTAGATTTTATAATAGATTGTAAGTTATGTCCAATTCAAATTTTCATATAATCACTATGGAATTGGTTATAAAATAAAACGATTTATTTAATAAATATAAAGGGTTTATATATATTTGGATATCATATAACTCTAACTTTATTACGTTGAGTTTTAAAATCCATATTGGTTTATACTTGAAGCTATATATATTACTCCATTTGGAAATTTATGATAATAATAATTTTTTTTGTTATTTAATGGGGTTGTTTGGATTTAATTATATTATATCGATATTATATATATCTTTCTTTTTAAATGACCATCGTTTTCAACAAAATCGAGTTTTATTAGAATACGTATAGCTATTTATTGTTAGATTTCCAGTTTGGAGTCAATTAGGGTTGTTTTACTTGTGTGTGCAATTTAAGGGTGAATCGATAAATAAATTGGAATTAAAATATCGCCTTTGTGCGGACGGAGTAGGTTTTCAACGAAACAAATTTCATTGGGACTGAAACGTTGAGACATAGCAGTATGTCCATTTCCATTATGATTGGAGCTCGTTTGTTTCATTGCGAATATAGAAACGAACAACGTTAAACAGCGGTAAATTAATCCATCGTATTAAAAAGAAATAAACAATGAAACAACATTGTAACCTACTCCTATGCCTACCCATGATACGAACCACACACTGTCTCATACTTTAGCTCTGCAATTCGCACATACAAATCAAATCATTCTAGGGCTAAGTGAAAACTCATGCAGACTGTAGGTATATGAACCTTAATGCATTTGCTGTGGATCCAAACCATTGCTGGTTAAGCATGTTTCTATTAACAAAACTTTTTGCATACGTGTAAATTACTGATAGCGTACTCAAAAATTGAAAATATGGGATGGATCTAGAAGAGTTTATACATCTTGTAAATATCAATTTTCTCGTATGCTCAAGTTTAATTTTGTATCCTTGACACAAGAATAGAATAGCCATAAGTCTCTTTTTTGCGTAAATAATCATGGTAAGGGCCTTCAAATTTTTCCACATGCTTGAGCTAGTTATTATCTTTCTTACTGTATTCATTTAATTGACTAATATCCAACTACTAGTATATAAAAAGAAAAAGGGTACAGACTAACCTATATTGGAAAGGAAAGCACACTGAAACCTACCTCCTTCATTGACAAGTTTTCCAAACTCCTATATTTTCAAATCAACAGGCCTAAACATCCATTATCGCTGCTATATACATATACTGTAAACCTACCATTCTTTTTCCTTCATCTTCAAGTTTGGCCGAAACCTACGTATTCAGGCACATGGCTGAGCTCCTATTTTCACAGCTGTAATGATCCAGAATTTTTAACCAATTTAAAATTGGAATTTTTATTACTTAATTTGAATTTAAATTGGAATTTGAAATAAATATATATGGTTTAGAATATTTAATAATTTTGATAAGTTATATGATAGATTTTACTTGAATTATAAATGATAATGATAATTAATTTATTGATACTATTTACCGTCTGATCGGATTTGTCAAACCATAACATGAATTAGTAGCATTAGAACCAAGTGTTATCCTTAGTTTTCATAGCATTTTAAAGGAAATGCTACCATAAGATCACTTTCCCTCCTTAAGACAAGTGTAAGGACACTTGTATTTTTGCATGCCTTCTTCCATGCATGTTTTACACTTGCCCATTTATGTGTCCATAACCCTCCATTCCTATATAAGGAGGCCTTTCCTCCATTTTTTAACCATTCCACTCCATTTTCTTCTTTTCATCTTCTTCTTAAAGCTCATAGCCATGATTTTCATGGCATAAGTCTTCCTCTTTTCCACTACCTTGCCAAAGTTCGTCATCCTCCTCCTCTTATGATAGAGAGAGATTAGTATATATATTTTGGTAAAGAAGACATTGTGCCGAAATACTATCCGACGGTTCGCTCAGCTAGGATCATCTATGTAACAGCCCGCAAATCCGTACTATCTGAGTTGACTAATAACACCACACGTCCAACCCAAATTGCAAGAAATATGAATCATTATTAGAAAGAAGTTAGAGGATAAGAAATAGAAAGAAAGAAAAGTTTGAATAGAAGAAAAAACAAAGAACACAAATCTCACAGCGGAACGAATAAAATATATTAAATAACATAACTTTTGAAATACAAATTAGTAACTGTATATACATACCATTTTCAGAGCACAACAATTATTTCTGGAACAGTTATAAACACCTGTTTCCATATACAAATATGGTACACAGGGGAATATATGATAGTCTATAGCTAACAGGTGAAGCCTCCTGCCTCCAGCTCTTCCAAGTGAATCTGAAAAATCTCGACTACTTAACTGTCCGTACAAATTTGGGCACCCAAGAGTTTAGGGAAAACAAACAAAATAAACTCTGGGTCAGTCATGGGACTGGTGTGAGTAAACTTCAACCATTTGTTTAACTTTCAAAATCCTTTCAAAAGAAATGATAATCGTAAGACCGATCCACACATAAACACGGATGGTTTTTACCTTACGATAACCAAAAATATTTTTATATGAAAATCCAGTGATATTATAATAGTGTCTAAATCAAATAAATAACAATCTAGCGGAACGTTTGCATCTCACGCTACATATATAATATAAAAACAAAAACCGTAGGGCGCTTATTGGAAATTGGATTTCCAACATAAATGGAACCACCTTCCGATCAGTGTACTCTAGAGAGGATACACTGGGGTTCAACAAGAACATCTTGCAACCCGGCCCACACATGACAGACCACTCATTTTGCTTGAGTGTATCGAATGTATATCACCAACGGTTGGGATCAACAACCGTTTCCCAAAAAGGGACAGCATCGATAGATTAAAGAAGTAAAAGGAATTTCTCTAGATAGGTGATTATACACCCTAATGGGAGCGACCCACATAGCCATGCTGCTTGCCCGATTTTTGTCATTTTTCGGTTGTTGAGGCTTGAGGCAACGATTACTTTCCATTCATTGATAGCACATCACTTTGAATGCCGCATTGTCAGATCCATTAATCCCTAATTGATTTGCACGAATATATTCTAGATATTATGCTAAGAGAATAAATTCTCCGACACCATATATATTTATACAGACCAACATATGCGATCATTGGAAATACTATTTATACAGACCAACATATGCGATCATTGGAAATACTCTGTTAGACACTCGTCCATACACGTTCGTTCTGGGACTGAACGAAACCGAAGGCACAACTCTGTTAGACACTCGTCCATACACGTTCGTTCTGGGACTGAACGAAACCGAAGGCACAATTTCTATTAATAGAAAAAGTCCTTGCACTTTACTCCGTCTTTGATTATCTTCATATAATTTGATTCGCAACATTACTGCGAATGCGGAGTGGTTCACGGATAATAGTCCAACTGGTCTCTCCATATTGACAACGATATTGGCAAATACTTCGATGGTCGGTTATTTAACTATCGAAGAAAAACAAACATCCATTCAAAACATCAAACAATCATTGGGCCCCTTTATTAGTATTTCGTTAATTAAATCACTTCTCTATTTCCTTATCAATATTTGTTAACCAAATATTTTCAAAAATCACCTTGGCCTCTTTCGCTATTTGGAAAACATTTCCATATATCGCCTTCTTTTATTTTCTATACTTAGAAAATATATTCTATTTGCAATTGAAAAACATTTCAATCACTTATCTCTTTCCCGACTCGGTTACTATTATACTTAGGAAATATTTATGATATATTTCCAAAATTCCTCTTACTTTGGTTAAAATGACTGTTATGTAAAACATCGTTACAAAAAACCCAAAATAATGCATTCCACTAACTCTTATTCAAACATTTCTCTTCGAGACTGGATCTTGCTATTTATCGGTTAAAAATGAAATCAATCAAGTTGGCGTAAAACTACCTCTCAGACCTAGATTGAAAACATTCTTAACTTCAAAGCAGACAAAACCACTTATCTCGAATAATCCACATCTCATAAAGCAAATTATTAATTTTTTTAAAACGTATATACATTTCTCTTTCTATTACCAGACTTTCGATTTCCTTTTTATTTATAATATTCTATTTTAAATTCGTTTCCTTATCGAATTCAATATATATTGATATATAGATTTCTAATTATCTTAAAAATATTCTAACTCCTTAAATTTTTGGAAAATTTCGCCATAACCTCCTTTGTACCGGGAGCATCGGGAAAATCCCCAAACCGCCACACAGGCCTCTCCAATCAAAAAGAAAAAGAAAAAGAAAAAGCCAAGTGGCTAGCCGACTCGGCTCATAAAAACTACATAGAATTTAGACATGTACCTTTTTGTCGGGCATATAAATTTATAAACTTCATATACTTTATTTCCATACCTTCTTAACACATCCAAATATTCCCATTTGGTTTCACTCAATCTAGTCGTCTTAACCCAATTTTCTAATCTATTTTCTAATTAGCTATTGTGCTTATTTCACTTCTTTGTTTGAATATAACATGTTCAAATATAATATCAACTTGCTTATAACAAATTGAATTCATTTTCGATTCAAATTGTATATTCAATTTCGAATATAAATTTACAAACCCAATTTACTTATCCCAAAGCTCAATTTCAATTCAAAAGTCCAATAACTAGTTATTCTTCAAATTAGTAAATTCTATTCAATAATTAACAAAAATCTGATTTTTTGTTTCAAAAATCATTTCATTACTCCACTTGAGTTCAGATATATTTTATAACTCAAATCTGGATTTTTCTAAATGGAAATTCGGATTTTATTTGCTTAAAATCCTTTAATTTATTTATGTAAACCGTTATGGTTTTATAATGGTTTTGGCACTGCTTTTCTAAAAATTTGATTTTGACATAACTCAAAATCTATAAGACGAAATCCGGATTTTTCTCTTCCATTAGAAAACTATTGTAACATCCCGTTAATTTCAATGATTTAAAATTTTGATTTTTCGATCAAAATTTTTTATCTTGAAAATTTAACATAAAAATTTTATAATGAGAATTTGATATTTGAAATGCGTCCATCTGAATATAGCAGTCGGACAAGTTTCATCGGAATTACTCAAGTTCGTCGATTGTCAAAATTTTCTGTACATATCAGTTCAAAATAGGCGTCCGTAAAATTTTTATCCAAAGTACTGACTATTCAACGTTATAAAATTCTTTTGCTTATTCTGAATTCGGCGGCGCAATCCATTTCGCGAAATTCGTACATTTCGACCTTCGTTTTAATTTATTTGTACGATTTTCTATGTTAAAAGGTGTCCGTAATGAGGTTTTGATAGGAGTGTCGTGACACTGAGTTCTTTATACCGTTGCGTTCGTATCGTCGCGGTGATCACCGTGGTATATTCATTTATTAGTTTCAGGTATCCGGTTGCAATGAAAAATTAAAATAGCTTGTGCATAAAATTTGATACCGGTTCATTTAAGTATGAACTGTCCCTATTTGTGTCTAACTGGTTTAGCTATTAATATTGGGTTTGTGAATCAACTTTCCATGCAAGCACACGGTCTCCAAAATAATGAAATGGCATAAGCTCTTGGTTTTCTCACCGGCATCTCTTCGTTTTCTACCGTGTGTCATTTATACCGTCCCCTTCATACTACTCCTTCATTTCGTCTTCCCCACTTTATCTGCCTCTTCAAAAATATAATGTCCTCCTCTCGGTAAAAAAAAAAAAGAAAAAAAAAAAACGAAATCAAAAGGGAAGAAAGAGAGAGGCGCCTCCATGCATGCATGAAAGATGAATTGAAAGCTCACTTCCTGTAGCTAAACTTTGCATTTTCCCTTTCTTCCTGTAGCAAATATTTCCATTCTCCTGTAGCAACTTTTGGCATCCAACCTTAATTCCGTCCATCATTCCTCCAAGCGTGATTTTTCTTTCTTCCTTTATTTCTTCTTCTTTCCTACTGACGTTGGCATGCTCATATTTAAAAAAAAAAACCTTTTTCCTTGTTTTGTTAAAGTTTGCATCCATCCATTTCCATCTTTCCTGTGCGTGAGTTCTCTTTTTTGGTTTTCTCTGTTGTGTACCGACGTTGCATGCTTTCTCAAAAAAAAAAAGGTTTTGTAAAGATTTCGTATAATATTTTATGTCGTGCGTTATAGATGTTTTATGGCAAGTTATATATATATTTATGTTCATTAATTTTGGCACGCTCAAGCCTAGCTTTGTGGTTTTGCAAAGTTTTGTTTGAACCGAATATACAAACATTTTTCTCTTTTGAATAAGTTTGCAACTGGTTTGGAGATGTATATATATACTATACATATGTTGTTTGATGGAAACAAATTTATATGTTGTATGTATGTGGTTTTGTTTGGTTTGGAAACTTATATATACTGTATGTACATAAAGATTTGAAGAGGATTTTTGTTTTGTCTAACGTCTTATCTTCGGGTTTTGAAGAAAAAAGAAGAAGTACAAAGTTGATTTTATATTGTATTTATGCAAATTTTAATTTATTTTTGTTTCCAGTCGGAGAAGTTAGTAATAAAGAGGAATAGAGTCCGTTTGTTGTCCGCTTCACATCCGCTTTCATCATTCCTTTCATTTCTATTGGCTACGAAAGGTGAGACCCCTCACTCACGATCAACATTTTTATTTAAGTGTACAAACCTGTGAATTAGTTATCTGAATTGCTAGGATTTCTATAGAGATCACATTATTGTACACTGTCGACATGTTATTGACATCATTGATGCACATGATATTAATTTGTTGTTTGTATGAATTGGTGATATACGATATATATATTGATCTGCGTATGTGATAATCGACACGTGTTCATTTCATATATGTTGATATGACGTGTAAATATGTTGGACACGTAAAAATGAAATCTATATGGACATAATACGTTCAGTATAGCGTGCATGTTATTTGATACGTGTGAATGTGACGTGCACGATAGTGTACGTGACATGCACACGGATACGCGCACGAATATACTCTACGTATGTATGCCTAAATAAATGACATTTGACGTGTACGACGGATATTTAGACGTAATATGAACATGTACGAACGTGTCCTTATGACATGTACGGATCGATATTATATGTCGATGATTGTTTTGTTAGGTCCTGACTTTCACATTGCAAGTTCCATTAGTTTAGAAAATCACAATGGGTTGAAATGATACATGCCCGAACGACTTGATAGAATAGGGGAAAATCGTTATGGGTTGAAATGATAGACCCAATCGATTTTTATTGAATTTGGGATTTCGGGTTGAAATGATATATACCCGTACTTGAAATTAAATGGATTGAAATGATACATATCCGTATCACTTGACCATAGGATAGAAAATTTTATACGGACATCGTTGGTCATATTCTAAAATCATAATTATATTTTAATTGAAATTATTGATTTTTGTAATTATAATTCAAGTATTTTCTATAATAATAATAGTTAAATTCAAATGATAAACTTATATTTTGGAAATGTTTTGAAAGCAAATTTATAAGAAGTATGAATTTAAATGATATTTGAGATTCTACTTATATTTTAATTGTTTTAAAAGTTTACAAAGGTTTTAATAACAAAATAAGTACCTATTTTATATACAGTATTTCTATAAATTTTATTATTTAATATTTTTATATTATGTTTTATTTTATAAACTTATATATTTTATAAACTTTAAATAGTGAAGAGTATAAGATGTGATTTTGAAAATATTTGATATTTTGATAATTATTTTGAGTAAAAATTTTAAAACGACCACGGTGTGAAAAATGTATACGATTGGTTGTTAAAGAGACCGGGATCGGATTTGTCATACTCTCTGCCAATTCCGAAAACCACTTTAACAACTGTGTACGCGGTGGAGTTCCAGAATGAAGAAGGATAGCTTGGCGATCGATTCTATTTTCTATTTCATCTTAATTACGAGACCCTGACTACCTTGAGTCAGCTTGATGTGGCTAAAACAGGTGCTACACCGAGACCAATTGAGGTCATTCCTCCTATCGAGCATACTTCTTCGAAACCATTCTATTACTTTTGTGATTCGACTGGTGCGCACCCTTGATATGGGAGTGTGTCTCGAGGTGGGTGGTAGTTGCTGCTATGCGTTACCACCAGTCCGGTTACGCAAACGGTGAATCCACCCTGGCATTCCTCTCGTGCCTTGTCAAATGCCTTATACGAGCCCAATACGATTTTGTTTTGTATTGTTTATATGGAGTGCCCTCTGATCAACCTCCAGTTTACGGAGGAATTACGGTACTGTATATACTATGGGAATATATAACGGTGTAAGGGTAATCATGGTAATCCCGGTTATGCTATTTTGATATTTACTTTACTGATAGACACTATTGTATATAGAGTATTATAATATATAGTATTATTTTAACGGATCCTTAGAGGATGGTGATCCCAACATCCTTTAAGTTACTTTGCATTTCCGTAAATTGATTCACTTGAGTTATCATTTAAATAAGAATGTTAATCCTGACTCGAGTGTGTTTGTTTTACATGGATACTCGGGTCAGCTTGAGGATATTAGCTTGAGGATATCAGCCTTCTTGGTTCACTTGGAGCTTGGAGCTATCTATCTCTTCTTAGTCGTTGCAGTTATTTCAGCTTTCCAGTTATTTCAGTTATTTCCTATTCAGACTCTACTATTTCCTTATGCATTGATAGACTTATCTATGTATGGTACTCTATTGTATTTGCTTTAGACTCTATGGTTATGTAGTAGCTTATGAACTACTATTCTATCTATTCCACTATGTAGTATTTTATTTCTCTGTGTCTGTGATTCTGTGATTGATTTATTTACTATATATGTTGTTATTTGCCAATTTTTATTTACAATCTATCGTTTTGAGTAATTCAAGTCTGACATGTGTGGATTATTATCAATTTGAATGGTTCAAAATGGTGGGTCATTACATGTGGTATCAGAGCTCTGGTTTTAGGCAAATTTCAGCATATAGAGTAAAACTCATTAGAGATGGAGTAGTGATACTCTAGAATGAGGTAAATTAATTATGGAATCATATTCGTTCAATCTTTGGATACCTTATTAGGATTCCTTTTGATTGGTATCTCTTTTGAATATTCTATCTTTTCCTTCATCTAACTCGTTTGAATCTGTCCAGATGAGTAACCGAAGGAATACTAGGGGAAGAGGTCGTGGTAATGCCCCAGCTGCACCACCAGTCGAGCCACCTGTAGTTCAGCCCGTTCAGCCAATTAGGTTCACTAAACTTTGCAAGGAGTACACTCAGCTCGGAGGTACCAAGTTCACCGGATCTGCAGGAATTGTTGAAGCTGAGCAGTGGCTGGAGAATCTTGAGAGGATTTCACTGGACTTGAGATCAACGACGATCAGAAGCTTCAGTTAGCCGCGTGGCAATTGCACGATGATGCTCTTCATTGGTGGCGGTCAGTTACCGCTAATACTATCGAGACAAACATCACCTGGCAGCAGTTCAGGCAAAAATCTTAAGATTTTCTTTCTATCCTTGTTTTCCTTTCTTTGAATCTCTCTTGATTTTAAAAACTCATTTTTTTAGGGATATCTTTGTTGCTAAGTGGATACCCGATTCGGGAAAATCTCAGCTTTATAGGGAATTTATGGACCTTGAGCAAGGTGACATGACATTTACTGAGTACGAAAGGAAATTCAACGAGCTTTCCAAGTATGGGCCAAATCTGATCCAGACCCCACTCCAGAAGAATGAGAGGTTTATCTATGGTGCACGTCCGGAGTATTTTGACCGTTTGACTAATCATGTTCGTGGAACTTTCACTGATCTCGTAGACATGGCTATTAGATTCGAGAATCCCAACACTAAAGGGAAGCAGAAGCAGGCTATATAGGCATCTCCGTCTCAGGGTAGTTCTAGCAGTGCAAAGAAGAGGAAGCCTAACTTTCAGCAGCAAAAGAAGAATTGGCAGAAGACCCACGGTATTGGTTATTCTTCTCAGAGTCAGCCGATCGACTTATCTCACATTACCTGCTTCAACTGTAATCAGAAAGGACATTATGCCAACAGTTGTCTAAACAAATCCGGAGCCGCTATCCCTCCAGCTCAGATGACTAGGAACAACTTATGCCACATTTGTCTTCAGCCCGGTCACTTTAAGAAGGATTGTCCCAGTCAGCAGCGTGGCAAGACAACTGGAGTCTTTGCCATGACATCTTCTACTCCTCCCACTCCTAGTGATAACCAAGGTACACTTCAGAGCACTTTTACTTTATTCTGTTTTCCTATTTGTGTTCTATTCGATACTGGAGCTTCGCATAGTTTTATTTCTATCGTCCTTTGTGATAAGTTTGAGAAATTCTTACATACGCAAGTAGCAACTGAACCCTTATGTGTATCAAATCCTATTGGTGGTCCTGCCAATCTTAGCATGGTTTGTAAAGGGGTAAAACTCCTTTACAACGGGCGTCGATTCACCGGTGATTTCTATGTTCTCGGTTTTGATGCTTTCGATATCTTACTTAGAGGTGATTGGCTTAATAAGCATGATGCTCGGATTTCCTGTAAATCCCGAACAGTTTCTTTGATAAGCGATTTTGGAGAGCCTTTAGTGATCGAATGCAAAATGCCTCAGGTCTTTGCTGGCAGCTTTACATTTTCTCTTGATTCCCAGCCGATTGATCTCGAGTCCACTCCTATAGTCAAGGACTTTCCGGATGTATTCGGTGAAGTCACTTCTTTTCCACCTAAGAGGGAAATTGAATTCCACATTGATCTAATCCCTGGAGCTCGACCAGTTGTTCTTCCTCCTAGATGAATGGCTCCTAAAGAGAAAGTCGAGTTGAAAAAGCAAATTGAGGATTTATCCTCTAAGGGTTTGATTAGACCTAGTTTTTCCGAATGGGGTGCTGCTGTTGTGTTTGTTACCAAATTCGATGGTTCTCTAAGGATGTGTGTTGATTATAGAGAACTAAACAAACTTACCATGAAGAACCGTTATCCTATGCCTCGTATTAATGACATGTTTGATCAGCTTTATGGGGCTAAGGTTTTCTCTCAGCTAGATTTGGCTACCGGCTTCCACCAACTTAGAGTAGCTGAGGAGAGCATTCCCAAGACAGCTTTCCGGACTGAGAATGGATTCTATGAATGGTTAGTCATGCCTTTTGGATTAACCAACGCTCCAGCTTTCTTTGTCGATCTTATGAATCGAGTTTTCCGAGATGTTCAGAACAAGTTCGTCCTCGTTTTCATGGACGACATTCTTGTGTTTTCCAAATCAGAGAAGGAACATAAATCGCATTTGAGTTATGTTCTCCAAACTCTTCGAAAACAACAGTTGAAGGCCAAATTCTCTAAGTGTCATTTCTGGAAAGATGAGGTTCGATTTCTCGGACATATTGTTTCTAAGAATGGAGTTTCTGTAGATCCTATTAAGGTTTCTGCGATCAATGTAAGCTTATCCATCTTTATTCTTTCGATAATCTATTTGTCATATCCCTACTAGAACTCATTTCACCCATTCTATTTTCAGGACTGGGAGAAACCTAAGACTCCGACTGAGATTCGTAGCTTCTTGGGTTTAGCCGGGTATTATCGGAGATTTATCGAGAACTTTGCCCGCATAGCTGCCCCGCTTACTGCTTTGACTCGTAAGAATGCCAAGTTCAATTGGAATGATAAGTGTGAAGCAGCATTTAATGAGTTAAAGCAAAAGCTTACCTCCACCCCTGTTCTTACCGTGCCAAATGGAAGTGGAGGGCTAACAATTTATACCGATGCTTGTAAGGAAGGTCTAGGAGCTGTTTTGATGCAGAATGGGAGAGTCATTGCTTATGTCAGTCGCCAGTTAAAAACTCACGAAGTAAATTATCCCACTCATGATTTAGAACTGCTTGCCATTGTGTTCGCTTTAAAGTTATGGAGGCATCATCTCTTAGGTACTAAGTTCGAGTTGTTCACAGATCACCAGTCGCTTAAGTATATCTTTTCTCAGAAGGATCTAAATCTAAGGCAAGTTAGATGGCTCGAATTCTCAGCATCCTATGATCTCGACATCAACTATACTCCAGGAAAAGGCAATGTTGTAGCGGATGCCCTAAGTCGAAAAAAGGCTATGCTTTGTCAGATTTTAGTTACTTCATCTCTTATGGATCGTATTGCAGCTAAACAAGATCAAGATGAGATGCTCAAGCTTATGAAGGAGAATATTCGAAATAAAAAAGATGACAATCAGACAAAATTTGGAGCACAAATTGACGAGAAGGGTATCTTAAAGATCAATAATCGTATTTGTGTTCCGAACGTCGATGGACTAAGACAGGAAGTGCTTAGAGAGAATCATCGATCCAAACTCTCTATTCATCCCGGTGTTACAAAGATGTATAAGAATATGAAGAAATTGTTTTGGTGGAAGGGTATGAAACGAGATGTTTTCACTTATGTTAGCAGATGTGCCACTTGTCAGCAAGTCAAGGCTGATCACCAAAAGACTGCCGGGTTGTTGCAGCCCCTAGAGATTCCCGTTTGGAAATGGGATCAGGTTTCGATGGATTTTATTGATGGCTTGCCGAGAACTAGAAGAGACAATGAGAGTATTTGGGTCATAGTCGATAGGTTGACTAAATCCGCTCATTTTATTCCAGTCAGATCAAATCCCACAGCTTCAAGTTTGGCATAGATCTATATGAGGGAGATTGTCAGACTCCATGGTGTTCCTTCTAGCATTGTTTGTGATCGTGACCCTATCTTTACCAGTAACTTCTGGAAAGCTTTTCAAGAATCTTTGGGTACCCGTCTGAACCTCAGCACTGCCTATCATCCTCAAACTGATGGTCAGACGGAAAGGGTGAATCAAATTTTGGAATATCTCCTCCGTGCTTGTGTTCTTGATTATGGAGGATCTTGGGAAGATCATCTCCATCTCGTTGAGTTCACTTATAATAATAGCTATCAGGTATATCTTTGATTTAAATATTGATTCCTTTTGAGTTTAAAATCGATTAAATTCCATTCCTTTGAAATTTAGGCAAGTATTGAGATGTCTCCGTTCACTGCTCTATACGGACGACCTTGCAAATCTCCAGCTTGTTGGATTTAATCGAGTGACCGGTTGATTCTTGGACCGGATATGATTCTTGAGGCAACTGCGAAAGTAGAGGAGAATAGGAGGAAGATGAGAATAGCTCAGGATAGGCAGAAGAAGTATGCAGATAGGCGGAGAAGAGATTTGGTATTTACAGTAGGCGATCAAGTTTTTCTCAAAGTCTCACCTTTGAAGAACGTGATTCGTTTCGGTCGGAGAGGGAAGCTAGCTCCTAGATTTATTGGTCCTTTTCGCATTCTGGATAGAGTGGGTCCCTTGGCTTATAGATTGGATTTGCCAGAGAAGCTCTCAGATGTGCACAATGTGTTTCATGTGTCACATCTGCGCAAACATCTTCATGACCCTTCTCTGATTGTTCAACCTACCCAGCTTGAGACTTTGGAGGTTGAGCCTAACCTCACAGTTGAGAGGAATCCACTCCGCATTGTTGATCGAGGCACAAAGCAACTGAGAAGAAAGTCGGTCAATCTGGTCAAGGTACAATGGAGTACAGATGATCGGGATTGTACATGGGAGACGGAGGAAAGCATTCGTGCTTCAAATCCGGAATTGTTTACATCAGGTATGGTTCTTTCGAATCTATTTTTGTTCCATTTCGGGGACGAAAAGTTTTGAGTGGGGAAGAATGTAACATCCCGTTAATTTCAACGATTTAAAATTTTGATTTTTCGATCAAAATTTTTTATCTTGAAAATTTAACATAAAAATTTTATAATGAGAATTTGATATTTGAAATGCGTCCATCTGAATATAGCAGTCGGACAAGTTTCATCGGAATTACTCAAGTTCGTCGATTGTCAAAATTTTCTATACATATCAGTTCAAAATAGGCGTCCGTAAAGTTTTTATCCAAAGTACTGACTATTCAACGTTATAAAATTCTTTTGCTTATTCTGAATTCGGCGGCGCAATCGGTTTCGCGAAATTCGTACATTCCGACCTTCATTTTAATTTATTTGTACGATTTTCTATGTTAAAAGGTGTCCGTAATGGGGTTTCGATAGGAGTGTCGTGACACTGAGTTCTTTATACCGTTGCGTTCGTATCGTCACGCTGATCACCGTGGTATATTCATTTATTAGTTTCGGGTATCCGCTTGCAATGAAAAATTAAAATAGCTTGTGATAAAATTTGATATCGGTCCATTTAAGTATGAATTGTCCCTATTTGTGTCTAACTGGTTTAGCTATTAATATTGGGTTTGTGAATCTACTCTCCATGCAAGCACACGGTCTCCAAAATAATGAAATGGCATAAGCTCTTGGTTTTCTCACCGGCATCTCTTCGTTTTCTACCGTGTGGCATTTATACCGTCCCCTTCATACTACTCCTTCATTTCGTCTTCCCCACTTTATCTGCCTCTTCAAAAATATAATGTCCTCCTCTCGGTAAAAAAAAAAAAAAAAGGAAAAAAAAACGAAATCAAAAGGGAAGAAAGAGAGAGGCGCCTCTATGCATGCATGAAAGATGAATTGAAAGCTCACTTCCTGTAGCTAAACTTTGCATTTTCCCTTTCTTCCTGTAGCAAATATTTCCATTCTCCTGTAGCAACTTTTGGCATCCAACCTTAATTCCTTCCATCATTCCTCCAAGCTTGAGTTTTCTTTCTTCCTTTATTTCTTCTTCTTTTCTACTGACGTTGGCATGCTCATATTTAAAAAAAAACTTTTTCCTTGTTTTGTTAAAGTTTGCATCCATCCATTTCCATCTTTCCTGTGCGTGAGTTCTCTTTTCTGGTTTTCTCTATTGTGTACCGACGTTGCATGCTTTCTCCAAAAAAAAAAGGGTTTTGTAAAGATTTCGTATAATATTTTATGTCGTGCGTTATAGATGTTTTATGGCAAGTTATATATATATTTATGTTCATAAATTTTGGCGCGCTCAAGCCTAGCTTTGTGGTTTTGCAAAGTTTTATTTGAACCGAATATACAAACATTTTTCTCTTTTGAATAAGTTTGCAACTGGTTTGGAGATGTATATATATACTATACATATGTTGTTTGATGGAAACAAATTTATATGTTGTATATATGTGGTTTTGTTTGGTTTGGAAACTTATATATACTGTATGTACATAAAGATTTGAAGAGGATTTTTGTTTTGTCTAACGTCTTATCTTCGGGTTTTGAAGAAAAAAAAAGAGTACAAAGTTGATTTTATATTGTATTTATGCAAATTTTAATTTATTTTTGTTTCCAATCAGAGAAGTTAGTAATAAAGAGGAATAGAGTCCGTTTGTTGTCCGCTTCACATCCGCTTTCATCATTCCTTTCATTTCTATTGGCTACGAAAGGTGAGACCCCTCACTCACGATTAACATTTTTATTTAAGTGTACAAACCTGTGAATTAGTTATCTGAATTGCTAGGATTGCTATAGAGATCACATTATTGTACACTGTCGACATGTTATTGACATCATTGATGCACATGATATTATTTGGTTGTTTGTATGAATTGGTGATATACGATATATATATTGATCTGCGTATGTGATAATCGACACGTGTTCGTTACATATATGTTGATATGACGTGTAAATATGTTGGACACGTAAAAATGAAATCTATATGGACATAATACGTTTAGTATAGCGTGCATGTTATTTGATACGTGTGAATGTGACGTGCACGATAGTGTACGTGACATGCACACGGATACGCGCACGAATATACTCTACGTATGTATGCCTAAATAAATGACATTTGACGTGTACGGCGGATATTTAGACGTAATATGAACATGTATGAACGTGTCCTTATGACATGTACGGATCGATATTATATGTCGATGATTGTTTTGTTAGGTCCTGACTTTCACATTGCAAGTTCCATTAGTTTAGAAAATCACAATGGGTTGAAATGATACATGCCCGAATGACTTGATAGAATAGGGGAAAATCGTTATGGGTTGAAATGATAGACCCAATCGATTTTTATTGAATTTGGGATTTCGGGTTGAAATGATATATACCCATACTTGAAATTAAACGGATTGAAATGATACATATCCGTATCACTTGACCATAGGATAGAAAATTTTATACGGACATCGTTGGTCATATTCTAAAATCATAATTATATTTTAATTGAAATTATTGATTTTTGTAATTATAATTCAAGTATTTTCTATAATAATAATAATAGTTAAATTCAAATGATAAACTTATATTTTGGAAATGTTTTGAAAGCAAATTTATAAGAAGTATGAATTTAAATGATATTTGAGATTTTACTTATATTTTAATTGTTTTAAAAGTTTACAAAGGTTTTAATAACAAAATAAGTACCTATTTTATATACAGTATTTCTATAAATTTTATTATTTAATATTTTTACATTATGTTTTATTTTATAAACTTATATATTTTATAAACTTTAAATAGTGAAGAGTATAAGATGTGATTTTGAAAATATTTGATATTTTGATAATTATTTTGAGTAAAAATTTTAAAACGACCACGGTGTGAAAAATGTAAACGATTGGTTGTTAAAGAGACCGGGATCGGATTTGTCATACTCTCTGCCAATTCCGAAAACCACTTTAACAACTGTGTACGCGGTGGAGTTCCAGAATGAAGAAGGATAGCTTGGCGTTCGATTCTATTTTCTATTTCATCTTAATTACGAGACCCTGACTACCTTGAGTCAGCTTGATGTGGCTAAAACAGGTGCTACACCGAGACCAAGTGAGGTCATTCCTCCTATCGAGCATACTTCTTCGAAACCATTCTATTACTTTTGTGATTCGAATGGTGCGCACCCTTGATATGGGAGTGTGTCTCGAGGTGGGCGGTAGTTGCTGCTATGCGTTACCACCAGTCCGGTTATGCAAACGGTGAATCCACCCTGGCATTCCTCGCATGCCTTGTCACATGCCTTATACGAGCCCAATACGATTTTGTTTTGTACCGTTTATATGGAGTGCCCTCTGATCAACCTCCAGTTTACAGAGGAATTACGGTACTATATATACTATAGGAATATATAACGGTGTAAGGGTAATCATGGTAATCCCGCTTATGCTATTTTGATATTTACTTTACTGATAGACACTATTTTATATAGAGTATTATAATATATAGTATTAGTTTGACGGATCCTTAGAGGATGGTGATCCCAACATCCTTTAAGTTACTTTGCATTTCCGTAAATTGATTCACTTGAGTTATCATTTAAATAAGAATGTCAATCCTGACTCGAGTGTGTTTGTTTTACATGGATACTCGGGTCAGCTTGAGGATATTAGCTTGAGGATATCAGCCTTCTTGGTTCACTTGGAGCTTGGAGCTATCCATCTCTTCTTAGTCGTTGCAGTTATTTCAGCTTTCCAGTTATTTCAGTTATTTCCTATTCAGACTCTACTATTTCCTTATGCATTAATAGACTTATCTATGTATGGTACTCTATTGTATTTTCTTTAGACTCTATGGTTATGTAGTAGCTTATGAACTACTATTCTATCTATTCCGCTGTGTAGTATTTTATTTCTCTGTGTCTGTGATTCTGTTATTGATTTATTTACTATATATGTTGTTATTTGCCAATTTTTATTTACAATCTATCGTTTTGAGTAATTCAAGTCTAACATGTGTGGATTATTGTCAATTTGAATGGTTCAAAATGGTGGGTCGTTACAACTATTATTCCAACGGTCCTGACGATTCTTGTTTCAAAGAATTCCGACTTAAATTGAGTCCTGTATACTCAATTAAAGTTCGGAACGCCAATTTACGAACTACCGCACTGCAGCGAGTTCGTTTTAATTATATTTATATATATAAACTTTTAAACTTCGTTTAAAATAAATTCAACTCCATTCTAACATATTTTTAATATATATCAAACCAATTTTCCCAATTCAACTCAAAAATTCTGAGTAGCTATAATCGTCGATTTTTCCTTACTCGGTTATAAATTTATTTATACTCGATTTGTTATTTAAATCTCAATTCCTTTTACAAATAAATTATAAAATTCGATATAATCGAAATCCAATTATAACTCCTTTTGATTTTCTCAATTCAGTTTATATTCTAAATTCCGGAATATAATCAATTATCCTATTTTCAACACGTTTTCCAATTTCACCTTTTTAAATTCTTACTTGAATTTAAATGGTTTAAATTATCCAAATGAAAATTATTTCACCAAATTTATAATACTATTTATAAATTCAACTTCCTTGTTTCATATATTTAAAAAAGTTCCTTTTCAAATTTCTATTTCAAACTCCATCCCTTTGACATTCTGAATTGCGGAAACCGTTGTTCCCTTTTGAATGATTTTAAATTCTATTTTTAAATTCATATTTGAATTTAAATATCCAAATTATCTATTGGTAATTAATTCATTATATTAATAAACACCATTTTATACATTTCCTTGTTTTATATTTAAACAAGTCTATTTCGAAATCTATTTAAAACCAAAATCTTATTTTGGGAATTTCTATTTATAATAACTTATATATATATATATATATATATATATAACACCTAACTTATTTTCATATTTAATTTAACTTCTATTTAAATAAATTCGAATTAATCGAATTCAAATCATAAATCCTCATAGATTTATTTTAGTCCAATTTGTATTCTGAACATCAGAATAAACTCCATCGTTTATTTCTTTTAAACAATTTCCCCATTTCTATTTTTAAATTCACATTTGAATTTAAATATTCAAATTATCCAAATGATAATTTCCCACTTTATTTATAAACACTGTTTATAAATTCATTTCAATTCTCTGCATTATTCAATGAAAATCATTTCATTTTATTTATAAACACTGTTTATAAATTTTACTTCAATTTCCTGTATTATTCAATTTATAAACATCGTTTATAAATGCAACACTTGTTTTATTGATTTTCAGAACAAGTAAATATCTTTAGCCCATTCTAAATTCAAATTCTATTTTTGAAAAAAATAAAATTTTCCTTTTTAAATCTCAAAACCCTCTTTTCGATATTTTTATAAATGACTATTTCAGCCCAGTGATATTTCAAACATCCAAAATACCAAATTATCAAATCACAGGTTTTTCTAACACATTATATAAGATAACATATATGAAACCAAACAAACGATAATATTTTTGAGGAATCCAGTTGGATCCCTCCAACCTGCTTTCCCTGCATCCACAGACGTTAGCCAACATAAATAATACCCATTCTGCTTCATGCTAGAATATCGCGGTATAGAAGGTCATCCACTATCATAGCGTGGGGCTTATAGGGTCATCCGCTAATGGTACTGCGGGCATACGCTACTGGTACTGCGGGAATCCAACCAATCACTAATATATATATATAATAACCACAAACACCAATCCTAAATAACTAATATATATTAAAAAATAGCCACAGTAATATTCTAATGCAAGCAAACAACCATCAATCATTTTAACGAATAAAATAATTCTAAATAAAAATATGAGTGAGATTTTACTCACCTGATTTTCGTTTTTCGCTTTTACGTTCTGAATTTGTTTAACTTCGAACGGCGTTCGCCTTTTTTTTAATCCCTACCTGCTCCCAATGCACTAAATTAGTCTCCTCTTGATGTCTACCTCGTTACGAATCCAACTGACTTCATTTCAATTGAATCTGTTATTTCATGATATATATATATATATATATTAACATTATGAGTTTGGATATAATTTACTAAAATTTATTAATTAAACTAATCTAGTTATATTCAATACCTTATTTCTTGAACATTACAAAATGCACTCAAATATCACCCATCCATTTTTCTGAAAACAGACACAATCTGTCAATCTCCACTTTGGCATTTCGTCGAACAACTCATCGTCAACTACCATTTCTCTTCTTCCACCCATACCAATTACGGTGTTGCTGCCGAACTACTACTGCACCATCAACTTGACCTCAACAACACTACAGATCATTGTCTAGGTCATTTTACCCACTTCTTAACTAATATCTGCCAATACTTGCCACACTTGCCATGCCGATTGAACTGCCAACTCCCCCCAAGACATCACCAGAAAGACAAACTCCACCCTAGCTTCTTCATTGTCGCACTTCCACTATCGAACCCCAAATACCCAGTTCGATCTTCACAACTTAACCCTCCAGAAAACTTCGCACCCTTCCCAATCGCACACCAGTATCCCACAACAATTTCACTTAACGCGAGTGGCTAAATCGCGATACCTCAACAATGTTGAAACCCTTTCGAACAGCCCATGAATCCTCTCCGATCCACATCGTTGCACCCCCTTCCTTGCACGCGATCGTTTTGGAGTCTGGTCTTTTGAAGCCTCACGATTTCCTATTTCGATTGTTTTTTTAATTGGAGGAATGATCTTCGCGATTGACTGGGAGAAAAAGGAAACGGGGTCCATTTTTCCAGAAGAGGTCTATTTGAATTCGTTACCTTTGGATTTAAGGGATTTAAAAATGAGCGGCTCGTTTCTAATTTACATGGGAACCTCCATTTTTGGAGTTGATTTAGAAGCTCTTGGTTTTCTACAAAGGAATGCAAAATAGAAAGGAAAACAATTGGGATTGTTTGTGTATAAATAGAGAAGAAGAAAGCTTAGTGAAGAAGGAGTAAGCACGACGACAGTACAACGTAGCTGGTGTAAATTAGGGTATGTTAATTAAATGTGATTTGATTTGTATTAAATACGATTAGACATAAAGGGATTTTTTATTCTTTTTAAATAGATATCGATTTGATTTCGATCCTATCCACTAAAAATATATCGGGGTTCATAAATCGACATCACGAACCGCTATTTTAACCTACCGACTGACGTTTCAACGTATTTACACTATTCTGGACTCAACAGAATAGACTATAAAATTTTATTCGAACGTATGTGTAAAATAACCATTATAATTTGATATAATATAGTTTAAATTCAAAACAAATATATTCTTCGATAATATATTATTATTATCGTCGTCTATATTCTGATAGAATATATATTGATCATATGAATTGTTTTGATTCGGTTTTATCTTCGAATTGAACTATTTCAAATTCTCGTATGACGATAATTATTATATTCGAAATAAATCGTATTTTTGTTTTTATATCGATAACTCTATACAGAATATCATTTATATTATCAACTCCATATTTAAAACCATATTAAATATTTAAAACAAATCGATAAGAAATCCGGGTCGTTATATTCTTCCCCCCTTAAAAGAATTTCGTCCCCGAAATTGCTAAAGTAAGAAAAATGCTTCAAATCGTTTACATTTCGAAAACTCACTTATGTTGAAACTCAACTCTTCATATTTCAACAAATTTAATTCCAACTAAACTTTTAGTTTCCATTTATATGGCACACCATATATGTTTACATTTATTTAAACTGAAAGATTAATAACCAGTATATTCACATCCAATTCATATTTAGTCATATGTATTCAAATTCGTTCTAGTTGATTTTGATCTCGATCCATTTAACTTGCTTAAGTTAAATCCAAATTCCAGAATTCAAATTCCCAGGTTTTCCTTTCAAAACAATATTGAAATTCCATAAATATATACATATAGATATTTATCATTATCTCAAATTTAAAACATTTGAATTTTCAAACCAGTTTGTTTTCTTCCAAACAAATTTCCTTCAAAAACTTTTCTAAGGTAGCAATCCATCACTTAGAAACTCGAAAATTAACACCGACGATGCTGTAGTCATCATCAGAATTTATTTTCCAGCCACTGGAGTGAGTTCAGTGCTTTAACACTTTGAAAATCCATCAAAAATGATTTTGATTCAAACATCCCTCCAAAAAAAAGCCATATTATTTTAATTAACTTCAGAAAATATTTTCCAATTTCCCAGGATTTAAAATTCCAAATTCTGGTTTGAATTTAATTTTAATTCATCTCATTTGTATATATTATTCATATACAAGTTCTATTTAGTTATTTATAACCATTTCAATTTTTATAATCACATTGGATTATAATCAACCAACACATCCATATCTTATAATAATTTCAGAAAATTAATCTTTCTATATCAAAATATAGTTTTGGGTAAAATTATTTCATTTACCCATTTTTAAAACACTACTATGTCGAATTCTCTGTTCAAGTGTTTAGAAATTCCTATCGACTCCGTGGCGTCCCACGATTCGATCAGAATTCATAAACCACTGAACAGACTAGCCAACACAATATAAAACAGTTTTTATATCAATTAACAAATACGCTCTCTCGTATATATATACACTCGACTCATTCTAGGGTACTACTGACCTTATCTCTAATGAGCACAATCCCAAAGCCTAGTTATTCGCTCAACCTAAGCTCCGATACCAACTGTAACAGCCCGCAAATCCGTACTATCTGAGTAGACTAATAACACCACACGTCCAACCCAAATTTCACAGAAATACGAATCATTATTAGAAAGAAGTTAGAGGATGAGAAATAGAAAGAAAGAAAAGTTAGAATAGAAGAAAAAACAAAGAACACAAATCTCACAGCGGAACGAATAAAATATATTAAATAACATAACTTTTGAAATACAAATCAGTAACCGTATATACATACCATTTTCAGAGCACAACAATTATTTCTGGAACAGTTATAAACACCTGTTTCCTGATACAAATATGGTACACAGCGGAATATATGCTAGTCTATAGCTAACTAGTGAAGCTTCCTGCTTCCAGCTCTTCCAAGCGAATCTGAAAAATCCCGACTACTTAACTGCTTGGAAAATTTGGGCACCCAAGAGTTCAGGGAAAACAAACAAAATAAAATGGGTCAGTCATGGGACTGGTGTGAGTAAACTTCAACCATTTGTTTAACTTTCAAAATCCTTTCGAAAGAAATGATAATCGTAAGACCTATCCACACATAAACATAGATGGTTTTTACCTTATGATAACCCAAAATATTCTTATACGAAAATCCAGTGATATTATAATAGTGTCTAAATCAAATAAATAGCAATCTAGCGGAACGTTTATATCTCACGCTCCATATATAATATAAAATCAAAAACCGCAGGGCGCTTATTGGAAATTGGATTTCCAACATAAATGGAACCACCTTCCGATCAGTGTACTCTAGAGAGGATACACTGGGGTTCAACAAGAACATCTTGCAACCCGGCCCACACATGACAGACCACTCATTTTGCTTGAGTGTATCGAATGTATATCACCAACGGTTGGGATCAGCATCCATTTCCCAAAAAAGGGACAGCATCGATAGATTAAAGAAGTAAAAGGAATTTCTCTAGATAGGTGATTATACACCCTAATGGGAGCGACCCACATAGCCATGTTGCCTGCCCGATTTTTGTCATTTCCTGGTTGTTGAGGCCTGAGGTTACTATTACTTTCCATTCATTGATAGCACAATCACTTTGAATGCCACATTGTCAGATCCGTAAATCCCTAATTGATTTACATAAATATATTCTAGATATTATGCTAAGAGAATAAATTATCCGCCACCATATATATTTATACAGACCAATATATGCGATCATTGGAAATACTCTGTCAGACACTCGCCCATACACGTTTTCGTTTTGGGACTGAACGAAACCGAAGGCACAATTTCTATTAATAGATAAGGTCCTTGCACTTTACTCCATCTTTGATTATCTTCATATAATCTGATTCGCAACGTTATTGCAAATACGGAGTGGTTCACGGATAATAATCCAACCGGTCTCTCCATATTGATAATGATATTGGCAAATACTTTGATAGTCAGTTATTTAACTATCGAAGAAAAACAAACATCCATTCAAAACATCAAACAATTACTGGGCCCCTTTATTAATATTTCGTTAATTAAATCACTTCTCTATTTCCTTATCAATATTTGTTAACCAAATATTTTCAAAAATCATCTTGGCCTCTTTCGCTATTTGGAAAACATTTCCATATATCGCCTTCTTTTATTTTCTATAATTAGAAAATATATTCTATTTGCAATTGAAAAACATTTCAATCACTTATCTCTTTCCCGACTCGGTCACTTTTATACTTAGGAAATATTTATGATATATTTCCAAAATTCCTCTTACTTGGGTTAAAACAATTGTTATGTAAAACATCGTTACAAAAAACCCAAAATACTGCATTCCACTAACTCTTATTCAAACATTTCTCTTCGAGAATGGATCTTGCTATTTATCGGTTAAAAATGAAATCAATCAAGTTGGGGTATAACTACCTCTCAGACCTTGATTGAAAACATCCTTAACTTCAAAGAGGACAAAACGACTTATCTCGGATATTCCACATCATATAAAGCCAATTATTCATTTTTTTTAAACGTATATACATTTCTATTTTTATTACCAGACTGTCGATTTCCTTTTTGTTTATAATATTCTTTTTTAAATTTGTTTTCTTATCGAATTCAATATATATTGATTTATAGATTTCTAATTATCAAATTATCTTAAAAATATTCTAACTCCTTAAATTTCCGGAAAATTTCGCCATAACCTCCTTTGTACCGGGAGCATCGGGAAAATCCCCAAACCGCCACATAGGCCTCTCCAATCAAAAAGAAAAAGAAAAAGCCAAGTAGCTAGCCGATTTGGTGTATAAAACCACATATGGAATTTAAACATGTACCTTTTTGTCGGGCATATAAATTTATAAACTTCATACACTTCATTTTCATACTTGCTTAACACATCCAAATATTCCCATTTGGTTTCACTCAATCCATTCATCTTAACCCAATTCGCTAATCTATTTTCCAATTAGCTATTGTGCTTATTTCACTTCTTTGTTTGAATATAACATGTTCAAATATAATATCAACTTGCTTATAACAAATTGAATTCCATTTTCGATTCAAGTTGCATATTCAATTTTGAATATAAATTTACAAACCCAATTTACTTATCCCAAAGCTCAATTTCAATTCAAAACTCCAATAACTAATTATTCTTCAAATTAGTTAATTCTATTCAATAATTAACAAAAATCTAATTTTTTATTTCAAAAATCATTTCATTACTCCACTTGAGTTCAGATATATTTTATAACTCAAATCTGGATTTTTCTAAATGGAAATTCAGATTTTATTTGCTTAAAATCCTTTAATTTATTTAAATAAACCATTATGGTTTTATAATGGTTATGGCGCTACTTTTCTAAAACTTTGATTTTGACATAACTCAAAATCTATAAGACGAAATCCGGATTTTTGTCTTCCATTAGAAAACTATTATTCCAACGGTCCTGACGATTCTTGTTTCAATGAATTCCAACTTAAATTGAGTCCTGTATACTCAATTGAAGTTCGGAACGCTAATTTATGAACTACTGCACTACGGCGAGTTCGTTTTAATTTTATATATATAAACTTTCAAACTTCGTTTAAAATAAATTCAACTCCATTCTAATATATTTTTAATATATATCAAACCAATTTTCCCAATTCAACTCAAAAATTCTGGGTAGCTACAATCGTCAATTTTTCCTTACTCGGTTATAAATTTATTTATACTCGATTTGTTATTTAAATCATAATTCCTTTTATAAATCATAATTATTTTTATAAATAAATTATAAAATTCGATATAATCGATTTCCAATTATAACTCCTTTGGATTTTCTAAATTCAGTTTATGTTCTAAATTCCGGAATATAATCAATTATCCTATTTTCAACATGTTTTCCAATTTCACTTTTTTAAATTCTTACTTGAATTTAAATGGTTTAAATTATCCAAATGATAATTATTTCACCAAATTTATAATACTATTTATAAATTCAACTTCCTCGTTTCATATATTTAAACAAGTTCCTTTTCAAGTTTCTGTTTGAAACTCCATCCCTTTGACATTCCGAATTGCGGAATAAAAACCGTTGTTCCCTTTTGAATGATTTCAAATTCTATTTTTAAATTCATATTTGAATTTAAATATTCAAATTATCTCTTGATAATTAATTCATTATATTTATAAACACCATTTTATACATTTCCTTGTTTTATATTTAAACAAGTCTATTTCGAAATCTATTTAAAACCAAAATCTTATTTTGGGAATTTCTATTTATAGTAACTTATATATATAACACCCAACTTATTTTCACATTTAATTTAACTTCTATTTAAATAAATTCGAATTAATCGAATTCAAATCATAAATCCTTACGGATTTATTTTAGTTCAATTTATATTCTGAACATCAGAATAAACTCCATCGTTTATTTCTTTTAAACGATTTCCCCATTTCTATTTTTAAATTCACATTTGAATTTAAATATTCAAATTATCCAAATGATATTTTTTCCACTTTATTTATAAACGCTGTTTATAAATTCATTTCATTTCTCTGCATTATTCAATGAAAATCATTTCAATTTATTTATAAACACTGTTTATAAATTTTACTTCAATTTCCTGTATTATTCAATTTATAAACATCGTTTATAAATGCAATACTTATTTTATTGATTTTCAAAACAAGTAAATATCTTTATCCCATTCTAAATTCAAATTCTATTTTTGAAAAAAATAGAATTTTCCTTTTTAAATCTCAAAACCCTCTTTACGATATTTTTATAAATTACTATTTAGGCCCAGTGATATTTCAAACATCCAAAATACCAAAATTATCAAACCACGGATTTTTCTAACACATCATATAAGATAACATATATGAAACCAAACATATGATAATATTTTTAAGGAATCCAGTTGGATCCCTCCAACCTGCTTTCCCTGCATCCATAGACATTAGCCAGCATAAATAGTACCCATTTTGCTTCGTGCTAGAATATCGCGGTATAGAAGGTCATCCACTATCATAGCGTGGGGCGTATAGGGTCATCCGCTAATGATACTGCGGGCATCCGCAAATGGTACTGCGGGAATCCAACCAATCACCAATATATATATATATATATATATACATAAAATAACCACAAACACCAATCTTAAATAACTAATATATATTAAATAATAGCCACAGTAATATTCTAGAGCAAGCAAACAACCACTAATTATTTTAACGAATAAAATAATTCTAAATAAAAATATGAGTGAGATTTTACTCACCTGATTTTCATTTGTCGCTTTTACGTTCTGAATTTGTTTAACTTCGAACGGCGTTCACGTTTTTTTTCTAAAATCCCTACTGGCTCCCAATGCACTAAATTAGTCTCCTCTTGATGTCTACCTCGTTACGAATCAAACTGACTTCATTTCAATTGAATCTGTTATTTCATGATATATATATATATATAAGCATTACAAGTTTGGATATAATTAACTAAAATTTATTAATTAAACTAAACTAATTATATTTAATACCTTATTTCTTGAACATTACGAAGTGCACTCAAATATCACCCATTTATTTTGCTGAAAACAGACCCAAATATGTCATTCTCCACTTCGGCATTTCGTCGAACAACTCATCGTCAACTACCATTTCTCTTCTTCCACCCATACCAATTGCGGTGCTGTTGCCGAACCACTACTGCACCATCAACTTGACCTCAACAACACTACAGATCATTGTCTAGGTCATTTTACCCACTTCTTAACTAATATCTGCCAATACTTGCCACACTTGCCATGCCGATTGAACTGCCAACTCCCCCCAAGACATCACCAGAAAGACAAACTCCACCCTAGCTTCTTCATTGTCGCACTTCCACTATCGAACCCCAAATACCCAGTTCGATCTTCACGGCTTAACCCTCCAGAAAACTTCGCACCCTTCCCAATCGCACACCAGTATCCCACAACAACTTCACCTAACGCGAGTGGCTAAATCGCGATACCTCAACAACGTTGAAACCCCTTCGAACAGCCCATGAATCCACTCTGACCCACATCGTCGCACCCCCTTCCTTGCACACGATCGTTCTGGAGTCTGGTCTTTTGGAGCCTCGGGGTTTCCTATTTCGATTGTTTTTTTTACCGGAGGAATGATCTTCGCGATTGACTGGGAGACAAAGGAAACGAGTTCTATTTTTCCAGAAGATGTCTATTTGAATTCGTAACCTTTGGATTTGAGGGATTTAAAAATGAGCGGCTCGTTTCTAATTTACATGGGAATCTCCATTTTTGGAGTTGATTTAGAAGCTCTTGGTTTTCTACAAAGGAATGAAAAATAGAAAGAAAAACAATTGGGATTGTTTGCGTATAAATAGAGAAGAAGAAAGCTTAGTGAAGAAGGTGTAGGCACGAGGATAGTACAACATAGCTGGTGTAAATTAGGGTAGGTTAATTAAACGTGATTTGATTTATATTTAATACAATTAGACATAAAGGGATTTTTATTCTTTTTAAATAGATATCGATTTGATTTCGATCCTATCCACTAAAAATATATCGGGGTTCATAACTTGACATCACGAACAGCTATTTTAACCTACCGACTGACGTTTCAACGTATCTACACTATTCTGGACTCAACAGAATAGACTATAAAAATTTATTCGAATGTATGTGTAAAATAACCATATTAAATTGATATAATATAATTTAAATTCAAAAAAAATAAATTCTTCAATAATATATTATTATTATCGTCGTCTATATTCAGATAGAATATATATTGATCATCTGAATTGTTTTGATTCAGTTTTATCTTCGAATTGAACTATTTCAAATTCTCGTATTATGATAATTATTATATTCAAAATAAATCGTATTTCTGTTTTTATATCGATAACTCTATATAGAATATCATTTATATTATCAACTCCATATTTAAAACCATATTAAATATTTAAAATAAATCGATAAGAAATCCGGGTCGTTACAGTCTACTAGGAAATTTGGAAAGCTGTTTGGTGAGAACTCTTTAACCATAATTTATATATTTAATTAGTGGTTAGACTAATTTAAATATAGTGATGAATTATAAGTGGTTAATGATGATTGATGTTTGTTGTGATGGATGATGGATGCATGGTTTAGACCACGCACACTATTAAGCGTTAGTGTTATAACGCTTGTGCACAGTTATGATTTATTTAATTATGTTGATGATGGTTGCTATGGATGTTTAAATAGTTGTTGATGTTGTTTTGCACACACTATGACACAACAATTATAGTATCACATTGGTGATCGACAAATCTCCTTCGTAATTAGAAGCAATATCATTATTTAATTTGAAGATTAATAATTTGGAAAGACCATATGTATGAATTCATACATATTGATAAAGTCCTTTAAATGAATAAATAAATACCGGAATATTTTAGGATGACAGAGAGGATAGTGTCTAGGCTTGGGTTTCGAAATAAAGTTTCCTGCTCTCCCTGGCTATCCCTAACTGATCCGACGAATGGGATGGTTAATTTGAAGTTATTTGAATTTAGAAATGAATTGGAATTTGATTTATTAAGTAAAAAATAATAAAAGTTGAATTTTAAATCCAAAATAATTTGGAAAGTAAATTTAAATGATTTTAAAAGGGTTATATAAGGATATAATGGTTTTCTAAGATATTTTGAAGTATCGTAGAATAATGGTTATTATGGTTAAAATAGAGCTTGTCACATAACGGCAATTTACGTATTTTAGATGCAAACTTTAAACGCTTATAACTTTTGCAATCTAAATCGGATTTCCATAAAGTGAAAAACATTTGATTTCCATTAACAAGAACTTTCAAATGAGTGAAAGAAGATTTTAAATTCGAGTTACAATTTTCAAGATATGTTTGAAACCATTTTGGAAAAGGTCGATGTAAGAACAATTATTGACCATAACTATAAACAACTAATTTTAAATGTTTTAAAAATATGGAAAAAATTTGTGAACTCATTACAAACTATGAAAAGGTTTTTTGAATTGTAAAGTTCCAGTTTTGGCTAGGATAAATGATATTTTGATAAAAATAGTTAAGATAACTATTTTGTAATGATTTTGTAACACCTTTGAAATGCTATTGTAACGCTTCCTTCGAAAACAATCTATTTTGAATTTTTAAACTGTAAACTATTTTCCGAACTATAAGTAATGATTTGTGGAATGTTTTTAAAGGTTTAAAAGTATTAGAAATATTTTATATGGAATTTAAAAGGTAGTTCACTGTTATTCTGCTTATAGTGTGAGTTGGATACGGAGACTAATATTGAGGATAAGTTGATGGTATTTTATCCAGATCTAATGTCAAAGAGTTGGATAAATCTTTTAATTAGGATATGGGTTTCCCAATTTGATTAGGATAAGTTGGATAGAAATAATCTTATGATATTTGATATGAAATTCTTTGGTGTAAATGTATACTATTTGAGGAATTTGAAAGATATTATTATTATATCGTTATTCCACTTATAGTATTCATTGATTATGAGAAGTGATATCGAATATAAGTTGATACAATCTCTGTTTAACTTATGTTCAGTATCGGTTGATTTGGGTTTTGCCGTGAATCATATCTTCAACAATATCATTCTTGAAACACAAAGAAATTGAGTTATGGAAATTCATATTGTAAATTGGGATTTAATCAAATCTTTGATTTGAGAAAATTAAAAATAAGAAATTGGGAACCAAGTATAATCTCTTAGTTAAGATTAAAGAATTGAATGTTGGAAAATCGATTTAATTGGAAACTATGGTTGAAATACGGATTAAAGGATTTTCAAAGGAAATTGCATTTTGATAACGAGTTATCAAATGGAAAATTAATTAAGGCTTTGGGGCTATATTGTCTTTGATTTAAGGGATGTGTTTTAAAGAAGAAGGGTTAAATATGGATTTTGTTAAAGATAATTTGAGAATGGGGCGTTGTCTACTTCTAGATAAAAGGTGTACTATGGTATGGAGCCCAGGTATTAACCTATGTGGTAAAAGCATCTACTTTTGTGGTTGTTGTTGGCGCCGCCCGGAAAGGTTGGTAAGGACCGGGAGATGACATACTCAGGCGTACTCTAAGTTACCCAGTTAAGGGGTAACCAGGCCTCGTGTTGGCATGAGAAGCATCACTGTTGACCCTCGGACATCCCCCTTGAGGTGTTCAAAATTCGGCTCGGAAGGAAGTTCCTTTGCCTGGTCATTGTTGGAAACCCAATCTCCGCTACGAGCCCGTACGATTTTGATTGTATACCATACGTCAGTATAGTATATGGTACATATGCTGGCTAAGACTGATGCAATTACTTTTGAAAGGATTTTTCACACTATATTATAGTATTGAAAGAGGATTTTCAAGTATCAAGCATTTTTGAATGCATAAGGAAAAACCTCGCCCATGTGTGCATTTGCATTGTGTGTGTGCCGCGAGACCTTATGTTAGTTTCATTTTTCAAATAGTCATTGTGAATTTCTATGCACTACTATTCACATGGAGTAAACCTATTTCGCATTAACGGTGTAGTCCGGTGAATTACCTAACTTTAAAATAAACCCTAAAAACAAATGTTTTGAGTTCTCACACCAGTCCCATGAATGACCTGGAGTTTATTGTTCCCACATCTAAACTCTGGGTGGCCATAATTTTTACACGGACAGCCTAGTAGTTTGGTTTATAGTTTAGACTTGGAGTGGTAGGAGCAGGATTCTGGTTTAGTTGGAGCTATTATATCTTGGAGCATGCATATTCTTCCGCCGAGTTTAATATCTTTTCTGTTGTGTAATCGGTGTACTCTGATGTTTCTCCGGTAACTATGATGTAATATTATTGTAATGATAATGGAAAAGTTCTTTTTATTTTGTGCAAATGTGTAAGTATCCCTAACAATTCGTCTTTATGAATGGTTTAAGTTGGTTTAATTGCCGATGAAAACCGAGCAACAAGCCGGGCCATTACATTATGGTATCGGAGCTTTGGTTTATACAAAGCAATAAGGTACGACACATTTGAACAAAAGGAACGACTCATCAGAGTTATAATATCTCATTAGAGATAGGGTTAGTAATGCCCTATAATGAGATTTTGGAGTATTATATTTGAGAAAGCATATTTGAAAATATGAAATGAGTTTTGAAAAATTATATATTAAGAAAGAAACATATTTTGAAAATATGTGGTTAATTATAAGATGGATACTTAATCAAACGATTAAGGTTAAGTTTAAATTTTGTGATTATAATTACACATAAAATACTTCTTATGTCATGGTAATTAAGCCCCTTCCACTGATCAGGAAAATGGTCCGAGTACAAATGCCTTTTGGATTTAAATTCACTATTGGGTAACATTTCGAAATATTGATAAACTTGGGTCAAATTTGTTAAGGTCACTAATCAATATGGTTAGAAATTAAAAAATAGAATTTGAGTATTGTATTCGATGTTGAGGTTGGACTATCGAATATAAGAAGATTTTGCATATCCGTCTGATCAATGTATGTACGAAGTCTTAAGTATAATAGATAGATATTGTTACAGCCCTCATTTTACGTATCGGAAGAACGGAAAATATTTTTATTTTATTCCTTAAGGGTTGTATCATTCTCATCTTTTAATAGGTTGCTTATGGGGATGTGAGACATGTCCATAATTTTTACCGATTTTGTTTGTAACCATTTTTCCCCTGTCAGTCTTGTAGAGGGCATAACTTTTGACTTAGGTCGAATCAAAGGGTGAGACCTGTGCTATAGGAAAGGAATTGATGGTTGCCTTTCTGTACAGTGGTTACATTAAAGATTCGGCTTAGCGGTTTAGGAGAAATCATTGTTTTAAGATTTTTCAGTTGGTTGTCCAGATTTGGTAAGCCGTAGTGGGCTGAATTGGAGAGGCCTATTAGTGGACTGATGGGAGGGTATAAATAGGGGTGAGGGATATGGGGAATGGTTTAGTTTTTCATTTCCTCATTGTTGGTCTTGTGCTCCTCCTTCCTCTAACACCTTTCCACCATTAAAAATCCAAATCAAAGGAAAGAAATCATATATCTACACCATTGGAGGCTAGATCTACATCGATTAAAGCAAGAGTTCATCAGATCAAAGTGATTGGTGCGAGGTGTTTTTGGTCCGAATTCCTATTTTATTGATTTTAGCTTTTTTTTGGCAAATCGGTGAGTGATTTACATCTCTCACATGAATGCAATGTAGTGTATGAGTTTTTGTGCATGTTTCTCATCAAATTCAAGTGTTTTATCATAGATTTACACCATTATATGTCTATTTTCTAATGCATCACCCTATAATCTAATTTAGCAAGGTTTACCCATTAATTTCATGTCATTTCACATATTTATGTTAGTTAGATCTCTCATTTTGATCATATGTTCAATTTAATGGTTTTAGGTGATATTTACATCATTTTTGTGGTAATCGTCATATTCATGTTGTTAACAATGTTATGACATGTTTATGATAGTGTTTGATGACTTTGGTTGAGGCGGTTTCGCCGGATTCGTCGTTTGATGTAGTTTTGGTCGAAATCGGAGTAGAATTGAAGATGTGAAGGAAGTGGATTGGATCGGCCATAAGTGGGTCGGGTCGGCCTCAAATCCTGTTGTGGAGAACAAGTTAAAATGGGTCGGTCTCAAATCCTGTCATGGAGAACAAGTTAGAATCGGTCGGTCAGTGGAGCTGGTCAGGTCGGGCAATGTCTGGTCGGGTCGATCCATTCAAGATGAGTCGGGTCAGTTCAGAAGTTAAGGTGATGAAGGGTGACCGGATCAAGTCGGTCATGGTTGTGATCGGATCGGGGCAGTCATGCTGAGGTAGCCGGACCGGGTCGGTCATGTTCCAAAAGGGGGTGATCAAATCGGATCTGTCGAGTTTGAAGTCAGGAAGGGACTGGGTCGGGTCGGTCTGAAGGGGCTGTTCGGTCATGTTTTAGCAGCACTTTTAAACGCTGTGGTTGATAGTGATGATTCTATGGTTTGTTTCCAATGGGGTCATTTTCTTTTTTCTTAAAAACTACGTTTTCCGGGTATGACTTGGATTTGAAGAAAAGAGCTTGAAAAAAATATTTTTCGGGGGCAACCCCCAACCCTAGCTGCAGCGCAGTGATGTAATTAACTCAGTGATGGTGTAACTTCGAAAAGAATTCAAGTGGGAATATTCGAAGTGTTGGAAGGTGTTCGTTGATCGGTATAGAATAGCGAATGAGGTGACAACTCAAAGGTCGTGAGTTGGTGGATAATGATTGCTCGATAAGGTTGCTTGAGCTATGAAAAGTCATCGAGTTGGATGACTAGAGGTGAGAAGGCCGAGAGATTATCGTTATCGTAAGTTCTAGCAGGCTCAAAGCAAAGGTACGATGAGGGCATCCAAAAGACCAATTGTAGGTCAGTACCTGGGGAATTGTTGAAAAGCCTAGTTCTCAAGGTTGGACATACATAGGTATCATTGAAAGGCATATGGAGTTTATGCTAGAGCTGGGGTTACCATTAGCCCTTGACATATGACAAGGTTGGCCATCATATGATTAACGATGGTTTTGAAGCAGGATTGGCGGTGATAGCCAGAGTCTGTCATGATTGATTAGTCACTTTGTTTAAACTGTCTCATGTAGATTGTCCAACGTCGAAGGAGATGTTCCTTGGGTGCTTGTCTGGTATTGGTTTAGGCCTCTGGGGCTTGTGCTTGAGGGGTGTTGATTTCGATTAGGATGATTTACATGAGATCTATATTTTGGATGTCATGAGTGCTTTGCCTTGATTGAATGGGTGTTCTGGTTTCCATTGATGTATGATTGAATTGTTAAAGTAAAGGCTATCACTGTCCAATGTAGGGAAGATAAGGTTGAGTTCTTCTCTGGTGTTGTAGGTAGACTAGTATGTTTATCTATCCCTTCTCACATACTTTACTATTGAAGTTTGTTAGCTATTTTATCGCTCACTAAGACTGTTGTCTTACTCAATGTTTTATGTTTCCCTCTTATTACTTTGGGTTGTTCATCCAATTGGTGGATGGGCTGAATAAGTAGCAGGTGATAAGTGATGCCTTAGTGGGAACGGTAATGTTGATCGATGGCAAGCAGGAGGCTGATGTACTATCCTTACTACTATCTAATAATTTGATTTCAGTTGTTTGCTATTTCTCTGAGTACTGTAGTGAGGCAAATTGTACAAACACTATTGTTGTTATCCACGTGTATGGGAAATACTTTCTAATTTTTATTAAAGTTTAGTGTTTTCTGTTCCACTACCACTGCCCGTTGTATATTTTCTACTATTATATTTTATCCATGCGCTGTGAGTTTACGACAGTTTTTGCTTATATACCATAACTTGATGATCGTCCATAGCTGCCTGACACACCCTTCAGCGCATTATTTCTTTTGTATAGTGCGGGGGCTATGGGCGGTCGTCACATTTGGTATCAGATCTTTGGTCAACGATTTTGGCCAATGTTCAAAGACGTAATCACGTGTGAGAGACGTACTTGTAGATTTCAGTTGGATGCTTACTATATATATTAGCATATATAGTAGTAGCGGTTGTATCTCTTTAGCATTTTTCTTGGAAGTGGCTAATTATTCTAAATTGTGGATTTAGAATGAGTAGACGACCATCAAGACATGCTGCTAGGGGAGCTAATACTGAAGGGGAAAATGGCGGTGAACCAAATTACCCGGCCATGTTTGAGGCCATGGCAGAGGCAATTATGCGAAGGGTACCCGCTCCAGTGGCAGCAACGGTAGATTTAGGTGTGCGAGTTCCTAGAGTAGTAGATTTTGCAAAGCTATGAAAAGATTTTACATCTTTAGGAGGGAAACCATTCAAGGGAAACGAACAAGCTGAAGAGGTTGAGAGGTGGATGGATTCATGTGTTCGAATCTTTGGAGACTTGGGTATTGAGGATGCAATAAAGAGAAAGCTTGCATCAAGGCAGCTGCAGGCCAGGGCCATGGAATGGTGGAATTCTATCATACCCGAGACTCCGAAAGAGGAGATTTCATGGGAGCAATTCCAAGCTAAGTTTGAAGCAAAGTTTATCTCCACAGCTCAGAAATCTGCTCTATTAAAGAAGTTCATAGAGCTGAAACAAAATGGTCGTTTTGTGCTTGACTACATTTCTGACTTTGAAGCCTTGTCTAGATATGCTTGTTCATACACTGATACACCCTCTCAGAAGAACGAGAAGTTTATCTTGGGTTCGGGTGCTTATATCGGAAAGCAGTTAGTGGACCATCTTGATGATTCATTTGAGAAGATTGTGGAAAAAGCTATTTGTGACGGCCTGCCACGCACCAACCGACATTTACTCCAAAAGTGCGCTGTACACATGCCCGACTAGCACGGGACGGTCGTCAGAAGAAAAGAAAGAAGAGAATGAACTAATCAAGGAACCTGTAGAATGTCTCACAGCGCATGGAACAAAATATAATAATAACATACTTGACATAAAACAGGTGAGACAGTGCATAAGCTGATAACAAAAATCAACATCAATCATCAGAGCAGCGGAAATTCAAATACATCTTATTACAATTTTCCAAATTTACTGTCTCTAAACAAAAGAAAGCTAAAGTAGAAGATGCACCACCAATGCCCAAGCAGTGACCTTCAACAATACAGGGAGAATGTTATATGTATATTACGTGGAAGCCTCCTGCTCGTCTCCGGATCATCTACCCGTACATCACCAGCTAACCTGTCTCTAGTCTGCTCGTGTGAGCACCCAGAGTAATAAGAGGAGACATAAAACTCTGGGTCAGACATAAAGCCTGGTATGAGCGATAAGCATCTAAATAGAATAATGACAGGTATACTAAACCATACCTGAACCTGGACCTGCAACCAAAGAGTTAGTACCACATACCGTACAATGCTCTAAGGTGCCATAATAAATAGTGTAAGGATACGGGGGTGGGGTGTGCATGTCACAATGATAGCAAACAAATCATCCATAGCAACCATCCTCACATCTCTCACTCAGTGCATAAAGCATACGATGTCTACCACTGTCAATCACTAGACCCATCGAAGTAGTGACAGAATTCAACTTCTACAACTACTGCTACTGCCAAGCTTACCACATGGAGTCATGACCAAATCTTTACAAATGACCCCCACTTCATTGGTTTATAGCCCTTTAGTCGTACCTAGGCCCTTTCAGCCCTGAATCCGCTCACGTAATTCCCATACATAGTGATCCAAAGTCATAAACATCGACAACCCCTTAGCACACGTCCCGCAGCAAAGCCCAACTCATGAAGTGAACTCATTGGTTCCCATCTGGATCCTGAGCTCTATCTTCTCCTTTGGACTACCTTTGCATCTCGGGTATTGGCCATCATCTTCATCCGGATCGGTCTTCATCTTGCTCCACTCGCTTCGGATCAGTCAAGAATCAACAGTTCGGCTCGGTCAACCTTCAGCTTCCGGTTCGGTTCGTGGCCTTCATCTCGTGGTGGTTCGGATCGGTCGTGGTCACTCCTGGCGGATCGGGTCGGCCTTCGAGTCCAATCGTCACCCATCGGTTCGGGTCGGAGTAGCTCATGCTCACGAGAGGCGGATCGGGTCGGGTGATGTGAGCAGGTCGGTTCGGATAGTGTGCTCCAACTTGTGATCCTCCATGGCCATCAAATTCGCAAGCTTCCAGGTGGTCCAGATCGGTCTCCATCACCACAAGTGGTTCGTAGGGACGGCTTCACAACGGTTCGGTTCGGACCTCCCATCCGATCCGATCCGATTCAGGTACTTTCCTGCACTGACTTTCCAGCGACTGTTTTGCGCCATACGACGGTGTCTTCAACCAATCTAACTATTCTAATCAATCACAATTCATGCCAAACTGTCATAGCAACATATAACATCAATTGCAAACACCATAACAACAATTTGATAGATTAAAATGGATCAAACATAGCTAGAACCCCTCATTTTCCCTTAATCCCTCTTAATCATGTTTAAGCATACAATTAGCAAAACACGTCAAAATTAACCCAAATTTCTAACAGAGCCTTAAAACATTATTTTAGAATTTTAGGAATTTTTCCAGAATTTATTTACGTATAAATTCGCTAATCTTCACTAATTACCCCTAATTAACCGTAATTAGTGTAAAAGCAAGCTAATCACTCACCTTGGCCACAAAATAAAACACCAAATCTGAAATATTCTCTGTTTGGGTCGAATTCCTATGTATAGCAGCAGCTCCAACCTTGCTTTGTTGCTATTTGGCCTTGTTTTGATGTAGTTTAGGCTTAATCTTCACTAAAAATGTGTTTTGGAGTGGTTTTAGAGGATGGAAGCCATTACTAAGGTCTCAAGAAGGTTTGTGGCGGCTCAAAACTCCCTAATCAGTCTTCCTATACCTCTAAACCCGAAATTCCCCTCTGGGCCTAGCTGCTAATCACCCGGTTAAGCCCAATTAAGCTGTTTTTCACCATCTGAAACTTGTTTCAGCCATTTCTCCCAAACGGTGAGTCCGTTTGACTAATGTGACCACTCTACGGAAAGAGCAACCATCATCCGGATCTAATGGAAGTGGTTTCAGGTCAAAATTCCTTTTCAGTAAAAAGTTATGGCCAAAACAATGTCAACTAGGGGGTAAAATGGTCATTTAAAAATCGGGAAAAATCATGAACATGGGAAATGACCCCAACAGCCGTCCCCCAAAGTTACATGACCATACGACTTCGTATGTGAAAGAAATAAATATTCTACGATCCTATGATGCGTAGAATGCGGGTCGTTACACTCTCCCCCCCTTAAGAAATTTCACCCCCGAAATTCCTTAACCCAAAACATACAAAGGATCTCGCATGCCTAACAACCACATACAACAATCAATCATGCAAAACAAGCAAACAAGTCTATCCTAGCATGCGGAAAAACTAAATCGAACCCAAAATTTTACCAGGCAAAGAGTTATGGGTGTGACTTCCTAATGTTCTCCTCTGTCTCCCAAGTACAATCATTCTCGTCCTCGCTCCACTGTACCTTGACTAGCTTCACCGCCTTCCTTCGAAGTTGTTTCATGTCGTGCTCGACAATACGGGCCGGCTTGCGGTTCCCAACTGCCTCGGATTCTACTTCGAAGTTCTCCAACTGATCAGGTGAAATAGTCATATCTGAGTCGTGAATGAACTTCCTTAGTTGGGAAACATGAAATACGTTGTGAACTCCCGCCATCTTCTCTAGTAAGTCAATTCTATATGCCAAATTCCCGACTAGCTCAAGAACAGGAAATGGGCCAACAAATCTTGGTGCCAACTTGCCTCTCCTGCCAAATCGTATTACGCTCTTCAACGGAGAAATCTTGACAAACACCAAGTCGCCAACGGAGAATTTTAAGTCTCTTCTCCTCTTATCAGCATAACTCTTATGCCTATCTTGGGCAGCTTTCATTCGCTGTTGAATGATCTTAATCTTATCTGAAGTTTCCCTCACCACATCTGGTCCAAGCATAAACTTCTCGCCAGTCTCTATCCAACATGATGGTGAGTTGCATGGTCTTCCATACAAAGCTTCAAACGGAGCCATACCGATACTGGATTGGTAGCTATTATTATATGCAAACTCTACTAGATGCAAATGGTCATCCCACGATCCACCAAAATCCAATATACATGCTCTCAAGAGATCTTCCAAAATACGGTTCACTCTCTCCGTCTGACCGTCGGTCTGAGGATGATAGGCGGTACTGAGATGTAACTCTGACCCTAGAGCCTCTTGTAAGCTCTTCCAAAACCCACTAGTGAACAACGGGTCTCGGTCACTCACAATGCTTTTAGGTACTCCATGAAATCTCACTACCCACTTCATATATAATTCTGCTAACTTAGCTGCCGTTCTGGTCGATTTGACTGGTATGAATCTTGCACTCTTAGTCAACTGATCCACAATTACCCATATGCTATCATGTACCGATCTAGTCCTTGGTAAACCATCAATGAAATCCATTGAGACTTGCTCCCATTTCCATTCGGGAATTTCTAATGGTTGCAACAACCCACTAGGCTTCTTTTGCTCGGCTTTAACTAGCTGGCAATTCATGCACTTGGATATAAACTTCCCAACGTCTCTTTTCATCCCTTCCCAGTAGTAAGTCTGCTTCATATCTCGATACATCTTGTTACCACCGGGGTGTATAGTTAGTTCTGAGTGATGACATTCTCTAAGCACTTCATCTCTCAATCCATTGACATTGGGTACAACAAGCTTTCCATTCTTTCAAAGCCATCCATCTCGATCAAGCCCATACTTGTTCATCTCCTCATCGATACCCATCTCTAACTTGGAGATGATTTCCAATAGGTTAGGATCGTCCCTCTGACTAGAGCCGATCCGCTCAATCAAAGTGGGTCTGATCGTCAAACTTGCTAACATTTCTGGATCCAATTCGCACTTTGGTCTGAAATCAAACCCCGCGATATACTCCAGTTGCTTCCATTCAAGGAACATAGCCCCTAAGCTGGCATGTCTTCTACTCAATGCATCGGCCACCGCATTGCCCTTTCCCGGTGTGTATGCGATGTCAAAATCATAGGAAGCTAAGAACTCTAACCATCTCTGCTGACGGAGATTCAGATCTTTCTGAGAGAAGAGATACTTTAACGACTTATGATCTGTAAACAGCTCAAATCTTTCTCCCAAGAGATAGTGTCTCCACATCTTTAACGCGAACACGATCGCTGCCAATTCTAAATCATGGGTAGGGTATCTTCTCTCGTGCGGTTTCAATTGCCGACTTGCGTAAGCTATAACCCTACCGCCTTGCATCAATACAGCACCCAGTCCGGTACCACAGGCGTCCGTGTATACCGTCATCTCTTCATCCCCCTTAGGAATGACTAACACTGGTGCGCTTGTCAACTTGTCCTTTAGACATTTGAATGCATTCTCGCACCTTTCATCCCAGACAAAAGCTTGATTCTTCTTTGCCAACTGAGTCAACGGTGCTGCTATCTTGGAGAAGCCTTGGATAAACTTACGATAATATCCCGCTAATCCCAAGAAACTTCTTACATCTGTTGCGTTCTTGGGCCTAGGCCAATCCTGTACCATAGCCACCTTTGCCGGGTCCACGGCAATACCATTCTCTGATACAACATGGCCCAAGAACCTCACTTCCCTCTTCCAGAAGTGACACTTAGAAAACTTTGCTTTCAATTGGTGTTTTCTCAACACCTCCATCGCTACTCTTAAATGTTCCTTGTGTTCTTCCTCTGTCTTCGAATAGACCAAAATATCATCGACGAACACAAGGACAAACTTATTCAACTGATCTCTGAATACCCTATTCATAAGATCCACAAAATATGCTGGGGCATTGGTCAGCCCGAATGGCATGACCAACCATTCATAAAATCCAGACGGCGTTCGAAATGCCGTTTTAGCTATACTCTCAGCTTCCACTCTAAGCTGATGAAAACCTGTCGCGAGGTCCAACTGAGAAAATACTCTCGCGCCACTTAACTGATCGAACAAATCATCTATCCGCGGTAGAGGATACTTGTTCTTCCTCGTCACTTTATTCAACTCGCGGTAGTCTACACACAAACGAAGGGAACCATCCGCCTTGGTAGCAAACACAACTGGTGCTCCCCATTCAGAAACACTCCTTCTGATAAATCCCTTCTTCAAAAGATCGCTGACTTGCACCTCGAGCTCTCGCTGCTCTCTTGGTGCCATACGACGAAGTGGCATCACTATAGGCCTGGCATCTTTTACCAAATCAATACGGAACTCAATCTCTCGGTGTGGTGGAAGTCCGGTCACTTCTTCGAAAACATCCGGATACTGGCCAACCACGGGCAAACCTGACAACTCACTATGCGGAATGTCGAGGGAGTTTAGAAAACTAGCCAATACCCCCTTACTGGGTAGACCACCAAACACTATCCTCCGCCCATCATCCGCTCTAGCTGTCACCAACAAGCCCTCACAGTTTACCACCACCCCGTATCTTTGGAGCCAATCTACTTCCAAAATAATGCCAAACCCAATAAAGCCCAAAACAAAGCAATCACAAACAAACATGCATCCATGACTCGATAAGACCACATTACGACAAATCATGCTAAGGCTAGTCGAACCACCAACCGGGTTCGTCACTACTAAAGGTCTATCGACAATATCGGGCTCCAATCCCAGCCCATCTACCAGGTCACTAGATATGAAAGAACTGGAAGCTCCGGTATCAAACAAAACTCTAACAGGAACATCATAAACAGAAAGCATACCTTGAATGACGACATTCTTTCCCTTCTCCGCCGCTGTTGGGGCATTCGACGAAGAAGGAATAGCATTAAGAGCATAGGCTTTCACCATTTGCTTTTCCTTAGGGGGCTGTGGACACTTGTCCTTGTGATGTCCCATTTGGCCACAGTTGAAGCACTTCCTATCCGCTGGCTTGGCCCGACAATTACTAGCATAATGGCCCTTCTTACCACAGCTGAAGCACTCAGCATCTTGCTTATTCTTTTTCTTCTGGCCATCCTTAGCTTGGTTCTGCTTTCTCTTATTCTGGGAACCACCCTTGCCTCCACCACTTGCTTGTGGCTTTGGCTCATCTGCAGATGCAACCTCAGTCTTCGACTTAGGGTAGAGACTTTCTGATCTTAATGCTTTCCCCATAATCGACTCAAACGTCTCATCGATGTGGTTAATAAGCTTTTCCCCTAAGTACTGATCCAAACCAGTTATGAATTTCTCATTCTTTTTCTCGGCAGTATCAATAAGAGATAACCCATACTTTGACAAAGTGTCGAATTCAGCAATGTACTCCGAGACAGCTCTGCCATTCTGCTTGAGCTCCAAGAATTTCTTAAACAGCACTGACTTCTGAGCAGCTGGAATGAACTTCTCGCTAAAGCGAGCTTTAAACTGCTCCCAAGTAATCTGATCTTCGGGAGTAGCTGCCTTTATAGCATTCCACCAATTCATTGCCCGCCCTTGCAGCTGACGGGACGCTAGCTTTCTTTTCATCGCATCCTCGATACCCAAATCCTCGAAGATACGTTCGCAACAATCCAACCAATCCTGAACATCCGTAGCCGACTCCGTTCCGTGGAATGACTTCCCACCAAGACTGGTATAATCCTTATTCAGCTTGGCGAAGTCGACTCTTGGCGCCTGCACTATTGGACCACCACCATTTCCACCATTGGGAGCTGCCCTCTGTACATCTCTAAGCATCTCTCTCATGAGGTCAGTAAACATCGTCCTCATGTCAGCAGCATTCCCATTATTGGCTCCCCTACCAGCACCTCTAGTATATCGGCTCATCGTCAATCTGAAAAAGGAAACGATTAACGACTCCATAGTGTTGCTAGTGCAGTACGACTTCATCCTTATACTAGTAATAGTATACATATATAGCTTTTAAAAATTAAAATAATCACAAATACGCTCTCTCGTATACGTATATTATCTCTCCCTGATAGCTTCCCTAGGTTAACTACGCAACCTAGAGCTCTGATACCAAGTGTGACGGCCCGCCCCGCACGACCGACATTTACTCCAAAAGTGCGCTGTACACATGCCCGACTAGCACGGGACGGTCGTCAGAAGAAAAGAAAGAAGAGAATGAACTAATCAAGGAACCTGTAGAATGTCTCATAGCGTATGGAACAAAATATAATAATAACATACTTGACATAAAACAGGTGAGACAGTGCATAAGCTGATAACTAAAATCAACATCAATCATCAGAGCAGCGGAAATTCAAATACATCTTATTACAATTTTCCAAATTTACTGTCTCTAAACAAAAGAAAGATAAAGTAGAAGATGCACCACCAATGCCCAAGCAGTGACCTTCAACAATACAGGGAGAATGTTATATGTATATTACGTGGAAGCCTCCTGCTCGTCTCCGGATCATCTACCCGTACATCACCAGCTAACCTGTCTCTAGTCTGCTCGTGTGAGCACCCAGAGTAATAAGAGGAGACATAAAACTCTGGGTCAGACATAAAGCCTGGTATGAGCGATAAGCATCTAAACAGAATAATGACAGGTATACTAAACCATACCTGAACCTGGACCTGCAACCAAAGAGTTAGTACCACATACCGTACAATGCTCTAAGGTGCCATAATAAATAGTGTAAGGATACAGGGGTGGGGTGTGCATGTCACAATGATAGCAAACAAATCATCCATAGCAACCATCCTCACATCTCTCACTCAGTGCATAAAGCATACGATGTCTACCACTGTCAATCACTAGACCCATCGAAGTAGTGACGGAATTCAACTTGTACAACTACTGCTACTACCAAGCTTACCACATGGAGTCATGACCAAATCTTTACAAATGACCCCCACTTCATTGGTTTATAGCCCTTTAGTCGTACCTAGGCCCTTTCAGCCCTGAATCCGCTCACGTACTTCCCATACATAGTGATCCAAAGTCATAAACATCGACAACCCCTTAGCACACATCCCGCAGCAAAGCCCAACTCATGAAGTGAACTCATTGGTTCCCATCTGGATCCTGAGCTCTAACTTCTCCTTTGGACTACCTTTGCATCTCGGGTATTGGCCATCATCTTCATCCGGATCGGTCTTCATCTTGCTCCACTCGCTTCGGATCGGTCAAGAATCATCAGTTCGGCTCGGTCAACCTTCAGCTTCCGGTTCGGTTCGTGGCCTTCATCTCGTGGCGGTTCGGATCGGTCGCGGTCACTCCTGGCGGATCGGGTCGGCCTTCGAGTCCAATCGTCACCCATCGGTTCGGGTCGGAGTAGCTCATGCTCACGAGAGGCGTATCGGGTCGGGTGGTGTGAGCGGGTCGGTTCGGATAGTGTGCTCCAACTTGTGATCCTCCATGGCCATCAAATTCGCAAGCTTCCAGGTGGTTCGGATCGGTCTCCATCACCACAAGTGGTTCGTAGGGACGGCTTCACAACGGTTCGGTTCGGACCTCCCATCCGATCCGATCCGGTTCAGGTACTTTCCTGCACTGACTTTCCAGCGACTGTTTTGCGCCATACGACGGCGTCTTCGACCAATCTAACTATTCTAATCAATCACAATTCATGTCAAACTGTCATAGCAATATATAACATCAATTGCAAACACCATAACAACAATTTGATAGATTAAAATGGATCAAACATAGCTAGAACCCCTCATTTTCCCTTAATCCCTCTTAATCATGTTTAAGCATACAATTATTTAAGCATACAATTAGCAAAACACGTCAAAATTAACCCAAATTTCTAACAGAGCCTTAAAACATTATTTTAGAATTTTAGGAATTTTTCCAGAATTTATTTACGTATAAATTCGCTAATCTTCACTAATTACCCCTAATTAACCGTAATTAGTGTAAAAGCAAGCTAATCACTCACCTTGGCCACAAAATAAAACACCAAATCTGAAATATTCTCTGTTTGGGTCGAATTCTTATGTATAGCAGCAGCTCCAACCTTGCTTTGTTGCTATTTGGCCTTGTTTTGATGTAGTTTAGGCTTAATCTTCACTAAAAATGTGTTTTGGAGTGGTTTTAGAGGATGGAAGCCATTACTAAGGTCTCAAGAAGGTTTGTGGCGGCTCAAAACTGAAATGAAAGTGATAACCTAACCCTAATCAGTCTTCCTATACCTCTAAACCCGAAATTCCCCTCTGGGCCTAGCTGCTAATCACCCGGTTAAGCCCAATTAAGCTGTTTTTCACCATCTGAAACTTGTTTCAGCCACATCTCCCAAACGGTGAGTCCGTTTGACTAATGTGACCACTCTACGGAAAGAGAAACCGTAATCCGGAGCTAATGGAAGTGGTTTCAGGTCAAAATTCATTTTCAGTCAAAAGTTATGGCCAAAACAGTGTCAACTAGGGGTAAAATGGTCATTTAAAAATCGGGAAAATCATGAACATGGGAAATGACCCCAACAGCCGTCCCCCAAAGTTACATGACCATACGACTTCGTATGTGAAAGAAATAAATATTCTACGATCCTATGATGCGTAGAATGCGGGTCGTTACACTATTCGTCATGAGAGCTTGTTTCCCAAGGAAGCAAATGTTGTTTCTGCAACCAAAGAGGCTCAGAAACCACAAAAATGAGGTAATAATAAGAAGAGGAAGCAGCAATAGTAGAAAGGAAAAGATGGCCAAAAGAAACCTGAGAGTGAGGTGGTTTGTTTTAACTGCCAATAGAAAGGCCATTTTGCTAGTGAGTGCAAGAACCCCAAAGCTGAGAAGAAGTGCTTCAAGTGTGGAAGGCCTAGGCATGAGAAGAAAGACTGTCCAGAATCAGCTAAGGGCAAGCAGGTTGTAAAGTCATATGCTTTGGAAGCCGTGCCAACTTCTTCAAGAGCTCCTACTGCAGAGGAGAAGGGAAATGGTGTCGTGGTGCAAGGCACTCTTTCTGTTATTGGTGTTTCAGTTCATGTGCTTTTTGATATTGGAGCATCACGTTCATTCATTTACAATGAGCTTGTTTGTTGCTTGGGTTTGGAACCCGAGATTTGTGATAGACCATTAATCGTGACTAATCCAATTGGGGGTTAGTCCAGTTTGTGCATGATTTGTCGTCGTCTAATGTTGTCGAGTCATGGTTGCTCTTTTGTGTGTGATTGCTTTGTTCTTAAATTCACTGGATATGGGATCATCTTGGGCATGGATTAGCTCAAGAGGTATGCGGCAAGGGTGAATTGCGAGAAGCTAGAGGTGAGGGTCGGGGATGTGGAAGGGCACAAGATGTTGATTAGATGTAAGCACAAAGACGGGGTCTTCGTGAGTTATCTATCTTCGCTTGGGATTCCACAAGAAGACATGTCATCAGTGCTGATCCCTAATGAGTATGTAGTTGTCTTTGACAAGGTCAAAGGGTTGCCGCATCATGAGATCGAGTTTAGGATCGAATTGGTTGAAGGTGCTAGACCAATCGTTATGCCTCTTAAGCGGATGGCGCCTAAGGAACAACGAGAGTTGGAGGTGCAAGTTCGTGACCTTCTAAGGAAGGGATTCATTTGGAGAAGTGTTTCCGAATGGGGTGCACCAGTTGTATTTGCAACCAAGGCAGATGGCTCGTTAAGATTGTGTGTGGACTATCGTGAGATGAACAAGGTGACAAAGAAGAATAAGTATCCGTTGCCAAGGATTGATGACCTGTTCGATCAGCTTCACGACTCAAAAGTGTTTTCTAATATGGATTTGGCAATGAGATTTCGCCAGTTGAGGGTGGCTAAGGATAGTGTGCCAAAGATTGTTTTTAGGACACTATCTGTTTTCTTCGAATGGTTAGTAATGCCATTCGGAATGACTAACGCACCAGCGTATTTTGTGGATCTTATTAATAGAGTGTTCAGAGATTAGTTGAATAATTTTGTGCTTGTGTTCGTGGATGATATTCTGGTATACTCCAGTAATGAGGAAGAACACAAGACACATTTGAGAGTTATGTTAGATATCTTGCGAAAGCATCAGTTGAAAGCTAAGTTCTCGATGTGTCACTTCTGGAAGGATGAAGTGAGGTTCTTAGGTCATGTTGTTTCTGAAAATGCGATAGCGGTTGACCCCGCTAAAGTAGCAGCAATCCAGGACTGGGATAGACCTAAGAATGCGATGGATGTTCGAAGTTTCCTTGGGTTGGCCGGTTATTACCAACGGTTTATCAAGGATTTCTCTAAGGTAGTTGCACCGTTAACATGATTGACGAAGAAGAACTAAGTGTTCACATGGGATGCAAAGTGTGAACAAGCGTTCGGAATCCTAAAAGAGAGATTGACGAGTGCACCTGTGCTGACCATTTCGAGTGAGAATGAAGAAATGGTGGTATACACTGATGCATGTGGTACTAGACTTGGAGCAGTGCTAGTGCAGAAGGATAAGATTGTGGCCTATGCTAGTCGATAGCTAAAGCTGCATGAGAAGAATTATCCAACTCATGATTTGATGTTGGCAGCGATTGTGTTTGCTTTGAAGATGTAGAGACCTTACCTGTTGGGAGTTCGATTCGAGTTGTTTACGGATCATAAGTCGTTGAAGTATCTTTTCTCCCAAAAGGATTTGAATCTTCGGCAGCAACGATGGTTAAAGTTTTTGGCATCGTATGATTTTGATATAGTCTATACACCTGGCAAAGGTAACGCAGTTGCAGATGCGTTGAGCAAGTTCGGGCGCGATGTTTTTGGAATGGAAGAGCCTTGAGTATTTGGCAAGGTTTGATTTCAGGCCTAAGTGTGAGTTAGAACCTGAAATGTTGGCAAGCTTATCGATAAGACCTACTCTCATCGAAAGGATTGGCGAAAGCCAAAAGCAAGATGTTAATCTTGTCGAGTTTATCCAGAGGCAGAAATCGGAGAATAAAGAGTTCGAACTCGATCAAGAAGGTTGGCTTCGAAAGCAAGGACGAATAGTTGTTCCTGATATTAATGGATTGAGAGATGAGGTTCTGATAGAATGTCATCACTCAAAGTTGACGATTCATCCTGGTGGTAATACGATGTATCAGGACATGAAGCGAGTCTACTACTGGGAGGGGATGAAGAGAGACATTGGAAAATTCACTTCCAAGTGCATGAATTGTCAGTTAGTGAAAGCTGAACAGAAGAAGCCAAGTGGTTTGCTTTAGCGATTGGAAGTTCCTACGTGGAAGTGGGAGCAAATATCGATGGACTACCTAGAACCAGGACTGGAAATGAAGGGATTTGGGTCGTTGTGGATCACTTGACCAAAAGTGCAAGATTCATTCCTCTCAAGTCGACCAGGACAACGTCGAAGCTGGCTGAACTTTATGCGAAATGGATTGTTAGATTCCATGGTGACCCAAAGAGTACAGTGAGTGATCGAGATTCGTTATTCACTAGCGGATTTTGGAAGAGTTTGCAAGAAGCTTTGGGAACCGAGTTGTTCTTGAGTACGACATATCATCCTCAAACTGATGGTCAGACCGAGAGAGCTAATAGAGTTTTGGAAGATCTCCTAAGAGATGGTGTGTTGGATTTTGGAGGATCGTGGGAAGACCATCTACATCTAGTTAAGTTTGCGTATAATAATAGCTACCAGTCTAGCATTGGGATGGCACCATACGAGGCGTTGTATGGGAGACCGTGCAATTCTCTGACATGTTGGCTAGAAACTAGAGATAAGTTGGTACTTGGGCTAGAGATGATTAGAGAGACCTCAGATTGCATCAAAATCGTTCGACAACGAATGAAAGCAGCCCAAGATTGTCAGAAGAGTTATGCTGATAAGCGTCGAAAAGATTTGGAATTCGGCGTAGGCGATATGGTCTTTGTGAAGATTTCACCGTTGAAGCATGTGGTTCGATTTGGAAGTAAAGGAAAGTTAGATCCTAGATTCATTGGACCATTTCCAAAAGTCAAGCGAATTGAAAAGCTCGCATATAGATTGGAGTTACCCGAGAAGATGTCGAGTATGCATAATATGTTCCATGTGTCTTTTCTATGGAAGTTTGTGCATTATTCGAATGTGGTAGTACCTCCATAGTAGTACGAAGACCTAGAAGTTGAAACCGCAGTTGCAAAACTTTGTAAGCCACTTCGTGTTGTGGGGAATGACACGAAACAGCTTAGGAGGAAGACGGTTAAGCTAGTCAAGGTACAATGGAGTGAAGATGGCAACGATTGTACATGGGAGACGGAAGAAAGTGTGAACGCGGCTCATCCAGAACTCTTCGTCGCTAGGAACCTTTAATCGTATCATCGTTATGTCATTGTATCTTATTGTTATTTGATAGAATTCTGCATTCTAGGATAAGGCTATGGATCCATGGCTTAATAATTGCTAGTTTGGGTGATAGAATTGGCTTCTCATGGCTGATAGGCATGCAGAATTGTTGTGGTTGCTTATGTATACTTGGAATTTTGGGGGCGAAATTCTTAAGGTGGGGGAGAATGTAACAGCCGACATTTTATGTATTGGAAGATCGGAAAATATTTTTATTTTATTCCTTAAGGGTTGGATCATTCTCATCTTTTGATAGGTTGTTTATGGGGATGTGAGACATATCCATAATTTTTACTAATTTTGTTTATGACCATTTTACCACTATCAGTCTTGTAGGGGCATAACTTTTGACTTAGGCCGAATCAGAGGGTGAGACCTGTGCCATTGGAAAGGAATTGATGGTTGCCTTTCCGTAGAGTGGTTACATTAAAGATTAGGCTTGGCGGTTTGGGAGAAATCACTGTTTTTAGGTTTTTCAGTTGGCTGTCTAGATTTGGTAAGGCATAATGGGCTGAATTGGAGAGGCCTGTTAGTGGGCTGATGGGAGGGTATAAATAGGGGGTGAGGGGTATGGGGAATGGTTTAGTTTTTCATTTCCTCATTGGGTGGTTTTGTGCTCCTCCTTCCTCTAACACCTTTCCACCATTAAAAATCCAAATCCAAGGAGAGAAATCATAGATCTACACCATTGGAGGCAAGATCTATATCGATTAAAGCAAGAGTTCATTGGATCAAAGTGATTGGTGCGAGGTGCTTGCGGTCCGAATTCCTATTTTATTGATTTTAGCTTGTTTTGGCAAATCGGTGAGTGATTTACATCTCTTACATGAATGCATTGAAGTATATGAGTGTTTGTGCATGTTTCTCATCAAATTCAAGTGTTTCACCATAGATTTACACCGTTATATGTCTATTTTCATATGCATCACCCTAGATCTAATTTAGCCAATTTTACCCATTAATTTTATGTCATTTCACATGTTTGTGTTAGTTAGATCTCTCATTTTGATCATATGTTCAATTTAATAGTTTATATTTGCATCATTTTTGTGGTAATCATCATATTCATGTTGTTAACAATGTTATGACATGTTTATGATTGTGTTTGATGACCTTGGTTGGGTCGGTTTCGCCGATTCGCCGTTTGACGAAGTTTTGGGCGAAATCGAAGTAGAATTGGAGATGTGAGGAAGTGGATTTGGTCAGCCATAAGTAGGTCGGGTCGGTCTCAAATCCTGTCGTGGAGGACAAATTAGAACGGGTCGGTCTCAAATCCTGTCGTTGAGAACAAGTTAGAATGGGTCGGTCCGTGGAGCTGGTCGGGTCGGGCAATGTCTGATCGGGTCGATCCATTCAAGATGTGTCAGTCAGTTCAGAAGTTGAGGTAATGAAAGGTTGACTGGATCAAGTTGATCATGTTGGTGATCGGATCGAGTCGGTCATGTTGAGGTAACCGGATCGGGTCGGTCATGTTCCAGAGGAGGGGGGTGATCGGATCGGGTCGGTCGAGTTTGAAGTCAGGAAGGGACTGGGTCGGATCGACCTAGTTTGGGTCGGATCGGTCTGAAGGGGCTATTCGGTCATGTTTTATCAGCACTTTTAAATGCTGTGGTTGATAGCGATGATGCTATAGTTTGTTTTCAATGGGGTTATTTTTTGAAAAAGTACGTTTTTCGGGTATGACTCGGATTTGAAGAAAAGAACTTGAAAAATATTTTTTAGGGGCAATTCCCCCCCAAATCTTAGCCATAGCGCAATGATGTGATTGGCTCAGTAATGGTGTAACTTCGAGAAGAAATCAAGTGGGAATATTCGAAGTGTTGGAAGGTGTTTGTTGATTGATTTAGAACAGCAAATGAGGTGATAACTCAAAGGTCGTGAGTTGGTGGATAATGGTTGCTCGAGAAGGTTGCTTGAGCTATGAAAAGTCGTCGAGTTGGATGACTAAAGATGAGAAGGCCGAGAGATTATCGTTGTCGTAAGTTCTAGCAGGCTCAAAGAAAAGGTACGATGAGGGAGCCCAAAAGACCAATTGTAGGTTGAGTACCTTGGGTATCGTTTAAAGGCCTAGTTGTCAAGGTTGGACATACATACATATCATTGAAAGGTATATGGAGTTTATGCTAGAGCCGGGGTTTCCATTTACCCTTGACATATGGCAAGGTTGGCCGTCATAAGATTAATGATGGTTTCGAAGCCGGATTGGCGGTGATAGCCAGAGTCTGTCATGATTGGTTAGTTGCTTGTTTGAACTGTCTCATGTAGATTGTCCAACGTCGAAAGAGATGTTCCTTGGGTGCTTGTCTGGTATTGGTTTAGGCCTTTGGGGCTTGTGCTTGAGGGGTGTTGAGTTCAATTAGGATGGTTTATGTGAGATCTATAATTTGGATGTCATGAGTGCTTTGCCTTGATTGAATGGGTGTTCTTCTTTCCATGGATGTATGATTGAATTGTTAAAGTAAAGGCTATGACTGTCCGATGTTGGGAAGATAAGGTTGAGCTCTTCTCTGGTGTTATGGGTAGATTAGTATGTTTATCTATCTCTTCTCATATACTTTAATGTTGAAGTTTGTTAGCTATTTTATCGCTCACTAAGACTGTTGTCTGACTCAAGGTTTTATATTTCCCTCTTATTACCTTGAGCTGTTCATCTGATTGTTGGATGGGCAGACTAAGTAGCAGGTGATAGGTGATGCCTTATTGGGAACAGTGATGTTGATCGATGGCGAGCAGGAGGCTGGCGTACTATCCTTACTACTATCTAATAATTGGATTTCCTCTATTTGCTATTTCTATGAGTACTATAGTGAGGCAAATTGTACATACACTATTGTTGTTATCCACGTGTATGGGAAATACTTTCTAGTTGTTACTGTGAGTTTACGACAGGTTTCGCTTATATACCATAACTTGATGATCGTCCATAGCTGCCTAACACACCCTTCAGCGCATTATTTCTCTTGTATAGTGAGGGGACTGTGGGCAATCGTAACAGATATAGAATCACACTCTAGTCGCTTGAAGTTGATTCTGTTGATGACTACAGCATCATCAGTATGTATTTTCGAGTTTCGAAAGTGGGATGACTATATGATTCCGATTAAAATATCAATATATACTTAAACCAATTTACATAAGTGTTTGAAAATATTTAGTAAATTGATGTGAATTAGAATAAGTATGCGAGATCTAGAAAATTTGATAAGTTGTAAGAATTATATCAGGCGAACCTGTAATAGGGATAAGCTAGTAAAGAGTTTTGGGAAAGTGCATTCGTGATATATATATATATATTAAAAAAGGTTTTGAAAAGATGTATAATTTGAAAACTCAAATCAAAATTTTGAGTAAGAATTGGTAGTTACTTTGGAATTGACTTTGAAAGGATATATTTTGAATATAAAGGAAAACATCTTTGGAAATATTTGGAAATTTAAAACTTGAGCATGACATCTTGTGATTAGAATTTCTTAATTGATTAAACGACGTTTATGTAAAGTTGTAATTTACTTAAGTAATCCAAATATAGAAAAAATAGTTTGGGAAACGATTTAAAGGATAAGTTGGAATTAATCAATCAGGATAGATTTTAATTGAATTATAAATGAGAATAATTATTAATTTATTGATACTATTTGTCATTTGATCGGATTTGTCAAACCATAACATGAATTAGTAGCATTAGAACAAAGTGTTGTCCTTAGTTTTCATAGCAGTTTAAAGGAAATGCTACCAAAAGATCACTTTCCCTCCTTAAGACAAGTGTAAGGACACTTGTATTTTTGCATGCCTCCTTTCATGCATGTTTTACACTTGCCCGCTTATGCGTCATTACCTCCTTAACTCTCCATTCCAATATAAGTAGGCCTTTCATCCATTTTTTAACCATTCCACTCCATTTTCTTCTTTTCATCTTCTTCTTAAAGCTTATGGCCATGGTTTCCATGGCATAAGTCTTCCTCTTTTCCACCACCACCTTGCCAAAGTTCGTCATCCTCCTCCTCCTCTTATGATAGCGAGAGAGAGAGAGATTAGTATATATATTTTGGTGAAGAAGACGTTATGCCGAAATACTGTCCGACGATTCACTCAGCTAAGATCGCCTGCCAGGGATTTTGGAAAGTTGTTTGGTGAGAACTCTTTAACCACAATTTATATATTTAATTAGTGGTTAGACTAATTTAAATATAGTGATGAATTATAAGTGGTTAATGATGATTGATGTTTGTTATGATGGATGCATAGTTTAGACCACACACACTATTAAGCGTTAGTGTTATAACGCTTGTGCACAGTTATGATTTATTTAATTATGTTGATGATGGTTGCTATGGATGTTTAAATGGTTGTTGATGTTGTTTTGCACACACTATGGCACAACAATTATAGTATCACATTGGTGATCGACAAATCTTCTTCGTAATTAGAAGCAATATCATTATTGAATTTAAAGGTTAATAATTTGGAAAGACCATATGTATGAATTCATATATATCGATAAAGTCCTTTAAATAATAAATATATACCTGAACATTCTAGGATGACAGAGAGAATAGTGTCTAGGCTTGGGTTTGGAAATAAAGTTTCCTGCTCTCCCTGGCTATCACTAACTGATCTGACGAACGAGATGGTTAATTTGAAGTTATTTGAATTTAGAAATAAAATGGAATTTGATTTATTAAGTAAAAAAAAGTTTAATTTTACGTCCAAAATAATTTGGAAAGTAAATTTAAACGATTTTAAAAGGGTTATATAAGGATATAATGGTTTTCTAAGATATTTTGGAGTATCGTAGAATAATGGTTGCTATGGTCAAAATAGAGCTTGTCGCATAATGGCAATTTACGTATTTTAGATGTAAACTTTCAGCGCTTATAACTTTTGCGATCTAAATAGGATTTCCATAAAATGAAAAACGTTTAATTTCCATTAACAAGAACTTTCAAATGAGTGAAAGCATATTTTAAATTCGAGTTATAATTTTCAAGTTATGTTTGAAACCATTTTGGAAAAGGTTGATGTAAGACAATTATTGACCATAACTATAAACAACTATTTTTAAATGTTTTAAAAATATGGAAAAAATTTGTAAAATCATTACAAACTATGAAAAGGTGTTTTGAATTGTAAAGTTCAAGTTTTGGCTAAGATAAACGATATTCTGATAAAAATAGTTAAGACATCTATTTTGTAACGCTTTTGTGACACTTTTGAAATGCTATTGTAACGCTTCCTTCGAAAACAATCTATTTTGATGTTTTAAACTGTAAACTATATTCCGAACTATAAGTAATGATTTGTGGAATGTTTTCAAAAGTTTAAAAGTATTAGAAATATTTTATATGGAATTTAAAAGGTAGTTCATTGTTATTCCGCTTATAGTGTGAGTTGGATACGGAGATTAATATTGAGGATAAGTTGATGGTATTTTATCCAGATTCAATGTCAAAGAGTTAGATAAATCTTTTAATTAAGATATGGGTTTCCCAATTTGATTAGGGTATGTTGGATAGAAATAATCTTCGGATATTTGATATGAAATTCTTTGGTGTAAACGTATATTATTTGAGGAATTTGGAAGATATTATTATTATATCGTTATTCCACTTATAGTATTCGTTGATTATGAGAAGTGATATCGAATATAAGTTGATACAATCTCTGTGTAACTTATGTTCAATATCGATTGATTTGGATTTTGCCGTGAATCATATCTTCAACAATATCATTCTTGAAACCCAAGGAGATTGAGTTATGGAAATTCATATCGTAAATTGGGATTTAATCAAATCTTTGTTTTAAGAAAATTAAAAATAAGAAATTGGGAACCAAGTATAATCTTTTAGTTAAGATTAAAGAATTGAATGTTGGAAAATCGATTTAATTGGAAACTATGGTTGAAATATGGATTAAAGGATATTCAAAGGAAATTGTGTTTTGATAACGAGCTATCAAATGGAAAATTAATTAAGGCTTTGGGGCTAGATTATCTTTAATTTAAGGGATGTGTTTTAAAGAAGAAGGGTTAAATATGGATTTTGTTAAAGATAATTTGAGAATGGGTTTAAAGAAATTTAATTTAACAAAATCTAAGATGGAAGGAGATTTGGTTGAAAGCCTGTATGTTCCGTATTTGTGTTTTAAAAATTATGCTTATTATTTGGGAAGACAGGGATCAGATGTATGTCTGAAAACCATTCCAAGTAACAGTACGACATTGTGGAGCAATTGAAGACAATACTGAAGACGGGACCCTTCATATCGTAAGGACGACTTGCTGAGTGTCTCAAATGGGTAGCTCCCATTTGCAGATGGATTTTATATCAGCTAAGTGGCAAGAAGCCCAAACGTATGTAAAGGAATTTCAGATTGTTGTTTCGTTCAGACCCAGAATGGACATTTATGGATTGTGTGTCTGACTTTGTAATTGACTGCATAGCACTGATCTCTGTTAAATATATATCTGTTTGGTGGTGGAGAATTTATTCTGTTGCTTAACACCCTTCTCTAAGACGTATGAGCTTAGAGGTTATATATCGATAAAAATCATTGATGCATTGTGAATGGACAATGTGGCATACTTAAGTTATGTAGTGAGCTTAGGATGATCAAAGCATGGGTTATTTAAGCATAGCTTTGTGTATATTGGGACCCCGGCAAGACTCAAACCACGATAAATGGCCAAAACAAGAAGAAATGCAGCAGCGTTATAGGTTGTTGTCTCCTTCTAGATAAAAGGTATACTATGGTATGGAGCCCAAGTATTAACCTATATTTTAAAAGCATCTACTTTTGTGGTTGTTATTGGCGAGCGCTTAGAAAGGTCGGTAAAGACCGGGAGATGACATACTCAGGTGTACTCTAAGTTACCCAGTTAAGGTGTAATCCGGCGTGTTGGCATGAGGAGCATCACTGTTGATCCTCGGACATCCCTCTAGAGGTGTTCAAAATTCGGTTCGGAAGGAATTTCCTTTGCCTGGTCATTGTTGGAAACCCAATCTCCGCTACGAGCCTGATGATTGTATACAATACGTCAGTATAGTATATGATACCTATGCTGGCTAAGACTGATACATTTACTTTTGAAAGGATTTTTCACACTATATTATAGTATTGAAAGAGGATTTTCATGTATCAAGCATTTTTGACTGCATAAGGAGCAACCTCGCCCATACTTGCGTTTTCATTGTGTGTTTGCCGCGAGACCTTATGTTAGTTTCATTTTTCAAAAAGTCATTGTGAATTTCTATGCACTGCTATTCGCATGGAGTAAACCCGTTCCGCATTAGCGGTGTGGTCCGGTGAATTGCCTAACTTTAAAATAAACCCTAAAAACAAATGTTTTGAGTTCTCACACCAGTCCCATGACTAACTTGGAGTTTATTGTTCCCACACCTAAACTCTGTGTGCCCATAATTTTTACACTGGCAGCCTGGTAGTTTGGTTTGCATTTTAAACTTGGAGTGGTTGGAGCAGGATGTTGGTTTAGCTGAAGCTATTATATCTTGGAGCATGCATATTCTTCTGCTGAGTTTAATATCATTTCCGCTGTATAATCGATGTACTTTGATATTTCTCCGGTAACTCTGATATAATATTATTGTAATGATAATGGAGAAGTTCTTTTTATTTTGTACAAATGTTTAAGTACCCCTAACAATCCGTCTTTATGAACGGTTTAAGTTGGTTTAATTACCGGCGAAAACCGAGCAAAAAGTCCGGTCGTTACAACAGTTATCACATACGTACTGATGGGACATTGTTCTCATTTCTGTGTTCCTCCACTATAAATAGCGCGCTGGTACACTTAGTTATCTCCAACAAACAAGAATGAACCCTTCCTTTATATTGGAATAGGCTCTTCATCCCTCCTTTGTTTAAGAGCCTTCAACAAACTAAAACTTCAAAGCATAAATAATGAACGCGACTTTAATTCAACAGTGGTGACAACGGTGGAGTGTTGGATGGTTTGAGAAGGTTCAGGTAGTCGAGCAATTTGGTGGTAGCTCGATGGACGTGGCACGGTGATGGGATGATTTAGGTGTGCGGGTTGGGTTTTAGAAGGAAGATTAGTGCGAAGCAGCGTGGAACAAAAGAGAAGACGGGCATAATTTAGTACAACGATAAAAAACCAAATATTAGATTTGGCCATATTTATTCAAGTAATGTCGGCTATTAAACCTTTAGGGAAAATAAAGTAAGTGGGTTGTTTTGGTTATAAACATGAAAAGGGAAAATGGGTAGAAAATCGAAGAATTCAGAAGAAGTAAGGAGAGCAGTATGAAAAAATGATAGCGGACCTGTTGCTTTTTCAATTCAGAGAATAATTGGCATAATTTGAACGAAACAGCCGGGTATTTGAGGCAAACATGGTGCGTTTTTTTTGTACTAGGGGAAAAAGAAGTGAATATGGAAAGGCACGAAGCAACATGGAATCAAAGAAGTGGGATGATTTAATGAAGGGGAGAAGTCTGGAACGATAGTTCGTGCGTGAAGACAAAATATCGAGACCATTGTTTTTAGAAGAAAAGTCGAGCACAAATTTGTTCAACGTGAAAACAAGATAAGGAACGAAGCAGTAGTAACCAAGTTTTGATTGGCCCATGTTTTCAAACTATGAAATGGGTCGGCCTGGTTTAATCTTAACACCCAAGTAATTAAGTTAGTTAATTGTTAATTAAGAAAATAAATACATTTATTAATCATATTATATAAATTGAATCGTGAACAGTTATAATCCTATGACTTTTCCATATCTTATCAAAATGGAATGAAACAACCATTGGCGGAATCATTCTCTCAAACGCTATATTCTAGAAACAGTTGGACAGATTTGGAAGCAGCAGGAGTTTTCGGTTAAATTAAACAACTGTCTAATTTAACTGAAATTAAACCGTTTCAACAATAAATATAATCAAAATGAGTATAACTTGCTTAGTTTTTACCCACTTATATTTTATATAAATTGGGATTTAATTTGTGTGTTGTGGTTGATAATTGTTTGTTGTGTGCTGAATATAATATATATATATATATATATATATATATATATATATATTGGATGAATTGGTTGATATAAAAGTTTGTTTAATTTAAATAAAATCTAATCGTTATTCTAACGATTATTTCCAAGTGAGGTAACTTACCTTGTTGGTTACGTTTATAATAATATAAACGTGTTAATTTAAAAATATGAATGCTTGGATTACTGTTATTTATTTATTGTTGAATATTACATCTTTGTATTGAATTGAATAATTTTATTTGAGGTAATGTATTTGGATGTAGGGAAAAATATATTGGAGGGAACCAACTTGATCCTCAAATTTATTGTTTATTTTCATATTACCATTATATGAACTGTATGACTAACTTGATTAGATGATTGATTTGTTTATTGATTACTGAATCGCAATTAAACATTTCTTATGATATTAACCAATAGGCAGTATTGGTTGGGTAATTGGAATCACATGGCCTATAAATCAATCATTTTATAAATATTGATTCATTGTCAAGTGAATCGACAGAAATGATGTTATAGAAACTATTTTACAACTGAAGATAGATTTTTAAAGCTATTATTTTGAATGGAGGTTATTAAAAAGGAAATTAATATTTATTATTATTATTATTATTATTATTTAAGTTTATAAAACTATTCAATGGGTTTATAAAGCAAATTCTTATAATAATAATAAGAATGATAAGCAAGTGAATAGAGATTTAACCGAAGGGTTAAAAGTGGGTATAATCGAGACAAATAAATAGGGTTATTTAAATTAATTATATTTTTAATAAATTTAAAGGATTATTACTAATTGGAAATCGTTAATGAGATAAGCATGTTTTGAATTGACTAAGCCAACTGTTTTATTTGAAATTTATTATTTGATTAATTTGTTTCAGTTAATCTAATGGAATAGTATAAGGAATAGCTGTTTAATTTTATTAAGACTTTAAATAGAAATTTATTATTTATTTTGGTTAATAATGCAGTTAACTACTTTTAAGTAGTTAATGTTGAAGTATATTATTTTAATTTAAGAGATTACTTTGTAAATGAAAATCATATAATTAGTGATTGAGTTTGAAATGAAATATTGTTAAATAATGGAAAGAGTTTATGATCAGGTTTATATTAAAATTAAGTTTTTATGAATGAACTTATAAAAGGGATTTTATGCAAACATTATTGCTTAAAATAAATGTTTACTTAACATCTAATTAAGTAAAAAGGAAATCGAGATAAAAAGGGTTTTATATTAAACTAGAGTTTATAAACAAGGTTTATAAAAGGGGACATGAAATTAAAGCTTTGATTTTGAACTGGTGATACTTAATAATGAAATTAAGTGAAGGAATGCGATTGAAATGAGATTTTCAAAGTGGAAATGGTTGAAGGGATTAGAAGTGGAATAATATGGGTTGATATGGAGTTAAGAGGAGGAATTAAAGAATTAGAGCCTAACTAGAGATTGGTTGAGTTGAGTGATTTTCTGAATGTTAATCTGATGTTGATTTCGGTCTTTGGGGTTGATATTTAGGGAATTATTCTCTATCAATTTATGATCAGGGACTAATGAATGTCGAAATAAAGAAAATAAAAGGAAGATTGCGCAGAAATATAATGGTATTTTCTAAGTAAAGAAATGAGATTTAGAATGGTTCTATTCTAAAAGGATAAATGTGGGCTATTTTCAAGTAATGAAACAAAAGAGGTTTTCGTAATGATGGCTTTACGAAGAATAAGTTAAACCGATTTCCCAGTTATAGATTATGAATAATGTTGTAGTAAATGTTTTGCAAACGATGGTTAAATGGAAAATTGGATATTGTTATAATATATTTTTCTGAGTATTAAAATGAAATGGTTTTGCGAATATAAGTATATTAATATAAAAGCAAAATGTTATGTTTCAAGTATTGAAAGATTCAAAAGTTCTAAATTAACCATTTGTTAATTATTATTTTTAATTAAAGTATCTAAGTGATGCTGAGAACTAAACCAGTAAATCTATTCTTATTTTATAATGATTAAATGGTTGTATTATTTGATAGTCAAATAACTAACTATCAAATCTAGCATATACGATTGTTGGTACAGAAAGAATGAGATCGAATTTATATTCGAAAACCATTCCGACCAGCAAATACATAAATGTTGAAAATATTAGATGATGATCAAGACGGAGCAATTGAAGACTGTGGATCTTCATAAAATGGAAGGATTGCTTATAATCTCTGGTTGAGTTCCCGAAGATATAGTATGATTTAGTCGTGGTTGAAGTCTACGGATTGCAAGGACTAATCGCTACTGATCTATAGGGTGATACGTAGGATGTGGTAGGAGGGTGCCTTCGGTTCATCCTGTTCCTAGATGACTTGTATGGACGGATGTCTGATAGAGTATTTCTTAAGAATCACGTACGTAGATTTTTTACAAATATATTTTTGTTAGTGGCGGAGAAGGGAACTTCTCTTAGCTTAATGACCAGAGTATTTTTGTGGACGTCAATTAGTGATTTGGCAGATCTGACAATATGGCATTCAAAGTGAATAGTGATGTGTTGTTCTAAAAGCAATGTCACCCTCAAGCCTCTTCAAACGGTGTAACACCCCACGCCCGCTATGGTCACTCTCTAAGGGAATGCCATAACATCGGTGGAGTATTTTAGTGAATATAGAACAGAAAAATTACAACAAGACAGATATAAATAGTACTTGAAATTTAAAACATCATCTCATAACAGCGGAAATAAACATGTCTGGTTACATCATAAAACCACAATAAAAGTCAAGTACAATATCCATCAAAATAAGAAGTACATAATCCCACTCTCTCATACAATAGCCAAGACAAAAGAAAAGATAACTGGGTAACTGGAGCTTTACGTCTATCCAAGCTCCTAAAGACTGGAACAGCAATCCGATCAGGCTCCACTACTGCTAGGATCCACCGTAGGACCTGAGGGTTGGAAAAAAGATAAAACAACGGGGTCAGACATAAGTCTGAGCGAGTCCTATAACTTTAACAATACAATCATTAAAGTAACCAGAGAAGACATAAACTTGACCTACGGTAATGTCTGGGGATGAATGGCTACACTAAGCAGCTTGGTATACTTAGGATAAACTAAGATAACTGTAAAGACGCATCTACCCACCCAAGGATAATTACTACACTACACCACACCAGTCATTCCCACTCAAAGATTGATCCCTCCCAAGGACTTAGAAAATTTTTCCCCGGTGGTCTCGTATACCCTTAGCTGACTACATAGGGGCCGTCTGCCCCTATCTCCACTAGGTGTACTTAGTAATTTTACCCAGTAGTTCCGTGTACCCCTATATAGGTGCCGTCTGCCCCTATCTTTATTAGGTGTACCCACTACTCCCCAGCGATCGGCTCCCTACCGTAGATACCCGTGTTGGTCCCACAGTGGGGTGTATCACTCCCCTAAAGTGGCCACCTGATAATATCAACGGTGCACGGCTTTATATCTACACGATGCAACAACGGCTTATCTACCAGCCCGGGCCCACACACGCATATGAAACCCGTTGGACTTGCGTTGCCACCGCTAACCCGTTTTGGCCTCTTATAATCAAGCCCAATATGCGTGTCCCGTCACTCGACATGGGTCGAGCCCACAAAGATACGTTTGGGATATTGGTTGAAATGGGCCCCCACAAGCTACCCACCTAAGCTTGTCACTTATCTAGTGTATCCCACTTAACCCTTTAATCATGTTTAATTACATGTTTCACTTGGTTAAGTATTCTAATCGTATTTTCTATTGCCACCCAAGGCAACCCACTAGATTCCACATGCTACCCAAGGCAACCATTAAATTTCCACATGCCACCCAAGGCACCCACTTAACCCCTCATGTCCCACTACATGCTAATATGGTTAAGTGTTTCTTAATTAATTAAGACCGTGATCTCCCATAAAGACCTCCCACATTAGACTGGCTGTTATGACCGCCTGGTTAAGCCGGTAGGGTCCGGGCAGTCTTACGTCATAACAGAGTCTAACCTCGTGTCTTTACTTTAATCACGTATTTAATTTATGGCTAAGACCTCTCACATTGGGCTGACATTTGTAGCAACTGGTTAGGCCGGTCGGGTCCGGGCAGTTTTACACTACAAATGAGTCCAACCTCGTGTCTTAGTCGATTAATTGCACCTAATTAATCACCCCCATATTAATTATCCCTAATTAATATCAAATTTTTCATAACATGGGTAGACCTAACTCAATAGGTAAATTCCCATGGGGTAGACCTAACTCAATAGGTAAATTCCCACTTATGTTAATTTATTTTTATGGTATGCTTAATCATACCCAATCACACTTTTATTAACATATTTACCAACCCCATCGTTCCCCACGTAAATCGTTCTCATGACATAGTAAAGGGAAAGATCCATTACAAATATCATGGGTTTAGCATATAACTTTGTCATGGGTTAAGAGGATGTCAACTTGCATATATGAGCACATATTAACCCAACTACATTTAACCCAAACTTGCATATTATCATACACATGATTTGCATAACATGTTGCATATGAGCTTGCATATTATCATACACATATCTTGCATAACATGTTGAACTTGCATATAAGCATTCTCATAACTTGCATAACATGTTAATCATGCATTTAAGCATACACATAACTTGCATAAGCATTCGCATACTTGCATGAGCATTCACATACTTGCATAAGCATTCACATATTTGCATAAGCATTCACATACTTGCATAAGCATGCATAACTTGCATATCATGTTAAACTTGCATTTAAGCATATACACAACTTGCATATGAACTTGCATATCAACCTACACATAACTTACATAACATCATACACATGACTTGCATATGAACTTGCATAACTCACTTTGTTAAACATGCATAAATCCACTTGTTAAATATGCATAAACCCACATATTAAACATGCATAAACCCACTTGTCAAACATGCATAAACCAACTTGTTAAGCATGCATAAACCAACTCATCAAACATGCATAAACTCACTTATTAATTATGCATAAACATAGAAAAACATAGAGTAGCATATCATTACAAATGATTCAAACTCACTAATCCGCATCTAAGACCATAAGTCTCATTACACCCAATCTACTTACTTTAACAATTGATGTTAAAGTGATAGAAACTCACCAAAACCAAGATTAGCAAACTTATGAAGTGGAATTAGTTGCTAAATATGAAGATGGTGATGATTAGAGATTGATTAGAGAGTGATTAGCTTGCAACTTCCTTCATAAACAAGTGGAGGCTCCTTCTAAGGTTTAATTTGGCGGCATGAGGCCATCATTTCTATTTTTAGTATGGATTAGGGTAGGTTTAGGGTGTATTTATAGATTAGGAGAGTGTTTTAGGCCCTTAGATTAACCCTAAATTAGATTAGGTCCGTTAGATTTAGGAAATCTCTAGAACCCAGCCCAGCCCTAGCCAGAAAACCAAATCTGGTGCACCCAACCTTCTGGCTCGAGACGCCGTGTCGACAGGCAAGTCGACAGGCAAGTCGACTCCCCCTGTCGACAGGCCTGTCGACAGCCCTGTCGACATGGTCAGGGCGGGAATTTTCCCGCCTGGCCCCGCTGGTTCTAATTTGAAATCCGAATTTTAAATTTCTAAATCTGTTTTAAGCTTTAATTTTTCTGCAAACTTCATTGGGCCATAACCGGGCCATACGGACTCCGATTCTCGAAAACTCGGACTCTATTTCGCGTATTTTTCCGAGACGAACGCAATGACGCAGCCCGTTACCCCCATTTCCCACATCTGAGATTATTTATCATATGATTAGAGAATTTTAGTATTAGCTAAAATTCGGGGTGTTACATTCTCCCCTCCTTAAAGGATTTCGTCCCCGAAATCTCTAACTAAGGAGAATGCATATCCTACCATCCAAACAACCATCTACTCAATCCATCAAAACACGGGCATCCATTGTCCTTAAAACAATTTCTAATGATGTATGAGCATATGCAAAAAGTGTGTGTATATGTTCCCTATCTAATGTATGAACATATGCAAACCATGATAGTGCCATGCATCCATTATGTATGCGAGAGAACCCTATCGACACATACAATATCTACATGAGTGCACAATCATCCACCCCAAATGCATCATCCATATGATAACACAATCATTATACATCCATAAATATAGCTTTCTACACACAATTTTTTGCAATATGCAATATGAAGTGACTGAGCCGATCTAGTGCCTAGAGTGTGTGTATATGCATCCACGAGCAACCACTAGCAAACACTTGCATCCACTTGCGTCCATCAACCATAACATGTCTCAAACACATGTTTCAACCATAGGTTTACCCTATCTAAAGGTCAAACAATACTAACGAGAGGACATACTAAAGATAAGATAAGTACTAGACAAGCGATAAAGGAGAAGTTAAAGACATACCCTCAAAAAGAAATGGGTACAATGAACGCATCTTCGCTTCCGTCTCCCAAGTTGCGTTGCTCTCATCTTCTCCCCATTGCACTTTGACTAGCTGAACCTCTCGATTCCTCAATTTCCTAGTCTCTGTCCCAAGGATGCGAGTAGGAGCTCGTCGAATCGTCGCATCACGCTCTACCTCTACATCTCTAAGCAAGCTCGGCTCTACCACCTCTGCCGTCTCATATAAGCACTTCCTCAGATGTGATACATGGAATACATCATGAACACCACTAAGTCTGTCGGGCAACTCCACCCTATATGCCATCCGTCCAATCCTTTCCTTAATAGGAAACGGCCCAACAAACCTCGGTGCTAACTTCCCAACGGATCCAAAGCGAACAACATTTCTCAACGGAGATACTTTGACAAAAACCATGTCCCCAACCTCAAACTCAAGATCCGTCCTTCTCTTGTCCGCATAAGATTTTTGCCTATCCTGCGCTGCTTTCATCCTTCTTCGAATCAAGTCAATCTTCCCAGAAGTCTCCCTAACCATATCAGGCCCAAGCAAGATCTTATCCGTAGATTCCCACCAACATGTAGGTGATCGACAAGGCCTTCCATAGAGAGCTTCGAAAGGAGCCATACCAATACTGGACTGAAAGCTGTTATTATATGCGAATTCTACCAATGGAAGATGCTCTTCCCATGTACCTCCAAAATCTAAGATACAAAGCCTCAAAAGGTCTTCTAGAACACGATTCGCCCTCTCAGTCTGGCCGTCTGTCTGAGGATGATATGCGGTGCTCAGACACAATTGAGTCCCCACTGCTTCTTGCAAACTCCTCCAGAACTCGCTAGTGAAGATAGGATCTCGATCACTCACTATGCTAGAGGGTACCCCATGCAATCGAACTATCTCTCGAAGATATACTGAAGCTAGCCATGGAGCGGTCCTCTTGCTTTTCACAGGTATGAAATGGGCGCTCTTAGTAAGTCTGTCTACCACCACCCAAATTCCTGTATTACCCTTTCTCGATCTGGGTAACCCGTCAATAAAATCCATCGAGACGCTATCCCACTTCCATTGCGGAACTTCCAATGGGTGAAGCAACCCACCAGGTTTCTTTTGCTCCGCCTTCACTTGTTGGCACACCAAGCATCGAGCGACATACTCGGCCACATCTTTCTTCATACCGGCCCAGAAGAAAACCCTCTTCATGTCTCGGTACATCTTGTCCCCACCGGGATGAATGGTCATCCTAGAACGGTGTGCATCATCAAGAATAACCTTCCTCAAACCCTCGTCTTGCGGTACACAAAGTCTACCATCTCTACGCAAGCACCCCCTATCGTCTAGGGTATACCTACTCAAATGGCTGGACGACTCCCCCCTTATGAGCTTCTCCACCAACTCAACCAACTGTGGGTCGTCCCTCTGTGCTTCTCCAATCCGCCCCAAAAGAGTAGGTCTAACCTCCAAGGAAGCTAGCAAACCGGGTACATAATCGACGGAAGGTCTGAAATCAAACATCGAGATAAATTCCAAGCTTCGTTGTTCCACGAACAATGGACTCAGGGACAACCTCTTCCTGCTCAAGGCGTCCGCCACCACATTACCCTTGCCAGGGGTATATGCTATCTCGAAATCATAGGATGCTAAGAATTCCATCCACCTTTGCTGTCTCAGTTTCAAATCCTTCTGAGAAAACAAGTACTTCAATGATTTGTGGTCAGTGAACAATTCGAATCTCTCACCAAGAAGATAATGGCGCCAAATCTTAAGCGCAAAAACAATAGCGGCCAACTCTAAATCATGGGTAGGGTAATTTTTCTCATGTGCCCTCAACTGCCTTCCACCATAGGCTATCACCCTTCCCTCTTGCATTAAGACTGCGCCAAGTCCTATCCCACAAGCATCGGTATAGACAACAAATGGCTTGCTCCCATCTGGCAATACTAAAACTGGAGCGGTGGTTAAAGCTCTCTTTAACCGTCGGAACGCATCATCACAATCTACGTCCCATGTGAAAACAAGATTCTTCTTCGTTAAGCGGGTTAATGGGGCTGATATCTTCGCGAAGTCTTTGATAAACTTCCTATAATAACCCGCCAACCCCAAGAAACTTCTTACTTCGGTAGCATTCTTCGGAACCTTCCAATCCTGAATTGATACTACCTTCGCGGGATCCACAGCTATCCCTTCCTTTGAGACCACGTGCCCCAAGAACCGCACCTCCTTCCTCCAGAAGTGACATTTAGAGAATTTAGCCTTAAGGCTATGTGCTCGAAGAGTCTTCAATACCTCCCCAAGATGTAGGGCATGCTCTTCTTTACTCTTAGAAAATACTAAGATATCATCCACAAAGACCACCACGAATTTATTAAGGAACTCCCTGAACACCCTACTCATCAAATCAACAAAGTATGCAGGGGCGTTCGTCAACCCAAATGGCATCACAAGCCACTCATAGAAACCATCCGGAGTTCTAAAGGCAGTCTTGTCTATGCTATCCTCAGCCACCCTCAACTGATGAAACCCCGTGGCTAAGTCCAACTGAGAAAATACTAAAGCGCCAACCAACTGATCGAAAAGATCATCAATCCTCGGCAATGGGTGTCTATTCTTCTTTGTGATCTTGTTGAGTTCTCTGTAGTCTACACAAAGTCTGAGGGACCCATCTGCCTTTGTAGCAAAAACTACTGGAGCACCCCACTCCGATATACTTCGTCTTATGAACCCCTTCTCAAGCAACTCCCCTACTTGCTTATGGAGTTCCCTCCTCTCACGAGGAGCCATGTGGCGCACTGGTAAAGATACAGGTTTAGCATTATCCACCAGATATATTCGGAAGTCAATCTCCCGTTTCGGAGGTAAGCCCTTCACCTCCTCAAACACATCCGGATATTCCCGGACCACTCTAACAGATTGCAAACTCTCGACCGAAGCGTCAAGCGACTCAAGATAACTTAGCATAACAGAGTCCATGGGATTACAAGAAATCTCGAGAGTGTTACCCAAGCGGGTCATGAGCCTAACAACTCTCCTTTCGCAATCAAGAACGGCACCATTACTGGATAACCAGTCCATGCCCAAAATCAACCCATAGCCCGTGAAGCCCAACACAAAAGCATCACATCTAAACACAATGCTAAGTATAGAAATCTTCAAACCCAAACATATCATGGACAAATAAGTGGAGCCCCCAATTGGGTTTGAAACAACCAAGGGATCATCTACCAAACTGGTGTCTAAGTGCAGTGACTCAACTAATGATGATGAGATAAACGAATGCGATGCGCCTGAATTAAACAATGTACGGACAGGATGATCAAATAGTAAAACCAGACTTTCAACGGAAATAGTTCTACCTCTCTCCTGAATTGGTGGAACCGCGAGAGCCTGTACTTGCCCCCTAGCCTGACCTGGTGCCATGAGAGCTTGCACCTGTCCACCTGAGGTAGACCCCGTCCTTTGCCCCTTCTTAGGGCAATCCTTCACTAAATGCCCTGCTTCGCCACAGTGGAAGCAGCCAGTCTTCTTCTTCTTACGACAATCCTTGCTTAGGTGGCCAGGTGTCCCACAGTTGAAACACTTTTTCTTCTTGCCTTTGCCACCGTTGCCTTTCCCACCTTTGTTTTGTTGTTGTTACTGAGGTCTCTTTTGATCTCCCTTCTTCTCGGGTGCCCTATTAGCATTGGGACCCATCTCTTCTTCATACATGAGTGCCATGTCAACTAGCTTCTCAAAGGTGGCCCCCATAGGGATATGAGTCATAGCCAACCCATGCATCGGTTCATTCAAGCCTTTCACGAACCTCAAAGCCTTCTTCTCCGGTGTATTCACCATGTCTAGGCCAAACCTTGCCAATTGATTAAACTTGTTGACATATTCCTTCACCGAGAGATTTCCTTGCTTTAGAGTCAAGAATCTTTCCATATACAAGTTTTCCTCCGCCCTTGAGAGAAACTTTGCCACAAACCTTTGCCTAAAATCCGCCCAAGAGTCAACAGGGCGTTCTCCATTAGTGACCTCCCACCAGAATGAGGCCTCTCCTTTCATTAACCAAGCAGCCAACTTGACTTTCTTTCCTTCTTCCATCTCAAAGATATCTATCAATTCTTCCACCTCCTTAAGCCAATCTCTAGCCTCCACAAAAGTTTCAGATCCTTGAAAAGGTTTCCCTCCCATAGCTTTAAATTCCTTACAAGTCTTAGCAAAAGTATCCGTGCGAGGAGGAGGGGGAGGAGGAAGATCGGGTGCTACGGTTGGTGGAGGGACATTTGCTGGACCCGCAGTGGTGGCCCTAGCCTCCATCAATCTCCTATACCATACTGGTACCGTCACACCCTCCGGAAAGTTAAGATCCTCAGCCATGCTGAAACGAAAAAGGAAAGATTCAAAACGGAGAATTCGAAGGATATAAATATGGCTATTGGGGATTATGCTTTTCCTTCAAAAACTTTTCTCTTTAAAGACATGTTTTTGAAAATATCTCTTCCAAAAATGTTTTAGAAAAATAGTTTTCTAAAAATTTTATCTGTTCCGGTAACCTTTGCTCTGATACCACGTGTAATACCCCACGCCCGCTATGGTCACTCTCTAAGGGAATGCCATAACATCGGTGGAGTATTTTAGTGAATATAGAACAGAAAAATTACAACAAGACAGATATAAATAGTACTTGAAATTTAAAAAATCATCTCATAACAGCGGAAATAAACATGTCTGGTTACATCATAAAACCACAATAAAAGTCAAGTACAATATCCATCAAAATAAGAAGTACATAATCCCACTCTCTCATACAATAGCCAAGACAAAAGAAAAGATAACTGGGTAACTGGAGCTTTACGTCTATCCAAGCTCCTAAAGACTGGAACAGCAATCCGATCAAGCTCCACTACTGCTAGGATCCACCGTAGGACCTGAGGGTTGGAAAAAAGATAAAACAACGGGGTCAGACATAAGTCTGAGCGAGTCCTATAACTTTAACAATACAATCATTAAAGTAACCAGAGAAGACATAAACTTGACCTACGGTAATGTCTGGGGATGAATGGCTACACTAAGCAGCTTGTTATACTTAGGATAAACTAAGATAACTGTAAAGACGCATCTACCCACCCAAGGATAATTACTACACTGCACCACACCAGTCATTCCCACTCAAAGATTGATCCCTCCCAAGGACTTAGAAAATTTTTCCCCAGTGGTCTCGTATACCCCTAGCTGACTACATAGGGGTCGTCTGCCCCTATCTCCACTAGGTGTACTTAGTAATTTTACCCAGTAGTTCCGTGTACCCCTATATAGGTGCCGTCTGCCCCTATCTTTATTAGGTGTACGCACTACTCCCCAGCGATCGGCTCCCTACCGTAGATACCCGTGCTGGTCCCACAGTGGGGTGTATCACTCCCCTAAAGTGGCCACCTGATAATATCAACGGTGCACGACTTTATATCTACATGATGCAACAACGGCTTATCTACCAGCCCGGGCCCACACACGCATATGAAACCCGTTGGACTTGCGTTGCCACCACTAACCCGTTTTGGCCTCTTATAATCAAGCCCAATATGCGTGTCCCGTCACTCGACATGGGTCGAGCCCACAAAGATACGTTTGGGATATTGGTTGAAATGGGCCCCCACAAGCTACCCACCTAAGCTTGTCACTTATCTAGTGTATCCCACTTAACCCTTTAATCATGTTTAATTACATGTTTCACTTGGTTAAGTATTCTAATCGTATTTTCTATTGCCACCCAAGGCAACCCACTAGATTCCACATGCTACCCAAGGCAACCATTAAATTTCCACATGCCACCCAAGGCACCCACTTAACCCCTCATGTCCCACTACATGCTAATATGGTTAACTGTTTCTTAATTAATTAAGACCGTGATCTCCCATAAAGACCTCCCACATTAGACTGGCTGTTATGACCGCCTGGTTAAGCCGGTAGGGTCCGGGCAGTCTTACGTCATAACAGAGTCTAACCTCGTGTCTTTACTTTAATCACGTATTTAATTTATGGCTAAGACCTCTCACATTGGGCTGACATTTGTAGCAACTGGTTAGGCCGGTCGGGTCCGGGCAGTTTTACACTACAAATGAGTCCAACCTCGTGTCTTAGTCGATTAATTGCACCTAATTAATCACCCCCATATTAATTATCCCTAATTAATACCAAGTTTTTCATAACATGGGTAGACCTAACTCAATAGGTAAATTCCCATGGGGTAGACCTAACTCAATAGGTAAATTCCCACTTATGTTAATTTATTTTTATGGTATGCTTAATCATACCCAATCACACTTTTATTAACATATTTACCAACCCCATCGTTCCCCACGTAAATCGTTCTCATGACATAGTAAAGGGAAAGATCCATTACAAATATCATGGGTTTAGCATATAACTTTGTCATGGGTTAAGAGGATGTCAACTTGCATATATGAGCACATATTAACCCAACTACATTTAACCCAAACTTGCATATTATCATACACATGATTTGCATAACATGTTGCATATGAGCTTACATATTATCATACACATATCTTGCATAACATGTTGAACTTGCATATAAGCATTCTCATAACTTGCATAACATGTTAATCATGCATTTAAGCATACACATAACTTGCATAAGCATTCGCATACTTGCATGAGCATTCACATACTTGCATAAGCATTCACATACTTGCATAAGCATTCACATGCTTGCATAAGCATGCATAACTTGCATATCATGTTAAACTTGCATTTAAGCATATACACAACTTGCATATGAACTTGCATATCAACCTACACATAACTTACATAACATCATACACATGACTTGCATATGAACATGCATAACTCACTTTGTTAAACATGCATAAATCCACTTGTTAAATATGCATAAACCCACATATTAAACATGCATAAACCCACTTGTCAAACATGCATAAACCAACTTGTTAAGCATGCATAAACCAACTCATCAAACATGCATAAACTCACTTATTAATTATGCATAAACATAGAAAAACATAGAGTAGCATATCATTACAAATGATTCAAACTCACTAATCCGCATCTAAGACCATAAGTCTCATTACACCCAATCTACTTACTTTAACAATTGATGTTAAAGTGATAGAAACTCACCAAAACCAAGATTAGCAAACTTATGAAGTGGAATTAGTTGCTAAATATGAAGATGGTGATGATTAGAGATTGATTAGAGAGTGATTAGCTTGCAACTTCCTTCATAAACAAGTGGAGGCTCCTTCTAAGATTTAATTTGGCGGCATGAGGCCATCATTTCTATTTTTAGTATGGATTAGGGTAGGTTTAGGGTGTATTTATAGATTAGGAGAGTGTTTTAGGCCCTTAGATTAACCCTAAATTAGATTAGGTCCGTTAGATTTAGGAAATCTCTAGAACCTAGCCAAGCCCTAGCCAGAAAACCAAATCTGGTGCACCCAACCTTCTGGCTCGAGACGCCGTGTCGACAGGCAAGTCGACTCCCCCTGTCGACAGCCCTGTCGACATGGTCAGGGCGGGAATTTTCCCGCCTGGCCCCGCTGGTTCTAATTTGAAATCCGAATTTTAAATTTCTAAATCTGTTTTAAGCTTTAATTTTTCTGCAAACTTCATTGGGCCATAACCGGGCCATACGGACTCCGATTCTCGAAAACTCGGACTCTATTTCGCGTATTTTTCCGAGACGAACGCAATGACGCAGCCCATTACCCCCAATTCCCACATCTGAGATTATTTATCCTATGATTAGAGAATTTTAGTATTAGCTAAAATTCGGGGTGTTACAAACGGGAAATGACAAAAATCTGGCAGGCAACATGGCTAAGTGGTTCGCTCCCAGTTAGGGTGTATTATCACCTACCTAGAGAAATTACATTTCCATTTTTAAGCTTTTCGATGTTTTCCTTTTCGGAAAATAGTTGTTTGAGCCCAACCGTTGGTGATTTACATTCGACACACTCAAGCGAAATGAGTGGTCAGTCATGGGTGGTGGGGTTGCAAGATGTTCTTGTTGAACCCAGTGTATTCTTATCTGGAGATACACTATCGGAAGATGATTCCATAGCTTGTCGTAGTTGGAAATCCAATCTCCAATAAGCGCCCGTAGTTTTGATTGTATGCTATGTATGTGAAGCGAGAGATGCAAGCGTTTCGCTGGATTGCTGTTTATTTGTGTTTTGACACTATTAGAATATCAAAATAGATATAATTTCAAAAATGATTTAGGCTATCGTAAGGTAAATACCATTTGTGTTTATGTGTGGATCGGTCTTACGATTATCCTTTTCTTTCGAAAAGAAATGTTTTAACATAAAAATCAAGTTGGATGATACCTATAATCTTAGCGAGTTTTCTCACTCTGGTTCAGCAGATTGATCTGGTGTTTGTAATGATCGGGTTAGACCAGGTTTTACACGGTGAGGTTAGAATGCTATGGATTTCAAAAGACGTGCTAGAAAAGTCCAAACGTATGACATATCTAGTGTGTTTTCTACTATGTGTTGTATATGAGGACATATTAGTATAATTGTCCAGATGTGTTGACTGTAAGTTGTGCTTTGATGTTTGTAGGTATTATTTCAAGCTCTTGATAAAGATTTATTTCTATATATTATTTTGTTCCACTGCGATGTGAGACTCTGTGTTGCGTTGGTTAGTTGGTTCTTCTTCTTCTTGTTCTTCTATTCTAATATTTCTTTCTTTTTAATCTCACCCTCTAATTTCTTTATAATACCACTCTAGTGTTTATGATACTAGAGTTTTGGCAAGTAATATGGGTTTTTGTATTATTGTCGAAATTTTGGGCATCGAATTCCCCGGGTCGTTACAGAATTAGCATTCAAAACAAATTCCATTATTTTTGAAATATGGGTTATGTAACACCCCGAATTTTTAACGACATTAAAGAGGATAAATTAAAGAATAATTAATTTAATATTCATAATTAAGTGAAACGGGTTACGTCATTGTGTTCGTCTCTGAATTCTTCTTGAGATAGAGTCCGAGTTTGAGTATAACGGATAACATATGAAGAAGTTATGGACGGTTAAAGTTTTACGATGGAAGCAGAATTGTAACGAGCCGGATTTTGAGCGACTTTGGTTATCGACATAAACACGATGTCGATAACCAAAACACCGAAAAATCCCGGTAATTAATGAAAGAAATTAGAGGGTGAGGAAAGATAAGATAGAAACTTAGAATAGAAGAAGAAGAAGAACACAACATCAGAATAACATGAACCTCACAGTGGAACGAATAACATATAATAGATAACATAACTTTGAAATATAACAGTTATGTATACAATAGCACTTATCAGAGTACAACACTTACAACACAGCGAAAATAACTATAACTATATGATCTTGAAGCCACCTGCTCCAAGCCCTCCAAGTATATCTGTAAAACCCGACTACTTGACTGCCCGTACAAATTTAGGCACCCAAGATTTTAGGGAAAACAACAAAGTAAACTCCGGGTCAGTCATGGGACTGGTATGAGTAAAACAGTTTAAACAGGTATATGAACAAGTAAACGATATCTCATAAGACCACGCCGCAGAACAGAATGGGTTTTTCCCTTATGAGAATCCAAAATATCTTTATATCAAAAACCTTTTGATATTATAATAATGTCTATGTACAAATAGATTTCAACTAGCAGAAACGCTTTCATCTCACGTTCTACATATATAGTATACAATCAAAATCGCAAGCACGTATTGGATAATGGATTTCCAACTATGACAAGGTATGGAACCACCATCCGATCAGTGTACTATAGGAACGATACACTGGAGTTCAACAAGAACATCTTGTAACTCAGCCACACATGACCGACCACTCATTTTGCTTGAGTGTATCGAATGCATATCACCAACAGTTGGGATCAGCAACCGTTCCCGTATATATATGGGACAACATTGATAGATATAAGAAACAAATGAATATTCTCTAGACAGGTGATTATACACCCTACTTTGGTGCGACCGACTTAGCCATGCTGCCTGCCCGATTTCTGTCATTTACCGGTTGATGAGGCTAGAAGCTACGCTTTATCATCACATCAGATTCACTTCGAATGTCATATTGTCAGATCCATCGAAAATCACTAATTGACGTCTACAACAGTACGTTACGTGTAAGCTAAAGAAGTTTCCTTCTCCGCTTCCACTCTTGGTACGGTTGAAGAAATCAAAGTACGTGACCTTTCTGGAAATACTCTGTCAGACATTAATCCACACAAGTCATCCTCATTCACTTAGAATGTCACATCGTCATACCCGCCAAATCACAAATTGATTTATCCAAAAACAACACGGTTATATAGCTTAGAGAAACGAATTCCTCCGCCACCAAATGTGAATACGTTTGAACAGATCAACTTACGCGATCCATTGGATATACTCTGTCAGACCTTCGTCCATACAAGTTGTCCTGGGATTGGACAAACCGAAGGTACTATTCCGTACATCCATCTTAGTCACTGTTATCTAAGACTTATACAACAGCCCTTGCATTTTACTTCGTCTTCAATTATCTTTGGCATATATGATTCGCAACGCTTATGCCAATATAGAGTGGTTCTTTGGATAATAATCCAACCGGTCTCTCCATATTAACAACGTTAAAATGGTCAAAACTTCGATAGTCTGTGAGTTAACTATGAAAGAAAAACAAGCGTGCAAACAACGATATTATTTCCAGATGGAAATTATATCGGTCAATCATCAACAGATATATATATATATATATATATATTCACATTGCCTTAATTTCTATGTTTAGAAAACATATGTTATTAACACTGAAAAACGTTTCCATCTGCTTATTTACAAATCACTACTCTTCCCCAACTATCAGTCCTTGACTGTAAACTAGTATGAGAACGATCCCCTAAGTATAAATCCCGAAGGTAGAAACCAACATCAGATAGACGCTTAGAAAACCATTCAATTTACTAATCTCTAGTCAGTTCTAATTTTACTTAACTCTATTTGATTAACTCTGATTTGTTTAACTCTAACTGGTTAATTCTAACCGATCAACTCTAACAGGTCAACCTTAATTAATTCACTCTAACTGGTTTTACTTGGTTTGACTAACTCAATTTATTTACTAGACTGACTAATTCAACTCGATTAACCCAACTTGATTTACTTATCTCGATTAACTGAACTAATCACTTTGATTAACTCGACTAATTTACTTTGGTTAACTTAACCAATTCGCTTAACTAATTCACTTAGTTTAACTTAACTAACTCACTTTGATTAATCTAACCAATTCACTTAACTCCTGTCGAATAAACTATATTCGATAACTCGTCCAACTCTATTTGAATAAACTATATTCGATTAACTCCTTTACTCTATTCGAATAAACTATATTCGATTAACTCCTTTTCTCTATTCGATTTGATAACTCCCCTTTTCGAATAATCAATATTCGATTAACTTACTTCGAATAACCAATATTCGACTACTCACTTCGAATAACCAATATTCGACTACTCACTTCGAATAACCAATATTCGATAATCTCCTCTCGAATAAACGATATTCGATAATCTTCCCTTTCGATTTAACAAATCGATAACTCCTTTTCGAATAACTAAATTCGATAACTCCTTTCGATTTAACTAATCGATAACTCCTTTGTGTTTAACTTCATTCGAATAACTAATTCGAATCACTCTTATTTATTTAACTCTATTCGAATAACTAATTCGATTAACTCTAACTGGTTAACTCTAACTAATTAACTCTGACTGGTTAACCCTAACTGTTTAACTCCTATTTGATAACGTTTATTCATTTATAAAGATTTACTTTTAGTAACGGTTCTTCACTTTATAAACGTTCTCTTTAATAACGTTACTTCACTTATACACATGTTGTGTACATATTCTATTTAAACTTTCGTTGTTAAAAACCAATATCCCTTCTCTATATAAGTTCAGTCCTATATTTTCTATTTATCGAATGATAAATATTTATTTAATTTATAAACTGTTATTTATAAATAAATCCTTTCTATTTATTTGTTGAAACAGATAGCCATTTTCTAAACATTTCTTTGATTTAATCCTATTTATTTATCCAATAAATATTCCTTGATTTAATCCTATTTATTTATCCAATAAATATCTCTTTTATCTTTTCTATTTATTCAGCAAATAAATATCTCCTTTATACTTTTATTTATTTCCCAAAAATAATAAATCCTTTTAACTCTTTATTTATTCCATATATAAATAATTCCTTTTAACTCTTTATTTATTCCCTAAATAAATAATTCCTTTTAAATTTTCTTTCAAATATATTTCCTTTATATTTGATTTCAAATATATTTCCTTTATATTTGTTTTGACAAATATATCTCTTTTTAACCCCTTTGATTTTATAAATTTTATTTCCTTTTACAAAATCTTTGTTTCCTTATATATATAAAATCCATTGATTTTATATAAATAAATTATTTTCAAAATATACTTTGAAAATCCCTTTTCCACATTCTGGTATTTCTTATGGTATTTAAAATACCAAACAACAACGATAAATATCGTCCAACCACACATAATCAACACCATATTATATATCACATTATATAAATCACAATATATAAATCACAGTAAAATAACTGTTGAGGAATCCAGTTGGATTCCTCCAACCTGTTTCCCTACATCACAGATGTTAAACAATATAATTAACATCGATTTCACTTCGATGTGAAATATTCTGATAAACAGAATCGGCATATAAATATTTAACGGTTTATATATATATACAGATATATATATATATATATATATAATTTCTTCTAACTGACTAGCAGTTCAATCAAACAATCAACACACAGTCAAACAGACAATATTTAACAGTTCTAAGAATACTTTGTAAATATAGAACTGTACAGAGTTGGTGAGTTTTACTCACATTGGCAGTTCATCGTTAAAGAACGATAAACTGTTATTTGATTTGAATCAAACAATTTATTTCGCCATAAATTTTAACGAGCTCGGATTCACTCCCGGTCAGTCTCATTGTGTTGCTCCCGTCCATACGATCCCAACGCAAATTACGGTTCGTCAATCTGATCTTGTATGACCAAGATATTCGATTTTAAAGTTTGAACAAATTTTAAATTAAATAAAACAAAACTCTAAACTTTTAATTGGGCCTCACCTTTACACAATTCTGGCCCACTACCAATCCTCCTAGGCGCGTACCCCGATCCCTTTCTTCTCCCCTGTAAAACAGCTGTGACCCCTTGAAGAAAATCCATGACCATTTCCTGAACTTCAAACACCATTTACTACATCTCCACTTAACTATAAATCCATTAAAAGCCATCTAAATTCACATCTCCAAATCCTCTTTAACTACACACCCTTAATCTCCAGTTCAGTCTTGCCATGAAGAATGCGTTCGACAGCATTTTCGTCCTCCTGTACACTGTCGATCGACAGTTTTCATTTCAATAAAATCCCACAAAATCAAAACAAGTGCCATTCAACTTCCCGATCTAAAAACGAATACTTAAATCACGAATTGAAGCTTGAATCTCACTGATTGTTGAACCCTAGCCACACTGTACCAAAAACAGCGAATCAAAAGTTGCGTCGCACTCATCCGTCGAACAGTCCTTTTTCCTGGTTCCAGGAATTTTGTATCGACAATTTTTGTCATAGAAAAATCCCAAACTTCTTCAACCAGCTCGAGATGCTCAGCTAAACCTAATTAAAACACCCAAAACTCGATTCGAAGTTCGAAAGCTCCAAACTCCTGAACCCAAATGTCGCTGCGAGCAAAAGAGACTACCGAGTAAACCCATCGAGCGACTTGAAACTAAGTTGAAACTGAAGTGTATGACTCCAGCAACTCGAATATAAAATCATTGGGATTTTAGGATTTCATAGGATTTTACTTTGATTTTGAAAGAGGATTTTTATTTTGTTTTACTGTAATGAAGAACGGTGGAAAAAAATGTGGTTGACTTCTGAATTAGGTCTTAAGGAAAGAAGGGGGGTATTTATAATGGGATAAAATATCTAGATATTTTATTTTTATTATTATTATATTCGTTTCACTTTCTAAAAATCCGTGTGATCGCACATGATACCCAAAAATCACGAAACTGGACATGTAGCTAGATTTTGACATTACGGTCCCAACGAAACTGGTTTCGTCGAATTCCGATTTCGTATGCTCACACAGCGTATTTTTAACTATCAAAATACTACCTGTTTCTCACTCTAAAAATCCGTACGGCCACACAGTGACTCTAAAAATCACGAAACTGAAAATCTAACAACTATTTGATATTGCGGATCCAATAAAACTGATTTCGTCGAATTCCGACTTCATTTGCAAAACCGGCTATTTTTAAAGCTTTGGATGACCCATTTAAATATATAAATATATTTAAATAAAATTAAATTAAATATAAATAAATTTATATTATCTTATATCTTCACATACGATATCGTACAGCTCCAGAATATCATATCAGAATTTACAGCTTGATATTTCAGATTCCAGATTATCTCGATATTCAGTTTATACTGAAAATCCATTTATAACGTATATAAAGCGTCGCAAATTATAAAGGAATTCCACAACGACTTTTCTGAAATTTGATTTGGACGTAAATCAAAATCTACCCAACGAAATCCTGATTTTTCTCTTCCACTAGAAAGATATACTTCACCAGCTCCACACGTTTCTTGTTTCACAGAAATCCGATTTGAAACGAACCCTTTATATCCAGTTGAAGTTCGAATCGCCAAATAACGAACTACCGCGCCATTTCAAGCTCTATTTTAGTTATAATATAATTGTACGTTCAAACTGACGTCGATTGAATATATTTGTCAATATAATTCAACTTTAAGCTGAATTAAATCTTAGGGATGACCCACTTCACAGAATATTGTGATTTCCAATAATTTTGATTATTTCTGAATCAAATATATTATTTAATTATTTAATTTAATTAAATATTCACTATAATTTAATTAACGACGATTTAATTCCCTAAATCACTATTTATATAATTAAATAAATTAATTATAATACCCCTGACAAATGCGGGTCATTACATTCTTCCCCACTTAAAATAATTTCGCCCTCGAAATTGCTAAGTTAGAGGACGACCCTATATATTGGAATTCCTAAGATTTGTTTGTCCCTTATTTCTGGTTTCAAATGAACCAACTAATATTGATTTCAATATTAATTCCTCCCGACTAACTAAAATTTTCAAAAATTCTGAAATTTTTCTAACACTTTAAATTTCCAGAAAATTTTGCCATAACCTCCTTTGTACAGCCCTATCGATAAAACCACAACTCGCCTCTCTGGGCCATCTTCAACCCAAAAGAAAATCAAACTATTTCCCCGCTTACACTTATTTGGGTTAAAACGGATGTTGTGTAAAACATCATCACGACAATCCAAATACTATATTCAACTAACTCTTATCCAACATTGATCTTCGAGCCTGAAATCTTACTATTTATTTGTTAATAAAGAAACCAATCAAGTTGGGGTATAACTACCTCTCAGACCTTGACTGAATAACATTTATAACGTAAAAACAGATAAGACTACTTACTCAAATAATCAATACCATACAACTAATTATTCACTTTTAAACATGTATACTCTTTCTCTTTTTAAGTTCGTTTCCTTATCGACTTCTCTATATTTACTAATATCTAGAATTCTACTTATCAGATTTTCTTAAAAATATTCTAACTCCTTAAATTCCCGGAAAAATTTGCCATAACCTCCTTTGTACCGGGAGCATCGGGAAATTTCACATAGCCTCCCATGGCCCTCACCAATCCCAAAAGAAAAAGAAAAGCCAAGCGGCTAGCCGATTCGGCTCACAAATCTCATGCTTATATCAAATATAAACTTGTACCTTTTGTTGGCATACTAACTTTATAACTTTCACCTGTTATCAATCCAACATATACCCAAGGTCATCTCAACCAAATTCCAACCTGTTTTTATCCACAAATTCAACCATTCGTTTATATCCAAGTCGAATCCATTTTCAAATCAAAGTTCTATTTCTTGATTCCAAATTCTTAACTCATCAACCAAATATCGTTTCAAATTCCTAACTTATAAATCCAATTTGTTCGATATTTCTATTTCAACTCAGTTTCCACTTAACTGGTTTCAATTCTAATCCCAACTTACTCTCCCAACCCCTAATTTAATTTGTTTTAATTCAATTAATATGTTTCTGGGAGTTTTAAACAGCTTTGCTTTTCTAAAACCAAATACTCCTTTTTGGATTTTAAACAACTTATTTTTCTCAAAACAATTCAAAAACAAAATCTTTGGTAGTAATCCGTCACTTACCACTCGAAGATGAACACTGATGATGCTGCAGTCATCATCAGAGTTTATTTTCCAGCTACAGAAGTGAGTTCAATACTATATCACTTCAAAACCATTTCCTAAACATTTCCACTTGAAATATATTTCAAATACCATTCCCAAGGCTTTAAACCAATTTAAAATCTCCCAGGATTTTGAAATTCTTATATACTTAATCCATCTCTGTTAACAAACCCATATTCAAATTTCCAGGGTTCTTATTTCAATTCTGATTTAAAATTTCAGATTTAACTCCTCTGATTTCACATTTTTAACTTATATGAATTCTGGTTTGTTATATATAACCATTTCACTTTATAATCTTACTCGATTATAATTACAACCAATATATCTAATATATATATTTCCTCTATATCAGAATATACTCTGGGTAAACTTGTTTTAATTTACCCTCTTTACAAAACATATCGTGTCGACCCATCGTATTCGAGTGTTTACAAATTCCTACCGATACAGTGGATCAAACTGATCGACCAGAACCCATAAACTACTCAACTAATGAATCTCCCCAATATAAAACCATTTTATATCAAATACAAATACGCACTCGTATATATATACACTCAAACTCAATCTATGGTATTACTAACCCTATCTCTACCGAGTCACGCCACAGAGCCAAGTAATTCTTAACTTAAGCTCTGATACCAACTGTAACGACCCGGATTTTGAGCGACTTTGGTTATCGACATAAACACGATGTCGATAACCAAAACACCGAAAAATCCCGGTAATTAATGAAAGAAATTAGAGGGTGAGGAAAGATAAGATAGAAACTTAGAATAGAAGAAGAAGAAGAACACAACATCAGAGTAACATGAACCTCACAGTGGAACGAATAACATATAATAGATAACATAACTTTGAAATATAACAGTTATGTATACAATAGCACTTATCAGAGTACAACACTTACAACACAGCGAAAATAACTATAGCTATATGATCTTGAAGCCTCCTGCTCCAAGCCCTCCAAGTATATCTGTAAAACCCGACTACTTGACTGCCCGTACAAATTTAGGCACCCAAGATTTTAGGGAAAACAACAAAGTAAACTCCGGGTCAGTCATGGGACTGGTATGAGTAAAACAGTTTAAATAGGTATATGAACAAGTAAACGATATCTCATAAGACCACACCGCAGAACAGAACGGGTTTTTCCCTTATGAGAATCCAAAATATCTTTATATCAAAAACCTTTTGATATTATAATAATGTCTATGTACAAATAGATATCAACTAGCAGAAACGCTTTCATCTCACGTTCTACATATATAGTATACAATCAAAATCGCAAACACGTATTGGATAATGGATTTCCAACTATGACAAGGTATGGAACCACCTTCCGATCAGTGTACTCTAGGAACGATACACTGGAGTTCAACAAGAACATCTTGTAACTCATCCACACATGACCGACCACTCATTTTGCTTGAGTGTATCGAATGTATATCACCAACGGTTGGGATCAGTAACCGTTCCCGTATATATATGGGACCGCATTGATAGATTTAAGAAACAAATGAATATTCTCTAGATAGGTGATTATACACCCTACTTCGGTGCTACCGACTTAGCCATGCTGCCTGCCCGATTTCTGTCATTTACCGGTTGATGAGGCTAGAAGCTACGCTTTATCATCACATCAGATTCACTTCGAATGCCACATTGTTAGATCCATCGAAAATCACTAATTGACGTCTACAACAGTATGTTACGTGTGAGCTAAAGAAGTTTCCTTCTCCGCTTCCACTCTTGGTACGGTTGAAGAAATCAAAGTACGTGACCTTTCTGGAAATACTCTGTCAGACATTCATCCACACAAGTCATCCTCATTCACTTAGAATGTCACATCGTCATACGCGCCAAATCTCAAATTGATTTATCCAAAAATTACACCGGTATACAGCTTAGAGAAACGAATTCCTCCACCACCAAACATGAATACATTTGAACAGATCAACTTACGCGATCCATTGGATATACTCTGTCAGACCTTCGTCCATACAAGTTGTCCTGGGACTGGACAAACCGAAGGTACTATTCCATACATCCATCTTAGTCACTGTTATCTAAGACTTATACAACAGCCCTTGCATTTTACTCCGTCTTCAATTATCTTTGGCATATATGATTCATAACGCTTATGCCAATATAGAGCGGTTATTTGGATAATAATCCAACCGGTCTCTCCATATTAACAACGTTAAAATGGTCAAAACTTCGATAGTCTGTGAGTTAACTATCAAAGAAAAACAAGTGTGCAAACAACGATATTATTTCCAGATGGAAATTATATCGGTCAATCATAAATATATATATATATATTCACATTGCCTTAATTTCTATGTTTAGAAAACATATGTTATTAACACTGAAAAACATTTCCATCTGCTTATTTACAAATCACTACTCTTCCCCAACTATCATTCCTTGACTGTAAACTAGTATGAGAACGATCCCCTAAGTATAAATCCCGAAGTTCGAAACCAACATCAGATAGATGCTTAGAAAACCATTCAATTTACTAATCTCTAGTCAGTTCTAATTTTACTTAAAGCTATTTGATTAACTTTGATTTGTTTAACTCTAACTTGTTAATTCTAACCGATCAACTCTAACATGTCAACCTTAATTAATTAACTCTAACTGGTTTTACTTGGTTTGACTAACTCAATTTATTAACTCAACTGACTAATTCAACTCGATTAACCTAACTTGATTTACTTATCTCGATTAACTGAACTAATCACTTTGATTAACTCGACTAATTTACTTTGGATAACTTAACCAATTCGCTTAACTAATTCACTTAGTTTAACTTAACTAACTCACTTTGATTAATCTAACCAATTCACTTAACTCCTGTCGAATAAACTATATTCGATAACTCGTCCAACTCTATTCGAATAAACTATATTCGATTAACTCCTTTACTCTATTCGAATAAACTATATTTGATTAACTCCTTTTCTCTATTTGATTTGATAACTCCCCTTTTTGAATAATCAATATTCGATTAACTTACTTCGAATAACCAATATTCGACAACTCACTTCGAATAACCAATATTCGACTACTCACTTCGAATAACCAATATTCGATAATCTCCTCTCGAATAAACGATATTCGATAATCTTCCCTTTCGATTTAACAAATCGATAAATCCTTTTCGAATAACTAAATTCGATAACTCCTTTCGATTTAACTAATCGATAACTCCTTTGTGTTTAACTTTATTCGAATAACTAATTCGAATCACTCTTATTTATTTAACTCTATTCGAATAACTAATTCGATTAACTCTAACTGGTTAACTCTAACTGATTAACTCTGACTGGTTAACCCTAACTGTTTAACTCTTGTTTGATAACGTTTATTCATTTATAAAGATTTACTTTTAGTAACGGTTCTTCACTTTATAAATGTTCTCTTTAATAACGTTACTTCACTTATACACATGTTGTGTACATATTCTATTTAAACTGTCGGTGTTAAAAACCAATATCCCTTCTCTATATAAGTTCAGACCTATATTTTCTATTTATCGAATGATAAATATTTATTTAATTTATAAACTGTTATTTATAAATAAATCCTTTCTATTTATCTGTTGAAATAGATAGCCATTTTCTAAACATTTCTTTGATTTAATCCTATTTATTTATCCAATAAATATTCCTTGATTTAATCCTATTTATTTATCCAATAAATATCTCTTTTATCTTTTCTATTTATTCAGCATATAAATATCTCCTTTATACTTTTATTTATTTCCCAAATAAATAAATCCTTTTAACTCTTTATTTATTCCCTATATAAATAATTCCTTTTAACTCTTTATTTATTCCCTAAATAAATAATTCATTTTAAATTTGCTTTCAAATATATTTCCTTTATATTTGATTTCAAATATATTTCCTTTATATTTGTTTTGACAAATATATCTCTTTTTAACCCCTTTGATTTTATAAATTTTATTTCCTTTTGCAAAATCTTTGTTTCCTTATATATAAAATCCATTGATTTTATATAAATAAATTATTTTCAAAATATACTTTGAAAATCCCTTTTCCACATTCTGGTATTTCTTATGGTATTTAAAATACCAAACAACAACGATAAATATCGTCCAACCACACATAATCAACACCAGATTATATATCACATTATATAAATCACAGTAAAATTACTGTTGAGGAATCCAGTTGGATTCCTCCAACCTGTTTCCCTGCATCACAGATGTTAAACAATATAATTAACATCGATTTAACTTCGATGTGAAATATTCTGATAAACAGAATCGGCATATAAATATTTAACGGTTTATATATATATATACAGATATATATATATATATATAATTTCTTCTAACTGACTAGCAGTTCAATCAAACAATCAACACACAGTCAAACAGACAATATTTAACAGTTCTAAGAATACTTTGTAAATATAGAACTGTATAGAGTTGGTGAGTTTTACTCACATTGGTCGTTCATCGTTAAAGAACGATAAACTGTTATTTGATTTGAATCAAACAATTTATTTCTCCATAAATTGTAACGAGCTCGGATTCACTCCCGGTCAGTCTCATTGTGTTGCTCCCGTCCATACGATCCCAATGCAACTTACGGTTCGTCAATCTGATCTTGTATGACCAAGATATTCGATTTTAAAGTTTGAACAAATTTTAAATTAAATAAAACAAAACTCCAAACTTTTAATTGAGCCTCACCTTTACACAATTCTGGCCCACTACCAATCCTCCTAGGCGCGTACCCCAATCCCTTTCTTCTCCCCTGTAAAACAGCCGTGACCCCCTTAAGAAAATCCATGACCATTTCCTGAACTTCAAACACCATTTACTCCATCTCCACTTAACTATAAATCCATTAAAAGCCATCTAAATTCACATCTCCAAATCCTCTTTAACAACACACCCTTAATCTCCAGTTCGGTCTTTCCATGAAGAATGCGTTCGATAGCATTTTCGTCTGCCTATACACTGTCGTTCGACAGTTTTCATTTCAATAAAATCCCACAAAATCAAAACAAGTGCCATTCGACTTCCCGAACTCAAAACGAATACTTAAATCATGAATTGAAGCTTGAATCTCACCGATTGTTGAACCCTAGCCACACTGTACCAAAAACAACGAATCAGAAGTTGCGTCGCACTCATCCGTCGAACGGTCCTTTTTCCTGGTTCCAGGAATTTTGTATCGACAATTTTTGTCATAGAAAAATCCCAAACTTCTTCAACCAGCTCGAGATGCTCAGCTAAACCCAATTAAAACACCCAAAACTCGATTCGAAGTTCGAAAGCTCCAAACTCCTGAACCCAAATGTCGCTGCGAGCAAAAGAGACTACCGGGAAAACCCATCGAGCGACTTGAAACTAAGGTGAAACTGAAGTGTATGACTCCAGCAACTCGAATATAAAATCATTGGGATTTTAGGATTTCATAGGATTTTACTTTGATTTTGAAAGAGGATTTTTATTTTGTTTTACTGTAATGAAGAACGGCGGAAAAAAATGTGGTTAACTTCTGAATTAGGTCTTAAGGAAAGAAGGGGAGTATTTATAATGGGATAAAATATCTAGATATTTTATTTTTATTATTATTATATTCGTTTCACTTTCTAAAAATTCGTGTGATCACACACGATACCCAAAAATCATGAAACTGGACATGTAGCTAGAGTTTGACATTACGGTCCCAACGAAAATGGTTTCATCGAATTCCGATTTCGTATGCTCACACAGCGTATTTTTAACTATCAAAATACTGACTGTTTCTCACTCTAAAAATCCGTATGGCTACACAGTGACTCTAAAAATCACGAAACTGGAAATCTAACAACTATTTGATATTGCGGATCCAACAAAACTGATTTCGTCGAATTCCGACTTCGTTTGCTAAACCGGCTATTTTTAAAGCTTTGGATGACCCATTTAAATATATAAATATATTTAAATTAAATTAAATTAAATATAAATAAATTTATATTATTATATATCTTCACATACGATATCGTACAGCTCCAGAATATCATATCAGAATTTACAGCTTGATATTTCAGATTCCAGATTATCTCGATATTCAGTTTATACTGAAAATCCATTTATAACGTATATAAAGCGTCGCAAATTATAAAGGAATTCCACAACGACTTTTCTGAAATTTGATTTGGACCTAAATCAAAATCTACCCGACGAAATCCTGATTTTTCTCTTCCACTAGAAAGATATACTTCACCAGCTCCACACGTTTCTTGTTTCACAGAAATCCGATTTAAAACGAACCCCGTATATCCAGTTGAAGTTCGAATCACCAAATAGCGAACTACCGCGCCATTTCAAGCTCTATTTTAGTTATAATATAATTATACTATCAAACTGACGTCGATTGAATATATTTGTCAATATAATTCAACTCTAAGCTGAATTAAATCTTAGGGATGACCCACTTCACAGAATATTGTGATTTCCAATAATTTTGATTATTTCTGAATTAAATATATTATTTAATTATTTAATTTAATTAAGTATTCACTATAATTTAATTAACGACGATTTAATTCCCTAAATCACTATTTATATAATTAAATAAATTAATTATAATACCCCTGACAAATGCGGGTCATTACAAGAATGCTGGCGCACTTGACAAGTGCGCCAATGTATTTTTGCACTGGCGCACCAGCCAAGTGCGCCCAGAACAATTTCTGGGTGTTCGGGCCTTTTTCGAATGAGTGACGACCTGTGACCTGACCCAATTCCTTTAGGGCTGAGGTGGCATCTGAATTCTGTAACCCAGCAGCTATAAATACATCTCATATCCTTTGTTTTCTTCACAAAGAAACAATGGTGGCCAGACTCTACTGGATTCTGAACTGAATTAGGACCTCTCACCTTCTTCTGAAGCATATCCAATTCTAAGATTCAAACATAGACTCAGCACCCTTTCTATCATCTTAGCAATCCAATCACAATGAGTTTCTAGTCACATTTAGGTTTAAATAAATAATAGTAAAATGTGAAAGAATATGAATTGGACATGTTGTAAAGTATGAATCTATGACAATATTAAATCTTATACCATGTAGATTATGATAGATCTAATTCTCTAGATCTGATGCAATTGTGGCTATACTATGATGTTGCCTTTATGGATCTTGATTTGTAACTACGTTGTGGTAAATGTAAATCTATTAATTATGACAGTTGCAGCATTGCTTAGATCTAATTTTGTAATCACCTTTCATGTTGCGATCAACTTAGGTATGTTGTAAGTTGGACATATTTAGCTCTAAACATTTTACTATCATGTTTTATGCTAGATCCACTTTATGATCATGTTTTATGCTAGATCCACTTTATGATCATGTTTTATGCTAGATCTATTTTATGATTATATCTTATGCTATGATAGATCTATCTCTAGAGATCCGATTCAATTGTGATTGTCCTAGTATGTTATTTTTGTTTCATTTGGATAGATCAAATCATTTATGTGAACCATGAACATATGCCACCTTGAATTGATTAGGATTAAGTCCACACCTTTATCATAATTGTAACCTCTATGATATGGATTTGGGTAGATCTATTTATAAACCTATAGATCTAAACCTTTATTTATGATTAGATCTAATTTAATCTATTAGATCTAGAGCATGTGGACATTTTATGTAGATCTAAAGCAATATTTATGTTAGATCCCGTTATGATGATGATAACATGTTCATGACAATATGTATGTTCACCTTGATATGATGTTAATTACATGTCCATTCACTTTGTTATCATACTAGTATGTTTATGCCAATATATGTTGAAACTATCACCTCTATCATATTCCCTTTTTCATTGTTATGGCTAGACTACTTATTAGCCTAGATGCCGCCAAAATACATGCGAATATGTTAGTGAAAGAAAATGGGGAAAAGAGATTTATAATTGGCATGTAATCTTTAAATGAATTGATATGTAATTCAAATTTATTGGGTAAAATAGGTATTGACACCTATAAAAGGAAAGGATGAATTAATTGGTAAATTAATTAAAATGACATAATTTGAATATGAACATTTATGGACATGTAAGTCAAATTATTGGGCAAAATATGTATTGACACCCAAAAAGGGAAAGGTTTAATTAATTCATTAACTAACTAAAAATGGAATGTTTAGTAATTACAATTAGGAATTGTAATTGTACTTATGACACGAGGTTAGGTTACATTAGTGGTGGAAGCCTGCCCGGGTCCGACCGGCATATCCAGCAACCACTAATGTTGAACCTAATTTAGGAGGTCTAAGTACGCGAATACGAATCGGGCTAAGACACGAGGTTAGGCCCAACAGTGGAATAAGACTGTCTGGACCTGACCGGCATGTCCAGCATCCACATGTCGTAGGCCTAATGTGGGAGCTCTAGCCCATTATAAACCATAAGTGGACATGGTAATGAATCAGACTACTTAACCTAATCTAATCCATAAGGGATTATATGAATATGAACTAAAGATAAGGTTAAGTAAAACATGTTTGGATCAGTGGGAGGGTTAAGTACATCTTGGGTAGGTGGGTAAAGTTAATATATATAGGCCCACAAACTTAACCGTTAAATAAACACTCTTGAATCATAAGGAGGGTTAAGTACATCTTGGGTTGGTGGGTATTATTTGTATGTATAGGCCCACAAACTTAACCTGTCGGGGTTATATAATTAAAGACATGGTTAGGTAAACATAACCAGTGGAAAACCTAGTAGTGGGGATGCAAGACAAAGGGGAGACCTTGCATCACCATATGTGGGACCCATTTTAGTCAGTAACCCTTAAATAGGTATCAAACGGGTACTCTGAACTAGGTCGGAGTGGGGCACGCTTACTGAGCTGATTGTAAGAGATCCAAACGTGGAGGCGGTGTTGACGGCGTGTTCCAACAGGGTCATGTGTGTTCATGACTCCGCCTGCTGGGGAAGATAAGACGCTGTGACATCATTAGATATAGTTGTGCACATCCGGAAAATGAAGGGTTACCACTTTAGGGAGTGATACACCCTACTTGTAATGACCCAGATTTTTAGCCATCAAATTTTGAACATTTAAATTATTTTAAATGTTGTATGGGAAATATAAATGGAAATTTATATGGAATTAGTATTATAAAACGATGTTTGAATGTATAATTTATAATTTAATTATAAACGAGTTCGTAAAGTCGCGGCTCCCCTTGTCTTTGTTTCCTTGAGGCAGAGTATATAAGAAATTTTAAAGAAAAAGGGATAAAATTGAGTAGAAGCAAAATTCTCATATCTTTGATCATCAAGTTATAGTTTCGGACATGGTATTCCCTATATAGGAATTAACGCCTCAAGATGGTTATTGTTATATCTTTAATTTTTAGGAATCAATAATTGAATTCAAATCAACTAATTGACGTCAAATTCTGCTATTGAATATTCGAAATCTAGTATCGGAATATGCAGGATGGAGTGGTATTTAAAATAGGACTAGGAGTAATATCCTAACCTAAATTATATCGTTAAATTATAACTAGCGATATGAGAGTAATCATCAAGTAATAGGTTACACTGAAATTTCATTATAATTCATTTCCACTACAACTGATGTTAAAACCAAGACCATTGGCATTTCAAATCAAAATAAAAATCTAACAGCATCATGTAATTGGGCAATTGAGGCTGCCGACATAATAGTAGATCATACAGGCTTATAATTTAATGAATGCAGACTGAACATGCAGTCTGCGTAAAAATGCACATGCAGTCTGCGTATGAACATGCTGCATTGAATCCAGCTATAGACCTACCTAGCCTATCTGCATTCATTTCTTCACTGCCAAGGTACAATTTTCGTGGGTGTAAAGTTTTTGTTTCTTTACATGGGTACTAAGCTTTTTATTTCCGTGGTGCCAAGGAAAATACTGTATACAAAGCTTCACTACTTTTCTTTTCTTCTGCTCGAAACTTAAATACCCATGTCGTCCTCTTCGATTTTTGTTAAATCAAGCCCTCCACTTCATTTTCCGGCAACAATGAAATTCAAGCCGCACAGTTCATTTTACGATCGAAATATATATATATATATATATATAATATACACATATAAATAGAGAAACTGGATCTGGGTATTTTCAATTTTAAAAAATGACGCAGGTCACTACTATGGCACTGTTCGCTTGGAAGGCGCGATCGGAATTGGAGGGTGCGAGCGCTACCATTTCAGGAAGGCGATGGGTGGAGGCATTGATTTTGTAGAGATCGGACAGGAGATCGTGATGATGGCATTCATTTTGAACTCGGTGGAGTGATGAAGAGGCTAATGTGATGGGATCGGAGAGACTTGGGAGGATGAAGCTAGCGGTGGATTTTGTTGAAGAATGGTGGTACATGGAAGTCTGAGCAGGAGGAGGAAGTATACTATCATGGGGCAACAACAGGAGTTCACACGAGAAAAAGAATGTGAGGATGTGGTTAGCAGTGTATAAATCAGATTAGGAGATAATAATATGGATTAAGGTTTCATTAAGGAGTTTGAATGTTTGGGTTCTGTTTTATCTGAAATTGACGTTGGGAGTAAAGAAAGGAGTTGGCTAGGAAGCTCGATGGAAGGTGGACCCGCTGCATTGTTGGATTTGATAGCAGTTGATACGAGTGTTTTCTTTTGGTAAAAGAAGCTGGGTTTGAATGTTTTAAATGGGAGCAGAAGTCATAATGTTAGTGGGTGTGCTTAGCGTGAGGAGTTTGGTGGAAGTCTTGTTCGTTGTTTAGTTAATCGGTGAGGGAGCGGATGAAAGAAAGTTGGTCATGTGTTCGGGCATGTAGTAGGTCAGAAGGAAACTAACAGAAGTGAAGAAAGGTTGGTTATGTTGTGGTAGTTCAGTTGATAAAGAGGACAGTGACTGTTCTGGTGATCTGTTTGCAGTAGCATTGGGAAATGGACATGGCCTTGGAGCAGCGAAGTGAAGTTACAGTGGGAGATGGGTTGGTGCGCGGCTCATATAAGAAGCAACAACAAGTTACTGTAAATTAAGAAGGCAAATGGAAGAATTAAATATGGCCACTGGATCAACTTGGACGGCCTGAAGCCTGAGGTATCGTGAAATGTTTTTTAATGGTCTGAACAAAAAAAAAAGCACTAGTTAATTACCATGGCTGCTGGAACACAAAACGTAATTTACTCAATTAATTATTTAATAAACAAGTTAGTTAATTTAATTAAACCATATAATAATAATGGTCATTCCTTGTATGTATATTATCAGATTTGGACGAAACTGATATCTTTGAAATCACAGCGATGAGATCTGCATTGTGGGACTGATTTTGCTGAAAATAGAATTTCTGGAGTTTCGTAATTAAATCAAACGCTTGTTTGATTGTGAATGAAACAAAAGCATAATCTTCAACTGCAAAACAAGGTGAGTAATCTCACTAACTCTGATTTATTTATAGACATATTTTATATTATGTGATGGTTGTTTGGATGAATGGTTGCTAAAATTGGTTGAACGATTGAAATAGTTATACCGTTGATCAAATATTAATTCTATTTACTATGACATTTCATATTGATGTGAAATAGTATTATTGATGCTGATTAACATCTGTGGATGCAGGGAAACAGGTTGGAGGAATCCAACTGGATTCCTCAACATTTATATCATTATTTCATTGATTGTATTATTTGATGTGATATACAATTGATGATTGATTATGTTTTGTTTAAGTTATACACTACCTTGGATTTGATATTTAAATACCATAAATATTCTACAATATAGAAAAGGGAGTTGAGAATTTAAAAGGAAATTTATTTCCAAATTAAAAATTAAATTTCAAATGAATTGGAAATAGAAACTTGTTTAAATGGGATTAAACAAGAAGTTGATTGTAACGATGTTTACAAATTTGATAAAATCATAGGATAAATAAAAATATAAATTCAAGTTAAATTTATACGAGTAAAGTGGAAACCAGTGTTGACACATATGTTTGAAGTGAGATTTAAACGCAGTAGTTATAAAAGATATTTAAATTAGGAAAAATAAGGTTAAATGGAAATTAAATGAGAAGGGAGATGAGAAATCGTTTTAGAAGAAATGATGGGTTTTATTTCAAAATTTCGAATATAAAATAAATTGAAATAAATCCAAGGGATGTGTAATTAGAATTCGACCATGTCAAATTTTAATGGTTTATTTTCAAAAAGGATATTTAAATTCTATTATTTAATTGAAACATGTATTTCAATATTTATAGCCATGAAAATACAACTCAATGTTTTGAAATAATTTAATATTATTTATGTCTGAAATAATTTAATATTATTTATGTGGAGTTATTAAACGAGAAGGGAACGATAGAAATCAAATACAATTGATTTCATAAGTTATGCTTGTGAATATGTTTTTTAAAATGGGAAAAGGAAATTGTTTAATATAAATAAGAAGGTATTAATAGTAGTTTTATAAACAAGATTTTTTAAATATAATGTGGAATCATAAAATGATTCAATCTGAATCTGCAATAAAATCTGCATGTAAAATCAGGTTGGTTTGATAAATCAATTATAGATTCCAATTTAAGGAATGTTATTCATATTTGAAAGGAAACAACGATTTGAATTGGTTTGCAAGTGGAAATGATTATAAGTGAAACTTGAGTTAACCGAAAAAGATATATTTATCCCAAAGTTTGGAATATTAATCGAATAGACATTTTCGAGAGAGAGTTATTTATTGGAATTCGATTATATCGAATTGGGGAAATAGTTATTTTTACTTTCCGTTTTGAATCAAATCTATTTACTGAATTAATAAGTACAAGTTATATTATTTGGGAACAACGATTATAACGCTACCCTTATAAATCTAAATAGCAATTATAATGTTACTGTTATAATAAATGTTTTGTAAATCTAAATAGCGATTATAACGCTATTGTTATAGTAAATTTTTGTAAATCTAAACAGCGATTTTAACGCTGCTATTATAGTAAATGTCCCATAAAGCTAAACAGCGATTGTAACGCTATCGTTGAAATAAATGTTTTATAAATTAAATAGTTGGAAACAACAATTATAACGCTACCATTATAATCAATATTTTTTGTAAAAGAAGAGGATTCTTAGATTGAATCCGAGAGTCGCGTAAGCGAGGTTTTTTTTTTGAAGTTGTGAGCTTGACTATTTCAAAATTAAGAATGTTGTTCAATTAAGGTCTAAGAGGTAATGACACCCAAACTTGATTGACTTCATGATTGATGGAGGAATGGTTAAGGTTCGATAGTGAAAATTGGTTAGCGATATGGTTAAATAATAAGGATTAATGGTTTGAGTTATAATGACGATGTTTTATAACAACGGGTTAATTTAAAGAAATTTTGAAATGTTTCCCCCAAATGAAATGAATTGGTCAACAAGGAATTAATAAATGGAATATGGAAATACGTTCCAATATTAATACGGTATATTTTCTGCATATAGAAAGTAAGGATTCGTGAATACTTAGAAATAATTTCAAACTGGAATAAAAGATATTTTCTCGAATAAAGGGATTATGATATCGGAAATGTTTTTCCAAGAATCGAGGAAGACAATTGAATTCTGAAAGAATTTGGAAGATGGAAAATGGGAATTGGAATCGATAATATAACTAAGAATAGATATAAAAAGGGGCCAGTATTGTTTGATGCTTAATCGGTAGAATTTCCAATTGGAAATAGGACCGTTTATTGTATGAATGTTTCTTTGATAGTTAAATCACCGACTATCAAAGTTTTGAATTACTTTATACCTCCGTTGTCAATATGGAGAGACCGAGATCAGATTTAATATCTGAAAACCACTTCGTATAGGCATAAGCGTTACAAATCAGCTCATGTTGAAGAGATTATGAAGATAGAGTAAAATGCAAGGGCTGTTCAGTTAATCCTAAGTAGAACTTGCCTAAGATGGATTAATAGAATGGTGCCTTCGGTTTGTCCAGACCTAGGACAACTTGTATGGACGAGTGTCTGACAGAGTATTTCGAAAGGGATTACGTACGTTGATTCCTTCAAACGTACGAAGTTGGTGGCAAAGAAGGGAAACTTCTTTAGCCTAACAATCTGAGTATTTTTGTGGGAATCAATTAGTGATTTTTTATGGATCTGACGATGTGGTATTCAAAGTGAATGGTGGCCAGATGTTCTGCAAGATAATTCAAACCTCAAGCCTCACAACCGGGAATTGACAAAAATCGGGCAGGCAGTATGGCTTGGTGGGTCTCTCCCATTAGGATGTATAATCACCTATCTAGGGAAATTCCATTTGCTTCTTTAAATCTATCGATGTTGTCCCTTTCGGGAAACGGTTGCTGATCCCAACCGTTGGTGATATACATTCGATACACTCAAGCGAATTGAGTGGTCGGTCACGTGTGGGCCGGGTTGCAAGATGTTCTTGTTGAAACCCAATGTATTCCCTCTAGAGTACATTGATTGGAAGGTGGTTCCATACCTTGTCATGTTGGAAATCCAATCTTCAATAAGCGCCCTACGGCTTTTGATTTTATAATATATATGGAGCATGAGATGTAAGCGTTCCGCTAGATTCTATTTACTTGTTGTAGACACTATTATAATATCACCGGATTGATTTCAAAAAAATATATTTTTGGTTAACGTAACATAAAAACCGTCCATGTTTATGTGTGGATCGATCTTATGATTATCTTTTCTTTCGAAAGGATTTTTGAAAGTTAAACAAATGGATGGAGTTTACTCACACCAGTCCCATGACTAACCTAGAGTTTATTTTGTTGTTCTCCCTAAACTCTTGGGTGCCCAAATTTGTACAGGCAGTCAAGTAGTCGGGATTTTACAGATTCACTTGGAGGAGTTCGAAGCAGGAGGCTTCACCAGTTAGCTATAGACTCTCATATTTCCGCTGTGTACTATGTTGTATCTGGAAACAGGTGTTTATAACTTTTCCAGGAATAACTGTTGTCCTCTGATGATGGTCAGTATATACAGTTACTGACTTGTATTTCAAAAGTTATGTTTCGTATTTATTCGTTCCGCTGTGAGTTTGTGATCTTCGTTTTTCTTCTATTCTAATATTTCTTTCTTTCTATTTCTCATCCTCTAACTTCTTTCTAATAATGATTCGTATTTCTGTGCAATTTGGATTGGACGTGTGGTGTGATTAGTCAACTCAAGATGTATGGAAATTCGGGCCTTTACATTTGGTATTAGAGTTGAAGGTTGAGTAGTTACCTTGGCTCTGTGGCGTTACTCAATAGAGATGGGGTTAGCAATACCCTAGGTTGAGTTTGAGTGTATTTGTATGAGCGCATATTTGTAGATTTGATTTTATATCGTGTTGGCTTGTTTGTTGAGTAGTTTATGATTTCTAGTCGATGCAGAATGTACAACTGCATCGATAGGTGATTCTAAACTCTCGAACAAAACAAATCGATACAATATTGTTTTAAATAGAGTAAATGAAATAATTTTGCCGAAAAAAAATTTATTTTGATATAAAAGAAATAATTTCTGAATTATTATATATGAGTATGTTGATTGTTATTACAATCAAATGGGATCATGAAATATTGAAATGGTTATATAATTTGTATACGAATAATGTGTACAAATGGGATGAATTAATATTAAGTTCGAACTAGAATTTGAGAATTTAAATTCCTGGTGTTTAGAAATATTGTATGAAATATTTTTGAAAGTTATATAACCGTACTTTGAAGGATTTCAGCATAAGAATGGTTTTAAATGGATTTTGAAAGTGATTAAGCACTGCTTTCAGTGGCGCGAAAATAATTCTAATAATGGGTCGCGACATTATCTTTATTCATTTTCAAGTTTCTGAGTGATGGATTGCTACCTTTATAATTTGTAAATGGAAATCTGTTTGAAAAAGAACAAGTGGTTTTAAGAAAATTCAAATGTTTTGAATTTGCAGATGATTATGAATTGATGTGTATAATTATATGATTCCAAAATCAGTTTGGAAATGAAAGCCGGGAATTTGAATTCAGAGACTGAATTTAACTTGTAAAGTAAATAGATTGAAATGGTAGAAGTGAATCAAATGAATTAAAATTTAACTTAAGTTAAATGAAAATCGACTGGAGATAATCCAGAATGAAATTAGACAAAGAGAATTGCTTAAAATTGGAATTAATAAAGTAAATTCGACTTATGTATAAACTAGTTGAATATATATGGATATTGTTGTTTGGAATTAAACTGTGATGGAATATAAACTAAGTAGGTTATGAGGAGTTAGAGTTATAGCATTTTTACTGCTTAGCAATTTTGAGGACGAAATTATTTTAAGGGGGAAGGAATGTAACAACCCAGATTTTTAGCCATCAAATTTTTAACATTTAAATTATTTTAAATGTTGTATTGGAAATATAAATGGAAATTTATATGGAATTATTATTATAAAACGATGTTTGAATGTATAATTTATAATTTAATTATAAACGAATTCATAAAGTCGCGGCTCCCCTTGTCTTCGTTTCCTCGAGGCAGAGTTTATAAGAAATTTTAAAGAAAAAGGGATAAAATTGAGTAGAAGCAAAATTCTCATATCTTTGATCATCAAGTTATAGTTTCGGACATGGTATTTCCTATATAGGAATCAACGCCCCAAGATGGTTATTGTTATATCTTTAATTTTTGGGAATCAACAGTTGAATTTAAATCAACTAATTGACGTCAAATTCTGCTGTTGAATATTCAAAATCTAGTATGAGAATATGCAGGATGGAGTGGTTATTAAAGTAGGACTAGGAGTAATATTGTAACCTAAATTATATCGTTAAATTATAATTAGCGATATGAGAGTAATCATTAAGTAATAAGTTACACTGAAATTTCATTATAATTTGTTTCCACTACAACCGATGTTAAAACCAAGACCATTGGCATTTCAAATCAAAATAAAAATCCAACAGCATCATGTAATTAGGCAATTGAGGCTACCGATATAACAGTTGATCATACAGGCTTATAATTTAATGAATGCAGACTGAAATTTGATTTTTTTTTTCTTGCCAAGCCATAAAGTACGGATGCCTACAACGAAAAGATGAAATTGCACATGCAGTTTGCATATGAACATGCTGTATTGAATCCAGCTACAGACCTACCTAGACTATCTATATTCATTTCTTCACTGCCAAGGTACGATTTTTGTGGGTGCAAAGTTTTTGTTTCTTTACGTAGGTACGAAGCTTTTTATTTCCGTGGGTGCTAAGGAAAATACTGTATATAAAGCTTCACTCCTTTTCTTTTCTTCTGCTCGAAACTTAAATACCCATGCCATCCTCTTCTATTTCTTTTAAATCAAGCCCTCCATTTCATTTTCCGGCAACAATGAAATTCAAGCCGCACAGTTCATTTTACGGTCGAAATACATACATATATATATAATATACACGTATAAATAGCGAAACTGTATTTGGGTATTTTAAAATTTTAAAAGTGACGCAGGTCACTACTATGGCACTGTTCGCCAGGAAGGCGCGATCAGAATTGGTGGGTGCGAGCGCTACCATTTCAGGAAGGCGACGGGTGGAGGCATTGATTTTGTAGAGATCAGACAGGAGATCATGATGATGGCATTCATTTTGAACTCGGTGGAGTGATGAAGAAGCTAACATGATGGGATCAGAGAGACTTGGGAGGATGAAGCAAGCGGTGGATTTTGTCGAAGAATGGTGGTGCATGGAAGTCTGAGCAGGAGGAGGAAGTATACTGTCATGGGGCAACAACACGAGTTCATGTGAGAAGAGGAAGGTGAGGACGTGGTTAGTAGTGTATAAACGGGATTAGGAGATAATAACATGGATTAAGGTTTCGTTAAGGAGTTTGAATGTTTGGGTTCTATTTTATCTGAAATTGACGTTGGGAGTAAAGAAAGGAGTTGGCTAGGTAGCTCGATGGAAGGTGGACCCACTGCATTGTTGGATTTGATAGCGGTTGATACGAGTGTTTTCTTTTGGTAAAAGAAGCTGGCTTCGAGTGTTTTAAAGGGGAGCAGGAGTCGTAATGTTAGCGTGTGTGTTTAACATGAGGAGTTCGGTGGAAGTCTTGTTCGTTGCTTAGTTAAACGGTGAGGGAGCGAATGAAAGAAAGTTGGTTATATGTTTGGGCATGTAGTAGGTCGGAAGGAAACTTAAAGAAGTGAAGAAAGGTTGGTTATGTTGTGGTAGTTCAGTTGATAAAGAGGACAGTGACTGTTCTGTGATCTGTTTGCAGCAGCATTGGGAAATGGCCATGGCCTTGGAGCAGCGAAGTGAAGTTACAGTTGGAGATGGGTTGGTGCGCGGCTCATATAAGAAGCAACAGCAAGTTACTGTAAATTAAGAAGGCAAATGGAAGAATTAAATATGGCCACTGAATCAACTTTGACGGCTTGAAGCCTGAGGTATCGTGAAATGTTTTTTAAAGGTCTGAACAAAAAGAAAAAAACGCACCAGTTAATTGGCATGGCTGCTGGAACACAAAACGTAATTTACTCAATTAATTATTTAATAAACAAGTTAGTTAATTTAATTAAACCATATAATAATAACGGTCATTCCTTGTACGTATATTATCAGATTTGGACGAAACCGATATCTTTGAAATCACAACGATGAGATCTGCATTGTGGGACTGATTTTGCTGAAAATAGAATTTCTGGAGTTTCGTAATTAAATCAAACGCTTGTTTGATTGTGAATGAAACAAAAGCATAATCTTCAACTGCAAAACAAGGTGAGTAATCTCACTAACTCTGATTTATTTATAGACATATTTTATATTATGTGATGGTTGTTTGGATGAATGGTTGCTAAAATTGGTTGAACGATTGAAATAGTTATACCGTTGATCAAATATTAATTCTATTTACTATGACATTTCATATTGATGTGAAATAGTATTATTGATGCTGATTAACATCTGTGGATGCAGGGAAACAGGTTGGAGGAATCCAACTGGATTCCTCAACATTTATATCATTATTTCATTGATTGTATTATTTGATGTGATATACAATTGATGATTGATTATGTTGTGTTTAAGTTATACACTACCTAGGATTTGATATTTGAATACCATAAATATTCTACAATATAGAAAAGGGAGTTGAGAATTTAAAAGGAAATTTATTTCCAAATTAGAAATTAAATTTCAAATGAATTGGAAATAGAAACTTGTTTAAATGGGATTAAACAAGAAGTTGATTGTAACGATGTTTACAAATTTGATAAAATCATAGGATAGATAAAAATATAAATTCAAGTTGAATTTATACGAGTAAAGTGGAAACCAGTGTTGACACAGATGTTTGAAGTGAGATTTAAACGCAGTTGTTATAAAAGATATTTATATTAGGAAAAATAAGGTTAAATGGAAATTAAATGAGAAGGGAGATGATAAATCGTTTTAGAAGAAATGAGGGGTTTTATTTCAAAATTTTGAATATAAAATAAATTGAAATAAATCCAAGGGATGTGTAGTTAGAATTCGACCATGTCAAATTTTAATGGTTTATTTTCAAAAAGGATATTTAAATTCTATTATTTAATTGAAACATGTATTTCAATATTTATATCCATGATGATACAAATTGATGTTTTGAAATAATTTAATATTATTTATGTTTGAAATAATTTAATATTATTTATGTGGAATTATTAAACGAGAAGGGAACGATAGAAATCAAATACAATTGATTTCATAAGTTATGCTTATGAATATGTTTTTTAAAATGGGAAAAGGAAATTGTTTAATATAAATAGGAAGGTATTAGTAGCAGTTTTATAAACAAGATTTTTTAAATATAATATGGAATCATAAAATGACTCAATCTGAATATGTAATGAAATCTGCATGTAAAATCAGGTTGATTTGATAAATCAAATATAGATTCCAATTTAAGGAATGTTATTCATATTTGAAAGGAAACAATGATTTGAATTGGTTTGCAAATGGAAATGATTATAAGTGAAACTTGAGTTAATCGGAAAGGACATATTAATTCCGAAGTTTGGAATAATGATCGAATAGACATTATTCGAGAGAGAGTTATTTATTGGAATTCGATTATATTGAATTGGGGAAGTAGTTATTTTTACTTTCCGTTTTGAATCAAATCTATTTATTTATTTATTGAATTAATAAGTACAAGTTATATTATTTGGGAACAATGATTATAATGCTACCCTTATAAATCTAAATAGCAATTATAATGCTAATTATAATAAATGTTTTGTAAATCTAAACAGCGATTATAACGCTGTTGTTATAGTAAATGTTTTGTAAATCTAAACAGCGATTTTAACGCTGCTATTATAATAAATGTCCTATAAAGCTAAATAGCGATTGTAACGCTATCGTTGAAATAAATGTTTTATAAATTAAATAGTTGGAAACAACAATTATAATGCTACCATTATAATCAATATTTTTCGTAAAAGAAGAGGATTCTTAGATTGAATCTGAGAGTCGCGTAAGCGAGGTTTTTTTTGTTTGAAGTTGTGAGCTTGACTATTTCAAAATTAAGAATGCTGTTCAATTAAGGTCTGAGAGGTAATGATACCCCAACTTGATTGACTTCATGATTGATGGAGGAATGGTTAAGGTTCGATAGTGAAAATTGGTTAGTATTATAGTTAAATAATAAGGATTAATGGTTTGAGTTATAATAATGATGTTTTATAACATCGAGTTAATTTAAAGAAAATTTGAAATGTTCCCCCAAATGAAATGAATTGGTCAACAAGGAATTAATAAATGGAATATGGAAATACTTTCCAATATTAATACGGTATATTTTCCGCATATAGGAAGTAAGGATTCGTGAATATTTAGAAATATTTTCTATCTGGAATTAAAGATATTTTCTCGAATAAAGGGATTATGATATCGGAAATGTTTTTCCAAGAATCGAGGAAGACAATTGAATTTTGAAAGAATCGGGACGATGGAAAATGGGAATTGGAATCGATAATATAACTAAGAATAGATATAAAAAGGGGCCAGTATTGTTTGATGCTTGATCAGTAGAATTTCCAATTGGAAATAGGACCGTTGATTGTATGAATGTTTCTTTGATAGTTAAATTACCACCTGATTTACTTTATACTTCCGTTGTCAATATGGAGAGACCGGGATCGGATTTAATATCTGAAAACCACTCCGTATTGGCATAAGCATTACAAATCAACTCATGTTGAAGAGATTATGAAGACAGAGTAAAATGCAAGGGCTGTTCTGTTAATCCTAAGTAGAAATTGCCTAAGATGGATTAATAGAATGGCGCCTTCAGTTTGTCCAGACCTAGGACAACTTGTATGGACGAGTGTCTGACAAAGTATTTCCAAAGGGATTACGTATCTTGATTCCTTCAAACGTACGAAGTTGGTGGCAAAGAAGGGGAACTTCTTTAGCCTAACAATCTGAGTATTTTTGTGGGAATCAATTAGTGATTTCTAATGGATCTGACGATGTGGCATTCAAAGTGAATGGTGGCTAGATGTTCTGGAAGAGAATTCAAACCTCAAGCCTTACAACCGAGAACTGACAAAAATCGGGCAGGCAGCATGGCTATGTGGGTCGCTCCCATTAGGATGTATAATTACCTATCTAGGGAAATTCCATTTGCTTCTTTAAATATATCAATGATGTCCCTTTCGGGAAACGGTTGCTGATCCCAACCGTTGGTGATAAACCTTCGATACACTAAAGCGAAATGAGTGGCTGGTCATGTGTTGGCCGGGTTGCAAGATGTTCTTGTTGAACCCCAGTGTATCCCCTCTAGAGTACACTGATCGGAAGGTGGTTCCATACATTGTCATGTTGGAAATCCAATCTTCAGTAAGCGCCCTGCGGCTTTTGATTTTATAATATATATGGAGCTAAGGTGCAAGCGTCCCGCTAGATTCTATTTACTTGTTGTAGACACTATTATAATATCACCTGATTGATGTCATATTTTTTTTTTGGTTATCGTAAGATAAAAACCATCCGTATTTATGTGTGGATCGGTCTTACGATTATCTTTTCTTTCGAAAGGATTTTTGAAAGTTAATGTAACACCCCGTAATTTTATAACATTAAAATTCACAAATTAAAGTATACTTAATTTTTAGAAGAAGAATTAACTGAAATGGGTTGCGCTATTATGTTCGTCTCAAAATTTTGGGTCAAGATAGACATTTGGTTTGAATAAAACGGATAACTTATGAAGAAGTTATTAAGCCTTGATTGTATGCATATGAGAGAAATATATATATATATATATATATATATATATAATATTCAAAAAAAGTTCAAAACAGCCAATCGTGAGGGGGAATAGCCGAACTGCACCATATTTGGAGTCGACCCACGCTCGGATCGACTCGGGGTCGATCCAGGGTGTTTGGCTGTCAACCCGTGGCCCGATTCGCCCTAAGGGCTGATGTGCATCTGAGTGGTCCTAATGGTTCTGGTTATCCATAGGTTAATCTGACGCCTCTTATTAGATTAAACTTCTATAAAAACACTCCTAAACCCCTAACCCTAATCACATTAATTCATAACAAGAGCCACCATGCCGTCAATGGAGAACCTAGAGTAGCCGCCATACACTTTCAAACCTAAAGCAAGATAGAAGCTTGAGTCAAAATCAAATCTAAATAACGATTAGTCTACATCAAAGGCGAGCAATTCAATTTCATAATACAGATCCCAGCAAGACAAGACTAATCTTTTTAATTGTGAGTATGATAGCTTTCACAAAATTATTAATTTAATTATAATAAGATATAATTGGGATTATGAGAATATGATTTTTAATCATGTGATGTAAATTATATGTAGTTTTGTGGTGTTGAATCATATGTTAGTCTTATGCAAGTTGGATCATATGTTAGTTCTTATGTGAATCTTATGCAAGTTGAATCATATATCTTATGCAAGTTTGTGATGATTGGATTATATATTCATGTATGAATCTTATGAAAGTTTGGGTTGTTAAAATATATGTGAAACATGTATATGCATATGCTAGTTTAAGTGACATTAACCTTTATGTCTAGATCCATATGCAAGTTTACATCTTTACGTTTAGACCCATATGCAAGTTTACATCTTTACGTTTAGATCTATATGCAAGTTTACATCTTTATGTTTAGATCCATATGCAAGTTCACACCTTTATGTTTGGATCTATAGCAGTACATAAGTTATGCAAGTTTATGCCCATTACCTATGCTAGTTTTGTATCATATGCTAGTTCGAATGAAATTCATATGCAAGTTATTGGCTATGTAATCTTATGTCATGATCCTTAGATCTATTTTATGTGTTATGTGATGTTGTTTTTCTTTTTATAAGTTAGACTATTTGCGAGTCTACCATATGTCATATGAAAACGTACGAATAGCATGGGGTGATGGGATAATATTGAATATACATAAATTGTGAATAGGCATAAAATGGCATTAAAAGACATATAATTAATTTGAGACATTAATTGGTATTTATGGACATAATTTTAAGAGACAATTATGGACATAAATAAATTTGGAATTTATTGAAAAATTTGAATAGGGATATTAATCCAATTTGGGGTTAAATAAAGATGTGTAATAATTAATCGCCTAAGACACAAGGTTAGACTCTTTGGTGATGTAAGACTGCCCGCACCCGCCCGACAAATCCAGCAGCCACAAATGCCAGTCTAATGTGAGAGGTCAAAGGCACGAATTAAATGCGTAACAATTGTAAAGACACGAGATTAGGCTCGTTTGCGGTATAAGACTGCCCGGACCCGCCCGGCAAATCCAGCAACCGCAAATGTCGGCCTAACGTGGAAGGTCTTTACAAGGTTACGGTTCTAATGAATTATGTAACACTTAACCAGATAAACATGTGGTGGGACATGGGGGGTTAAGTGGGTGTCTTGGGTGGCATGTGAAATTAAGTGGGTGCCTTGGGTGACATGTGAAATAAGATTAGATGCACTTAACCAAGATTGAAACATGTAAGAAGACATGAATAAGAATGGCGTTAAGTGGGGAAACCTTAGTGGGGACCAAACATAGATGGAAGGCTTATGTCAAGCATGGGGGGCCCTTTTCAAACCAGTAACCCATTAAGTATCTTTGTGAGCTCGACTAGTCGAGGACAGGACACGCTTACTGGATTTGATTGTAAGAGGTCAAAACGGGTTAGCGGTGGGAACGCAAGTCCAACGGGGTCATGTGCGTGCGTGGGCCCAGGCTGGTAGGTAAGACATTGTTGCATCGTGTAGATATAGGCCGTGCATCTTTGGCGGTATCGGGTTGCCACTTTGGGGAGTGATACACCCCACTGTGGGACCAGCACGGGTATCTACGAGTTAGGGAGCCGATCAAATGGGGGTAGTGGGTACAAATAGTAGAGATAGGGCAGACAACACATATGAAGGCAGCTAGGGGTACACGAAACTACCATTATCATTATTAAGTTCTGTGGACGGGATCAACTTTTCGGGTGACTATTGGTGGTGCAGTATAGTAATTATCCTATAGTGATTAGGAATGAGATTAACGCCAGAATATTCCACTTATTTGCTTTGTCATGCCCAATTGTTTCATGGTCATATCTTATCTTACCGGTTTATGCCTTATCCTAGTTACTTTAATAATTATATTGTTAAAGTTATTATACTCGCTAGACTTCAAGTCTGACCCCCTTTTTTTCGCCTCTTTTCTTCCTCCCCTCTCCCCCCAGTTTCTCAGGGTGGGACTAGTACTAGCGAAGCTTGATCTCGGATCTCTTTCTCTTTCTTTTGGAAGTGCTTGGATTGCTGAAAGTAAAGTTCAGCTCATTTCTTTTATGGTTACTTGTGTTGGGGTTTATGCTTTTTATTTTATGTACTCTGAAACAATTTATCAAGATGGATATTAAGTGTACTTGGTTTATGAAGTTGTTGTAATAAAACTATTTCTCCATTGCAATAAAAGTTGTTTTAAAATTTTCAAGTACCATTATTTATATCTTTCTTGTTATATTCTGTTCTACACACTAAATATGCTCCATGTAAGTTAATGCAATCCCTTTGTGAGTGACATTAATGGACGTGGGGTGTTACACGTGGTGTCAGAGCTGGAGGTTACCAGACCAGATATGAATTTTGAAAAACTATTTTTCAAAAAGCATTTTATAAAGAAATACTTTCAAAAGTATGTTTTAAGGAAAGTATTTTCAAGAGGAAAGTTTGTTTTAAAAACATAACCCCTAAGAGCCATATATCTTTCTTTCAGATTATCCATTTTGAATCTCTTCATTTTCTTTTCAGCATGTCTGGAATTCCCGAGATACCCGAGGGGATACCGATACCAGGATGGTTTAGAAGGTATCTGGAAGCTAAGGCAAATGTCGCAGGCCCAGCAAATGCTCCTCTTCCTCCCCCTCCTCCTCCTCCTCCCCGTGTTGTTACTTTTGCAAAGATATGCAAAGATTTTAGGGCAAAGGGCGGGAAACCTTTTCACAGATCAGAGCGTTTGTTGAAGCTCGAAACAGGCTTAAGGAGGTGGAAGATCTATTTGGTATTTTCGAAGTAGAAGATGGAAGGAAGGTCCAATCGGTTGCTTGGTTAATGAAAGACGAAGCCTCGTTTTGGTGGGAGGTCACGAACAGAGAGCGACCGGTGAAGACATGGATGGATTTCAAGCGTAGGTTCGAAATGAAGTTTCTCTCACGAGCAGAAGAGAATTTATATATGGAAAGATTCTTGGTGTTGAAGCAAGAGGATATATCAGTAAAGGAGTACGTCAACAAGTTCAATCAGTTGGCGAGATTTGACTTCGAATTGGTAAACATACCTGAGAAGAAGGCCCTGAGGTTCAGTAATGGTTTGAATGAGCCGCTACATGGGTTGGCGATGACCCACATTCCGATGGAGGCTACCTTTGAGAAACTGGTTGACATGGTGCTTATGCATGAGGAAGAGAAAGGTGTGAATGTTAATAAAGCACCGGAGAAGAAAGGAGACTAGAAGAAGCCACAACAGCAAAATAAGAAAGGCGGGAAGAACAATAATGGAAAAGGAAAGAAGAAGCGCTTTAATTGTGGGACACCAGGCCATCTGAGCAAAGACTGGAGGAAAAAGAAGAAGACTGGTTGTTTCCACTGTAGAGAAGCAGGTCATCTAGTTAAGGACTGCCCGAGGAAACATGGGCAAGGGAAAAGAACTTCTGGAGGGCAGCTTCAGGCTCTCATGGCACCAGGGCAGGCGAGAGTGAAGATTCAGGCTCTCATGGCACCAGGACAGGAGAGAGGTAGAAACATTTCTGTTGAAAGTTTAGTTTTTCTGTTTGATCATCCTGTTCGTACTTTGTTTGACTCTGGCACTTCACACTCTTTTGTATCTGCTTCGTTAGTTGAAACACTGCACCTAAATACTAGTCTAGTTACGGATCCCATAGTAGTCTCAAATCCTATTGGTGGTTCGGCTCATCTTTCTATGATTTGTCGGGATTTGAGAGTGTCTATCTTGGGCGTTAGGTTTGAATGCAACGGCTTTGTTCTTGGCTTCATGGGCTACGGCTTGATTCTAGGTATGGATTGGCTAACTAGATACGGTGCCATCCAAGATTGTGAAAGATGGGTAGTTAGATTGTTGACTCGTTGTGGAAAGACCCTTGATATTTCTTGTGACCCTAGAGGTCTGGTAATGCTTATCTACTTAGAATCCCTAGACGCATCCAATGATGATTTGAAATCTGTTCGTGTGGTCCGTGAATATAGTGACGTCTTCGATGAAGTTCGAGGTTTACCCCCGAGGCATGATATAGGCTTTCGAATATATCTAGTAGATAATGCAAAGCCAGTTGCATTACCAGTGCGCCACATGGCTCCGAGAGAAAGAAGAGAACTCAGTAAGCAAGTGAAAGAATTGCTTGAGAAGGGGTTCATAAGAAGAAGTATTTCGGAGTGGGGTGCTCCAGTCGTTTTTGCTACAAAAGCTGATGGTTCACTTAGATTGAGCGTGTACTATAGAGAGCTGAATAAGCTAACAAAGAAGAACATGCAACCATTGCCGAGGATAGATGATTTATTCGATCAGTTGGTGGGTGCTTCAGTTTTCTCGCAACTGGATTTAGCTATAGGGTTTCATCAGCTAAGGGTGGCTGAAGATTAGATCGATAAGACTTCCTTTAGAACTCCTGATGGTTTCTTTGAGTGGCTCGTCATGCCTTTTGGTTTGACGAATGCACCCGCATACTTTGTTGACTTAATGAGTAGGGTGTTTAGGGAGTTTCTAAACAAGTTTGTGGTAGTCTTTGTAGATGATATTCCAATTTTCTCTAAAAAAGAAGAAGAGCATGCCTTACATCTTAGGGAAGTCTTAGAGACCCTACGAGCGCGTCAGCTAAAAGCTAAGTTCTCAAAGTGCCATTTTTGGAGAAAAGAAGTGAGGTTCTTAGGACACGTGGTCTCTAAGGAAGGGATAGTTGTGGATCTCGCCAAGGTGGTGGGAATCCAAGATTGGAAAACTCCTAAGAACGCAATAGAAGTAAGAAGCTTTTTAGGTAAGGCTGGCTATTATAGGAAGTTCATTAAGGACTTCGCGAAGATATTAGCTCCTCTCACTCGATTAACGAAGAAGAATTTGAATTTTACTTGGGACGTTGACTGTGACGATGCTTTCCAACATCTGAAGAGGTCTTTGATGACAACTCCAGTTTTAGTATTGCCAGACCGGAGTAAAACATTCACTGTATATACCGATGCTTGTGGGACAAGGCCTGGTGCAGTTTTAATGCAAGAGGGAAGGGTGATATGCTATGGTGGAAGACAGTTGAAAGCCCACGAGAAAAATTACCCTACCAACGACTTCGAGCTGGCGGCCATAGTTTTTGCGCTTAATTCATGGCGTCATTATTTGCTTGGAGAGAGGTTTGAGTTGTATACAGACCATAAGTCGCTAAAGTACTTATTCTCTCAGAAGGACCTAAACTTGAGGCAACAGAGATGGATGGAGTTTTTCGCATCCTACGATTTTGGGATCGCATATACCCCTGGCAAGGGTAACGTTGTAGCCGGCGCCTTAAGTAAAAAAAAATTAACTTTAAGTCCTTTGTTCGTAGAGCGGCAGAGTTTGGAGTATATATCTTCCTTTGACTTCAAACCCTCTGTCGATTATGTACCCGGATTATTGGCATCGTTAGAGGTGCAACCTACACTTTTGGGTCGAGTTGGAGAGGCACAGCGAAATGACCCACAGTTGGTTGAGATAGTAGGCAAGCTTATAGGAGGGGAGTCCTCGAGTCAACTTGATAGATATGCTATAGATAAGAGAGGTTGGCTATGTAGAGATGGAAGACTTTGAGTGGCACAAGACGAGAGTTTGAAGAAGGCAATTCTTGAAGACTCACATCGCTCTAATATGACCATACATCCCGGTGGTGATAAGATGTATAGGGATACGAAGCAAGTTTTCTTTTGGGCCGGAATGAAGAAGGGCGTGGTTGAGTTCGTTGTTAGATGCTTAGTGTTCCAGCAAGTCAAGGCGGAGCAAAAGAAGCCTGGAGGTTTGCTCCATCCCTTAGAGATTCCGCTATGGAAGTGGGAAAGCGTTTCCATGGATTTTGTAGATGGGTTACCAAGATCAAGGAAGGTTAATACGGGGATTTGGGTAATTGTAGACAGACTTATCAAAAGTGCCTATTTTATTCCCGTTGAAAGTAGAAGGACCGCCGCGTGGTTAGCATTTGTTTACCTTCGAGAGATAGTTCGTTTGCATGGCATACCCTCTAGCATTATGAGCGATAGAGATCCCATTTTCACAAGCGAATTTTGGAAAAGCTTACAAGAGGCAGTTGGAACACAATTATGTTTAAGTACCGCTTATCACCCTCAGACGGACGGCTAGACCGAGAGAGTAAATCGGGTTCTAGAAGACCTTCTGAGACTATGCATCCTAGACTTTGGAAGAACATGGGAAGAACACCTTCCACTAGTGGAGTTCGCCTATAATAATAGTTTTCAGGCTAGCATTGGCATGACACCCTTTGAGGATCTTTATGGACGACCGTGCCGATTACCTACATGTTGTTGGGAATCCACTGATAAGGTTTTGCTTGGACCCGACATGATTAGGGAGACTTCGGAGAAGATAGACCAGATTCGACGGCGAATGAAGACGGCACAGGACCGACAGAAGTCATATGCTGATAGGAGACGAACCGATCTTGAATTCAATATTGGGGACATGGTTTTTGTTAAGGTGTCACCGTTAAGAAACGTAGTCCGTTTTGGATCAGTAGGGAAGTTGGCACCGAGGTTCGTAGGACCCTTTCCAATTACGGAGAGGATTGGACAGATGGTGTATAGAGTAAAGTTATCAGAGAAGCTCAGCGGAGTACACGAAGTGTTTCACGTTTCGTATTTGCATAAGTGTTTACACGATACGGCGGAAGTGGTAGAGCTGAGCACGCTCGAAGAAGTGGAAGTAGAGCGCAATGCCACGATCAGATGAACTCCTACACACATTCTCGGATCGGAGCTCAAAAAGCTTCGCAACAAAGAGGTCAAGTTGGTCAAAGTGCAATGGGGAGATGATCAAAGAGATGCGACTTGGGAGACGGAAGACAAAATGCGTACGCTTTACCCTTTCCTTTTTGAGGGTATGTCTTAATTTCTTCTTTTTCTACCGCTTTGTTGACACTTGTCCTATCTTGTAGTATTATCTTTGTGATGACATCTTCGATCTTTAGTTAGGAAGAACCTTATGGTTGCAAACTTGTGTTTGAGACATGTTATATTTGGTGGATGCAAATGGATGCAGGTGGTTGCTCGTGGATGCATGTACACACACATTAGGCACTAGATCGGCTCAATCACCTTCATGTTGCATATAAATGCGTGTGCATATCAAAATTAATGGATGTATAATGGTTGTTTTATCATATGGATGCTGCATTTTAATGAATGGTTGTGCACACATGTAGAAATAATTTGTATCGATAGGATTCTTTCGCATACATAATGGACGCATCGCACTATCATGATTTGCATTAAGGAGGTCAACTGAATCAGTGGACCGCCTGATCTTTGCATTAGATAAGGAACATATACACACATTTTTGCATAAGTTCATATAGCATTAGAAATTTCTTCAAGGAAAATGGATGCTTGTGGATGATGGTTGAGTAGATGGACGATTGGTTGGTAGGATACATTCTTCTTAACTTACAGATTTCGAGGACGAAATCCTTTAAGGAGGGAAGAATGTAACACCCCGTAATTTATAACATTAAAATTCAAAAATTAAAGTATACTTAATTTTTAGAAGAAGAATTAAGTGAAATGGGTTGTGCTATTATGTTCGTCTCAAAATTTTGGGTCAAGATAGACATTTGGTTTGCATAAAATGGATAACTTATGAAGAAGTTATTAAGCCTTGAAGTTTGTATGCATATGAGAAATATATATATATATATATATTCAAAAAAAGTTCAAAACAGCGAATCGGGAGGGGGAATAGCCGAACCGCACCATTTTTGGAGTCGACCCAAGCCATGCTGGGTCGACTAGGGGTCGATCCAGGGTGTTTGGCTGTCAACCCGTGGCCCGATTTGCCCTAAGGGCTGATGTGGCATCTGAGTGGTCCTGATGGTTCTGGTTATCCCTAGATTAATCTGACGGCTCTTATTAAATTAAACTTCTATAAAAACACTCCTAAACCCCTAACCCTAATCACATTAATTCATAACAAGAGCCGCCATGCCGTCAATGGAGAACCTAGAGTAGCCGCCATACACTTTCAACCCTAAAGCAAGATAGAAGCTTGAATCAAAATCAAATCTAATCTAAATAACGATTAGTCTACATCAAAGGCGAGCAATTCAGTTTCAGAATACAGATCCCAGAAAGACAAGACTATTCTTTTTAATTGTGAGTATGATAGCTTTCACAAAATAATTAATTTAATTATGATAAGATATAATTGGGATTATGAGAATATGATTTTTAATTATGTGATGTAAATTATATGTAGTTTTGTGGTGTTGAATCATATGTTAGTCTTATGCAAGTTGGATCATATGTTAGCTCTTATGTGAATCTTATGCAAGTTGAATCATATATCTTATGCAAGTTTGGGACGATTGGATCATATATTCATGTATGAATCTTATGCAAGTTTGGGTTGTTAAAATATATGTGAGACATGTACATGCATATGCTAGTTTATGTGACATTAACCTTTATGTCTAGATCCATATGCAAGTTTACATCTTTAAGTTTAGACCCATATGCAAGTGTACATCTTTATGTTTAGATCAAAATGCAAGTTTACATCTTTATGTTTAGATCTATATGCAAGCATACATCTTTATGTTTAGATCCATATGCAAGTTCACACCTTTATGTTTGGATCTATAGCAGTACATAAGTTATGCAAGTTTATGCCCATTACCTATGCTAGTTTTGTATCATATGCTAGTTTGAATGAAATTCATATGCAAGTTATTGGCTATGTAATCTTATGTCATGATCCTTAGATCTATTTTATGTGTTATGTGATGTTGTTTTTCTTTTTATAAGTTAGACTATTTGTGAGTCTAACATATGTCATATGAAAACGTACGAATAGCGTGGGGGTGATGGAATAATATTGAATATAAATAAATTGTGAATTGGCATAAAATGGCCTTAAAAGGCATATAATTAATTTGAGACATTAATTGGCATAATTGGTATTTATGGACATAATTTTAAGAGACAATTATGGACATAAATAAATTTGAAATTTATTGACAAATTTGAATAGGGGATATTAATCCAATTTGGGGTTAAATAAAGATGTGTAATGATTAACCGCTTAAGACACGAGGTTAGACTCTTTTGTGGTGTAAGACTGCCCGGACCCGCCAGACAAATCCAGCAGCCACAAATGCCAGTCTAATGTGAGAGGTCAAAGGCACGAATTAAATGCGTACAATTGTAAAGACATAAGGTTTGGCTCATTTGCGGTATAAGACTGCTCGGACCCGCCCGGCAAATCCAGCAACCGCAAATGTCAGCCTTATGTGGGAGGTCTTTACAAGGTTACAGTTCTAATGAATTAAGTAACACTTAACCAGATAAACACGTGGTGGGACATGTGGGGTTAAGTGGGTTCCTTCGGTGGCATGTGAAATACGATTAGATGTACTTAACCAAGATTGAAACATGTAAGAAGACATGAATAAGAATGGGGTTAAGTGGGGAAACCTTAGTGGGGACTAAGCATAGGTGGAAGGCTTGTGTCAAGCATGGGGGCCCTTTTCAAACCAGTAACCCATTAAGTATCTTTGTGAGCTCGACCCAAGTCGAGGACAGGACACGCTTACTTGATTTGATTATAAGAGGTCAAAACGGGTTAGCGGTGGCAACGCAAGTCCAACGGGGTCATGTGCATGCGTGGGCCCGGGCTGGTAGGTAAGACGTTGTTGCATCGTGTAGATATAAGCCGTGCATCTTCGGTGGTATCGGGTTGCCACTTTGAGGAGTGATACACACCACTGTGGGACCAGCACGGGTATCTACGAGTTAGGGACCCGATCGAATGGGGGTAGTGGGTACAACTACTGGAGATAGGGGCAAACGACACCTATGAAGGCAGCTAAGGGTACACGAAACTACCATTATCATTATTAAGTTACGTACGCGGGATCAACTTTTAGGGTGACTAGTGGTGGTGCAGTATAGTAATTATCCTATAGTGATTAGGAACGAGATTAACGCCAGAATATTCCTCTTATTTTATTTGTCATGCCCACTTGTTTCATGGTCATATCTTATCTTACCAGTTTATGCCTTATCCTAGTTACTTTAATAATTATATTGTTAAAGTTATTATACTCGCCAGACTTTATGTCTGACCCCTTTGTTTTCGCCTCTTTTCTTCCTCCCCTCCCCCCTCGGGTTCTCAGGGTGGGACTAGTACTAGTGGAGCTTGATCTCGGATCTTTTTCTCTCTCTTTTGGAAGTGCTTGGATTGCTGAAAGTAAAGTTCAGCTCATCTCTTTTATGGCTACTTGTGTTGGGGTTTATGCTTTTTATTTTATGTACTCTGAAACAATTTATCAAGATGGATATTAAGTGTACTTGGTTTATGAAGTTGTTGTAATCAAACTATTTCTCCGTTGCAATAAAAGTTGTTTTAATTTTTTCAAGTACCATTATTTATATATGTCTTGTTATATTTTGTTCTATACACTAAATACGCTCTATGGAAGTTAATGCATTCCCTTTCTGAGTGACATTAATGGACGTTGGGTGTTACAGTTAAACAAATGGATGGAGTTTACTCATACCAGTCCCATTACTGACCCAGAGTTTATTTTGTTGTTCTCCCTAAACTCTTGGGTGCCGAAATTTGTACGGGCAGTCAAGTAGTCGGGATTTTACAGATTCACTTGGAGGAGTTCGAAGCAGGAGGCTTCACCAGTTAGCTATAGACTCTTATATTTCTGATGTGTACTATGTTGTATTTGGAAACAGGTGCTTATAATTGTTCCAGGAATAACTGTTGTTCTCTGATGATGGTCTGTATATACAGTTACTGATTTGTATTTCAAAAGTTATGTTATTTAATATATTTTATTCGTTCCGCTGTGAGTTTGTGATCTTCGTTTTTCTTCTATTCTAATATTTCTTTCTTTCTATTTCTCATCCTCTAACTTCTTTCTAATAATGATTCGTATTTCTATTTCAATTTGGATTGGACGTGTGGTGTGATTAGTCAACTCAAGATGAATGGAAATTCGGGCCTTTAAACTGCTGTGGGGCCAGCACAAGGTATCTACGGAATAGGGAGTCGATCGATTGGGGGCAGTAAATAGGGTACATCTAGTCTTGTCTGTTTTTTTATGGGGTACCTGTATTTCTATACGGGCTAACACCCATTATTTCTGTTGAAGTACGAGTTCTGTTTAGGTTAAAACCCGTTACTAGAGTACACCTTAAACTACCATTATGTTTCTGTTGGGATCATCCTGTTTTTGTTAAGCAATTGGGGAATATGTAATCTTATTACATATCTGTTATACTAGTATTGGTGCAGAGCAAGGAAAGTATTAAGATGCACTATCTATTCTATCATGTCCTGCTTACCTTGTTATTCCCTCCATTTATGTACTGATCTCTCTTATCCACTTTGTATGCCTATCATGTTACTTTTATTTATTTACTGGCTAAAAGTAACTAGACTTGCCAGACTTTATGTCTGACCCTTTTTGTTTCCCCTTCTTTCTTCTGTTTCACCCCAGGTTCTCAGGGAAGAAACACACAGGCTTGATCATGATTTTGCTTATTTTACTGGAGCTGCTTATATGTATGGATCAAGCTCTTATCCTTGTTGCCATGGCCATATTTTGTTCTTGGGGAATTTTCTTTCTTTTACGTACTCTGATATTTCTTAAGTACAAGACAACGTTTTTTATGTTGTAGTGGGTTTTCATATTTCAGACAAATGATGCTTTGGACCATGGTATTTTGATGATTAATAAAGTTGTTTGTTTGCGCCACTAATTTTTTTAAATCTTTATTGTAATATTCTTTGATTGTTTACCTAAACGCTTCATGAAACTTAATGCATTCCCTTTGTGAGTGACATTAACAGACGTGAGGTGTCACACTTGGTATTAGAGTTGAAGGTTACCAGATTAGATAAAAGTTTTTGAAAATTATTTTTCAAAAAGGGTTTAAAAGAAAATATTTTCGAAAAGAAAAGTCTTTTTGAAAATATTCCCCCAAGAAGCCATATGTAATATCCTTCGGTCCTTTATCTAAATTTCTTCCTTTTTCCTTTTTTTAGCATGTCTGGGGAACAAAACATTCCTAATATCCTAGAGGGTGTCACAATAACCAGATGGTTCCATAGGTATTTGGAGGCCATGGCGCCTGCCGAAGGCCAGAGAGACGTTCCTCCCCCAGCTGCGCCAATCATTCCTCATCCCCCTCCAAGAGCAGATAACTTCGCCAAGATCTGCAAAGACTTCCGTGCTTTGGGAGGGAAGCCATTACATGGGAATGGGACATTAGTTGAAGCTCGAATTGGCTCAATGAGACCGAGGACTTGTTCGTAATCTTTGAAGTAGAGGATAGGAGGAAGATTCAGTTAGCTGCTTGGCTATTAAAGGACGAAGTCTCATTTTGTTGGGAAGTCTTCCAAGCTGGACGTCTAGTAGAAACTTGGGAAGATCTAGGCAAAGAATTGAAACGAAATTTCTTTCCTAAGCCGATAAAAGCATGCAGATGGAAAGGTTCTTAGCAATCAAACAAGGAAACTTGACGGAGAAAGAATATGTGAACAAATTCAACCAACTAGCAAGATTCGGCTTAAAATTGGTGGATGCGCCGCACAAAAAGGCTTTGCGGTGTGCTAAAGGGCTGAATGAACCCCTTCATGGGTTAGCCATGTCCCATATCCCAATGGGAGCCACTTTTGAAAAACATGTTGATATGGCCCTAATGCATGAGGAACACAAGGGAGAAAAGAAGAAAGTAAAGGCTGAGGAAGCAACACAAAATGAGAAGGTGTGGCCCAAGAAATGACAACAACAGAAGAAAGGAGAAAAGAATGACAAGGTTAAAGATAAGAGGAAGTGTCGTAGTTGTGGGCGAGAGGGTCACTTAGCCAAGGACTGCAGGAAAAGGAAGAATGCTTACTTCGCTTGTGGAGAGGTCGGGCATCTTATTAAGGATTGCCCAAAGAAATAGGGACAAGGTCAAAGGGCAGGAACTTCGGGAGGGCACGTGCATGCTCTTGCGATCAGTGCTCCTGAAAGAGGTAGAAAAATTTACGTAGAAAGTTTGGTTTCTCTTTCAAATCATCCAGTTAGGACACATTTTAATTTTGGTGCTTCACACTCATTTATATCTAGTTCTGTTGTTGAATCTCTACACTTAGTTACTAGTATGGTAGTGGATCCCGTAGTTGTCTCAAACCCCATTGGTGATTCGGCTCATTTATCTATGATTTTTAGGGGTTTGAGAATATTTGTGTTATGCATCAAATTTGAATGCGACACATATGTACTTGGGTTTATGGGCTATGGGTTGATTCTAGGGATACATTGGTTTACCACATATGGTGCCATTCTAGGTGGTGAGAGGAGGGTCGTTAAGCACCCTCGAAATTTCTTGTGACCCACAAGGGTCTGTCATGCTTAGATTCCTAGAGTCTCTTGAGGTGTCTATCGATGATCTGCGATCGGCACTAGTAGTCCGTGAGTATTCTGATGTCTTAGACGAGGTTCGAGATTACCTCGAGGCGTGAGATTTATTTATGTATCTACTTGGTGGGCAATGCAAAGCTAATTGCATTACTTGTGCGCTGTATGGCTCCTAAAAGAAAAGAGGGAACTTGATAAGCAAGTGGCGGGGCTACTTGAGAAGAGGTTTGATAAGTGAATCATATCAGGATGGGAAACCTATTGAAGACAGTCCTTGAGGAAGCTCATCATTCCAAGATGACTATTCATCCAAGTGGCGATAAAATGTATAGAGTTTGAGGTAGTGGGGCCAAACTTGCGAAAGGAAGTAAAAATAAAGAAGGAAGCAATGATTGGATGAGTTCCGACTTGCATACTTAGATCGGAGGTTAAGAAGGTACACAAACGAGAAGTCAAGTTGGTGAAGGTCCAGTGGGGAGATAATCAAGAAGATGCAACTTGGGAGACCAAAGAAAAGATTTTTATGCCTCATACCTGTAACAACCCGTATTTTTATAACATGTTAAAACAAGAAATCAAGGCAGAATTAAATTTTAAAATGATAATTATGGAAAACAGGTTGCGCCATTGTGTTCGTCTCGAAATTCTGCTTGGAAACGAGTCTGAGTTTGTGAGAATCGGAGTCCGTATGAGGGAGATATGACCCTCTGAAAATTTCACTAATTTTCAGAATAAAAAACAGCCCGAAATTCGAATTCGAAATTCGAATTCAAACCCCAGAACAAGTTGGGTGGGAAAATTCCCGCCCAGGGACCAGGTCGACCTGGGAGTCGACCATAGTGTCGACCTCCCAGGGACCAGGTCGACCATAGTGTCGACCTGGGGGTCGACCTGCCTCCCGAGCCGACTTCCCGAACCTGATGCATTCTGATGTATTTGACCTCGTATTTTGTCCAGATTCGTCTGCCTAATCGTATATAAACTCACCCCTAGCCTCATTCTCTCCACACCATTTCATTCTGTCCTTATGCTGCTTCTGAAATAATTAAATTAAAGAGAGAATGGCTACTTCTTCTTCATCAAGACAACATCTAGGAATTGCAAATTGGGGGTTTTCAACTAGAACAAGGCTAAACAAGTAGAGATTAAACAACTGCAACAACCGTTTCTAGAATCAAATCTCTGCACTCTTATTCTCGACCCGCGCTCTGTAAGTTCTAGTTACTTTGAGATTGAAACTTGTTAAATTTGATATGGACATGGAATAAAATGAAATTGGACCTAAGCTTGATTATCTATTTGGATCTGTTCTTGTCTCTTCTTGAATCTATTGGGATTATTTCTTATCGACCGAATCATGCCCGTTCATGTTGTTGGACCTAGTTTATTATTCAAACGCTAGATTGTAACGTAAATTCTTGGACCTTGACTTGTGGGAATATTTCTATTTGGGGCCAATTCATGTTGTAAATCAAATTCTTTCAGGACTATAACTTTAATATGCCTATGACTATGGACATAAGGTTTTGCCTATGCCTATGACGATGAACATAAGACTATACCTATGCCTATGACTATGGCGATGAACATAAGACTATACCTATGCATATGACAGAACATAAGACCATGCCTATGACTGTGAACATAAGACTATGCCTATGACTATGACGAGGACAATTGTGGCTAATCACCTATGACTCTTGACTATGAGGATTATTACCTATGATTATGAACATAAGGCCATTATCTATGACCATGACTTTGAAACTATTACTGTTAATTGCCTATGACTATTTGCCTAGAACTATTTTTGATAATTGTCCATGATTATTGCGATGAGTCGCTTATGATTAATAACTAGGAGATTTCTACCTTTGACTATTGGGGTTAATTACTTAAGACTATTATAGTTGATTGTTCATGCCCATAACACTATAGTTGAAACCCATGATGTGCACCGAATTGGCATTTTGTTGGATCGTATACCTAGGGTGTGGCTTGTTTAGTTTATTCACTATTATGTACACCAAAACCATTGGATCCATTATCCTTGTATTTGGCTTGCTTTTGCATGCCTATTCTTTTATTTCAGCGTTTACCATGACTATCGCCTTATCTTGCTAGATTTGAAATCCTTTATGCGAGTGATGCTGTAACCAATTATCTCAAGTTATGTAATGCTAGTCTTGTAACCCCTTTTATCGCTTTATGCTCGTCCCTTTTGCCTATCATAGTTTGGATGTTATTCCTTTTATTATGAGGTTTATATTTATTTGTTCTATGGATCGATTCACATTTACGTGCGATGGGAATACGATTTGGGTAGAATAGGCAAAACATAAATTGGTTATGAACATGAATTATGAGCCTGATAAAAGGCAAAACTTGAAACATGAACGCTGTTATAACTTGAACCTGGATATGGACACGAACTTGACATCGACTTGACATGAAAATTGCCTTGAAAACTTGACACGAACTTGACATGAAACTTGAAAATGGACATGACATTAGAATAAACATGAAAATGGCCAACTCGAGGTTGGGTTGAGTTTGCAGTGTAAATCTGCCCGGAACCGCCCAGCAAATCCGGTTACTGCGAACAATAGTATCCAATGTGGGTAATTGGTCATATCGCACTTGAAAACCCGAGGTCAAACTGAGTTGTGGTGTAATTCTGCCCGGAACCGCCCGGCATATCCAGTGACCACAACAACTGGTCTGATGTGAGAGGTTGGGGTGCATTAATGAATTAATGCCACGTGATAGGGTTAAGTCATGTACCGCTTGAATATACTTAACCAATTTGACACGATGATTTGATAGGGTTAAGTCATGGACCACTTGAATATACTTAACCAATTTGACACGATGATTTGATAGGGTTAAGTCATGAACCACTTGAATATACTTAACCAATTTGACACGATGATTTGATAGGGTTAAGTCATGAACCACTTGAATATACTTAACCAATTTGACACGATTATTTGATAGGGTTAAGTCATGAACCGATTGAATATACTTAACCAACTTGACAGATGATTCGTAGGGCTAAGTCATGAACTTGAACGACAATACTTAGCCAATTTGACATGACACGTAGGCGGGTTAAGTCACGAACTTGAATGACAACACTTAACCAACTTGACATGCTAGACTGATGGGGTTAAGTCTCGAATTTAAATGACAACACTTAACCTACTGGACGGAAACCCTAGTTGCGCGGTCCTTTTCAGCAGTAACCCACTAGATGTATCACGATACCCTGAAACTAGGCGGACTATGGTCGTGCACGTAGTCCGGAGTTGAAAAAGCAGGCATTGGGCACCAGTAGGTTTAGACTGTGCATGCTTGATTCGTGTCAGTGGTTGGCACCCTAGGGCTTGATACACCCTATGGTGGACCTAGCACAGGTGACTACATTTCGTGATTGGGCCGTATGACACAGACACATGAATGAGCTAGGACTTGTAGGGAGCCGATCGATTAATCGATCGTTACGTGGAATTCGTTAGGTAGCATAATCCCTAGTGATCCTAGGTGGCATAAACCCTAATCGAATCTAGAAAACGTTCAATAGGTAGCATAATCCCTTGTGGTCCTAAGTAGCATATATCCTAGTTGAACACGCAATAGTTCATGATAAGGAAACCTAGCCAGAATAAGGGTGGCAGTCCAAACGATTTCAAGAATGGTGACACTACGTTGAAGTAGTATAGAAATGCGTGATAAAACCCGTACGACATACGACAAGGGACTGTACATATACATGGAAAGGATGATACGGGTTGGGGTACTAGTACTGCTGGTGCAGAGAATGTTAAACATGTGATGCTATACGTAGTTTATCTTGTTACCTTAGTTTTTCTTGTGACCTTAGTTTATCTTGTTACCGTAGTTTATCTTGTTACCTTAGTTTTTCTTGTGACCTTAGTTTATCTTGTTACCATAGTTTATCTCGTTAACTTAATTTAACTTGCATGTCTTGTCATCATCCTTATGTTTACTTTCAGTTTATACATGTCATGTTACTTTTACTTGTTTCTATGCTAAAAGTCACTAGGACTTACCAGTCTGTATGACTTACCCGTTTTGTTTCGCCTCTTTTTCTTCCATTCCCCCCCTAGGTTCTCAGGGAGGAAGCACTACTACTTAGTTTGGACTTCTTTTTGCTTCAAGATCATCGTATATGGCTTGAACCTTTCTTGGCTATGGCTGCTTTACTGTTTTACTTGGTGAATGATTTATGACTATGGTTTTATGCTTCTTTACTATTGCAAGACAGATTTCGATGTAATGGATTTAATGGCATTTTGATGTAACAAGCTTTAGACCTTTCTAGATTTTAAAGAAATGAAATTTGGTTTTTCTTCCGCTGTTTTATATATGTTCTGTCTTGTAATATTTCTGCGTATGTTTATCTAGATAATGCTCCACCAAAGCGAGTGCATTCCCCTTGTGAGTGACCCTGGCGGAGGTGGGGTGTTACATTTGGTATTAGAGCAGAGGGTTACCAGACTGGGAAAAAGTTTATAAAACCTTTTGAAATTATTTTCAAAACCATTAACAAAGAAGCATTTTTCAAGAAAAGTTTCATTTTACAAAAGGCATATTCCCCAAAGCCATATGCACTATCTTTTAATTCTCTCCTTGAGTCTCTTCTCTCTTTCTTTTTCACCATAGTTTGTAGGTATGCGACACATGTCGGAGGGCAAAGTAGTGTCCAACCTCCATCTGTAGCCGCAGTAGTTTTACTTGCGACTAATCTTATCTCAAGCTTTGTAGGGTTGTCGTGCAATGGAAGTAGTTTTTGAGAAACTTGTCAACAAGCTATACAAAGATAGTAAGAACGAGGATAAAAAACACAAGCCTAAGGATGAGAAACTTGTTGATAAGTCGTAATCCACAAAGGAGGAAAAGGTGAAAGGGAAGAGGTCAAAGTAAAAGAATAATAAAACCCATGATAAGAAAGAACATCGTTGGTATGGTAAAAAGGGACATGTAGTTAAGTATCATAGGACAAGGACAAGGGCAAAGAACAAGAACGTCGAGAGGGCAATTGTATGCTCTCACTGTTAGCATACCTAAGAGAGGTGGTAATGTTTATGTTAAAAGTTTAGCTTCTCTTTTCTATCATACCGTGGGAACTTTGTTTTTATACATCGCATCCTTTTAATTCTGCCTCGATAGTTGAGTCTCTGCACCTTAGTACTAGCATAGTAGAGGATCCCGTTTTTGTCTCAAATCCTGTTGGGGAATCGGCTCATTTATTCATGACTTGTTTGGATTTGAGAATGTCTATGCTAAGTGTTGAGTTTAGAAATAATGCTTATGTTTTTGGGCTATGGGTTGATTCTAGGGATGGAGTGGTTGTCCAGAAATGGTACCATTCTCGAGTATGAAAAGAGGGCAGTTAGACGCTTGACTTGCCTTGGTAATGCCCTCGAAGTTTGGTGTAACCCTTAGGGTTCTGCCATGTTTAGTTACCTAAAATCTCTTGATACATTTATCGATCTGCTCGAGTAGTGTTCGCCACTAAGGCGGATGGTTCATTTCGCTTATGCATGAGTTATAGAAAATCACCTTAGTAAGTACACTTGTCAACATGGTTGGCATTTGTTCATTTTCAAGAGATAATTCATTTATGTGGAATACCTTCTAGTAAGTGAATAAGATCCAAGATTCACTAGTAAATTTTGGAGAGCTTGCATGAAACCATGAGTACGCAGTTATGTTTGAATCGGGTATACTAGAAAGAGAATAAGCGAAAGTGGAACGAGAGGCGATAGTGGAATGAGTTCCAACTCATATTCTGGGAACAAGAATTAAGGAACTACGAAATTGTGAAGTTAAAGACGGTCAAAGCACAATGGAGTTAAGCTCAAGGAAATACGACTTAGAAGATTGAAGACTAGATACGCGCATCATATCTCTTTTAAGAGTATATCCTTGATTCCTCTTTTCCTGTAGAGATTACTTGCATGCTATCTTTTATGTATATCCTCTCGGTCCTATTCTCAATCCTATTTCTGTTGCAAACTCCATAGGGAGCATGACTTATTTGTTAGTAATACATGTTGGGGCTTGAGGGCGTCCGTTGGGTTGACTAAACTTTTTGGGTTTTATAGGATATGGGCTGGTGCTTCGGGAGTTCTTCTCCTATTCAGTATATATGTGACGTAGATTTTCAGCTTTGACATTGCCTAATAGGCACAAAGTTTTTACCTGCTTCTATCATTCGGCTATATCTTTAGGTAGGAACAATTGGGTGAAACATGTGTTTGAGACATGTTATGATTGATGGTTGCAAGTGGTTGCAAGAGGTCGCAAGTTGTTGCATGTGGTTGCATAACACACATTAGGCACTAGATCGGCTCAGACACATTTTCGTATTGCATATGCAAGAGTGTTTATACTTGTTTATGGATGAAATTGAATGTGTTATCATGTGAATGTTGCATATGGATGGATGTTTGAGCACACATATAGTGTTTATGTGATTAGGGCTATTTGCATACATGTTGGACTCATGACACTAAACATATTTTGCATTAAGAAGATCAATCAGGCCTGATCATTTGCATTAGACAAGGAACATATACACACACTTTCTACATATGTTCATACAGCATTAGAAATCTCTTAAGGACAATGGATGCCTGTGATTGATGATTGAGTAGATAGATGATTGGGTGGTAGGACACATTCTTCTTAACTTGAAGATTTCGGGGATGAAATCCTTTAAGGAGGGGAGAATGTAACAACTCGTATTTTTATAACATGTTAAAACAAGAAATCAAGGCAGAATTAAATTTTAAAATGAGAATCATGGGAAACGGGTTGTGCCATTGTGTTCGCCTCGAAATTCTGCTTGGAAACGAGTCCGAGTTTGCGAGAATCGGAGTCCGTATGAGGGAGATATGACCCTTTGAAGTTTCACGAATTTTCAGAATAAAAATTCGAATTCGAAATTCGAATTCAAACCCCAGAACAGGCTGGGCAGAAAAATTCCTGCCTAGGGACCAGGTCGACCTGGGGTCGACCATAGTGTCGACCTCCCAGGGACCAGGTCGACCATAGTGTTGACCTGGGGGTCGACATGCCTCCCGAGCCCACTTCCTGAACCTGATGCATTCTGATGTATTTGACCTCGTTTTTTGTCTAGATTCGTCTGCCTAATCCTATATAAACTCACCCCTAGCCTCATTCTCTCCACGCCATTTTATTCTGTCCTTATGCTGCTTCTGAAATAATTAAATTAAAGAGAGAATGGCTACTTCTTCTTCGTCAAGACAACATCTAGGAATTGCAAATTGGGGGTTTTCAACTAGAACAAGACTAAACAAATAGAGAATCAACAACTACAACAACCGTTTCTAGAATCAAATCTCTTCACTCTAATTCTCGATCCGCGCTCTGTAAGTTCTAGTTACTTTGAGATTGAAACTTGTTAAATTTGATACGGACATGGAATAAAATGAAATTGGACCTAAGCTTGATTATTTATTTGGATTTGTTCTTGTCTCTTCTTGAATCTATGATTTTGGGATTATTTCTTATCGACTGAATCATGCCCGTTTATGTTGTTGGACCTAGTTTATTATTCAAACGCTAGATTGTAACATAAATTCTTGGATCTTGACTTGTGGGAATATTTCTATTTAGAGCCTATTAATGTTGTAAATCAAATTCTTTCAGGACTATAACCTTAATATGCCTATGACTATGGACATAAGGTTTTGCCTATGCCTATGACTATGACGATGAACATAAGACTATACCTATGCCTATGACTATGGTGATGAACATAAGACTATACCTATGCCTATGGCAGAACATATGACCATGCCTATGACTGTGAACATAAGACTATGCCTATGACTATGACGAGGACAATTGTGGCTAATCACCTATGACTCTTGACTATGAGGATTATTACCTATGATTATGAACATAAGGCCATTATCTATGACCATGACTTTGAAACTATTACTGTTAATTTCCTATGACAATTTTCCTAGAACTATTTTTGATAATTGTCCATGATTATTACGATGAGTCGCTTATGATTCATAACTAGGAGATTTCTACCTATGACTATTGGGGTTAATTGCTTGAGACTATTATAGTTGATTGTTCATGCCCATAACACTATAGTTGAAACCCATGATGTGCACCGAATTGGCATTTTGTTGGATCATATACCTAGGGTGTGGCTTGCTTAGTTTATTCGCTATTATGTACACCAAAACCATTGGATCCATTATCCTTGTATTTGACCTTCTTTTGCATGTCTATTCTTTTATGTTAGCGTTTACCATGACTATCGCCTTATCTTGCTAGATTTGAAATCCTTTATGCCAGTGATGCTGTAACCAATTATCTCAAGTTATGTAATGCTAGTCTTGTAACCCCTTTTATCGCTTTATGCTCGTCCCTTTTGCCTATCATAGTTTGGATGTTATTCCCTTTATTATAAGGTTTGGATTTATTTGTAGTATGGATCTATTCACGTTTACGTGCGATGGGAATACGATTTGGGTAGAATAGGCAAAACACGAATTGGTTATAAACATGAATTATGAACCTGATAAAAGGCAAACTTGAAACATGGACGCTGTTATAACTTGAACCTGGATATGGACACGAATTTGACATCGACTTGACATGAAACTTGCCTTGAAAACTTGACACGAACTTGACATGAAACTTGAACATGGACATGACATTAGAATAAACATGAAAATGGCTAACTCGAGGTTAGGTTGAGTTTGCAGTGTTAATCTGCCTGGAACCGCCCGGCAAATCCAGTTACTGTGAACAATAGGATCCAATGTGGGTAGTTGGTCATATCGCACTTGAAAACCCGAGGTCAGACTGAGTTGTGGTGTAATTCTGCCCGGAACCGCTCGGCATATCAGTGACCACAACAACAGGTCTGATGTGAGGGGTTGTGGTGCATTAATGAATTAATGCCACGTGATAGAGTTAAGTCATGTACCGCTTGAATATACTTAACCAATTTGACACGATGATTTGATAGGGTTAAGTCCTGAACCGCTTGAATATACTTAACCAATTTGACACGATGATTTGATAGGGTTAAATCATGAACCACTTGAATATACTTAACCAATTTGACACGATGATTTGATAGGGTTAAGTCATGAACCGATTGAATATACTTAACCAACTTGACAGATGATGCGTATGGCTAAGTCATGAACTTGAACGACAACACTTAGCCAATTTGACATGACACATAGGCGGGTTAAGTCACGAACTTGAATGACAACACTTAACCAACTTGACATGCTAGGCTGATGGGGTTAAGTCTCGAATTTAAATGACAACACTTAACCTACTGGACGGAACCCTAGTTGCGCGGTCCTTTTCAGCAGTAACCCACTAGATGTATCACGGTACCCTGGAACTAGGCAGAGTGGGACACGATTACTGGGCTGATTGTAAGCGACCAGAATGACGGCTGAGTTGGTGTGCCATTGTAGGTTCAGGCGGACTATGGTCATGCACGTAGTCCGGAGTTGAAAAAGCAGGCATTGGGCACCAGTAGGTTTACACTGTGCATGCTTGATTCGTGTCGGTGGTTGGCACCCTAGGGCTTGATACACCCTATGGTAGACCTAGCACAGTGACTACATTTCGTGATTGGGCCGTATGACACAGACACATGAACGAGCTAGGACTTGTAGGGAGCCGATCGATTAATAGATCGTTACGTGGAATTCGTTAGGTAGCATAATCCTTAGTGGTCCTAGGTGGCGTAAACCCTAATCGAATCTAGAAAACGTTCAATAGGTAGTATAATCTCTAGTGGTCCTAGGTGGCATAAATCCTAGTTGAACACGCGATAGTTCATGATAAGGAAACCTAGCCAGAATAAGGGTGGAAGTCCTAACGATTTCAAGAATGGTGGCACTACATTGAAGTTGTATAGAAATGCGTGATAAAACCCGTACGATATACGGCAAGGGACTGTACATATACATGGAAAGGACGATACGGGTTGGGGTACTAGTACAGTTGGTGCAGAGAATGTTAAACATGCGATGCTATACGTAGTTTATCTTGTTACCTTAGTTTTTCTTGTGACCTTAGTTTATCTTGTTACCGTATTTTTTCTTGTTACCTTAGTTTTTCTTGTGACCTTAGTTTATCTTGTTACCGTAGTTTATCTTGTTATCTTAATTTAACTTGCCTATCTTGTCATTATCCTTATGTTTACTTTCAGTTTATACATGTCATGTTACTTTTACTTGTTTCTATGCTGAAAGTCACTAGGACTTACCAGTCTGTATGACTAACCCGTTTTGTTTCGCCTCTTTTTCTTCCGTCCCCCCCCCCCCCAGGTTCTCAGAGAGGAAGCACTACTACTTAGTTTGGACTTCTTTCTGCTTCAAGATCATCGTACATGGCTTGGACCTTTCTTAGATATGGATGCTTTACTGTTTTACTTGGGGAATGATTTATGACTATGGTTTTATGCTTCTTTACTATTGCAAGACAGATTTCGATGTAATGGATTTAATGGCATTTTGATGTAAAAGGCTTTAGACCTTTCTAGATTTTAAAGAAATGAAATTTGGTTTTGCTTCCGCTGTTTTATATATGTTCTGTCTTGTAATATTTCTGTGTATGTTTACCTAGATAATGCTCCACCAAAGCAAGTGCATTCCCCTTGTGAGTGACCCTAGCGGAGGTGGGGTGTTACATTACCCTTTCCTTTTCAAGGGAATGTTCTTAACTTCTCTTCCAAAAGCTTTTATTCGCATTTGCTTCTATTATCTGAGTATATCCTATCAATCGAATCTTCTACCTTTAGGTAGGAAATCCCATGATTGTAAACATGTGTTTGAGACATTTTATGTTTGATGGATGCAAGTGGATGCAAGTGTTTGCTAGTGGTTTCCTTTGGACGCATATACACACACTTTAAGCATTAGATCGGCTCAATCACTCTCATACTGCATATGGATGTGTGTGCATTTGTTTTTCTTTTATGGATGGAAACAGATGAACTAGCATGTGGATGTTGCATTCGGACGAATGAGTGTGCACACATGTAGAGCTTATATGTTATAATAGGCATATTTGCATAAATATTGGATTCATGGCACTAACCATACATCGCATTAAGGAGGTCAACTGAATCAGTAGACCGCCTGATCTTCACATTAGTATTGGGACATATACACACACCTTTGCATATATTCATATAAACATTAGAAGTTTTAAGGACTATAGATTCCTATGATTGATGGATGAGTAGATGGATGACGGATGATGGATGATGGATGGTAGGATATGCATTTTTCTCAACTTGGAGATTTCGAGGATGAAACCCTTTGAGTAGGGGAGAATGTAACACCCCAAATTTTAATGACATTAAAGAGGATAAATTAAAGAAGAATTATCTTAATATTCAGAATTAAGAGAAACGGGTTACGCCATTGCGTTCGTCTCGGAATTTTGCTTGAGATAAAGTCTGAGTTTGCGTAAAACGGATAACATATGAAGAAGTTATGGACGGTTAAAGTTTTACGATGAAAGCAGAATGCACTCGCGCACTTGACAAGTGTGCCAATGTATTTTTGCACTGGCGCACCTGCCAAGTGCACCCAGAACAGTTTCTAGGTGTTCGTGCCTTTTTCGAGTGAGTGACGACCCGTGACCTGACCCAATTCCATTAAGGCTGAGGTGGCATCCAAATTCTGTAACCCAACAGCTATAAATATATCTCATATCCTTTGTTTTCTTCACAAAGAAACAATGGTGGCCGGACTCTGCTGGATTCTGAACTGAATTAGGATCTCTCATCTTCTTCTAAAGCATATCAAATTCTGAGATTCAAACATAGACTCAGCACCCTTCCTATCATCTTAGCAATCCAATCACAGTGAGTTTCTAGTCACTTTTAGGTTTAAATAAATAATAGTAAATTGTGAAAGACTATGAATTGAATATGTTGTAAAGTATGAATCTATGCCAGTATTAAATCTTATACCATGTGGATCATGATTGATCTAATTCTCTAGATCTGATGCAATTGTGGCTATACTATGATGTTGCCTTTATGGATCTTGATTTGTAACTACGTTGTGGTAAATGTAAATCTATTAATCTTGACAGTTGCAACATTGCTTAGATCTAATTTTGTATGTAAATCACCTTTCATGTTGCGATCAACTTAGATATGTTGTAAGTTGGACACATTTAGATCTAAACATGTTATTATCATTTTTTATGCTAGATCCACTTTATGATCATGTTTTATGCTAGATCCAATTTATGATCATGTTTTATGCTAGATCCACTTTATGATGATGTTTTATGCTAGATCCACTTTATGATCATGTTTTACCCTAGATCAATTTTGTGATCATATCTTATGCTATGATAGATCTATCTCTCGAGATCCAATTCAACTGTGATTGTCCTAGTATGTTATTTTTGTTTCAATTGGATAGATCAAATCATTTATGTGAACCATAAACATATGCCACCATGAATTGATTAGGATTGGGTCCACACCTTTATCTTAATTGTAACTTCTACGATGTGGATTTGGGTAGATCTATTTATAAACCTGTAGATCTAAACCTTTATTTATGATTAGATCTAATTTAATCTATTAGATCTAGAGCATGTGGACATTTTACGTAGATCTAAAGCAAAATTTATGTTAGATCCTGTTATGATGATGATTATATGTTCATGACAATATGTATGTTCACCTTGATATGATGTTAATTACATGTCCATTCACTTTGTTATCATACTAGTATGTTTATGCCGATATATGTTAAAACTATCACCTCTATCATATTCCCTTTTTCAATGTTATGGCTAGACTACTTACTAGCCTAGATGCCGCCAAAATACGTGTGAATATGTTAGTGAAGGAAACGGGGGAAAGGGGATTTATAATTGGCACGTAATCTTTAAATGAATTAATATGTAATTCAAATTACTGGGTAAAATAGGTATTGACACCTATTAAAGGAAGGGATTAATTAATTGGTAAATTAATTAAAAATGGCATAATTAGAATATGAACATTTATGGACATGTAATTCAAATTATTGGGAAAAATATGTGTTGACACCCAAAAAGGGAAAGGTTTAATTAATTGATTAATTAATTAAAAATGAAATCTGTAGTAATTACAATTAGGAATTTTAATTGTACTTATGACACGAAGTTAGGTTACATTAGTGGTGGAAGTCTGCCCGGACCTGATCGACATATCCACCAGCCACTAATGTTGAACCTAATGTGGGAGGTCTAAGTGCGCGAATACGAATCGAGCTAAGACACGAGGTTGGGCCCAACTGTGGAATAAGACTGCCCGGGCCCGACTGGCATATCCAGCATCCACATGTTGTAGGCTTAATGTGGGAGGTCCAGCCCATTATAAACCATAAATGGACATGGTAATGAATCAGACTACTTAATCTAATTTAATCCATAAGGGATTGTATGAATATGAACTAAAGATAGGGTTAAGTAAAATATGCTTGGATCAGTGGGAGGGTTAAGTACATCTTGGGTAGGTGGGTAATGTTAATATATATATGCCCACAAACTTAGCCGTTAAATAAACATGCTTAAATCAGTAGGAGGGTTAAGTACATCTTGGGTTAGTGGGTAATAATTGTATATATAGGCCCACAAACTTAACCTGTCAGGGTTATGTAATTAAAGACATCGTTAGGTAAACATAACCAGTGGAAAACCTAGTAGTGGGGATGCAAGAAAAAGGGGAGAGCTTGCATCATCTTGTGTGGGACCCATTTCAGTCAGTAACCCTTAAATAGGTATCAAACGGGCACTCCGAACTAGGTCGGAGTGGGGCACGCTTACTGAGTTGATTGTAAGAGATCCAAACGTGGAGGCAGTGTTGACGTCAGGTTCCAATGGGTCATGTGCATGCATGACTTCGCCTGTTGGGGGAAGATAAGACGCTATGACATCAGTAGATATGGTTGTGCACATCCGGAAAATGAAGGATTTCCACTTTAGGGAGTGATACACCCTACTGTGGGGCCAGCACAGGGCATCTACGGAATAGGGAGCCGATCGATTGGGGGTAGTAAATATGGTACATCTAGTCCTATCTGTTTATGTCGGGTACCTATGTTTCTATCTGGGCTAACACCCGTTATATCTGTTTAGGTACCAGTTTTGTTTGGGTTAAAACCCGTTACTAGAGTACACCTAAAAATACCATTATGTTTCTTGGGATCATCTTGTTTTTGTTAAGCAATTGGGGAATATGTAATCCTATTACATATCTGTTATATAGTATTGGTGCAGACCAAGGAAAGTATTAAGAAGCACTATCTATTCTATCCTGTTGTCCTATTTACATTGTTATGCCTGCCATTTATGTACTGATCTCTCTTATCCACTTTGTATGCCTATCATGTTACTTTTATTTATTTACTGGCTAAAAGTAACTAGACTCGCCAGATTTTATATCTGACCCTTTTTGTTTCCCCTTCTTTCTTCCGTTTCCCCGCCCCCCAGGTTCTTAGGGAGGAAACACACAGGCTTGATCGTGATTTTGCTTATTTTATTGGAGCTACTTATATGTATGGATCAAGCTCATATCCTTGTTGCTATGGCCATATTTTGTTCTTGGGGAATTTTCTTTCTTTTATGTACTCTGATATTTCTGAAGTACAAGACAGTGGTTTTTATGCTGTAATGGGTTTTTATATTTTTGACAAATGATGCTTTGGACCACGGTATTTTGATGATTAATAAAGTTGTCTATTTCCGCTGCAAATTTTTTTATATCTGTCTTGTAATATTCCGTGTCTGTTTACTGAAATGCTTCACAAAACTTAATGCATTCCCTTTGTGAGTAACATTAACGGACGTGAGGTGTCACAGGTTATTAACTATGAACGTCAATTAGAATGTCTTATTTCAAGTTCATAACTTTTTGACCTCGATGCATAGTGAATTATTGAAGCCTATAAATAGGAGTTAACTTCCTTATTGTTAAACCCTAATCTCTATCTTCCTTTTTCTTCGATCCGATGGCCTAAATTAATTCTTTCAATCCATCCACAATTAACGAAAACTCCCAATTGTAAAGTTGTTCATATCAATGTTTAGAGTTCATCCATGTTGGACGCTCGACGATCGGAGGTCGTGGGTAACCGAAATTCCTCGATAACTATAAATGCGTCACTTCCATTCTTTCTCAGATTGCGTGCACTTGGTTGACCTTTGGGCGATGTGGCGTGAAGGAAAAAGGAGTGAAACAGGTTTCTTCTTCCAACATCGATGGTTTGGTGGCGATTGGTTGTCGATGGTGGAAGAAATTGGCATTCGGACGGTTTTCATTCATGTCGATTTTCTCGGGGTCGGGCGCATTGTTTCTGGTTAGGTCTATGGCCGTGGGTAGCTCTCTGAAGTGGCGTCAAGATGGTGATGTTCGCTTGAGGTTCGGCGTGGTGTAGATTCGGTGGTGATCGATTATTGAGGTGGAGGGACCGTTCGTTTTGAACGATTGTTACTAGGTGGGTTTCGCGATTTTTAATCGCAATTTGTGAAACTAATCACTTGATTAGGAAGCATAATGAAGGTAATTAACTTAGGTTAATTGTATAGTTTGTTAACTAAATTATTCTAATTCATGTAAAATATTGTAGTTTGCGTATCTCTTTCATACGAGTAACGATTCTGCGAAACAAATTGTGTTTTGTTCGTATTCACGATTGTTACGCGTACGAGTTGGATTGGAGTGCTTTACAGCTGTTTGTTCTTTTTATGTAATTTCAAACTCCTATTTGAAATTATATAGATCGACGCCAAATTGTCAGTGGATGGTGAGTTAACTCTCACACTTTCTAGAGTACTATATTTTCTTATTGTATAATATACATATCTATTGTTGAATCGATATTTATTTGTGTGGTATGTTTGATTGTTTGTTGATTGATTGATTGATTGATTTGTTGCTTTGTTGGTAGATGTTGACATATATTCCCGTCTATGTACGGATAACCTTTGACATTGTCTGCTTTTAAGCGGAAGATTCATCTAAAATGAATTATATTATATTTATTTGTTCTATATGCCCATAAATAACCATTTATTTGCAGGGACTACAAAAGTGAAAGCAGGATGTATGTAGTGAATCAGGTCGCTATGGAACACTCCGAAATCTACACATTTATGTGTAATTATTACAGGATTAATAAATTCCTTTGATTACGTATATTTATTCCCGAATATCCAATCGTCTATATTTATATTTTCTTTCATTTGTTTGTTACGTTTGTTTGTCGTCCAAAATTGACTTATGCATATTCCCGTATTGATTATGTTGTCGATGATAGAAGTAAATTAAACATTTTGTTTAATATAAGCATGTTTTTTCATAGATTTGATATTTGAATAAAAATATCATTTTAATTAAATGATATTTATAAATTTATTTATTATTTTAGTAAATAATAATGTGATTCAGTCATCTATTTTGATAAATGATAATTGAGCATGATTTTGCATAAGTAACAAACTGAGAATTGATTTTTCATTCTAATCAATAATATTAGAATTAAATTAATTATTTTAGCTATTGAAACTTTATTTTAAGTAATAATTTTAATTAATGATTAATTGAAACTTAATAATCATTTTACTAAATGATGCTTTAGTACGAATAACTTACTTTAACCAATATCGTTTTTGATTTGATTGATCTATTTTTCTAAGTTGCTTTTAAAATCAGAATTTAAAATTACCAGCCAGCTTCTCAGGCGTTAAAAAAGTCAAAAATGGCGGCCGTCTATTCTTCATCTTCCCAAACTAAAAATTATCAATTTTTCTTTCTAGTACTTCGAGATTGATTTATGAAAATTATCGTTCATATGTTGATGTGATAAGGACTCGCACTATTATCCAAATCGGATTTTCAAATCTTCTCAAATTAGACCCGTGAACAAATGGCGATAAAAAAGAAAAGAATAAGCATCGTCAGAACGATCCGAAGAAAGTAGGTAGGGGGCAAAGACTTGAAGCAAAGAGCTAAATATTATAAAACTGATGCTCCCCAGTGTTTATTGAGCTCAAAGTGGATGAGAGAGATTTCTATGCTCTCTATGCTATTTATTATAACCAAGCTCCACACCTAGTCTCGCTCTCAGGAGCTTGAGTAGACCGCAATTGCTCTTAAGACAACTCGCCTGAAGGAGACTATACTTCCTCAGATAGAAAACCCCGCTTCGCTCCCTTCGCACTCGTTCACCGGTTACTCTTCAAATGTCGAAGATCTAGTAAATGCTTCCAATGTGGAGAGGGCCAAAGATTGTAGAAATTTTTTACCATGCTTTCAATGCGGTAGATATGGGCATCGAAAATCAAGTGTTCTGAGGTGTTTAAAGGTAATTCGGTATTCGAATTATTGAGATTTAATTTCTTCCAATTCGGCCAAAAAATTCTCCTGTTCATGAGCATTTACGAAAAGACTGTACCTAAAAAGAATGATGAGGGTTCATATTGTTACTATTGATGGGTTGGCATATGGACGGATTAGTTGTTGGAATCTTATGGACAAAGAAGAAATCTTATGAGTCAATATGCTATTTTCGGTGGCGAATGCATACATAGGTAAGAAGGGTCAGCTGACCCCCCTCAATTTTCAAATATTTGCAGCAGGCAGGGAAGAAAATCAGGCATTGAAGAAACGGAAAAAATTTGAACCCGCTTAAATATAAAACTATTATGGAGTTATTATTAAACTTTCATACTAATTCCTTCTTCCCACATACCTTGATTCTCGCTGGTCTGTCACTTTTCAACATATCAACCCTAACTCATTAAATCATTGAAGTTACCCTCTGTTATATTCTTCTATTCTGATGCTCGAATAATAGCTTTTGCTTCACCATTTCTTTACTCCAACCACCCCCTCAAACTATCTTTGTTAAGTTAAAAAATTATATATGTTTTTACTATGTCATTGATCAAGAAATTGTTTTAACTTTAATTTCATTCTAATCCATGTCTATTTGAATGTTTCTCAAATTTAGGATGTATAAAAATTGAATTGTGAAATGAAAGTAAATTTGTTTTTTATTTATAATTTTAACTGTTAAGTTGTTAGTTAATTTTCCAATTTGCTTCTAACTAAATGCTTTATTCAAATTTAAAAAGTTGGGAAATTGGATGCTAGAGAAAATAAAGTTGAATGCTTTGTTCAAATCTTGGGAACAATTACAAGTACAATCGGTGATTAAAGCAACCTTTTAGTTTTTATGAATAATTGAAACATAATTTTGGCTTATCAAAATAATACATATTTTTGGTGAATAACATTCTTATTTATTTTCAGACCCCTCTAAGATATAATTCTGCATTCGCCCCTGGCTATCCTCCATTACCAAACTATAAGGGAGGAAAGAGCACACTATTTCTTTTTAGCTTAAACTTTTTGAAAATGAAGAGCATATTCTCTGAATCGAATTCTGGGTTTAAGCTGAAGGGTCTGAAATTGTTAAATGAATTGCTGAAGCATTTTGATGTTATTAATACTGTGGTGAACTGTAAGCCAAAGGTTGCTTTTTTTTAACTCAAGATTCAAAGTGTATCAGTGATAGGGCAGCTGTGGCTAGTGATTCTATGGTTTCGAATAATGTTATTAGAGGTTCTATGGTTAGTGAGGCTATGGTTAGTGATCTAATGGGTACTGCAGTTCTGTTTACATATAATATTGAATTTGATATGATGTTATTAGACCCATCAATGCAGAAATGTTTGGTTCATCCAAGTGTAAGCATTATTGAACATTCGTAGATAAATATGGGTAGTTCGTTAATAGAGTTAATGACAGTGGTTGATAGTGAAGACATGCAAAACGGAGTAATTGAGGAATACTTGCCTAATATTGCAACATCCGTTCTGTATAAGGTTGGTGAATCAGAATTAGATGGATGGCGGGTGGCTGATGATATTTCATTGTTCAACAAATGTGAAGTTTTGAGATAGTTTGGGGTTAGAGAATAGATTAATACTAATGGGATAAGGAATGCTTTATATGGTTTGAGATATGACATTGTTGAGGATGATGATGCAAGTAAGATGTTGACAGATAATAATGAATATGGGGACAACAAAGAGATAAATGATAGTGTCATAAGGTTTGTTAGTAGAGTAAAGGATAGACATTGGAATTTGGTTAATATTGCTAGGAGGAATTTTATTGGAAGAGGATTGTTTACTTCTAAAAATAAGAAAATATAGGAAGAAGGAAATATAAGGGCAGTGAAATATTATGGAGGAAGAATGTAACAACCCGCACCTCCGTTCACGCAAGATATTGTCCCCAACTTAGCCACCGTATAGGTGTGGGGTTTTGTTCCTCAATAGGCATCGGCGTTAGTAAGAGATGGACTCTACTATATAAGTACTCCCTTCGCACAGGCTTCCACGATGTGGGACTTAAGGGTGTTACATTCTCCCCTCCTACATAGCCCAACGTCCCCATTCGCTCATAAACACCTCACCCAAGCGTTGTGGTCCACAGTGGGGCCACAATTCCGACTGGGTATTGGTTCTGATACCACTATAACAACCCGCACCTCCGTTCATACAAGATATTGTCCCCAACTTAGCCACCGTATAGGTGTGGGGTTTAGTTCCTCAAAAGGCCTCGGTGTTAGTAAGAGATGGGCTCTACTATATAAGTACTCACTTCACACAGGCTTCCACGATGTGGGACATAGGGGTGTTACAAAGAACTTATATCTAACTGATGGTGTGTTTTGTAATGATGGGAGAGGCTTGTTGGTTCATAAAGGAATGATAAATAATAAGTATGCTTTTTCTAAATAGTGTGAAAGTTCAGAAATGAGTAAAATGCATGAGGCAGTTCATGTTGAAAATAATGGTTCTGGTAGTGAGAGATCAGACTGTTGAGGGTGTAACGCATAGATTTACTATGGTAAATTCTGTAATGTCAGAGTGTCATGATATTAGTGATGATTTTTGTGTTGATAATAATGGTAGTATTTTGGTTGATAATAAGGATACTCGAGGAGGGATTATGAGTTCAGACAGAAAGCTCGAGAATGTTATGCAAAATAATTTGGACTATGTTTCGAGGTATACTGATATGCATAATATACATGATACTTGTTTTATTAGTGATACTAATGATGTTATTTGGGATGAGGAGGATGTTATCCAGATGGATGCTAGGAAGTGTTTACATGAAAGTCAATTGGGGGACTCTGAGCCTAATATAGATGGTTGTAGTATGCATGATAACTAGAAATGGGCTTTGATGAGAAGGCCGGAAAACAAAATGAGTGATATGCAAGAGTATTGTATGGGCAGTAGGCTTACAGGGGATAGTGATGATTACAACAGCTATGGAGGGAACGTAGCTTGGAATACGGGAAGATATGCTGCTAGGCTTCTTGGCGACTATGTGGATAAGTCGAATGGGGATGATAAGTAGATTGGTGAAAGGGTGAACTGGTTTGTTTTTCGGGGAATTGGAAGTGTGTTAGTGAGATGGAGTTGGGAAGTTTTGTACTCAGAATGGATAGATTTGTGTGTGCTTTATTTTCATAGAAAATGGGTATTTTGTTTGTTTCATTAGTGCCAGGACCATATTTAGATATATCTCAAATGTATAGTGGGATGGAGGCGAGGAATTTGAATACTTTGGGTAAGATTAGTGGAGGAGACGAGGATATTCCATATGCTTATCTTAAAGATAGAGTAGAGATTTCTTGTAGAAGTGATATGAGATCTACATCGGCTAGAAGAGGCAGACGAAAGAGGGTGACTCCAACTAGTGGTCTTGTTCGTTGCAGTGGAAGGATTAGATCTATTGCCTCATCATCCTATGGTAGGTTCCCTGATTTGAAATGCTAATGGAAGAACATTGAATTCGGGCTCAAGTATGATTTCGGTTTATTGTAGTAGTTATACACCATATGCTTTGGGCAATTTATCTACTGGACAACTGTATTAGCTAGAAAATGATACATCATTTATTTTCAATGATACGGAGTTAGATGTTGATTACATTAGAAGTAGAGAACTAAAGAGGGTTAATACTTTCAGGTGTTGAAGTTAGTTAGTTGGAACATTGATGGTCTTAATGATCCTAAAAAATGTGATAAAGTAAAAACTTCTTTTAAGGATTACCATATAGATATTGAATGTTTGCAAGAGACAAAAATAGATAACCCTGATTTAAGAATTTATACGGGGGTAGGGGGTTCTCATTTCCGTAACTGGGCATGCCTACCTTCTAACGGTAGTTCAGGGGGGCTAACGATTGGTTGGAGGGAAAATCAATTCAAGCTTCTCCAGGAATTTCCTAAGAAGAATTCCCTTCATATATTATTATCCCCTCTTGTAGATGGTCCTCACACAAAAATAGAGAGGAAAATTTTATGGGAAGAATGTACAGAATTTAGAAATCTAGTCCCAAATCAGTGGATTGCGGGGGGAGATTTTAATGTCACTAGATTTTTGGGAGAGAGATCGCCTTGTGAAGGTGATTTCTCTAATATGGAAGAATTTAACGAATTTGTTTTAGGAAATAATTTAATTGAGATACCATTAAATAATAGATCGTCCACTTGGTCCAATGTGAGAGATGAACCTTCTTTTGCATTATTAGATATATTTTTCATAAGTAACGAGGTAGGGTTTGCCACTTTTATATTCGAACCATTGTCCTATTAAACTTTTATGTGAATCAAATATACTCATTAGCAACAGTTTCAAATTTGAAAAAAATGTGGCTGTTAGATTCTAGCTTTTCTAATTTAGTTACTTTTAAATGGTATTCCTTATCTTATTTTAATAATTTGTATGTGGGTAATTCAGCTAAGATTTTTGTTACGAAGTTGGGAAAACTTATATTTGTCTAAAACGCTGGAATAAGTATGTTTTTGGTAATGTTAGATTAGGAAAGATAAGATTATATGTGAAATGTTTGATTTAGATAAGATTAGTGAGAACAGGATTCTAAATGCTAACGAGAGTGATAAACTTTACAGCCTTAAAAATGATTTAAAGTTGATTTTAGAAAAAGAGGAGGTTAAATGGAAGCAAAGGGCTCGTATACAACGGATTAAAGAGGGTGATAACAGTAAAAAAAAAATCCATAGTGTGGCTAACAAGAGGAGAAGTAATAATTTCATTCATTCAATTTTTGTTGATGACATAGAATTGACTGTTCAAAAAGATTTAAATGAAGCTTTTACTAAATATTATAGACAAATTTTTGGATCAAAAATTAAGAGAAGAATAAATATTAGATGGATTGACATTTATACTTATGATACTAAGATTGATTTAATAGACTTAGATAAGCCTTTTTCCAAAGAGGTGATTCAAAAGGATAATAACGATATGCCTAGCGATAAAGCTCCTAGTCCGAGCGGTTTTTATTCCTTTTTATAAACATTTTGAAATTTAATATTATTAACTTACTTAATGATTTTTATAATGGGAATTTGAATATTGGTAAATTTAACTTTGCGAATGTTATCCTTATCCACAAGAAATTATGAGCTGGTAAATTAAAAGATTTTAGACCTATGTCCTTAACAAACTGTTCTGTTAAGATTATTACTAAAGTTTTAGCGAATAGACTTAGTCAAAAGATGAATGATGTAATTGATTATTCCCAAACTGCATTTATAAAAGGTAGGAACATAGTTGATGTTATGGTCGCTGTCCAAGAATATATTAACTTATGTTGTAAGAATAATTTTTAATGCACTTTTATGAAAATTGATTTTTAAAAGGCGTTCGATTCAATTGACTGTGATTTTATTTGTGAAATATTACTAGCTAGGGGTTTTAGTATAAGATGGGTTAATTGGATAATGCATTTATTCAAATATGATTGTTCTAATATTATATTTAATGGGGTTGTAGGTAAGAAAGTTCAGTCTAAAAGGGGTCTTAGACAAGGAAATCCTTTATCGCTGCTTCTGTTTAATCTCATTATTGATGCTTTCACGAAAATTATGAAGAGAGTGGAGAGAAATGGGGTTTTAGGTTATGTAGCTAATGGGGCTTTTAATAAATAAAGATTTATACTTCAATTTGCAGACGATACAGTTATATTCTCCTCTCACCTTCCCAAACATATTATAGTTTTGAAATTTATTCTTTATTGCTTTGAGATGCTTTCTGGTCTCAGAAGATAAAAGTTCGGTTATGGTTTTAAATGATTTTGACGTTGTTGAGAATCAAGTTGCTAGTACCTTAAATTGTTCTACTATGAAATTCCCTTTTGATTATTTAGGTTTTAAGATTAGACCAACAAAAATCAAACATGAGGATTGGGTGATTATTATTGATAAAATAAATAATAGGCTATCTAGTTGGAATAATAGTTTTCTATCAAGAGCAGGTAGATTAGTTCTTATATACTTTGTGTTATCTGCTATTCCAACATATTGGATGGCCATTCATCGTTTTCCTGAATGGGTGATTGAAAATTTTGATAGAATTAGATGTAATTTTCTCTGGAGTGGAGAAGACATTTGTAGTGGTTATAAATGTTTAGTTAATTGGGAAATTTGTTGTAGATCCAAGAAAGATGGAGGTTTTGGGGTTATCAATCTTTATAATTGTAATTCCTCATTATTGGCTAAACGGTTGTGGAAGCTTAGAAACCCTGAAGTGTCGGCAACTTGAAAGTAAATAGTTTCTATATTTTATTATGATACAGACAAAATTATTTTTGATACTAGTTATATTTGGAATAATAGATTATCAACATTTTGGAATTCCATATTGAAACGTTTTGATTTTTTTAACTTAGGGTGTAAGTTGGTTGTTCATTCAGGTGGTATTACATTTTTTTGGCATGACTCATGGATTACTCGGTTGCCACTGAAAATAGAATTTAAAGAACTTTTTGAGATTTGCTGCTTCAAGGATGCTTTGATAAAGCACGAATATAGAGAAAGCTTAGATCCCCAGTAGGAGTTTACATTTGAGAATATTTTAGATGGCACGGTTTTTAGACAATTTGCCTTATTACGTGCTAAGTTGTCTATGTATCATTTAGATAATAATGGTGTAACAGCCCGCATTTTACGTATTGAAGGATCGTAAAATATTTTTATTTTATTCCCTGAGGGTTGGATCATTCTCATATTTGATATGTTGTTTATGGGGATATGAGATATGTCCATAATTTTTACCAATTTTATTTACGACCATTTCCCCCTATCAGTTTTGAATTGGGAATAACTTTTGACTGGGATCGAATCAGGTGCTGAAATCGATTTCATTGGAAAGGAAATGGTGTTGTTGTGACACCCCATGCCCGTTAATGTCACTAACAAAGGGAATGCATTAAGTTTCGTGAAGTGTTATAGGTAAACAGAAACAGAATATTACAAGACAGATATATAAAATAACAGCGGAATAAAAACTATTTATCATAAGGTATCGTGGTCAGAAAAACATCACATGTCTGAAACGTAAAAGCCCATCACAACATAAAAGTTACTGTCTTGTACTTCAAAAATATCAGAGTACATAAAAGAAGTAAACTCCCCAAGAACAAAATATGGCCATAACAACAAGGATAGGAGCTTGAGCCATACATATCAGCAGCTCTAGCAGAATCACGGTCAAGCCTGAGTGTTTCCTCCCTGAGAACCTTGGGGGGGAATGGAAGAAAGAAGGAGAAACAAAAAGGGTCAGACATAAAGTATGGCTAGTCTAGTGACTTTTAGCAAGTAAATAACATAAAAGTAGCATAACAGGCATATAAAGTAGATAAGAGAGGTTACTACATAAATGGCAGGTGTGACAAGGTAGACCGGATAAGGTGTATATGCTTCTAATGATTACTCTAAACTATTACTAGTATAACCAGAATGAGATGATCCCTTACACTTCAAGGTGGTAGACTTAGGCATACGTCCAAATGTACCCTAACCACTACCCAAATTGATCGGCTCTCTACTCCGTAGATACTCCTTGTCGGCCTTACAGTAGGATGTATCACGTCCTAAAGTTGAAACCCCTCACTGATATGCACAGCCCCATATCTACAGGTGTCACGGTCGTTTATCCCCCTCTGTCCGGCTCATGCACGCACATAGCCCGGTCGGTTTGCGCCGCCCACACCGTCCTTCACATTTGGATCTCTTACAATCAATCGGTAAGTGTGCCCCTTCTCTGCCTAGTACGGAGTACTTTGTTTGATACCTACTCCGATTGCTGACTGAAATGGGTCCCACACTGTTAGACCAAAAATTGGTTCTAACACCCAAATTGGCTCTGATTTTAATGAAATAGAACCAAAAAGCAACGAAGAACACACGATTTATAGTGGTTCGGCATTGAAGAGCCTACGTCCACTTTCTATTCTTTTAATTGATGATTTGAATGAAAATACAGCAATGATTCTTACTCAGCTTCACAATTACAATGCATAAACTCAAATCTCTCAAAAATAGACTTTAAGAGATGATTTTAATCTGAATGTAGTTATGAAATTCGGCTATGGAGGAAGATAGAACTGAGAATTTGCCAAAAGATCCTTTCAAATGCCTCTTGATGATGTATTTATAGGTGAAAAATCTCTTCGAAGTGGCTCCGGTTCGGAACTGCGTGGCACCCATCCCATAAGAGTTCGGTTCGGAGGTCTCCAGATGGTGACAGCGCATCGATTTAGTGGGAGATCGTGGGAGGAAATGGTCGTGCTTGGCCCGAGTCTTCAGGAGACATGTGTAGCAACAGTCACAGGTTCAGAGAAAATGGGTTCGGATCGGCCGATCCGATCCGATGAGGGTGCTTGCTCATCCGATCTGATGAGGGTGCTTGTTCTCTTTTGATGTCGTTAAAATACTTCTCCGAACCGAACCGATGTGATGTCTGCGTCTTTGACTCCTGCTTCTTTCCTGTGTTGTTTCCCTCCGATCCGGACCGGTTGATGGCTTTCCCACTATTTTCTCTTTGTGTAGCCTAGTTCACAAAGTAGGCTAACATTTTGCCCCCTCGAAGTACAGTCTTATTTAAGATAAAGTGTGCTTCGAAGTAGTTAACAAAACAGTCTTTGAATTAAAGCAATTGAACGACCGCTTCCGTTCACTTGTAGAGTTGTACCGCTTCATAAAGTCGTGCGTTTTGTTGCTTATATATATCCATAAACTATATGAATTACTTTCTTCATTTTCAGACAACTTTGAGAGCTCTTTTTAATGTTCAATGATTCCTCCAGGTAAGCTTTTCCTTTACTTTTCCTTGAATTCAACCTGCGTGCTAAGTCAATGTGTATAATCCGTTTCGGTCCGGATTCCGACTCAAGTGGATTTCTCTCTTATATTGCTTAACAGTGGACTAACAGGCCAGAATGCCTTTGTGGGCCTGAATCCTGGTCCGAAAGGCATAAAATAGATTGGGAATACGAGTGGTCACCATAAACTTATATAAGTCCTCCTCCCGTCTTCTTCTTCTTCTTCTCCTTCTTTTATTGCTCTCGCCCAATAGATTTTGCACCGAAACACTAAAACTTCAAAAACTCCGAAACTCTCTCGTTCTTCCTTAAACTAAACAACTTAGTAGGTTTAATATCTCGGATTACCTTGCTGCAATCGTTTTCAGTTTAGATTTGTGGTAAAATTGGGCAATTCGAACATGGTGTTTGTTTAATTCTGACGCCGTGGCCTTCTCTCTCCTCGCTGTCGTCGTTGGTGGTTCTGTCACCACCTCGAGGCGTTGGGAGAGGAGATTAGGACCTTACTGGATAGTTGAGCACGTAAGTGTTTGGTCTTAATTGGGGCCTGTGAAATGGAGCTGGGTTCGGTAATGATTAAGTGAAATGAAAAATGAGGAAGATGAAGAAGAGGAGATGAACTAGGATCGATTCGGGTGGAGAAACGTTGGAGTGAAGGGAAAGGAAAGATGTTTACAGGACCGGATCTGGTTGGAGTAGAAAAAGGCAAAAAAGGGAAAACAAAGCCTACCTGATCGGGTCGGATCGGAATAAGAGACAGGGAGAAGAAGGATTGTTCAAGCTGATCCGATCTGCTCTGAAAGCCTACATCCGAACCGATCCAGTTTTACTCACTGGGTGTGAACGTCTGCTTCAGACCGAAACATGACTTTGCCCCCCGATCTGATCCCATACACATATCTGAACCGAACCGAAACAGTCCAACTCAATGTGCAAGAATTTTTCCAACTAGCTTGATCAATGCTTAGCATAACCTATAACTTGGTGAACAGTTAGGATAGCGCCTTACGAACATAACAAACATCAAGAACTATTCTGAAACTTTATTACTCTTTTGAATCTTTGTATCATGCTCTCATGCGTTTACTTTGCATCTTTGTTACATGTAGCACACACTTTTGTTCACACACACATACGGGGGACATGGGCAACTTTACTCTAATCCTTGCTATTGTTTCTTCAATAGTCTAGTGATCATGGCCGAGAAACGTTCATCTAGATTAGCAAAGAAGATGGAAGTTGTGGAAACTTCTGAGAAATTTACTCTTGATGATATATCTTCTTCCTCAGACCCTGAGTGGGACGATGAGGGCCCAGATTATGAAGTAGAAGCGCATAACAACGAAACACCTTCCGATAGTGAAGTTTCTCTAGGCGATGAAGCGTAAGGAGGGATAGGAGATAATCGAGCTCCTGATGAGTTCGAGTCTACCATTATATTGGAGTTACCCAAAGACTCTGTTGAATCGACGATCGATGATGACAGGCTTATTCGTATATGTTTAAAGCACGGGATACTAAAAAGGGATACCCTGGTGCCAGATCGTCCCCACAATCCTCCTGAAGGATTTATGGCAATTACCCGATTGATGTGTATGGTTGGGGATTTTCCACCGTTTCCGCCTTTTGTTGTCGATTTTCTAAGACAGATGCGGATTGCCCCCATGCAATTACATCCCAACTCTTATGCTTACTTATATACCTTATATATAGCATATAGAGAGATTTTAGGTACAGAGCCTACTTTCGATGATGTCCACTTTTTTTTATAATTTCAAGCATCGGACTCAAGAGACTCCCTCCTTCTCCTATTTTGAATCAGTCCCAAAAAGGAAAATTATTTCAGCTCCATTTAGCAGCAAGGCCGGCGATTCTACGCTCAAATGGTTTTATATCAGGCAACAACCGGGGTGCGCCAGGAGATGGACCAAATCAAGTAAAGCATCGATTTTATAGATCTCAATTTTGAATGTTCATGCCAACACATTAACCTGCTTTCTCTTTTGTTTGCAGTTGATAACCCAAAACAAATATCGGATCAATTGTACTTTAATTGGATGCATCAGCTTCTCAATGGCGATCAAAGATTTCTAACCATCGATGAAGTTCTTAAGGATGAGTACCTCCATCATCACGGGTTATTATCCATTACCCGTAGCATAGGTCATGGGTCGGGTCCATATGTATATATCCCCCCAGTGGACATTATTCCTGAAACGGGCGAGGGCTCGAAAAGTCCAGCAATACCTCTTCGGACTTCACTTTCTCCATCTTTAACTCAGGACGATGAGTTAGCCAACATAGCTGAAAAGCACAGAGAAGGGTATGCCGTCCCTGATGATGCTATTTCTCCTGAGAAGTCAATGCCCCCTAAAGAGCTGCCAACAGACGCTTCTCAAGGAGATGTCCCTACTACCGACAATTCCACATTTCAGGGTTTGGGAGATCTCCCCCTATCTGAAACCATATATACTTCAGAGGACTTTGGCACAAATCCTTTAATTTTCACTTCTTCAAAGGAGACTACTCCCATGAAGGCCAAAAAGCCCACTCTTGCTGTCCTGGCTTCGGACTCGGGTTTGTCGAGGGGAACACCACTTAGGATGCACCCAACACAATAGCACCACACTTCACAGCACTTACTTCTCATGTGAACACTGATTCTGAATTCCACTTACACTGTTGCGTAGGTACAATGTATCGCCCCTACTACGATGTCAGGAAAATACGTCGCAACATGACTAGACCCCCTTCCGATGTCGAGCATGATCGCCGTGAAAGCGGGGGTAGAGAGGACAGAAGGCCTCATGATTCTTATCGGCCAGACACCTCGCGCTCTCGCTTCCCCGTCCGGTTGGATCCAGACCGATATAAAAGCTATCAGAGTCGTCGAGGAGAAGACACATCGCAACCCAAAGACCGAACTTCTCCTCAAGACAAACATAGTCAGGAAAAAAGTCCACCGAAACATACCGACTCATGAGACAAACATAAGGTTTCTGATAAGCGACCTGAAAAGGGGGATACAGCCATCGTGCTCACTAAACACAGGGACACTGACTAACATACTGCATACCTCCACCACTGGATGCTGAGTCTAAAGTTAAGCGGGCATATCTGTAGAAGCAGTTCCCAGACCATTATTTTGAAAATCTGACTTTCTTACCTGCTCTCGAGCCTATTTCCTCAAAGTGGGCAGATGAGGCTAAAGCGAAAATTGATGCAGTCGAGAAGCAGTATTCGGAGATGTTCAAGTATTCACGCAATCTCTCCTGAATCATTCGTACTTTAATTACAGATGTTAATTCGATGAAAAAGACTGCAGATGCCGACGAAAAGGCCTTGAAAAATTTAGACAAGGACCTTGAGGACAAACAGGCTCAACTTGTCATCGCTCAACGAGATGCTAACAACTTCAAACAACAATTCGAGGAGTTACAAAAGCGTTATCATGACTTGTTGGAATCTCATAGTCAAGAGCGTTTGGAGTTAAAGAAACAAGCGGAAGATGCTAAGTCGGACAATGTCAAAATGCAACTAGCTTACAGTACTCTTGAGCGAGAAAAAGCCAAGTTAGCGAGAAAAAATGCTGAATTGGAGAAACAAAACACTGACTTGGAATCCAAGTTAATGGAAGCCGAGAATAGGGCTACCCTAGCGGAGGGGAATGTGGAAAATGTTATTAAGTCTGCTGAAGAGACCCGTAAGCAGCTATCAGAGGCTCAGGAAGAAGTGCACGGTTTTGGCGAATTACTGATTGAATTCTTCGCGCACATAATTCGTCGTCGAAACATCTCTTGGATTAAAGATTATCCAACTACCTTAGTTCACGTATGGAGTCAAATTATCGAATGGGAGAAAGAGGAACTCAAGGTAGACTTCGTCGATGAAGATAAACTTATGGAAAAATATCTGAGTGATGATGAGCCGGCACGTCTGGCCGAGGGGCATCGGCTTATCGCCACTGCTATGGAGGAGGAGAAGCGGATGGCCAAACAAAAGGATATCCCTGAGGCTGGTTCTTCTTCTACTACCGTTGAAACTTCTGAAGTCAAGGGATATGATCCCGAGAACCCAGGGATCCTTCAGGCATCTCTGCTATTTCCCATACCCGAGTCAGCGCCAGAGACGGCAGTCACACCAGCTGAGAAATCATCGAAAGGTATTTCTATCTTTTCAACTCAATTCGTCAAGTCCGTCTCCACTTTTCACCACATAATTGGGCAATCGATGGAGGATCCTTTATTTTCTTCTGAGTTGATAACTGCTGCTTCTCATTCTGTAGGTGTTGAACCGACCGAGAAGACTGGCGTGCCTCAGGGAACCGCCACCGGGGTAAAATCCGTGGAAAAGGCTCAAGGAGAACAGGATAAGGATACCACTGTAGAGTCGGGAGGGGGAGATGAACTGTCTAAGGACGATGCTTCTCATGATGACGAGATGATAGATGCCTTGAAAGACGATGGTGGTAGCGAGGGGCATGAGGAAGACCCTGATGTGGCTATAATCGGGGATTCAAAAAGCGCTGATGACATCACTTTGGCTAAAATGAAAGCCGAACAAGGCAAACGTATGCAGCTAAAAGTTAAAGACCTGAACCCTGAAAGCCTTAAGCCTCTTGCAGTGGTGGATCCTGGATCAATGTTAGTCATTAAGCTTTCAACTAGGTCTATTACAGAAGAGCTTGCTAAAAAGTCTTCTCTTGATTCCGGTGTTCCGACTTCTGGGAAAAAATCAACCGATTCTTGTGCTTCGATTGCAGAGAAGAAAAAGCCAAAGCGCATTATGATTGATGCTGAAAAAGAGGCTAAGAATGCTCAGAAGACTGCCAAAAAATCTAAGTCTGCTCCAAAGCCCAAGTGATGAAATGCTTTGTTTTATTTTGATACTCAATTGGTCCGAAATTGTTGCAGCGAGCGCGGCCCTCGCATCTTTTTTTTTTTTTTTTTGCTTGTTTTCCTTGTACAAACTCACATGTTTGTAAATGAAAATTGTTTATTTCCTACAATGTCTGATAGTCATTAGTTCAGCACTTAAGTGAAAACACAAAAGTATGTCATATTAAAGTGATATAATGAAGTCATTGTTGAGGGGAATATGCATGCACATATATGCCCCCAGTTAACCTTGGATAACTGAGCAAGAATTATTCAAGATTGATTAAATTAAAAAATCCAATTTCCCCCGATTCTCTAACGGGGCCATATTCCTTTTGTCATTGATGCCTATTCTTTCTAGCATCTTTATACTCTCCTGTCTCATAACCAGGTTAGAGTATCGTTGAGGCGGTCTCTCATCTGGGTGCACCTTGACGCCTCAGGGACGTCGTCTTCCCATATTTTATACTCTCTCTCGATTCTTGAAAGTTAGAGTTAAGAATGTCGTCTTCCCATTCTTCTGTGTTTTATCGTACAAACAGTCATTTTATTTGCTCCTGCACATAGGTCATCTCCAACTTTCCAAATTTAATTTAATATTTCATGTTTCACGGTCATAATAGAATAATTGTTGAAAATATAAATAATGCAGGAAAGTAAATGACACACGATATTTTTATAGTGGTTCAGCTAAGTCGTAGCCTACATCCACTTCATAATCCTTTGTTCACATAAACAGACTTTTTAAGGCAAGTCGTGCCTTTTTACATAGCTTATAAAAAAGGGATGACATTTCATATTCAGCTCAGATATCGTCGTAAGTGCTGAGCGTTCTAGGCTCTGGGAATCTCCTCACCGTCCACGTTCGTTAGCTTGAATGCTCCTGTATCAAGCTTCCGTTGGATGGTGTATGGCCCTTCCCATTTTGGACCCAATTGGGTCGAAGGCGGGAAGACTCATTTCAGTACTAGATCTCGTGGTTCAAAAGTTTTGAGGCGAACTTTCCGGTCATAATAACGTGCTACTTAATATCGATGTCTCAAGGCACGCAAGTCGGCTTCATCTCTTTTTTCTTCAATCATATCAAGAGATTCTAGGAGGAGTGCTTTATTTGTCATCGGGTCATAATACGCAACTCGATGAGAAGGGACTTCCAATTCTACTGGGATCACTTCTTCTGACCCAAAGGAAAGTGAATAGGGAGTATGGCCAGTCGCCATCTTAAAGGTTGTCCTGTAAGCCCATAAAGCTAATGGAAACTCGTCTACCCATCTAGCTTTAGCCTGCTCCAACCGCTTCTTTAGAATTGATTTAATTACCTTGTTTATAGCTTCTACTTGGCCATTTGACTGGGGGTGAGCTACTGCAGTGTATCGTTTATCAATCTTATATTTCTAGCAGAAGTTTCTGAACTCAATGCTGTCAAATTGCATCCCATTATCAGTTATGATGGTCTTCGGAATCTCAAATCGACAAATAATGTTTCTGACCACAAAACTGATCACCTTCCTCGCCGTGATGGTTGTTAAAGGTTCAGCTTCCACCCATTTTGTGAAGTAGTCCACGGCAACGATCGCGTACTTAGCTCCTCCTCTGGCAATAGGTAGCACTCCAATAATGTCAGTTCCCCACATGGCAAACGGCCACGGACTTACCATCGACTTGAGCTGAGTCGGAGGCGCTCTGGGAACTTTGGCATATCTTTGACATCTATCGCAGCGTCGTGAATAATCAGCCGCGTCTTTATTCACGGTAGGCCAGAAATATCCATATCGTAATACTTTCTTTGCTAGGGTTTGGCCCCCTGTGTGATCTCCACACTCACCTTCATGCACTTCTTGCAGTACACGTTTAATGTCGTCGTGTGCGATACACTGTAATAGGGGCATTGAAAACCCTTGACGATAAAGGACGTCGTCCTGTAAAACGTATCTTGCAGCCTTGCGTCTTACAACTCGTCTTTCACTCTTTTTTAACGGGAGGGTTCCATTCTTGAGAAAATTCTTAATCGATGTCATCCAGGATTCTCTCTCTGGTTCAATTTCCAAGGCTAGCTCTACTTCCATTAGGTCGAAACTCGGTGATTCCAACACCTCTATCGGAACCCTTTCGGTTTCTTTAGGATTATCAGAACTTGCTAGCTTCGCCAGTCGATCTACTTTCTGATTTTCCGCTCTTGGAATGTGTGTTGTGCTATAATGTTCCAAACCTTCCAATAACTTACCTTTTTGAGATAAGTGATGAGTCGAGGTCCTTTAGCAGCAAATTCTTCCCGAACTTGACATACAACTATCTTGGAATCGCAATATATGTCTAGTGTCTTCACTCCCAAATCTTTGACGAGTTTCAGCCCGGCGATCAGGGCTTCATACTCGGAATCCTTGTTAGTAGCAGAGAACTCTAATCGTAATGCATAGTAAATAGATCGTCCTTCAGGAGTTATCAAAACAACTCCGACGTCGGACTTTCTATCATTCTTGGCCCCGTCCGTATATAATTTCCACGGACTGAGCTCTAACCCTCGATCCAAAGAAACTACCTTGTCACCCACCGTTTCCTCTTCAGGAATTGTAAATTCAGCTCTAAAGTCAGCTAATGCCTGCCCCCTTATTGATCTTCGTGGCTGAAAGTTCAAATCAAATTTACTCAGCTCGATATTCCATTTAAGTAACAGCCCCGATGCTTCGAGTTTCTGCAACACTTGTCTCAAAGGTTGATCGGTATATACAACTATCGGGTGTGCCTGAAAATAATGGCGAAGTTTGCGGGAAGCAATCAGGAGGCTATAAGCAATCTTCTCTATCTTCGGATAGTTACGTTCTGCAGCAGCTAGTTTTTTGCTTACGTAATACACAGGTTTCTGGACTTTATCCTCTTCGGTACTAATGCTGCGCTAACGGCGTGAGATGATACCGCCAAGTAGACGAACAAATCCTCATGTTCCACAGGCTTTGATAATATTGGAGGCTTTTCTAAGAAGTCTAATAGATTCTGGAACGCCTCCACACAGTCGGGAGTCCACTCAAAATTTCGCTTTGCCCATTTTATGAGATCGAAGAAAGGTACACACTTGTCCGTTGCTTTGGAGATGAACCTGCCCAGTGTTGCAACCTTCCCAGCTAAGCTTTGAACATCCCTGATCTTTCGCAGCTCCTCTATATTCCGGATTGCTGCTATTTGGTCTGGATTGATTTCAATTCCTCTGGAACTCACGATAATGCCGAGGAACTTGCCTGATGCCACTCCAAAAGAACACTTCAATGGATTCAACTTCATCCCATACCTTCGTAGTATGCCGAACATTTCTGCTAAGTCCTTCGTATGATCGGGAGATTGCTTGGATTTCATGAGCATATCATCCACGTAAACTTCCATGGTTTTCCCGATTTGATTGTAAAACATGCGGTTGACTAGGCGCTGATACGTGGCTTCCGCATTTTTTAACCCAAATGGCATTACCACGTAACAATACAACCCCAAGTCTGTGATAAAGCTTGTATGCTCCTGATCTGGTATGTGCATGGGAATTTGATTGTACCCGAAATAGGCATCCATAAAGGATAAAAGCTTATGCCCGGCCATCGAATCTACTAGTTGATCAATTCTGGGGAGAGGAAAGCTATCCTTCAGGCAAGCCTTGTTCAAATCAAAAAAGACAATACACGTTCTCCACATCCCGTTTGACTTTTTGACCAGGACAAGATTCGATATCCAGTAGGGATATTTCGAATCCTTAATGAATCCATTATCTTTTAATTTCTCTACTTCTTCTTTTAAAGCTGCCAACCGCTCTGGGCCTAACATCTGTCTCTTCTGCTTGACTGGCGGGTGCTTTGGATTAATACACAAAGAGTTGCTCATGATGGTAGGCGAAATCCAACGCATGTCAGTGTGAGTCCACGCAAATACATCCAGATTTGCCTTTAAGAAATCAGCCAAATCCCTCGCTCTAACTAGATCCAGCTGCGAGCCGATCTTTAGTGCTTTTGTTGGATCTATTTCATCAATAGGTATATCTATTGTTATTTCATTAGGAGTTGCCTTCCTGTCCCCGGATTCTCTATCCTCTCTGGTATCTATATCCTCGAGCACATCTGAGGGCGACTCCCTTAGGGCAGGACCCCTTAATTGCTATGATGAGGCCTCCTTTGGAGGGGCGGAATCGTCCTTAGCATCTATATTTAACCCCTTCATTAACATCTTTAACTCTGTCATGTAACAAGCTCGTCCCGTAGCTTGGTCGCCCCTCATCACCCCAACTCCTGAGTCAGTCGGGAATTTAAGCAGCAAGCACCAAGGTGCAATACATGCCCTAAATTCGTCAAGGGTCGGTCGGCCTAGGAAGGCATTGTAAGGCGACTCCACATCCAAAACTACAAACGATAGGATCCTTACTCTCTGGCGATCTACCTACCCTAGTGTGACTAGTAGTTCCACAAAACCCATCGGAGCTGTAGATGCTCCGTTAAAGCCACGTATCCATCCTTCACATGGCTTTAAATCTTTTGCTTCGAGTCGAATTTGTTCGAAATCTTTCTTGAAGAGGATATTGACCGAGCTCCCGTTGTCCACTAACACTTTAAGGACTAAAGTAAGGCCAATTGTTGTGGTAATCACCAGTGGATCGTCGGTTGGAGATTGAACTCCGGAATCATCTCTATTGCGGAATACAACATTGTCTGACATCGTCTTTTGTTGTTCTACTGGAGTAACGTCTTCGAGGCTACTGCATTCTCCTACCTCAAAATGCTTGGCGGCGTTGACGTACTGGTCCATTGCTTTAAAACTACGACCAACTAAGTGAGGTCCGCCTATAATAGTATTAATGACAATCCCCTTACCTTTTTGCTGAGCTGTGGGTTTTGAAGCAGGCTGGTTTTGGTTTGGGGCTTGTCCCCCTTGTCCCCTGTCCCTTGGGGCGACCTTGTACTCATCCAACTTCCCCTCTCGCAGCAATTTTTCGACGATATCTCTCAAATGACGGCATTCATTGGTGGAATGACCGTGGGTACCATGAAACAAGCAAAACTTTCCTGTTGCAATCTCTTTCTCAGTAGAATCTCTGGGCGGTGGTTTTTTGTACTGCAATATGCTATATGTATCTAAATAAATGTTCTCCAACGTATCATTTAACGACGTGTAATTTTCAAAAGTCTGGAAGAGCTATTCCCTCGGTTTCTGTTTCTTCTATTGTCGTTCCCATTTCTGTTGCTATTACCCCCACTCTGGTTGCCAACATTTACCTCCACCTTCCCTGAACTGTCACCAGATTGTTTCACAGCAACGTTACTCTGGACACCTTCCTTCGAGGCCCCTACGGACTTTCTCTTTCGATTTGCCTTAGCTTCTTCTCTCCTTAAGCGGATATTAGCCTTTTCATAGAACAATTCTCTAGTAGGAGGTGGTTTTCCAGCCAAGTAATCCCTGAACTCTTTGTCAGGATCTAGCCCATTTATCAAGGCCATCAGGATAGTGGGCTCATGGGGATCACTAACTTCGGTGATGACCAGGTTGAAGCGATCAAAATATGACTTCAAAGATTCTCCTGGGGCCTGTTTAATCCATGACAATTCTATGGCAGTCTTGGACTTTTAGGCATGGAGTCGAAACTGATTCATGAAGCGCTCACTCAATTCTGTGAAATTTGATACCGACCGAGGAGGGAGTCGGGTGATCCACATTAACGGTACGTCTTCAAGATAGATTGGAAAAACTTTGCATTTTACAACATCTGGAGCTGCTGCCGCATTCATGAACCATGCATATCTCATCAGATGCTGCCCTGGGTCTGTTCTTCCTGAATATCGATCCATATGAGGCAAGTTGAATCGCCGGGGGAACAGGAAATTCAGTATGTCATCTGTGAAGGGGGTATGACTTCATTCAATGCCCCAATCTTCATTATTATACCGCCGGCTTTCGGACATAATCTGGCGCACTATTGCCCACACATCGGCGTTTGTTAATGTCTGCGTAGGCTCTCTAGATCTGATGTTCAGATTACCTCTGGGTTTCTGGTCAGGGGATAACCTCCTGTTTCTGGCGGCAGCTGCTCTACGTTGCTCTCTGTGCTCCTGGTCGATCTCAGGAGTTAGAGGTTGGAGAAGCTGTTGTTGTGTGGGGTTGCTAATATTAGGATCCCTGGGTAAGACGTGGGATCCGCGCATGTGTAGCAACATAGGCTGTTGCAGGCTCGGGTCATCAGGGCCCAATACACGAGCAACGTCTTCTCGGGATCCTAAAGATCCAAAAGTCAATTGATCGAGGTTCTGAGGACGTTCAAGCGGCCTTCTCTCGCGGGGGCGTTCCTCGTCCGAAGAAGACGAATCATATGTAGCAACGCTGCGTGTTTGGGAAGGAGTCTTCTGCCTCTGAAGCTCCTGTAGCTCTCTATCCATAGTGATCATGTTTTCCTGCATGCGAAGGTTGTCACGCCTTTGGGCTTCCAATGCTTCTTTAGTGCTCTGTAGCATGTCAAGAAAACATGAAAAGTCTCCCTGGGTAATAGGTGCAGATGGATCAGGCTGAACATTAGTCATTGTGGCTGGAATCGGAGCATTTGAGGGAGCTCGAGTAGAAGTTCCAGCTTCATTCTGGTTCGGATCGGATTGGTTCACAGTAGCCTGGTCGAGGCGGTTCAGATGGAGAGAGTGAGTGCCCTCGACCTCAGTAGACCGGATCAGATCGGTGCCTCCCATCCGGTTCGGATCCTCCTGATCGGAGCGGTCTGCTCCAGAGCTTTGAGCGCATGACCTCGTTAACACGATGGCTTGCTGATCTTCTCTAGCATCATTTCCCCTAGCGCCTTGCACTTCTTTTCCTTTGGTCTTAACCATGACACTCGATTCTTCAACAGTTAGTCAACAAGTACTGAAAGATGTTAGAGACAAGGGATTAACTTCTTTGAACTTGAAAGTCCAAATAGTAGAATGAAAATCCCAAAAAGGCCAAGAAATCGAAGGTTTCTCAGTGAAAGCACCAAAATGTTAGACCAAAAATTGGTTCTAACACCCAAATTGGCTATAATTTTAATGAAATAGAACCAAAAAGAAACGAAGAACAGACGATTTATAGTGGTTCGGCGTTAAAGAGCCTACGTCCACTTTCTATCCTTTTAATTGATGATTTGAATGCAAATACAGTAATGATTCTCACTCAGCTTCACAATTACAATGCATAAACTCACTCAAATCTCTCAAAATTAGACTTTAAGAGATGATTTTGATCTGAATGTAGTTATGAAATTCGGCTATGGAGGAAGTTAGATCTGAGAATTTGCCAAAAGATCCTTTCAAATGCCTATTGATGGTGTATTTATAGGTGAAAAATCTCTTCGAAGTGGCTCCGGTTCGGAACTGCGTGGCACCCATCCCATAAGAGTCCGGTTCGGAGGCCTCCAGATGGTGACAGCGCATCGATTTAGTGGGAGATCGTGGGAGGAAATGGTCGTGCTTGGCCCGAGTCCTTAGGAGACGTGTGTAGCAACGGCCACAGGTTCAGAGAAAATGGGTTCGGATCGACCGCCTCTGATCCAATCCGATGAGGGTGCTTGCTCATCCGATCCGATGAGGGTGCTTGTTCTCTTTTGATGTTGCTGAATTGCTTCTCTGAACTGAACCGATGTGATGTCTGCGTCTTTGACTCCTGCTTCTTTCCTGCGCTGTTTCCCTCCGATCCGGACCGGTTGATGGCTTTCCCACTATTTGCTCTTTGTGTAGCCTAGTTCACAAAGTAGGATAACACACACAATATGATACACGCTCTCCCCCTTATCTTGTATCCCTCACTAGGTTTTCACTAATTATGTATACCACTAGGTGTCTTTAATTGCATAGAACTATTCATTTCTATCAGTTATGCTTACCCTAAAAGGTGTCTTTAATTACATAACTTTTATATTTTCCACCGGCTATGTATACCACTAGGTGTCTTTAATTACATAACCTTATTGGGTTATGTTCGTGGGCCTATATGTAAATATTACCCACCCCCTCAAATTTACTTAACCCACCCACTGTCCAACCAATTTTTACTTAACCCTAACTTTAGTTCAAAATCATACAATCCCTATGGATTAAATTAGGTTAAGTAGTCCAATTCATTACCATGTCCAATTATGGTTTATAATGGGCCAGACCTCCCATATTAGGCCTACAACTTGTGGATGCTGGATATGCTAGTTGGGTCAGGGCAGTCTTATTCCATAAGTTGGGCCTAACCTCGTGTTTTAGCCCAATTCGTATTCACGCACTTAGACCTCTCACATTAAGTTCAACATTAGTGGATGCTGGATATTCCTGTTCGGTCCGGGGCAGACTTCCACCACTAATGCAACCTAACCTCGTGTCATAAGTGCAATTACAATTTCTAATTTTAATTATTAAGCATTACATTTTTATTAAATTTTTACCAATGTCTTTATAGGTAATTATGTCCCCACTTTCCCCCTTTTGAATTATATGTCCAATTAATTATACCTATGCCTTATTAGGTATTTATGCCCATTTACTCAATTATTAAATTATACGTCCAACTCATATTTACACTCAAATTATGCCAATATTAACCTTTTTCCCTCCCCGTTCCCTAACTAGCGTGTTCATAATTTGTGGCATGTATAGGCTAAATAATAGCCTAATCATAAACGATAAAAAGGGAAGGTAATGGAAATATAACAAAGGTGAATGTTCTAACATAACTAGCAAAACATATACTAACATGGTGAACATATAAGCATTGATCTAATGAACTTGTGTCAGTTAACTAGTTGTAACATAGCAAAGGTGATAAGATGAACATGACAAGATCTAAATTTTAATTTAGATGTCCAACAAGTTTAGATCTAATATGAGAATCACAAGGGGATCCAAATAATAAACTAGATTTGATTTATGATTTAGGTGTCCACATAATACAGATCTAATAGGTAAAAGTAGATCTAACAAATAAGGATTAAGATCTACATCACAGAATGTCCACATAGTTCAGATCTAATAGATAAAAGTAGATCTAATACAAATAGGGATACGATCTACATCATAGAATATCCACATAATTCAGATCTATAGATAAAAGTAGATCTAACACAAATAGGGATTAAGATCTACATCATAGAGTGTCCACATAATTCAGATCTATAGACAAAAGTAGATCTAACACAAATAGGGATTAAGATCTACATCATATAATGTCCACATAATTCAAATCTATAGATAAAAATAGATCTAACACAGATAGGGATTAAGATCTACATCATAGAAATTTAGATCCAAGTTATAATCATTCCAAAATGTTATATGTTTATAATTTACATTGGACCCAATATAATATATGAACAAATCCAAACTATAATCCTATCAAGTTTACTTTTAAATATTGAAGTCTAAAAGTAACTATACTCACTAAGTTTGGATTAGAAGATATAACTTGAAGAGATTGGATCTTGAATCTCCAATTGATTTTCCTTAGGTGATAGTAGAAGATAAGGGATCCGTTCAATTCAGACACAGGTAGAGTTTGGCCGCCATTGATTCTTTGTGAAGAAAACAAGAGAAATGAGGTATATTTATAGCTGCCAATGTCCCGAATTCGAATGCCACCTCAACCCTAGAGTGAATCAGGTCACGGGTCGCCACCCACTTGAAAAAGGCCCGAATACCCAAAAACCCTATGGGCGCACTTTACAGGTGCGCCAGTGTAAAATTGCCTTGGCGCACTTGTGAAGTGCACCAGTTATCCCTGTTTTGTTTTGTCTAACTTTTATTTTCCGTAACTTCTTCATATGTTATCCGTTTTACGCAAATCAGTTGTCTATCCTGACCAAAATATTGAGATGGACGTAATGACGTAGTCTATTTCCCTTAATTCTTAATATTAAATTAATTATTCTTTTATTTATCCTCTTTGGTGTCGTTAAAATTCGGGGTGTTACATTCACCCCTACTCAAAGGATTTCATCCCCGAAATCTCTAAGTTGAAAAGAATGTATCCTACCATCCATCATCCATCTACTCATCCACCAAACATTGGCATCCATTGTCCTTAAAGAATTCTAATGCTTATACGAGTATATGCAAAGGTGTGTGTGTATATCCCAATACTAATGCGAAGATCAAGCGGTCTACTGATTCAGTTGACCTCCTTAATGCAATGTATGTTAGTGCCATGAATCTAATATGTATGCAAATAATCCTATTATAACATGTAAGCTCTATATGTGTACACACTCTTTCGTCCAAATGCAACATCCATATGCTAATTCATCCATTCCCATTCATGAAAGAAAAGAAAATGCACATACATCCATATGCGGTATGAGAGTGATTGAGCCGATCTAGTGCCTAATGTGTGTGTATATGCATCCACAGGGAACCATTAGCAAACACTGGCATTCACTTGCATCCATCAAACATAACACATCTCAAACACACGTTTACATTCATAGGATTCTTACCTAAAGGTTGAAAATACTATGGATAGGATATGCTCAAATGATAGAAACAAGTACTGATAAAGCTTTGGAAAAAGAAGTTAAGAACTTACCCTCGAACAGAAAAGGGTACGAATCATGAATCTTGTCTTCAGTCTCCCAAATCGCATCTTCTAGGTTATCTCCCCATTGAACCTTTAGCAACTTGATCTCTTTATTGTGTAACTTCTTAACTTCTAATCCAAGAATACGGAAAGGAACTCGCCTGACTATCGCCTCCCATTCCACTTCTACCTCTTCCAATATACTCGGCTCAACAACTTCCATGGTGTCATGCAAGAACTTCCGCAGATGAGAAACATGGAAAACATCATAAACACCAGATATATTTTCAGGAAGCTTTACTCTGTATGCCATTTGGCCAATCCTCTCGGTTATGGGAAATGGTCCCATAAACCTAGGCACTAACTCCCTACTGACCCGAAGTGAACCACATTCCTCAGAGGTGATACTTTGATAAAAACTAAGTCTCCCACTTCAAATTTGATGTCACTCCTTCTCTTGTCTGCATAGGATTTCTGTCTATCTTGAGCTGTCTTCATCCGCCGTCAAATAAGATCTATCTTCTCGGACGTTTCCCTAACCATATCTGGTCCAAGTAATAATCTTTCTGTAGATTCCCACCAACAAGTTGGTGACTTACAGGGTCGTCCGTACAATGCTTCGAAGGGTGCCATGCTGATGTTATCTTGATAGCTGTTATTACAGGCAAACTCTACTAAAAGAAGATGCTCTTCCCAAGTCCCTCCGAATTCTAGGATACACAGCCTTAAAAGATCTTCTAGAATTTTGTTCACCCTCTCCGTTTGTCCATCGGTCTGAGGATGATAAGCGGTGCTTAAACACAACTGTGTACCTAATGCTTCTTGCAAGCTTCGCCAAAATTCACTGGTGAAGATGGGGTCGGGGTCGCTCACGATGCTGGAAGGTACTCCATGAAGATGAACTATAATGACCCGAACTTCCCCGTAAAGGAATGCTCAGATTGTTTGAGAACACGACAAATCAGAACACAAACAGAAGGATGTTTCATTGATTATTACAACAATTTACATCAGAGTACAAGAATATACAGAGTATGAACAAATAATATACATTTGATAAATATCAGAGATTAAAATACATTACATAGTAGTGGAAAATAATACAAAACGCAACCGAAAGAGATAAACAGATACAGAGCTTTCAGAATATCATTCCAGTTGTAATCCAGGATCCTATGAATATAAATCTGCAAAACAAACTAGTAGCTGCCCGTGTTGAAAGTAGGGACACATAGAGTTTAGGTTAAAACAATAAACTCCAGGTCAGTCATGTGACTGGTGTGAGAACTAAAACAGTTATTTAAAATTTTACTTTAAAGACAAGGTAAATCAAAGGACCATGCCGTATAACACGGAACGAGTTTCCTCCCAAGAATACCAGTGCATAAAACAAAACAGCGCAATGCTTTTTGAAAAAATGAAGCTATTATAAGACTCAGATCCCATCACACAATGCAACGCAAGCCGGAGGATAGAGGTTTACCTTATAATAGCCAAACATGCTTGGTACATTTAAAAAAAATCATTTTGATACTGTTATAATGTAAAGTGTATGAAAACAACTTCAAATATAAATGCACCAATCATAGACGGCATAATGCCCCATCCCACTATGTCGCCATACTAGGCTCTACAATCAAAACTGAAATGTCACATATTGGAAATTGGATTTCCATCATGAGCCGAGGCAAGGGATGTACTCCTCGCCGGCTTCAAGACACTTTAGCAAATGCCTCAGGATCTCCCGTAGAAGACCCTTGGATCCTCCAAGGCTGGTCCACACTTACGTTAGTGTATTAGTTATTCCTGAACACACGTTTCCTAGTCCTATAGGACCTATATCCATCGGCTCCGAAGAGACCGATATATCTGAGGCGCCTCGCATCCCAACAATGTAACGCCCCGCGAATTCTATGACTGTGAAACTCACAAATTAAAGTATAATTAATTTCAAATCAAAGAACTAAGGGAAACGGGATACGCCATTGCGTTCATCTCGGAAAAATACGCGAAATAGAGTCCGAGTTTTCGAAAAACGGATATCGTATGAAGAAGTTATGGACGAACGAAGTTGGGCGAAAAACCGGAGAAGGGTCAGAATGCACTGGCGCACTTGGGAAGTGCGCCAGAACAAAAATGAACTGGCGCACCTGTGAAGTGCGCCAGTACATTTTTGACCTGGCGCACCTGCCAAGTGCGCCCAGGTCAAAAATGACCTGCTAGCCAGGTCTGGTCTAGCCCTGGCTGGCCAGGTCGGTGTGTGGTCGAATTTCTGTAGTCTGCTTTGTCATTAGGGCTAGGTGGCGGGTTTTTATTGGTCTCTCTTCCTAATGAATGGCTACGATCTAACCTAGCAACATCAATGGTCCTAATCAATTCCTAACCTCTATATAAACAACCCTAGACTAAACCCTAATCTATTCATTCAAAATAAGATTATAGCCGCCATGTTGCTGAGGAACGACAAAGAGTAGCCGCCGACTAGAGAGAGAGTTAGGAAGAAAGTTCTAAAGCCTAAAGCAATTCAAGCAACCTAAAGCTAATCAATTCAACAAAGGAATCGTGTCTCTTAATTAGAGAATTCGCCGCAACCATTGTAAGTAGAGTATTACTTTGGTATAATAAACAACTGTGTTGATGTGTATGCTTGAATTGTGGCAATGGAAGTAATTCACGTTTGTGAAAAATTATGTTATTCATTATAAAGAACTACATGCGGTAGTTCTATGCAAATATACGTTTGGAATATTGCGCAAATTATGTAATCTATGTTGAAGCTACATGTATGTAGTGGAGTGAAATTTATGCAAGTTTGGGGCTTTGTTATTATGTCGTCATGATGTATACTTTGTGCATAAATCGTTTTGCAAGCAATTGAGACAAGTTTGGTTGTTATAGTTCATATGAAACTATGTTGGAATTTTGACACCATAATCCATGTATTAAGTCATGCTTATGAATATGGCTAGGCTATGAATGATATTTGGCATAATTGAAATCTATGATTAAGTCTATCTTGTTTAAAAGAATTATATGATGACATATGTGAGACATGGCTAGGTTAGACTCAAAAATCCCTTTTTGCAAGTTTAAAGCAAACACCATGATTAGGAATATTTATGCATAAGTATATTTATACCATCGTTATGTGATTAGACTTAAACCATGATTAAGTTGAACTATGCTTTTGTGTTAGAAACAAAGTATCCCCTTTGTAAACATGTAAAAACCTTATGAACATGACTTGTTTATGTTTATGCCATGAACAAATTGAACTTTACCTATGCCATGCTTATGTTTGACATTATGCCATGTTTATGCTAGAAGTATTTATGCCATGCTTATGTTTGACATTATGCCATGTTTATGCTAGGAATATTTATGACATGCTTATGTTTGACATTATGCCTAAATAAGAGTATAGGTTCATGTTGTAGTTAAACCTATGCAAGTTCACATGCTTTGATTTATGTCACCTATGTTGCCACTATGCAAGTACACCAATTTCTATTTTGTATTTCCAACGTCGTATTGCAAGTTCATGCGCTCACCTTCCCCTCTTTGTGTATACGCCATAAGCCTCCCCTTTTCGCATGGCTAAATTGGGCTTTAAAAGGCTAAGCCCAATATATATATATAAACGGACGTGTAAAACGGGGGAAAATAACGTTGGGTTAAAAATTAATTAATGAATGAAAATATAAAATAGAAGGGCCCAAATTCAAGTATGGGTTGGGCCCGTGATTGGTGTAACCTTTACACCATTAACTTAATAATGGGCCGCAAATATTTACATATAAATAAAGAAGAATGACAAGATATGTAAATGTAGAACATACGATGTGTTTAACCCGAGGTTGGATTGAGTTGTGATGTAAACCTGCCCGGAACCGCCCGGCTGTCCAGTAGTCACAACAATACCTATCCAATGTGGGAGGTTAAACATGGAGCCCAGCAAGGACCCGAGGTTAGACTGAGTTGTGGCGTAAGACTGCCCGGAACCAACCGGCAACAGGCAGCCACAACAATACCTGTCTAATATGAGAGGTCAGTGCCTTAATAAGACAATTAAGGCTGAGTCAGGATTGTTAGGATTAAGTGGACTAAAAACTTAATCAAAATGGAACATGCTAAACTAAACGGACTGGTGGGGGTTAGGTAGGAAACACTTAACCAACTTAGCATGTTGGCTAGAGATAGAAAACCTAGTAACGGGGGACCCTTTTCAGCAGTAACCCTAAAAGGTGTATCATGATACCCTGAAACTAGGCAGGGTGGGGCACGATTACTGGGCTGATTGTAAGAGGTCAAAGCGACGGCGGTGGTGTAGCAGTGTAGGTTCTAACGGAGTGTGGGCGTGCACACACTCCGGCGCAGAAAAATAAGGCACTGGACACCAGTAGCATACCTGTGCACTCTAAGGTTGTGTCGGGTTGCCACTATGGGACTTGATACACCCCATGGTGGGACCAGCTTAGGTAACTACAGACATTGGGGGCCGTAGGACACATGTAACTTTGCGAGTAGGAGCCGATCATCATTGAATGGATCACATCACCCTGATTATGGGGTGCAAATTGGAAACTAGTTTATATGGGTTCAGAGATTAGCATGGGGTACGATAGTATATTCGACCCTAGACAACTTAACCAAGTTATAGTGTTTGCCCACTTCTTGTTATTACTTATCATACCCAGTTCTTTATTCATAGACAAAGTAGTACTAGACTTACTCAGGCTTTATGTCTGACTCTGCTTTTCTTTCGTCTTCTTTCTTCCGTTTCCCCCCCCCCCCCCCCCAGGTCCTCAGGGAGGGAACACAGCAGCTTGACCAGCCTCAACATCCAGCTTGAAGAAGAGAAATGTATTGCTTGGACTTTCCTGTTTTGAACTATGGCTTTGGACAATCCACTATGGGACTTTTGCAGTTTATCTATGTTTTATTTACGCTTCTTTAAATCATGTACTCAAGACAGATTATGAAAGTGTTATGTTATGTTTTTGGAAAGGATGTTGTTGTAACACGTATTTGACTTAATGAAATAAAGTTTGTTGTTCTTCCGCTGTTTTACAAATATGTGTTCTTATATCTGTCTTGTATATCTGTGACTTGTACTTATAAACCTCCACCAAAATTAGGGCATTCCCTTTGAGAGTGACCCTAACGGAGGTGGGGTGTTTCAAACAACCACAAAGGTAAAAAAATAATATAAATGTCGGGGCTTGCAAAATCCCAACACCACCCATAGCTAGAAAGAAACGTCATGTCCTCCTTAGGTTCCCTTATCCCGTTTTAAACTCATACTGAGGTGTGAGGCTCGTGAATTAACGCTATACACAAAGCTATGCTATATTAAAGTTGTGCTTTGATCATCAACCACAAGACTCTGCTTTTCAACAGAAGCCTTGACCATTTGCATCTCAGCATGCCACACATGCAATTCATGTCATGCGACTGATATCTATCAATATATAATCTCTGAGCTCATATGTCTCAGAGAAGGGCGTTAAGCAAGAAATTAAATTCTGCACCGCCAAACAGATATATATTTAATAGAAATCAATCAACACATAATAAAATCCAATGTCAGACACACAGTCCATTTACAAATTCGTTCTGGGTCTGAACGAAACCGGAGGCACCTTATTCCTCGTCCCGTATGTCCAATACAGGAGAGAGGCCGTTGCATATCCGTCGATCTCCAAGTACGTCTGGACGATCACCACTTATTACCTTGTCTTGGGTGTACAACACATTCAAGACATCAGTAATCATTCAAACGATGTGAAGACCTCTGGTCTTCAACCACCGTCTTCATCTTCGACTTATCGTCAAATAAGTTATTCAAAATGGGTATAAACCCGGCTTTTCTGAATAACTAGCGTATATAGTAATCAAGTGTTATAAAAACACCACATACTCCTCATTCTAATTCTGAATATTCTTTTGTTTAAATATTCATATCCCTTGGGAAATGTTCCCATTAATTTTATCGAAGATAAATTCTTTAATTTATTCTTTAATCTTCTATTGGATATCAATTCAAACCATTTTAATGTTTTCCAAACTAGTCGGGATTAGCACACCTTACCCTAGTAATCATATGTTTAATTTTCCAATCCCAACCTATTCATCCCATGGAGCAAAACCGGTAATGCTCCATGTCTAACACCACAATGTTATCGGTAAATATTAATTACCATTTCACGTTCAAATCCAATTAAAGATTTACCTATTGCTTAGAGAAAAACTAGTGATACTCCACTCTCGATCATTTCCCCAAATTTGATAATTTATATTATCAATTCACTTTTCAATCTAATTAAAGATTCATTAAAACTCCACTTAGTTTTAATCTTCCCAAAAATCAATATTAATGATTATTTAACTTTGAAAACACAAACATGTCGCATTGACAATCTACACCGTACTATTGATTTCTACCTATATATAACCTCTGAGCTTGTACGTCTCAAAGAAGGGTGTTAAGCAAGAGAATAAATTCTCCGCCACCAACAAATATATATTTAGCAGAGATCAACCATACAGTTCAAAATACAATGACAGACATGCAATCTTGCCTTAAACTTAAAGAAAAAATTGTCATTTAAAACACAGTTCATGATAAACCCAAATCACATTCCATTAATTATGGAATCTTCACGGAAAAAAATCAATATATAATCAATATCAATTTCCGTATCCGGCTAATAATATAAATGGAATAACGGCAAAGCCTTTTAAATTCCATATGTATTAACAGTCTTCCTCCACAGAAGCTCATTTCGATTATTATCAGATCGAATTCCATTCAATTCCAATTTAATATATTAAATTGGAAAACTTTACTTTGGAAAACTCCCGTTAAATCTGAATAGAAAGATTTATTACTTCCAAATCCCATTTCACTATAAATTAGGTTGAGGAACGAATGTCGTTAAAAATACAGTTCATAATAAACCCAATTCACATTCCATTTTCAATTCCAATAAAATGTTAATTAATTGGTAATTCTTCTTTAAATATAAATTAAAAGATTTATTCTTTTCACACTGGGTTTGAGAACAATGTTACTGAAGACATCATTCCATCAGTCTAACCGTAAATTAGTAAGCGAACAATACCCTAAGTATTAATCCCAAAGGCCGAAACCAACATCAGATCAATACCCAGGAAACCATTCAACTTAGCTAATAGCCAGTTATTTTCTAATTTTCTTAACTCCATTGGGTTTAAGAACAGTATTATTAAAGATACCATTCACGACAAACCCAAAATCTCATTCCATTGTAAATCGGGTTAAAGAACAAGTGTTATTTAAAATACCGTTCACGATAAACCAAAAATCCAATTTGATATTAAATACAAGGCTCCGAATAGAAAATATATCGGCTTATATTCAATATCAAATTCTCAAATCGACAAATATCGTATTACAATAACGATATATATATATATATATTCCAAATTCCTCCACAATATGCGTATAATTACAGAATCCAATATCGAAATATTCCGAAGATAATTTCGATTCAAATCCATTCCAATTCATATATTGGAAATTTTGGCTATTTTTAAAACCATTTCAAATCTAATTTATTTTTTTAAAAATACTGGATTTGTAATTCTAGTTCATAACTAGTTCATTTCAATAAAAAAAATATTTTTATCTTTTCAAATATGGATTTTTTCAGCCCAGTTCTTTCCAAATCATTTATTATGATTTTACACAAATTATTGATATTTTTAATAATTTTATCAAGGCTCGTACAGTCGATTTCCATAAACGGTCATCGAACTGCACTTAAAGCGACCTTTTCCAAATTTGATTTGGACATGATTCAAAATCCAACCATTAGATTTCAAATCTCCTGTATCCATTGGAAATCTCTTTTTGATACAAACCAACGGTTCCGGTTTTAGGAGAATCCGATGGTCGGTTCTCCCGTAATGTCTGTTCGAAGTCAATGTTCGAAATTCGCTAACTACCACGGCGCGACGCATTCTATTCAGGCCATTATATATATATATATAAATATATATATATATATATATATATATATATATATATCGTCGACTTCTATTTAAAACGTATTTTATAAATTATTTTAATTTCTTTTTTCATTTTCAAAACGAATTCAACTTCATATTCAATTTCAAATAAAAATTGAATATTCCATATCATCGATATATAAATGATAGTATTTTCAAAACATTAGATTTTGAAGTCATTTCCTTTTCGATATTCATTATAAAAATGAATAAAATCGATATAAATCTCGTTCACTTCAAAATGGCGTTAATATAAACAACACGGCTTTATATATTTAAATATTTTCGTGTCCACCCCAAATCGGACATCAAAATCAGATCTTGATGTTTTACTGAATATTATTTTGAAATATTCGTTATTTTATTTTATTCAACACATGAATATTATTTTAAAATATTCTTTATTTTCCACATTAGAATGAGGCCCAATCAAATACCATATAATGTTATTTATATGGATTCTGTACAACACATGTATATCATTACAACGATAAACAACCAACCATCATCCAAAGTGCATTACACAACTGCATAAGCATTAAATATAAATAATCAATGCTTACACAGCTTGTCAACCAATTGATCGAGATATAACTAAATAATTGGAATTATTGTACGCCAAATATCATCCCAATACCCGTGCGGGGTTTCAATCAATAAACACATATTATTATTTAGGCAGTTAGGCGATGTGTAAAATTTATCGTCCCAATCGATATCAGTCAAATGGGTGTACATAAACAAATCGTCTGATTTGTAAACGAATATTTATTTTATTCATATACACGTTTAAAATTATATTTTTAACGATAAAATATTTTATTCAACATATGAATATTCTATTTAGTTCATTTATCAAATAAAAATGATATTTTTATTTTCCTAACTTATTTTAGAAAATTTTGGCGGCATAACGGCGCGATACTAGAACCGGGATAAGGTCTAGCCTTATCCCTCGCCTAATAATGGCTCGCGCCATACACAAACCAAATATAATCCATTCAATTGACATCACCAAACCAAATTCAAACAAATACATCAATCAACACAAACAACCAAACAAGTCATCCATGGTTTGTGGACAACGGGGAATAGCTCATATATGTAGTTATAAAATAAATAACTGTACAAAGAAAATTATAGTGAGGAGTTCTCACCTTTGGGATCCACTACTCCATTCTCTATTTCTCAACGGTTTGGATTTGCCTAAAATTCCAATGCGATCTTTTCCCGTTGTTCATAGTAAAAATCGCATTTTTAATATGATGTTTGTTTTAAAAATGTGATTTTTATAATGGCACTTCATATATAAAAATCATATATTTTTACAATGCTTCTTTCTATATAAAAATTATATTTTTATATCTCTACTTCCTATATAAAGATCAAATTTTTATTTCGCTACAACATATATAAAAATCACATTTTCATATTGTTATCCCTATAATAAAAACCATATTTTTATAACGCTAAAAATCATATTATGTCTAAATAAAAATCAAAACTTTCACGTATGAAAAATCGTAGCTTTTACATAAATAAAAATCAAGGCTTCTAAATAATTAAAATCAAATTTTTATCACCTTAAAAAACAAAACTTTATTGTATAAAAATCAAATTCTTTTCATGTTAAAGATCTAAACTTTTTACCTTTAAAAATCTTATCTTTATCCACAGATCATTACATATAGGAGGAAGGGGGTTTCCTACGCTGCGTCGGAGTTCAGGAGGGGGACCAATCGGAGGGCGGAGTGGGCGGAGGGGTGGCAGCGGCCTTCAGACAGTGGTGCGATGTTTGGGGTGGAAGGGGGTTAATGGTGTTCAGAAGTGGAGAGGGAGAATGGAGCGAGACGGGGATAAGGAGAGAGGGGATGACAGGTTCTTCGACGAGGCGGCGCCGTGCGGAGGGGAGGGGGCGCGCAGGTGGCGACTCGGGGAGGAGCGGCGGGCTCTGAAATTGGGAACACGGTTTTTTTTATTTAGGTTTAGGAATAAAAAAGGGGAGGGTTTATTATATATATATATATATTTATTAATTAATTTTCTCTCTATAAAGTTACTTTTTAATTCGAATTCCAAATCGACCCAACGACTGTCACTCCTAGCTAATTACCCCCATTCTGAACACAATGGGATATGTCCAGTAAGAAAATTCGATCGTTATGACCAGTTTTCATTAAAATCAAAATATAAATCTATATATTGAATTTTAACACACATTTCAATTTATTGGGGCCACATACTTGTTGTATATAATAGTGTTGTATACACAATTATATGATTTTTGTTTGATGATAACAACCAAATATATATTATTATAATGTGTTTGTAACTGTACTGTTTCATATATTCATCATAGACATGAGTATGATATTTATATTTAAACAGAATACACCAGAACAGAAATTCAAATATTTACATAGTGTTTTATTTAAATATAATATTTATTTCAATATTTAAACAGTATAATTTGATAACTTCACTATTTGTTTATCTCAGTAATACATCACATTGCATATACATACATTTACTATTACATTTACATTTACTAACATTACACTGTCTTCTGTCTTCAGTCTTCACTGCACAGTCAGTCCAGTCTTCGTGCGTACCTTTCACATGAAACACACATACAGTACACAGCAACGGAAATGAAACAGAATACATGCAAATATAAATTTTATTTTTAAAATTTTATTTGCCTTAGAATTTCAGTGTGTTTCTCATCATTTTTCATAACTTGATCATATATGTGAATGTAGCACGAGCACGATATATGTATACACACACGTGTATGTATATACACATATTATTATGCAGGGACAGGAAAATCCATTCAGATGGCTGCATGTACACATGTGCATGAATATACATGTGTGCACTGCCTCACCAATCAGAATGTAGCGAGCAACAGAGGAGTAGCCACGTGGACCATCTCGACCCGGTGCACAAATAAAAATGGTAGAGTCATGATCAAGCAAAGCCAAGTGTCGAGTCAAGTTTTTCAAGTCAACTCAAGATAGGTGCAATGATATTAACACATATACAAGTTTATGGTTCAAGCAAAGCAACAAATGTATGGATCAGGCGTAGCCTAAAATCCAAACTGGTCAAGACAGTGAACATAGCATGGCACAAAACAGGGTGGATGAGATCAACACAGCAACTCAAGTGTGCAGCAAACAATAAACATAAAGCAGTTTTATACATGTGTGTACACTCAGCATGGTGTACAAATAAAATAGCAAACATGAATGTTTAATGGTGCAATTCAACAAGGCAGACTACAAGTGAGACGACCCGAACTTCCCCGTTAAGGAAAGCACGGATAGAATTGAGGACAAGACAAAATAGAACGCATACAGAAGAACATTTCATTGTTACTTCAACAATTCCATCAGATACAAGAATATACAGAGTATAAATGAATAATATACATTCGATAAATATCAGAGATTACAATAAATTACATAGCAGCGGAAAATAATACATAACACAACTGAAAGTAATACACGGATACAGAGCTTTCCGAGCATCGTTCCAGCTGTAAATCAGGATCCTGTGAATATAAATCTGCAAAACCAAAACTACTAGCTGCCCGTGTGGAAAATAGGGGCACCCAGAGTTTAGGTTAAAACAATAAACTCCAGGTCAGTCATGTGACTGGTGTGAGAACTAAAACAGTTATTAATCTTTATTTTTAAAGTTAGGTAAATCAAAGGACCACGCCGTATAACACGGAACGGGTTTCCTCCCAAGAATACCAGTGCATAAAACAAACAGCGCAATGCTAAATAAAGAAAAATGAAGCTGTTTTAAGACCCAGGTCCCATCACACAATGCAACGCAAGCCGGAGGATAGGGTTTTCCCTTATAACAGCCAAAGCATGCTTGATACGTTTAAAACACATTCTTTGATACTATAATAAGTGTATAGTGTCAAAACAATTCAATCATAAATATCAATCATAGACGGCATGGGTACCATATATCATGTCGCCATACTAGTTCTACAATTAAAACCGCAATACACGTATTGGAAATTGGATTTCCGTCATGAGTTGAGGCAAGGGGCAAGCTCCTCTCCGCGTTTGAGACACTCTAGCAATGCCTCAGGACCCCACTCTGATCCTTTGGAACCTCCAAGGCCGGTCCTCTCTTACTTTTGAGGATTAATTATTCCTGAACACACGTTTCCCGGTCCTTACAGACCTATATCTAAGGCGCCTCGTATCCAACAACCACACAGGTGAAAAGTATATAAATGTCAGGGCTGGTAGGTCACTGACACCACCCTAGCTAGAAAGAAACGTCGTGCACTCCTTGGGTCCGTATCCCGTTTTTGACTCATACCGAGGTGTGAGGCTCGCGAATTCACGTTATACACATAGCTATGCCACACAGGCCGTGCTTTGATCATCAACCACAAGACTTTGTTTTTCAACAGAAGCCTTGATCAATTGCCACTTACGCGTGCCACACAGGCAATTCATTCCATGCGACTGATGTCCATCGATATACAACCTCTGAGCTCGTACGTCTCAGAGAAGGGCGTTAAGCAAGAGAATAAATTCTCCGCCGCCAAACAGATGTATATTTAATAGAGATCAATCAACACAGAATAAAATCCAATGTCACACACACAATCCATTTACAAGTTCGTTCTGGGTCTGAACGAAACCGGAGGCACTTTCCTCGCATATCCATCGATCTCCAAGTACGTCTGGACGATCACCAACTGTTTCCCTCATCTTGGGTGTACAACCCAATCAAGATCATCAGTAATCACCCAAACGATGTGAAGACTTCCGGTCTTCAACCACCATCTTCATCTTCGACATCTCGTCGAATCGGTTATTCAGAATGGGTATAACCCGGCCTTTCTGAATAACCCACGTATATAATAAACAAATGTTACACAAACACAACAAACGCCTCATTCCAATTCAGAATATTCTTTTATTCACAAAATCACATTCTTAGGGAAATGTTCCCATTAATTTTATCCAAGATAAATTCTTCTAAATTTATTCTATAATCTTCCTTTGGATATCATTTCAAACTAGTCGGGATTAACGAACCACACCGAAGTAATTATTTATTTTATTTCCCAATCCCAACCTATATATCCCATGGAGCAAAACTGGTAATACTCCATATCTAACACCACAGTGTTATCGGTAAAATTAATTACCATTTCACGTTCAAATCTAATTAAAGATTTAACTATTGCTTTGGAGCAAAACTGGCGGTACTCCACTCTCGATCACTTTTCAGATTTGATAATTTAAATTATCAATTCAAACTTTAATCTAATTAAAGATTCATTAAAACTACACTTAGTCTTAATTCTTTCAAAAATCAACATCTTGCCTTTAACTGGGTTAAAGAACCAATGTCATCTAAAACACGATTCACGATAAACCCAAATCACATTTGATATTAAATACAAGGCTCTGAATAGAAAATATATCGGCTTATATTCAATATCAAATTCTGAAACCAACAAATATCGTATTGGGAATAACGATATAAAATATATCTTTCAAATTCCCATAACAATATCTGTATAGTCACGAAATCCAACATCGAAATATCCCGAAGATAATTTCGATTCAACTCCAGTCCAATCCACGTATTGGGAATATTGATTATTTTTAAAATCACTTTCAAATTCAATTTATTTATTTCAAAAATAAATTGATTTTAATTCTAGTTCAAAACTAGTTCATTTCGACAAAATCTATTTTTATCCTTTCAAATGTGGAATTTTTCAGCCCAATTCTTTCCAATTAACATATTATGATTTTACACAAATTATAGATATTTTTAATAATTTTATCAAGGCCCGTACAGTCGATTTCCATCAACGGCTATCGAACTGCACTTACAGCGACCTTTTTCAAATTTGATTTGGACATAATTCCAAATCCAACCATTAGATTTCAAATTTCTAATATTCATTGGAAAACTCTTTTCGATACGAACCCAACGGTTCCGGTTTTAGGAGAATCCGACGGTCGGATCTCCCGCAACGTCAATTCGAAGTCAATGGTCGAAATTCACGAACTGCCGCGGCGCGGCACGTTCTATTCAAGCCATTATATATAATATATATATATATATATATATATATTATATATTTCGTCGATTTCCTTTTTAAAACGTATTTTATAAATCGTTTTAAATTCGTTTTCAAAACCATTTCAACACTATATTCAATTTCAGGTCGATTTGATTTCAATTCGAATTCATTTCAATTTAATTCAATTTGAATTTACCTTCTATTTGATTCAATTCGAATTTGTTTCAAATCGATTTAAATTAAATTTAAATTTCAATTTCAATTTAATTCAATTTGAATTCATTTCTATTTTATTCGAATTCAAATTCGCTTCATTTCAATTCAATTCGAATTTTAATCTAATTCAATTTGAATTTTAATCTGATTCAATTTGAATTTCATTTCAAAATATTTAATTTTGAAATCACTTTTCATTATTCATTATACAACGAATAAAATCGATATAAATATCGTTCGCGTCAAAATAACGCATCTCTAATCAACACGGCTTTATATTTTTCACAACTTCTTTATTCTATTCAACAAATGAATATTTTTCCCATTCAACACATGAATCTATATTTCTTTCAACACACGACTAATCTCAACACATGAGTGCTGTCAACACATCACTATTGTTGTTATGTAAAATATTTTATAAAACTATGGTATCTATCGTTTGATTTTAATTAGACTCCACCGTGAAGTAGATTCTAATTGTAAATATGATAAAGATGTAATTTATTTTATTTAAAATATTTTACTCAACACATGAATAGTTTCAACACATGATCATCGTCAACACATGACTATTTTTATATTCAACACATGAATTTTCTTTTATAATATTCATTATTTTCCCGATTGGAATGAGGCCCAATCAATCACCATATAATGTTAATTATATGGATTCCATACAACACATGTATAAAATAGCATTGAAAAATAATCAACCATCAACCAAAGTGCACTACACTGTATAAGCATCAAATATAGATATCTGACGCTTATAACAGCCTGTCAATCGATCGATCGACATATTTAATCAATCAGGATGAGTGATCATCAAATTTCATCCCAACACCCGTGTGGGGTTTCAAACAATCAAACACAGATTTTATTTGTGCAGTTGGGCGACGTGTAAAATTTATCGACCCAATCGATATCAGTCAAATCAGTGTATATAAACAAATCGGCCGATTTGTTTATAAATATTCATTTATCCACTTTCACGTTAAAAATTATATTTTTAACGATAAACATTTTATTTTAACACATGAATTTCTATTAGTTCATTTATTCAATAAAATGATATTTTTATTTTTCTAACATATTTTAGAAAATTTCGGCGGCATAACGGCACGATACTAGAAACGGAACAAGGCCTAGCCTTATCCCCGGTCTAGTGAAGGCCCACGCCATTCACACATCAATCAAATCCATTCCGTATCACCAAACAATTCAATTCAAACCAATTAGACTAACTAACTACACATCCAATCAATTTAACAAACAAGTCATCCATGGTCTGTGGATGACGGGTGTCGGGTGCTACTAAGCACCGTCTGCATCCTAGTATATATATATATAACTAGAAAAAGAGAATTTGAGTGAGAAGTTCTCACCGAAAGCTATCCAATACCACGACACTCCTATTGTAGAGATCTTCGTCGTTCTCGCCTTTTCTTCTTCTTTGTTGCCCCTAGCCACTACATATATAAAAATCACACATTTTTATATTTTGATGTCTTTAAAATAAAAATCACATTTTTATTTGTTCACTTTCAATTTAAAAATCATATTTTTATAATCACTTCATATATTTAAAAATCGAATTTTTACTATGCTATTCAATATATAAAAATCGAATTTTTACTTTGGTGTCATATAGATAAAAATTCCAATTCAAAAATATTGATTTCGCCTTTATAAAAATAAAGTTTTCGCCATTAATCACTATAAAAATTCCCTCTCTATTTCAACATATATAAAATAAAAATCAGATTTTTATTTCGCTACATATACAAAGATGATATTTGTACATTCTATATCTCATAAAGATTATATTTTTTTATAGTTCCTACTATGCAAAGATTATATTTTTATCTTTCTACAACATAAAAGATTATATTTTTACTACTTTAAAAATATAAAAATCATATTTTTAATACTTTAAAAATATAAAAATCGTATCTCATTTCAAAGCAAAGTATACTTTTATTTCAAAACAATAAAAATCACATCTTTATCTTCGCCACTTTATATAAATAAAAACCATATTTTTATATGCTATTCGTAAAAATAAAAATCCTACCTTTTTGCTTTGTAAAATCGAGTTAGACAAAACTAGCATATCAAGTTAAACAAAATCAGACTTTTAATCTAAACAAAAATCAGAATTTTAATTTAAACAAAATCAGATTTTAATTTAAACAAAATCAGAATTTACTCACTTTTTTTTTTCTTTTCTGATCGGAGGAGGGGTGGGGGTCCTTTGCGGTGGTGCAACTGGGAGGTGGAGGACTGGGCGGGGGCGGAGGTAGGTGGCGGCGCGGCTGAGGCTACGGTGGAGGATGGGGGGGGGGGGGGGGGGGGTTTCGATGGAGCACGGCTGCCTGGCGTCGGTCGTGGGGAGGAAGGAGAAGAAGGAAGGAGGAAGAAGAGGAAGCAGCGGCGGCGGCGTCGCTGGGGGGGGGGGGGGGCGCGATGTGGCGGCGGCGGCTCTCCCCCCCGTCGCCCTCGTCTCTTTTTTTTTTTTATTCTGTATTTCGATTTTGAAAGAAGAGATGGGGGGCCAGCGTATAAAGGAAGAGATTTAATTATATATATATATATATATTTATTAATTTAATTATTTTATTTTTCAAAAAGTTGACTTTCATATACGACCTCTAAACGAGGCCCACCGCCTGTCGTCCATAGCGTTTTACCCCCATTACGAACACAATGGGATATGTATCGCAAGTTGATTCGAACGTTTGAATCAGTCTCTGTTAAATTTACATTTAAATCACTATATTGAATTTTAAACGTACATTTCAAATTACCGGGGTCACATACTAACTCTAAAAATCCCAGAAAAATATTTTCTACCTTCGTATTGACGATACGGTCCTAACAAAACTAGTTTCGTCGAATTCTGAGACCGTTGGAAAAATGGCCAATTTCCAGTCGATTAAAATCAACTGAAACTGGTCAAATGCGTTTCCCTTTGCCACGCTCACATATTGATTCGAAAAATTATGAAATTTGGAATCTAGCAATAATTTGACATCCCGGACCCAACAAAAGTGGTTTCGTCGAAATCCGAGGTCGTTTGCAAAATGTCTATTTTTAAGGGCCTGAATTCCATAGCGACTATTCAGAATTTTCATCTGAACATAACTTTTGATTCCCGCTATGAAATTTTGATCTTGCGGATTCGTTGGAAAGATATTCACAATTAGATTCCATTATTTTTTTGTTTCACTAAAATCCGGATTGTTTTGCACCCGGTACATTCAATTGAAGTTTGAAATCGAATTATCGAACTACCACGCCATTTTCTATTCTATTTATAGTTATATATAATTATTTATATTCTAACGATGACGTATATAGATATATACATTCGAATTCTATTCAAAATAAATTTCACGTCGATTTTATTTAAAATAATCTATTTTAAATGTACAAAATTCGTCAAAATTGCCAAAATAAAAATTTTAAACTGGCAAATTACTCATGTGACAAGTAACTACAGAGCACAAGCAAGTGTATACATGTGTGCATGTGCAATGTCAAGTGAACTAGATGCAAACAGGTATACAAGCATATAAGCAAGATAGAGAAAACAGAGATGGACGAGTACATGGTCGAGACAAGCATGTAAGTATGAAAACAAGTTCTAAGCCAAGAAAGTTCGAGGCAGCCCAAACTACAAGAGTGCACAATCAAGTATGACAATGCTCAGAAATGTTTCAGCAAGTCAAATAAGATTTAAAGCATGGTGAAACTAGTTGAAGTACACAAACCAGACATGAACAAGTCTACGTGAAAGCAGGAGAGAGATTTCTTTTGCATCAGCATTGTGATCAAACACAAGTATAGTCAGTGCAATGTCACAGAAATGATCACAACGGTGCTGAAACCAATAGCATGGTGGAATGGTCGAGTTCACGGCAGCTTATACTTGAAATCGCAAGTGAATGAGTGTTCATAAACATATATGGTCTCCCAGCATGATAATGCTAATATAAATGGTGCAATATATCTAAACATTTCAGGGTCGAGCACAAGTCATATTTGGTGCAAGCTAACAGGGAATAAAGACAGAAGAAATCATCTTTGGAAAGCAATACAATCATGCATGGATTTAAATCGAACTATAGTTTTGGTAATAATGTGTTTGGTAAGACAATGTCTTCTGGATGGTTCAATTCAAAATTCACAGAATATCAAAAAGGGCAAGAAAACGTTTACTTGTTTTTTCCAGAAAATTTCATTCCATTTTTGGCATCAAATCATGGCAACAAAGGGAGAATGTTTTAAATCGGTTTTTTTTTTTGGTGAAACCATATTTGGCAATTTTCATTCATGTCCAGGAATTCAAAACTGGAAATACACGCAAGCAATTCTTTATAGCCGAGAATCAAAAGAGGAAGCTGCAAAAAATCAAGAACAATTTTCAATCGAGAAAAGCAATCAATCAGATCGAATCTATATTCGAAATCAGAGTTTTTTTTTGGGTTTCAAAATCCCTATAAATGCATACACCATTACATCATAGGCTTTATCGAACCAAAAACAACTCGCAATCAATTCAAAGCAAGAAAAATCAAATAATTCACATTTTTTTTCTTTAAGAGTTTCGATCGCCATATTTCTCAAATCAAAGAACAATCAATTGAAGAAGCAAGGCGCCAGGGATTGAAGCGACTTTAGAATCAAATTTCGTCATTTCATCAAGATATTGAATCGATTTGAGAAAGATTCGAAAACCCAAGAAATATCTCAAATCGTCGCGGCCATATTTTTGCTTCAGAGCAAAAGGGAGATCGGACCAAAGAAAAGGCAAATGGGCCAGCCATGTGAAAAGGGGCTAAGTCTATGTGTTTTAATTTAATTTCATAAGGACTAGGACTTTTTTTTTGTTTAATTTCTGTATTGTTTTCAATTCTTTTGTAAATCGTCCAAACAGTTTTTCTAGAGTCTGTAAAATTCTAGAGGATTCAGTTAGGGGTTAACTGACAGTTTATTAGTATCTGTAAAACTAGGGGAAAATCTGGTCCAGTGGATATAGACCAGTCTAGGGTTTTGAGCGTAGGATCAGAATAGGAGCGAGGGGTTCGCGAGTGTACATGGTCTTGTATGTGGAATCTGTTCTTTTACCTAGTTGAAACCTTAGGAATGCAGCAGTAGGCAGGGTTTTGCCAAGCTGGGTATATCTTGTGTCATTTATTTTTCTGCATTTCTATTTCTGCTATATTCTGCGATCTGTGATTATTTTTAATATCCCGTTAACTTTAACAACTTAGCGATAAAGTGTAATAAACCCTATTCACCCCCCTCTAGGGTTAATCTAGATCGAACAAGTGGTATCAGAACCTGGTATTAATTAACTTTAGAGAAATGGTGATTCCTATTTGTCAGCCTTCTAAGAGTCAGTCCAGTTGTATTCCAGTTATTTTTTATGGTACAGACTTTTTAATTTGGAAATCAGAAATGGAATCCTATTTAAAATCTGTTAATTTAGAATATTGGAATATTATTGAAAATCTGGGAGATTTGTTAGATAAGAAGAATAAAATTACCAATGCTCATGTTATGCATATTCTCTATTCTTATCTTAATAATAATTAGCTTAACCTCATATCCCACTATTTAACTGCGCAGGATATTTGGATTACTCTCAATGCAAAGTATGGACGAAATGAAGACAACTGCTCAGAACCTTCAATTTCCAACTCAAACTCAAATGTGTGCTTAACAGAAGTCATAGATGAAGATTTAACAGATGATGATAACAATGGAGACTCAACAGGAAATTTTTCACAGGAAGATTTAATTCATCTTTGTACTGATTTAACAAAATCTGTTCAGAGTCTCACACTGAAAAATAAACATCTTATATCTGAGAATCTTGAGTTGAGTAGAAAAATTGATGTTTTGGAATTAGAAAATGTTAAGAGATTTGAAAACTCCAATTGCAAAAGTTATTCAAATCTAGAGAAAGAATTTGCTCATCTTAATGAAATTTTTAACCAACTTGAAAACGAAAATTTGATTTTGAAAAATAGTGAAGATGAGCTAATTCATAAAAACATTGCTTTGCAAAAGGAGTTGGATAAAATTAAGACAGCTGAGAGTTCCAAACATAAACTTTTTGAAAAAGGAAGTTTGTTGAAAACTGAAACAGTTCTGAAAGAACTTAAGATTGAAGCTGATAGAATTAGAAATCTCAAACGCAATAAAAGCATATCTTTTCAAAAAGAATTAACTGGAATAAAAGAGATGTCCAAGTTCCTTGAAAATGAAAATATCTCTTTGAAAAACAACAATATTGAAATTTCTGAAATAAATTTTTATTCGGAAAAAGAAATTGAAAAACTCAAGGGATTTGGAAAACTTGAAATTGAGAAAAGTAATCAATCTGAATCCGAGATTTCTGAGTCTAAGGCAAAAATTGAAAAGCTTATAAATGAGAATAACTTGTTGAAATCCAAAGCAAATGTTTTTATGCTGAAATTTAAGAAGTTTTCAAATAGTCAAAATTCTTTGAATTCTCTATTGAAAAATAATTCCTCTTTTGAAAACAAGAAAGGACTTGGATCTTCAACTGAAAAACAAACCTCTCAAAAATTATCAATTTCTTCAAATTGCTTGCATTGTGGAAAGGCCAACCACAATAAAAACAAATACTGATTTAATAACAATCCATTTAAACAAATGAAGTCCCCTAAATCTACAAAATCAATGTTGACTAAGTTCAAACAGATTTGGGTTCCCAAAGGCACAAAGATAGATTTGGATGGATTGTTTTGTAAACAAGTTTGGGTACCAAAACATATGAATACAACTATGAGGGGTTTTACTAATTTTGTTAGACCACTCGATCCTTTAAACTGTTAGGTACCGAAGGTGGCTAAGGAACTGTTGTGCTGAAAGGAAATTTGAAATCAAACTGGTCTATAATTCTGTATCATTTACAGTTCCTTTAACCAAGATCTGATGAGTTTGAGATTCTATTGTTTACATCGATTTCAGGTATAACTCTAAACTCATCTTTGTAAATATTTTTCTTTTTCTTTGTATATTCCTCCTTCTACACCTCCTAGATTTTTTTTTTTGATTTTTTCTTTACTGATATGTCACTATCATATCATTGTAACTTCTTTTGGGCCTCATTAGACTTCCAATTTCAGTATTCACGATCTTCTGGAAATTAGCTTTATTTGAATAGAACTCTAATGTCTTTAATAATTTCCAGATCTTGAATTTAAACATGCAAATATCTGCAATTGATTTGAAGTTTTTTTCTGATTCTCTGAATTCATAATAGTGTTGATGTATTCTTGTCATATCTTGAACACTGTTGATTCAAGTTCTAAATTTTTTGAAGATCTGAAAGTTTTATGGAATTTCACACACCTTTGTTGTTTTGAGTCTCTTCTAATTCATTTTGGAAAGTCTTGAAAATTTATACTCATTACAGCACTCTGTTACTTATCAGTTGTGATAATTTCAGAAATTTTCAGATTGGCTTGAATATTTTAAATTGTCTTGAATCAGTGATACATCTTGGAATTCATCTTATACTCATGATCATTTTATTTGGAATTTGTTTGTTTGAAATCATCTGAAATTCTTGATATTTTGAATATCACACACCTCTTAAAATTGAAATTATCAATCTTATGTGACTGATTCATTATATCTCAAACTTGACATTGATTCAAGTGATTTCAAATAAATTATTTTTAATTTTTTGTATCATGAATACATCTCAAACCTGATGTAAATGATCTGAAATTTCTCATGTACTTATCAGAAAATACTTGTGGAAAATTCTTTGGAAATCAGGCCTTAAAAATCACTGCTATTTCACGATTATTTGATTTGAATATTTGTTTGTTTAAAATCATTTGAAATTATTGATTTATTGAATCACACACATATCTTGAATCTGAAATTTACATTCTAGTGTGATTGATTCACTGAATCTTGAGAGTTTCATATTCCTCAAATGATTTCAAATAAAAGGTATTTTTATCTTGGATCATGAATCAAATTTTGTGACCATTAAAAACATCTTCTGACAAATCTGTTGTGCTATAGGTTTCTTGTGCTGCTCTGGTATTATTTTTGAAAATATTTTTTGGTGAGTCCTTGTTTTGATATCAAATATATACCATGCTCTGATAAATGAAATTAATTTGTTAGTCTTGTCTGCTTGGGCCTTGTGATTAAATTCTTTTGTCTGTGATATCTTTGTTTGTCTCCAGTCTCTTGTTACAATCCTCATTTATTGGGACATCAAATGATACCAGTTTAGAATGCTGAATTGATTTTAGCTGTATATATTTTTAATCTCTCGTTGCTTTGTGTAGATCTTTTCATATTCCTCTTGTAGTTGATTTTCGATTTTTAAAATTATTTATTGATTATTCATTCAGAAATTGAAATCAATATCCAAATTAAATTGTATTTATAATTCACCAAAATTATTATCAGATTTTGAAATTGTGATGAATTGTGACTGCAGTATATTTCACAACAAGAGGAGATTTTATTTATATTTTCATGATGGTTGAACATTTATTATAATATCTTTGAATTGGCAATTATTTCACGACCATCGCCTTTATCTATCATCTTTTTGTCATCCATTATGAGTTTATATTAATGTGGAGAGTTTAATAATTTTTAAAATCTTTTTGAACAAACAGTGAAAATATTTGTGATAGAAATTGGACTATGTTATTATTCAGAATTAGTGATAACTGAAAATTTTCAATAATCCGGGTACAGCCGAGCATATTTCATAATATAATTAATTTAGGAATTAATTTCACAGTCCATTTCTGTACCTACCACATTTCTATCATTCAAATTGGTTTTATATAGCGAGGTTTTGTTTGAGCTGAAAATAATAATTTAATAAATACATAAGTGTGTCTCCAATCTCATTTAAAAATCCAAGCTCTGGTCATGCATGGTTGTAAGACAACTTATAATTTAAGCTGCGACTGACCTCATTTAAAAATCCAAGCTCTGGTTATGCGTGGTTAGTGAGCTCTTCAATTAAAAGAAAAGAAAATTATTTGCTAAATAAATTTTTATATGAAATTCTCCTTGACGTTTAAAAATCAGCCTATCAATCCATTTTCTAATCTGTGAAATGTGTTGAAATCTTATGATGTATTATGATTTGTTGATTGATAGCTACTGGGATTTGAGATTATATGATTGCATCACTTAAATTGAATATATAATTATAGTCCAAATCCATCACTGTTTTTGTGCTTTATTTTTGAAAATCTTTTTGGAAAATAATTGGAAATATTTGTTTTTAAAACTCCCTCCATTCATATAAATTTCATCGTAAATATGACATTCTCTAAAATGTGAAATATGCCACTAGTTCTTAGAATATTATGATTTTTTTGACCGATTTGAGATTTATGATGACCGCTCTTCCCCTTATGCTGAAATTACATTTTTAGTCATTTTTCATCTATAGTTTAAATTCTATATCCTTTTGATAATAACAAAAGGGGGAGAATGAGTTGAGATTTTGATTTATGAGTGAATATTTTATAAATACTTTTAATTTTGAAAATTTATTCGATTTTCATTTTTCACTCTTGCACAGTTATAGGGGGAGTTTTCTATTGTTGGGGGAGCATTCAAATAGGGGGAGTTCAATTCTTCACTATCAAACACATTTATTATATTCAAAATCTTAATATTTGTTTGTCATCATCAAAAGGGGGAGATTGTTGTAAATAACAGTGTTGTATCACTTAAATTGAATATTATGTTTTTGTAACTGTACTGTTTCATATATTCATCACAAATAGGAGTATGATATTTATATTTAAACAGAATACATCAATACAGGAATTCAAATATTTACACGGTATTTTGTTTAAATATAATATTTTATTGCAACATTTAAACAGTACAATTTGATAACTTCACAATTTGTTTATCTCAATAATACATCACATTACATATACATACATTTACTATTACATTTACATTCACTGACACTGCACTGTCTTCTGTCTTTAGTCTTCACTGCATAGTCAGTCCAGTCATCATGCGTACTTGTCACACGAAACACACATAATACACTGCAACAGAAATGAAACAGAATATATGCAAATATAAATTTTATTTTTAAAATTTTATTTGCCTCAAAATTTCGGTGTGTTTCTCATCATTTTTCATGACTTGATCTGATATGTGAATGTAGCACGCGCACGATATATGTATACACACACATGTGTATGTATATACACATATTATTGTGCAGGGACAGGAAAATCTATTCAGATGGCTGCATGTACACATGTGCATGAATATACATGTGTGCACTGCCACACCAATCAGAATGTAGCGAGCAACTGAGGAGTAGCCACGTGGACCATCTCGACCTAGTGCACAAATAAAAATGGTAGAGTCATGAACAAGCAAAGTCAAGTGTCGAGCCAAGTTTTTCAAGTCAACTCAAGACAGGTGCAATGATATTAGCACATATACAAGTTCATAGTTCAAGCAAAGCAGCAAATGTATGGATCAGGTGCAACCAAAAATCCAAACTGGTAAAGATAGTGAACATATAATGGCACAAAACAGGGTGGATGAGATCAACATAGCAACTCAAGTGTGTAGCAAACAATAAACACAAAGCAGTTTTATACCTGTGTGTACACTCGGCATGGTGTATAAATAAAATAACAAACATGAATGTTTAATGGTGCAATTCAACAAGACATACTACAAGTATAAAGTGAAGCATTCATGGCAAATTACTCATGTGACAAGTAGCTACAGAGCACAAGCAAGTGCATACATGTGTGCATGTGCAATGTCAAGTGAACTAGATGCAAACAGGTATACAAGCATATAAGAAAGATAGAGAAAACAGAGATAGACAAGTACATGCTCCAGACAAGCATGTAAGTATGAAAACAAGTTCTAAGCCAAGAAAGCTCAAGGCAGCCCAAACTACAAGAGTGCACAATCAAGTATGACAATGCTCAGAAATGTTTCAGCAAGTCAAAGAAGATTTAAAGCATGGTGCAACTAGTTGAAGTACACAAACAAGATATGAACAAGTCTACATGAAAGCAGGAGAGAGATTTCTTTTGCATCAGCATAGTGATCAAACACAAGTATGGCCGAGGCAACGTCACAGAAATGATCACAACAGTGATGAAACCAATAGCATGGTGAATTGGTCGAGTTCACAGCAGCTTATACATGAAATGGAAAGTGAATGAGTGTGCATAAACATATATAGTCTCTCAGCATGATAATGCTAATATAAATGGTGCAGTATATCTACACATTTCAGGGTCGAGCACAAGTCATATTTGGTGCAAGCTAACAGGGAATAAAGATAGAGGAAATCATCTTTGGAAAGCAATACAATCATGCATGGATTTAAATCGAACTATAGTTTTGGTAATAATGTGTTTGGAAAGACAATGTCTTCTGGATGATTCAATTCAAAATTCACAGAATATCAAAAGGGGCAAGAAAACATTTACTTGTTTTTTCAGAAAATTTCATTCCATTTTTGGCATCAAATCATGGCAACAAAGGGAGCATGTTTTAAATCGGGTTTTTTTTTTGATGAAACCATATTTGGCAATTTTCATTCATGTCTAGAAATTCAAAACTGGAAATACACACAAGCAATTCTTTATAGACGAGAATCAAAAGAAGAAGCCACAAAAAATCAGGGACAATTTTCAATCGAGGAAAGCAATAAATCAGATCGAATCTATTTTCAAAATCAGAGTTTTTTTTTTTGGGTTTCTAAATCCCTATAAATACATACACCATTTCATCACAAGCTTTATCGAAACCAAAAACAACTCGCAAGCAATTCAAAGCAAGAAAAATCAGATAACTCACATTTTTTTCTTCAAGAGTTTCGATCGCCATATTTCTCAAATCAAAGAACAATCATTTGAAGAAGCAAGGCACCATAAATTGAAGCAACTTGAGAATCAAATTTCGTCATTTCATCAAGATATTTAATCGATTTGAGAAAGATTCAGAAACCCTTGAAATATCTCAAATCATCGGCCGCCATATTTTTCCTTCAGAGCAAAAGGGAGATCGGACCAAAGAAAAGGCAAATGGGCCGGCGTTGTGAAAAGGGGCTAAGTCTATGTGTTTTAATTTAATTTCATAAGCACTAGGGTTTTTCTTTTTGTTTAATTTCTGTATTGTTTTCAATTCTTTTGTAAATCGTCCAAACAATTTTTCTAGAGTCTGTAAAATTCTAGAGGATTCAGTTAGGGGTTAACTGACAGTTTACTAGAGTCTGTAAAACTAGGGGGAAATCTGGTCTAGTGGAAATAGATCAGTCTAGGGTTTTGAACATAGGATCATAATAGGAGCGAGGGGTTTACGAGTGTACATGGTCTTGTATGCGGGATCTATTCTTTTACCTAGTAGAAACCTTAGGAATGCAGAGTAGGCAGGGTTTTGACGAAGCTGGGTATATCTTGTGTCATTTATTTTTCTGCATTTCTATTTCTGCTATATTCTGTGATCTGTGATTATTTTTAATATCCCGTTAAATTTAACAACTCAGCGATAAAGTGTAACAAACCCTATTCACCCCTCCTCTAGGGTTAATCTAGATCCGACAATAGTAACTCTAAAAATTCCAGAAAAAATACTTCTAGCTATGTTTCGATGATACGGTCATAACAAAGCTAATTTCGTCGAATTTGGAGACCGTTTGAAAAAGGTCATTTTCCAGTCGATTAAATTCAAACTGAAATGACCAAACGCGTTTAAATCCGCCACGCTCGCATATTGATTCCAAAAATTATGAAAATTGTAATCCAGCAATAATTTCACATTCCGGATCCAACAAAAGTGGACACGTCGAAAACGGAGGTCGTTTGCAAAATCTCCATTTTTAAGGGCTATATTTCCATAGCGACTATTCTAAATTTTCAATTGGGAATAACTTTTTATTCCCGCTATGAAATTTCAATTTTTCGGATTCGTTGGAAAGATATTTTCAAATAGATTCTAATATTATTAGTTTCACTAAAATCCGGCTTAATTTGAATCCTGTACATTCATTTGAAATTTGAAATCGAATTTTCAAACTACCGCGCCAATTCCAATTCCTTTTATAATTAAAATAAATATTTATATTCTAACGTCGATTCAAATAAATGTATACGTTTAAATTCTATTCAAAATAAATTTCTCATCATTATTATTTAAAATAAAACATTTTAATATTCAAAATTCATTAAATTGCCAAAATAAAAAGTTTAAATTGGTCCTAATTTTCCGAGTTGTTACAATCTCCCCCACTAAAAATCTTTTCGTCCTCGAAAAGGAACGGAGCTGGAAGTTGTTTTAATAATCAACTCAACTTTCAGTTTGGCTTTCATTTTTCAACTTTTCAGTTTCTAAGAATTTCTAAATTTTAAAAAAATTGGCTAGCACCATAAAATTTCGAATTTTTTTGCCATAACCACCTTTGTACGGGGATCACCGGGAAAATCCCCAAACCGCCACACAGGTCCTCTCATCTCAAAAAGAAAAAGAAAAAGCCAAGCGGCTAGCCAGTCGGCTCATAAAATCATCCAAACCCTACAAATTAGTAAACATGTACCTATTTGTCGGGCATACAATTTTATTCCTCTTCTCTAGCCTCCTTGCTATGACCTGTTCACACATATATATGTACATGCATGCATTTCCAAACAATTTTCAATACAGTTCAATATTTGGTTCAATTTGGCCTGAATTTACCTTTCTTTCACATGTTGATTTAAATAAATAATCACACAACACAATCATCAATCAATTATTTGATTAGCTTTTCAAATGCATAACTTTAATATATATCCAAAATCATATTTTTGATGCCAAATCACAACAATAACCTATCTAGTTTTGGTTCTTACACTAGTCAATTGGAAATATATATAGATATCTCACTTTTGAAACTCGAGCATAAATACTGATGATGGCGCGCCATCATCAGAATCATGTCCGGGCGACTAGAGCGTGATTCTATATCTATCCAGTATATTGGAGGCTTCGTATATATGCAAGCTAGGCGTATATGCAAATCTCTATATACTCGATTGTCCAAAATTCAAAATAAAATAAATAATCAAATACGTGTAATAAGATTTAAATAAATTTTCAAAACAAAATTTGTTTTCACTTTTATTTTAAAAATAACACTCTTTCGACTCAATCTAGGATACTACTAATCCTCTCTCAAACGAGTCATTCTCATTGGATATTACTAATCCAATCCCTGATGAATTCTTTCGTGTGGTTCTAATGTGCCTTGTTCTCGAGCTCTATAAACCAAAGCTCCGATACCAAACTATAACGACCCGAACTTCCCTATAAAGGAAAGCCTTGATTGTCCGAGAACACGACAAATCAGAACACAAACAAAAGAATATTTCATTGCTTATTACAACAATTTACATCAGAGTACAAGAATATATAGAGTATGAACAAATAATATACATTTGATAAATATAAAAGATTCAAATACATTACTAGCAGCGGAAAATAATACAAAACACAACCGAAAAAGATAAACAGATATAGAGCTTTCCGAATATCATTCCAGTTGTAATCCAGGATCCTGTGAATATAAATCTCCAAAACCAAAACTACTAGCTGCACGTGTGGAAAATAGGGGCACCTAGAGTTTAGGTTAAAACAATAAACTCCAGCCAGTCATGTGACTGGTGTGAGAACCAAAACAACTATTTAAAACATTACTTTAAAGATAAGGTAAGTCAAGGGGCTATGCCATATAATACAGAACAGGTCTCCTCCCAAGAATACCAGTGCATAAAACAAAACAGCGCAATGTTTTTTGGAAAAATGAAGCTATTATAAGACTCAGATCCCATCACACAATGCAACGCAACCCGGAGGATAGAGTTTTACCTTATAATATCCAAACGTGCTTGGTACGTCTAAAACAAAACATTTTGATACTATTATAGTGTAAAGTGTATGGAAAAAACTTCAAATATAAATGTATCAATCACAGACAGCATAATACCTCATCCCACTATGTCGCCATAATAGGCTCGACAATCAAAACCGAAATGTCACATATTAAAATTGGATTTCCGTCATGAGTCGAGGCAAGGGATGTACTCCTCGCCGGCTTCGAGACACTCTAGCAAATGCCTCAGGATCTCCCGCAGAAGATCCTTGGATCCTCCAAGGCTTGGTCCACACTTACGTTAGTGGATTAGTTCTTCCTGAACAGATGTTTCCCGGTCCTATAGGACCTATATCCATTGGCTTCGAAGAAACTGATATATCTGAGGCGCCTTGCATCCTAACAACCACAAAGGTAAAAAATAATATAAATGTCAGGGCTTGCAAAACCCCAACACTACCCATAGCTAGAAAGAAACGTCATGTCCTCCTTGTGTTCCCTTATCCCGTTTTTAACTCATACAGAGGTGTGAGGCTCGCAAATTAATGCTATGCACAAAGCTATGCTATATTGAAGTTGTGCTTTGATCATCAACTACAAGACTCTGCTTTTCAACAGAAGCCTTGATCATTTGCATCTCAGCATTCCGCACAGGCAATTCATGCCATGGGACTGGTATCTATCGATATATAACCTCTAAGCTCATACATCTCAGAGAAGGACGTTAAGCAAGAGAATAAATTCTTCACCGCCGAACAGATATATATTTAATAGAAATCAATCAACACAAAATAAAATCCAATGTCATACACACAGTCCATTTACAAGTTCGTTCTCGGTCTGAACTAAACCGGAAGCACCTTATTCCTCGTCCCGTATGTCCAATAAAGGAGAGAGGCCCTCGTATATCCATCGATCTCCAAGTACATCTGGACGGTCACCACTTATTACCTCGTCTTGGGTGTACAGCCCAATCAAGACATCAGTAATCATCCAAACGATGTGAAGACCTCCGGTCTTCAACCACCGTCTTCATCATCAACTTATCGTTGAATCAGTTATTCAGAATGGGTATAAACCCAGCCTTTCCTAATAACTCGCGTATATAATAATCAAGTGTTATAAAAACACCACATACGCCTCATTCCAATTCTGAATATTCTTTTATTTAAATATTCATATCCCTTTGGAAATGTTCCCATTAATTTTATCAAAGATAAATTCTTTAAATTTATTCTTTTATAACGTCCCGCATTTTTATCGGTTTGTATTTGAATATTTAAATCAGTTTAAATATTGAATTCGTAATATAAGTGGATTTATATATTAATTAAAGCGAAATTGAACGTATAAAAATATATATTAAATATAATCGGGCCCGTAATATCATGGTTTAACGTTCTGAACTTCAACTGAGTGTACAAGACACGTTATAAGTCAGATTTCTTTGAAACAAGAAATGTTGAAATCTGTTGAACCGTATTTCTCTAGTGGAAGTGAAAAATCAAAATTTCGGATTATATATTATAAGTTATGTCCAAATTAAATATTCAGAAAAGCAGCGCCATATTCGTTTATGGCCATAACAGTTATTTAAATATATTTAAATATCGGATTCGAATTTGGACAAGATTTGTAACAACCCGCAAATTCTGAACCAATTTAAAAAAATTATTTTAGAAAATTTTAATGAATTTTGACAATATAAAATGATTCATATTAAATAATAACGGTAAAATTTATTTTAATCGAAGTTAAAACGAATAAATTTAATTTAATTATAAAACGAGCCTGAAATGGCGCTGTAGTTTAAAATTTTAATTTTAAACTTTGACTGAATGTACAGGATTCAAAATAAATCAGAATTGAGTGAAACCAGAAATATTTAAATCTGTTTAATCATATCTTTCTAACGAATCTGAAAAATTGAAATTTCGTTTTAAAAATCAAAAGTAATGGCAAGTTCAATTTTTAGAAGGGTCGTTGTAGAATTTAATTATATATAATATATATGGCCCAAAAGGCTACTTTTCACATACGAAGAAATTTGGACTCAAGACCACTTCCATTGGGTCCGGAATGATGTTTATGCATTTAAAAAGTATGAACACTTATATATTTCGAGTTTCAGAAATTATTTGTTTAAAAATGTATTTTTAATATTTAAATATATAACCCTTGAAAATAGTCAATTTTTAAACGACCTCCGTTTTCGACGAAACCACTTTTGTTGGATCCGGAATGTCAAAATATTATTAAGTTTAATTTTTCATAATTTTTGGAATTATTTTGTGGCCGTGGTAAAAATATTTCTGTTTTGTCAATTTATAGTAAATACTAAACGACTAGAAAAGGCCATTTTTTCAAATAGTCTCAGAATTCAACGAATTCGTCTCGTTAGAACCGTATCGTCATAAGAAAGCCAAAAATATTATTATTTTTAAAATTTTCGGAGTCCGTATGTGGCCCCGGCATATTTAAATGTACGGTAGAAATTAAATTATTTATTTAATATTGTATTTTTAAATTAAAACCGAAAAAAAACATATAGACATCAGAATTGGAGCCCGGGACATAGCCCATCGCGTTCAGAAGGTGTCAAAACCCTAAGAACGACAGTAAGCAGGCCCAAATCGGAGAAAGTCCAGATTTTTCACTTTATTACACGTAAAAAGAGATTAAGGATTAAAATATTATTAAAATATTCCGAAACCCTAATTTTAATGGCAGCAGCCGCCGTTTTATGTGAATGGCTGAAAATCACCGAATTTCAAACGTTAAGATCTCTCAATCCGTTCAACGAAAATCGACGTATGATATACCAAATCGGAGAGAATTCAGAGAGCTTTCCATCCATACGGTCAAGATCGGGTTTTGGTTCACGGATTTTGCGAATTAAGGGCTAGAAGGTGGCGGTTTTGGGTGCATTTTTCCATGTAGTGGGCCCACCGAGCTCGGTCTCGGTCCTGGCGCAACAAGGTGGTGGTGCGGGCTTCGGGATGGCGGAGTTTGATCGGCCTCTGGTGGCCTCGGGTTGCGTGCGTCCAGAAGAAGGAAGAGCGGTAGATGGGTTCGGCTGTTATACGTATCATCGGGGAAGAAAGGTTTACATATTTTATTATTTTATTTATTTAATATTTAATTTATGCAAACTTTAAAAATCAATATCTCTTTCATACGAGGTCTGATTGACGAACCGTAAGTTGCATTGGACTCGTCTTTCTGAGAGCTTCGCGATGGCGCTGACCGCAGCTGAAACGGAGACAGTTGATTTTCGGCCAAAATTCAATGTGAGAATTCTAATTTTTAATTATTTAATTTATTATTAATTATTTTCTCGCATTAAAGAAAATTGTATTGTCATATAAATTCAGATCCGAATGTCATGTGTTGTTTGGATTGTAAATTGTTGCTTGTCGTATGTTTGTTGTTCATGATATGCTAAATCCGCATTAGAATTGTATGTATTACTGAATTTTAATTGTGGTTGGAGAATCGGATCTAAAATTTGATCTAAAACATATTTTTTTCATATTTAAATAATGTTTATTCAGATCAATATATATATATATATATATATATTTTGTTCATATAAGATATCAAATGTATAAGACAACAAATTTTGTAAATTTGTTGAATTAGAATTCTCAACACCTGTAAAACACAGAATTTTGGTCAATTTGTTAAAATAGAATTTGCAACAAAATTGAAAACAAATATTGTTGTTATATTTGTTGAACTAGATTTTCAACAAAATAGAACAAACATTTTTTATGTCTTTTGTTGAACTAGTTTTTCAACAAAAATATGAATATATATATTGGTGTAATATTATTTACATTAAAAGGAACGGAATTAAAAGACCATTTTTTTTATGTAACATCGCTTACAATAAAAAGCAGAAATTTTAAAAATACATTTTTATTGTCAGATTAAAGACAATAAAGAGAATAGAATTTAAAGATGTATTTTTATTGTCAAATTAAAGACAATAAAAAGAATTGATTTCAAGGTTGCATTTTGTTGACATGTTAGAAGTAATATAAAGAGTAGGCATAAAAGATTTACATTTTTATGTCAATTTGTTTTCAACCGAAAGATTACATTTTTAAATGTAAATTGTATTCATTTAAAAGATTACATTTTTTTTGTAAAACTTGTTTTCATTAAAAAGACTACATTTTTAAGGTGGTTATGTTTTTATTTTAAGATTGAAAATATATACATCATTTTAATTTGATAATGTTACATTAGCTTTAAAAATACATTCTCGTATAAAATGTTACATGAGATTACAAGTACATTTTTGGTTATAGAATGTAACGTTAGATCTAAAACTCCATTTTGCTAGAAAGGTTGCCTTATAAATAAAAATACATGTTTTGGAAAGCACAAATTTTTGTTTACATTTTTATATGTAAATAAACAATTATTTTCAGAAGTCACATTTTTATTTGTAAATATATTTTGTAAATAAAATCTGTTCTTTTATTCGCATTCACCAATGCAAATAAATATTGAGAATAAAAATTAGTTCTTTTATTTGCATTCACAAACGCAAATATTCACTGAAAATGTAATTTGTTCTTTTATTCGCAATTCACGATGCGAATATAACACAGAAAAATAAACGGTCTTTTCATTTTTGCTTTCAAACACAAATAAAACATTTAAAATAAAAGTACATCTTTATTTGTGTTCTCTAACGCAAATATAATATGATTTTAAGAGTGGCACATTTTTATTTACCTTTTTCAATGTAAATATGACATGAGAAGGAAAATTATATTTTTGTTTGCATTCCTTAACGCAAACGAAATGTAGAAAAATAAAATAAAATTTCATCTTGTTTGCACTCCTTCACACAAACGAGACGTAGAAGTTAGAGTTTACATTTTATGTTTGTATTCTAAAATGCAAACGCTACATGAAAAAAAAAGATTCTATTTTATGTTTGCATTCTACAATGCAAACGATTCATGAAATTAAAATTTTACTATTTTTGTTTGCATTCTAAAATGCAAACAGAACATGAGAAAAAGGGAAATTTATATTTTATGTTTGCATTCTACAATGCAAACAATACATATAAATAAAAATTTATATTTTATGTTTGCATTCTATAATGCGAACGAAACATAGAAAATAGAAAATATACATTTTTATTTGCATTCTATCATGCAAATAAAATAAGATAATAGAAAGATACATTTTTATTGCAATTTTAGATGCAAACAAATTATAAAATAAAAAAATTGCATTTTTGTTTGCAAATTTGGATGCAAACAAATTTACTAAAAACGAAGGTTACATTTTGTTGCATGTTTTAAATGCGAGCAAAGCATTAAAATAAAAGTTACATTTTTAATTATTTATTTACTTCACTTGATGTAAATAAACATAAAATAAGAAGTTGTTCTTTTATTTACATTTCTTGATGTAAATAAAACTAGAAACTAAATATTACATTTTTATTTGCATTACTCAATGCAGATAAAACATGAGAATAAAAGATACATTTTCATTTGCAATCCCTACTGCAAATAAAATATGAAATGAAAAGTTACAATTTTTATTTACATTCCTCGTTGTAAATAAACATCAAATTAAAAAGATGAATCTTTATTTGCATTCTCTATTGCAAATAAAGAATGAAATGAAAAGTTATAATTTTGTTATTAATTGTATTCCCTATTACAAATGGGATTAAAGATTTTATTCTTCTTCTCATTATTTACAATGAAAAGTACTGAAATAAAAGATTATATTTTTATCGTCATTTTAGATGCGATAAAAGAATAGAAATAAAGAATTCATTCTTATTGACATTTTACATACGATAGAAAGAATAGAAATAAAAAGAGACATTTTTATCGTCGTGTTATATATCGTGATTACACTACCATAGAAAAGTTACCTGACTTATTTATGTGATTGGGTTGATTATTTTTACACATCGCACAAGTGCACAAATAATTATTATTTGTTTGCTGGTTGAAACCCCACACGGGTGTTGGGATGAAAATTAACATACACTAATCCCAATATTTAGTTGTATGTTGATCGTTAGATCGACAGGTTGCGATGAGCGTTATTATTTAATTTAACGCTTACGCAGTGGAATTTACACTTTGGATGAAATGGATGATTTTACTGTTATTGTTATATATGATATGTGTGAAATCCATATAATCCAAAATTATATGGTAAATGTTTGAGTCGCATTTTGATTCAGGTGTTCTTTTAAATAAGAATATTCTTACATTAGAAATTCTTTTTATATAAAGAATATATTATAATATAAAAATATATTTTTAATCAAGTATATGTTAAAACAAAGAATATTTGTAAAAGATAAAAATCTTTTATGTAAAGAATATTTTTAATGATTATTTCTAAAATATGTTTTCTTATAATAATGAATTAATATTTAAAGGGAAATCCTTTCATTAAGATTATTAGAATTTGCAATTATATTTCATGATATGAGATACATTGAGATGTGAAGTGGATTTATCGTGGACGGTGTTTTTAAATGACATTTGTCCTTTAATCCAATTTACATCAAAATTATTATTTGGAATTTATAAATCTATTTTATAGATTTAAAAAGGCATTTTCTAAAAATCTAGTTTTCCAATTTAATAAAATAAATTGGAATTAAGTGGAAATTCAATTGGTAATAATCGAGATGGGCTTCTTTAATAGAAGACCGATATTATATATGGAATTTAAGAGGTTTTGCCGTTATTCCATGTATATTGTTAGTCCGATACAGAAATTCACATCGATTATGTATTGATTGATTTCTATGGAATTCCATATTTTGTAAATTGATTTGTGGGTTTATCGTGAACTGTGTTTTAAATGACACGAGTTCTTTAACCCGTTTTAAAGAAGATTTATTCTTTAAAATAAATGATCTGTGAAAATGATTTTTGATATTAAATCAAATTTAGAATTTTTAATAAATCTTTTAAGGAAGATTTATGATATAATTTATTAATTTATCTTTGATAGAATTAATGAAAATCTTTTAATATGAATATCTTATTAAAAGAATATTCGGGGTCGGAATGTGACATAATGTGTGATTTTCCAATATTTGACTTTTAATCACAAAATACGCGAGTTATTCAGAAAGACCGGGTTTAACCCATTCTGAACAATCATCACGACGATCAAGAGTCGAAAATGAAGACAGTGGCTGAAGACCGAAGGTTTTCACATCGTTGGGATGATGATGACTGGTATCTTGAATTGGGACAGTACATTCCAAGGCAAGATATTTGGTAATGATCGTCCAAACGTATTTGGAGATCGACGGACACGTTGTTTCGCTCAGACCCGTAGCAGACTTGTAAATGGATTGCGTGTCTGACATTGTATTCTTTTCTACTGTATTTGTTGAACACTACTGATTATATATTTCAGTTTGGTGGTGAGAATTTATTCTTCACTTAACACCCTTCTCTAAGACGTATGAGCTTAGAGGTTATATATATATTGGTAGATGATCAATGATATGGTAGGGTCTGACAATGTGGCATGCTAAGATGCAATTGATCAAGTCTTTGTTGAAAAGAAGGCCTTATGGTTGATGATCAAAGCACAGTCTACTTAGGCATAGATTTGTGTATATCATGACTTCGCGAGCCTCACAGCGCGGTAGAGTCTAAAACGGGAGAAGGGAACGCAGGGAGTGCACACGTTTCTTTCTAGCTAGAAGTGGTGTCATGGTATGGAGCCCAGACATTTACTTATGTGGTTGTTGGATTTTTAGAGGTCTCGGATTTATGCGGTCGCCCTCGGCCGTATTATAGGTTCAATAGGACCGGGGAGCGTGTGTTCAGGAATAACTAATCCACTAAAGCAGTTGTGGACCGGCCCTGCAGGATCCAAGGGTTCGCCAGCGTCCGAATCCTGGGACATTGCTAGAGTGTCTCGAATCGGTAAGGACTTCCTCCCTAGCCTTGACTCATGATGGAAAGCCAATTTCCAATACGCCCCTTTATGGTTTTATTGTATTACTAGTACGGCGACATAGTAGATGGTAGCTATGCCGTCTAGGATTGATATTATGATTGAAATGTTTTAATTAAAATGTATACACACTAATAATAATATCGTATTTTGCGTATTTATCATTTCTTGACCATTATAAGGTAAAACCCTATCCTCTGGTGTGCGTTGCATTGTGTGATGGGACCTGGGTCTTATAATGGTTTCATTTTTCTAAAAAGCATTGCGTTATTTGACGATTTACTTTAGTTATGCACTGGCAATCCAATGGAGTAAACCCCGTTCCGCGTTAGCGGCGTGGTCCTGGGATTAGCCTTCTAGTTAGATAATTTAGGTTAAGAATTCTCACACCAGTCCCACGACTGACCTGTAGTTTGTTTCACTTTGCAAACTCAGGTGCCCTCTTTCCACACGGGCAGTCGAGTAGCTCATTTGGCAGATATATTGAGCAAAGATCCTGGATTGAAGACTGAAGTTGTGGCCAGAATGTTGATAGCCTTCCACTGAGATTAGTTCCGCTGAAATGTATTAATTTTTGTAATTTATCTTCCGCTGTAATATTATCCAATGTACTATGATATATATTATGTACTCTGATGTAACATTTATTATGATGTTATAAAAGTCTTCTATATCTGTTCTGATGTGTTGTATGCCCAAAGTTGATGTATCCGCAGATTTCCATTCTTTGGTTCAGACCTGTGTGGTTTATGGTCGATTCGAAGGGTGGGGATTTCCGGGTTATCACAGTTGGTATCAGAGCTCTGGTTAGCTCAAATCTTTGGGGTACAACTCGTTAGAACTGAACAAAAGTCTCATCAGAGGTAGGATTAGTAATGTCCTATAAAACAGAATTCTCATTACAGATAAGATCAGCAGTCTCCTAGAATGAGAAAACTCATTAGAGATGGGGTTAGTAATGCCCTAGAATGAGTTCAGAGTGAAAAGTCTATCATTAACGTACTTGTAATTATATATATAATTCGATTTTAGAAAATATGATTTTTGAATACATGAAAGTTATATATTTTGAAAATATAATCAACAAATTGATTAGAAATTGTATTGTGTGAATTTAAATTCATCTAATTAAATTATTAAACAATAAAAGAATGAAAATTAAATTGGTTGAATAAACGACTTTTAGCTTCATTTCCTTTTCGAGGACGAAAAGATTTTAAGTGGGGGAGATTGTAACAACCCGCAAATTCTGAACCAATTTAAAAATTTTATTTCAGAAAATTTTAATGAATTTTGATAATATAAAATGATTTACATTAAATAATAATGGTAAAATTTATTTTAATCGAAGTTAAAACGAATAAATTTAATTTACTTATAAAACGAGCCTGAAATGGTGCTGTAGTTTGAAAATTTAATTTTAAACTTTGACTGAATGTACAGGATTCAAAATAAATCAGAATTGAGTGAAACCAGAAATATTTAAATCTGTTTAATCATATCTTTCTAAAGAATCTGAAAAATTGAAATTTCGTTTTAAAAATCAAAAGTTATGGCTAGTTCAATTTTTAGAAGGGTCGCTGTAGAATTTAATTATATATAATATATATGGCCCAAAAGGCTACTTTTCACATACGAAGGAATTTGGACTCGAGACCACTTCCATTGAGTCCGGAATGATGTTTCTGCATTTAAAAAGTATAAACACTTATATATTTCGAGTTTCGGAAATTATTTGTTTAAAAATGTATTTTTAATATTTATATATATGTGTGCTCTCTTCCTTTTGGAGGATCACACATTTTTTGCTCAAAAAAAATATATAGCCCTTGAAAATAGTCAATTTTCAAACGACCTCCGTTTTCGACGAAACCACTTTTGTTGGATCCGGAATGTCAAAATATTGTTAAGTTTAATTTTTCATAATTTTTGGAATTATTTTGTGGCCGTGGTAAAAAGATTTCTGTTTTGTCAATTTATAGTAAATATTAAACGACTTGAAAAAGGCCATTTTTTCAAACAGTCTCAGAATTCAACGAAATTGGTCTCGTTAGAACCGTATCGTCATAAGAAAGCCAAAAATATTTTTTTTAGAATTTTCGGAGTCCGTATGTGGCCCCGGCATATTTAAATATACGGTAGAAATTAAATTATTTATTTAATATTGTATTTTTAAATTAAAACCGAAAAAAAACATATAGACATCAGAATTGGAGCCCGGGACATAGCCCATCGCGTTCAGAAGGTGTCAAAACCCTAAGAACGACAGTAAGCAGGCCCAAATCGGAGAAAGTCCAGATTTTTCACTTTATTACACGTAAAAAGAGATTAAGGATTAAAATTTTATTAAAATAGTCCGAAACCCTAATTTTAATGGCAGCAGCCGCCGTTTTATGTGAATGGTTGAAAATCACCGAATTTCAAACGTTAAGATCTCTCAATCCGTTTAACGAAAATCGACGTATGATATACCAAATCGGAGAGAATCCAGAGAGCTTTCCATCCATACGGTCTAGATCGGGTTTTGGTTCACGGATTTCGCGAATTCAGGGCTAGAAGTTGGCGGTTTTGGGTGCATTTTTCCATGCAGTGGGCCCACCGAGCTCGGCCTCGGTCCTGGCGCAGCAAGGTGGTGGTGCGGGCTTCGGGACGGCGGAGTTTGATCGGCCTCTGGTGGCCTCGGGTTGCGTGCGTCCAGGAGAAGGAAGAGCAGTAGATGGGTTCGGCTGTTATACGTATCATCGGGGAAGAAAGGTTTATGTATTTTATTGTTTTATTTATTTAATAATTAATTTATGCAAACTTTAAAAATCAATATCTCTTTCATACGAGGTCCGATTGACGAACCGTAAGTTGCGTTGGACTCGTCTTTCTGAGAGCTTCGCGATGGCGCAGACCGCAGCTGAAACGGAGACAGTCGATTTTCGGCCAAAATTCAATGTGAGAATTCTAATTTTTAATTATTTAATTTATTATTAGTTATTTTCTCGCATTAAAGAAAATTGTATTTTCATATAAATTCAGATCCGAATGTCATGTGTTGTTCGGATTGTAAATTTTTGCTTGTCGTATGTTTGTTGTTCATGATATGCTAAATCCGCATTAGAATTGTATGTATTACTGAATTTTAATTGTGGTTGGAGAATCGGATCTAAAATTTGATCTAAAACATATTTTTTTCAGATTTAAATAATGTTTATTCAGATCTAAAATATATATATATATATATATATTTTGTTCATATAAAAGATCAAAGGTATAAGACAACAAATTTTGTAAATTTGTTGAATTAGAATTCTCAACACCTGTAAAACACAGAATTTTGGTCAATTTGTTAAAACAGAATTTGCAACAAAATTGAAAACAAATATTGTTGTTATATTTATTGAACTAGATTTTCAACAAAATAGAACAAACATTTTTTATGTCTTTGGTTGAACTAGTTTTTCAACAAAAATATGAACATATATATATTTGTGTAATATTATTTACATTAGAAGGAACGGAATTAAAATATGATTTTTTTTATGTAACATCGCTTACAATAAAAAGCAGAAATTTTAAAAATACATTTTTATTGTCAGATTAAAGACAATAAAGAGAATAGAATTTAAAGATGTATTTTTATTGTCAAATTAAAGACAATAAAAAGAATTGATTTCAAGGTTGCATTTTGTTGACATGTTAGAAGTAATATAAAGAGTAGGCATAAAAGATTTATATTTTTATGTCAATTTGTTTTCAACCGAAAGATTACATCTTTTAAATGTAAATTGTATTCATTTAAAAGATTACATTTTTTTTTTGTAAAACTTGTTTTCGTTAAAAAGACTACATTTTTAAGGTGGTTATGTTTTTATTTTAAGATTGAAAATATATACATCATTTTAATTTGATAATGTTACATTAGCTTTAAAAATACATTCTCATATAAAACGTTACATGAGATTACAAGTACATTTTTGGTTATAGAATGTAACGTTAGATCTAAAACTCCATTTTGCTAGAAAGGTTGCCTTATAAATAAAAATACATGTTTTGGAAAGCACAAATTTTTGTTTACATTTTTATATGTAAATAAAGAAATTATTTTCAAAAGTCACATTTTTATTTGTAAATATATTTTGTAAATAAAATCTGTTCTTTTATTTGCATTCACCAATGCAAATAAATATTGAGAATAAAAATTTGTTCTTTTATTTGCATTCACAAATGCAAATATTCACTGAAAATATAATTTGTTCTTTTATTTGCATTTCACGATGCGAATATAACACAGAAAAATAAACGGTCTTTTCATTTGTGCTTTCAAACACAAATAAAACATTTAAAATAAAAGTACATCTTTATTTGTGTTCTCTAACGCAAATATAATATGATTTTAAGAGTGGCACATTTTTATTTACCTTTTTCAATGTAAATATGACATGAGAAGGAAAATTACATTTTTGTTTGCATTCCTTAACGCAAACGAAATGTAGAAAAATAAAATAAAATTTCATCTTGTTTGCACTCCTTCACACAAACGAGACATAGAAGTTAGAGTTTACATTTTATGTTTGTATTCTATAATGCAAATGCTACATGAAAAAAAAAGATTCTATTTTATGTTTGCATTCTACAATTCAAACGATTCATGAAATTAAAATTTTACTATTTTTGTTTGCATTCCAAAATGCAAACAGAACATGAGAAAAAGGGAAATTTATATTTTATGTTTGCATTCTACAATGCAAACAATAAATATAAATAAAAATTTATATTTTATGTTTGCGTTCTACAATGCGAACGAAACATAGAAAATATACATTTTTATTTGCATTCTATCATGCAAATAAAATAAGAAAATAGAAAGATACATTTTTATTGCAATTTTAGATGCAAACAAATTATAAAATAAAAAAATTGCATTTTTGTTTGCAAATTTGGATGCAAACAAATTTACTAAAAACGAAGGTTACATTTTGTTGCATGTTTTAAATGCGAACAAAGCATTAAAATAAAAGTTACATTTTTAATTATTTATTTACTTCACTTGATGTAAATAAACATAAAAAAGAAGTTGTTCTTTTATTTACATTTCTTGATGTAAATAAAACTAGAAACTAAATATTACATTTTTATTTGCATTACTCAATGCAGATAAAACATGAGAATAAAAGATACATTTTCATTTGCAATCCCTAATGCAAAAAAAATATGAAATGAAAAGTTACAATTTTTATTTACATTCCTCGTTGTAAATAAACATCAAATTAAAAAGATGAATCTTTATTTGCATTCTCTATTGCAAATAAAGCATGAAATGAAAAGTTATAATTTTGTTATTATTTGTATTCCCTATTACAAATGGGATTAAAGATTTTATTCTTCTTCTCATTTATTTACAATGAAAAGTACTGAAATAAAAGATTATATTTTTATCGTCATTTTAGATGCGATAAAAGAATAGAAATAAAGAATTCATTCTTTTTGACATTTTACATACGATAGAAAGAACAGAAATAAAAAGAGACGTTTTTATCGTCGTGTTATATATTGTGATTACACTACCGTAGACAAGTTACCTGACTTGTTTATGTGATTGGGTCGATTATTTTTACACATCGCCCAAGTGCACAAATAATTTATTATTTGTTTGCTGGTTGAAACCCCACACGGGTGTTGGGATGAAAATTAACATACACTAATCCTAATATTTAGTTGTATGTTGATCGTTAGATCGACAGGCTGCGATGAGCATTATTATTTAATTTAACGCTTACGCAGTGGAATTTACACTTTGGATGAAATGGATGATTTTACTGTTATTGTTATATATGATATGTGTGAAATCCATATAATCCAAAATTATATGGTAAATGTTTGAGTCGCATTTTGATTCAGGTGTTCTTTTAAATAAGAATATTCTTACATTAGAAATTCTTTTTATATAAAGAATATTTTTTAATATAAAAATATATTTTTAATCAAGTATATGTTAAAACAAAGAATATTTGTAAAAGATAAAAATCTTTTATGTAAAGAATATTTTTAATGATTATTTCTAAAATATGTTTTCTTATAATAATGAATTAATATTTAAAGGGAAATCCTTTAATTAAGATTATTAGAATTTGCAATTATATTTCATGATATGAGATACATTGAGATGTGAAGTGGATTTATCGTGGACGGTGTTTTTAAATGACATTTGTCCTTTAATCCAATTTACATCGAAATTATTATTTGGAATTTATAAATCTATTTTATAGATTTAAAAAGGCATTTTCTAAAAATCTAGTTTTCCAATTTAATAAAATAAATTGGAATTAAGTGGAAATTCAATTGGTAATAATCGAGATAGGCTTCTGTAATAGAAGACCGATATTATATATGGAATTTAAGAGGCTTTGCCGTTATTCCATGTATATTGTTAGTCCGATACAGAAATTCACATCGATTACGTATTGATTGATTTCTATGGAATTCCATATTTTGGAAATTGATTTGTGGGTTTATCGTGAACTGTGTTTTAAATGACACGAGTTCTTTAACCCGTTTAAAAGAAGATTTATTCTTTAAAATAAATGATCTGTGAAAATGATTTTTGATATTAAATCAAATTTAGAATTTTTAATAAATCTTTTAAGGAAGACTTATGATCTAATTTATTAATTTATCTTTGATAGAATTAATGAAAATCTTTTAATATGAATATCTTATTAAAAGAATATTCGGTGTCGGAATGTGACATAATGTGTGATTTTCCAATATTTGACTTTTAATCACAAAATACGCGAGTTATTCAGAAAGACCGGGTTTAACCCATTCTGAATAATCATCACGACGATCAAGAGTCGAAAATGAAGACAGTGGCTGAAGACCGAAGGTTTTCACATCGTTGGGATGATGATGACTGGTATCTTGAATTGGGACAGTACATTCCAAGGCAAGATATTTGGTAATGATCGTCCAAACGTATTTGGAGATCGACGGACACGTTGTTTCGCTCAGACCCAGAGCGGACTTGTAAATGGATTGCGTGGCTGACATTGTATTCTTTTCTACTGTATTTGTTGAACGCTACTGATTATATATTTCAGTTTGGTGGTGAGAATTTATTCTTCACTTAACACCCTTCTCTAAGACGTATGAGCTTAGAGGTTATATATATATATATATATATATATATATATTGGTAGATGATCAATGATATGGTAGGGTCTGACAATGTGGCATGCTAAGATGCAATTGATCTAGGCTTTGTTGAAAAGCAGGCCTTGTGGTTGATGATCAAAGCACAGTCTATTTAGGCATAGCTTTGTGTATATCATGACTTCGCGAGCCTCGCAGCCCGGTAGAGTCTAAAACGGGAGAAGGGAACACAGGGAGTGCACACGTTTCTTTCTAGCTAGAAGTGGTGTCATGGTATGGAGCCCAGACATTTACTTATGTGGTTGTTGGATTTTTAGAGGCCTCGGATTTACGCGGTCGCCCTCGGCCGTATTATAGGTTCAATAGGACCGGGGAGCGTGTGTTCAGGAATAACTAATCCACTAAAGCAGTTGTGGACCGGCCCTGCAGGATCCAAGGGTTCGCCAGCGTCCGAATCTTGGGACATTGCTAGAGTGTCTCGAATCGGTAAGGACTTCCTCCCTAGCCTTGACTCATGATGGAAACCCAATTTCCAATATGCCCCTTTACGGTTTTGATTGTATTACTAGTACGGCGACATAGTAGATGGTAGCTATGCCGTCTAGGATTGATATTATGATTGAAATGTTTCAATTAAAATATATACACACTAATAATAATATCGTATTTTGCGTATTTATCATTTCTTGACCATTATAAGGTAAAACCCTATCCTCTGTTATGTGTTGCATTGTGTGATGGGACCTGGGTCTTATAATGGTTTCATTTTTCTAAAAAACATTGCGTTATTTGACGATTTACTTTAGTTATGCACTGGCAATCTAATGGAGTAAACCCGTTCCACGTTAGCGGCGTGGTCCTGGGATTAGCCTTCTATTTAGAAAATTTAGGTTAAGAATTCTCACACCAGTCCCACGACTGACCTGTAGTTTGTTTCACTTTGCAAACTCGGGTGCCTTCTTTCCACACGGGCAGTCGAGTAGCTCATTTGGCAGATATATTAAGCAAAGATCCTGGATTGAAGACTAAAGCTGTGGCCAGAATGTTGATAGCCTTCCACTGAGATTAGTTCCGCTAAAATGTATTAATTTTTGTAATTTATCTTCCGCTGTAATATTATCCAATGTACTCTGATATATATTCCGTACTCTGATGTAACATTTATTATGCTGTTATAAAAGTCTTCTGTATTTGTTCTGATGTGTTGTATGCCCAAAGTTGATGTATCTGCAGATTTCCATTCTTTGGTTCAGACCTGTGTGGTTTATGGTCGATTCGAAGGGTGGGGATTTCCGGGTTATCACAAGATTCTTTTGAGACATAGTTATAATTTAAATTTTAGAATTTTGCTGTAATTTTTAATTAATTAAATACACAACTTTTTATTTGGAATATTTTGCACCCTATATCAATATTTTCGGATTTCACAATATGAATTAACCTACCGATATTATTGTATTTTTGGGATCGTGACACCATGCTGGACACGATCGTAATCTTACTTCTGTTCGTAGCGGTTCGAAAATAAAAGAAATTCCCTAGAACCGGTATTGCATATTACACTTTAACACATATATTTCCTACCAACATTACCTAAATCTAAAAGTATATTTTTGGGAACATACGTGCTATTATAGCATACGATTATATCATACGGATAGGTGACTTCACTACATGCAAATTATGCAAATAAACAATGTACATAAACTATGGTGTGTTGCTAAAAAACAGTCTACAGTAAATGAAACGCGGACACTACTTTCAACATAAGGACAGACCCACACTTGAACATGAAGACCATACCTTTCCCATGCTACTTCCAGGAGGCTTAACCAATAAGTTTTAGATCCCAGCTAGCTAGACAGTATGAGCAATCACCATCAACGGACATGCATGTACTATTTTCATTAATGTTGCATACCCTTTTTCTTTAGCTTGGTCATTAAGGGTTTGCATTTATATTATTTAATCCATTTCATATTTACTTGGCTATCAAGTATTTTGTGTGGCCACCAAGTAATGGGCCTGTATAAGTATAACCCAAGGCAAGCCTTCCTCTTTTCTGACTTCAAATTTTCTTTCAATCTTCCTTTTCCTGGCAACGTTTCCATTCTTTTCCTCCTCTCACATGCTGAAGCATTTCTCGCCACACCGCAACTCATTTTTCTCCCATTATTTTATATACAACCGGCATCAGTTCCCTATGCATTTTATGGGTGCACTCGATTCATTTCTACTAGTTCCTTCCAACGCAACAGGGGCATGATATCTTCGGGATTTTTGAGCAAACTGTGTGAGTGACACTTCATATATATATATATATCGGTCTCGTTATCTTCGGTGAGCTACGAGGAGTACGCAAACTGGAGATGGGAGTCGGAATGGTAAGGAGCTGAGGACGTTTCGTTGTTTAGGCGTTATTACATGAGTTGATGCAAATATCGAGTGAAACTCGGTTGAGCTTGAAGTGAGGAAAATGAAAGGAAAGGTTATATGGGAGCTCGGGTTCGAAATATGAAGGAAACATTACACAGTAGCTCGCGTTTTTATTTGTAGAAGGTGATTAATGTCTTAGATGGTCGGTGGATATTATGTAGGTGTTAGACCCAAAAATATAAGCAACTGGTAAAAAGAGGAAGAAAAGAAAAGGATGGAAAGTATGGGATACACGTACATAACATGGAAGGTGAAATTTGTGGAAGCAGGATATGGTTTAAGTGGGGAGGTGTACAGGAGTTCACGCCTTTCAGTCTTGGAAGATGAGATGGAAAATGGTTTGGCTTTGTTATGAAGGAGCCGCGAGTTTTCAGAAGAGGAAAAAAGAAAAAAAATATAACATATGGGGGAAGAAATTAAATAGGAGCGGATGTTTGGTGTTGTATATTGGTGGAGTGCAGTGTAAGTTGTGTTTCAAATTTTAAGTTTTATAAAGTAACATAGAAGAAGGAGAGGAGGCGTTTCATATATATGGTGTTGTTGAAGTACTTTGTCGACAGTGTTGACAAGAGAGGAACGGAGGTAGTTGGGCACTGTGGAGTTTGTGTTGGAGGGAATAAAATAGGATGTGGGTCAGTATGTTTGAATTGGTAGGAAGAATAAGTGGGTGGGCCGACTACAACAACAACGTATGAGCCCATATATATACAAAAGAAAAATAAAGTGATGACGTTGTGTTACCATCCAGTATGGAGCAGGTCCACTGAGCACAAGTAGGGGGGATGCGCGAACTTGATGGTGATCATAGGAGGTGAAAGCTTGCGGAAAATGGAGTTCCATCGAATTGCCCGGTTTAAAATTTAGTGAAGTTAGAAGATGGGAAGGTGAAGATATGAATATACTGTATGGTTGTTTCTTTAGTTGGTGGGTTGATTTTAAACAAATGTTAAGGCCCAGAAAGAAAAGAATAGAAAAAAAAATATGTGTAAAATAAAAGAAGGAAGGGACCAGACAAGAATAGGGTAGAGTGCGTGGGGGCTTAACCGATGGAAGAGTACGGCAACGGGTGTGGTGAAAGTGTGAAGTAGCGGTTTGTTAAACAGGAAAGATGGTACTATTTTGGAAGCGGGTTGTTTATTTAGTACGTGGATTGAAATCTTAAATGAAGTAAGTGGATTGAAATCTTAAATGAAGTATGGACGTGGTAGGGATGGGTGCATAACGGCAGAGGTTGCGTCATGTCGGTTAGGTCCGAGGAGGAGCGGTGATAACATATTGGAACCAGGCAATGAAAAGCTTCCAACTGAAAGAAAAGCCATCTGGTTTTAATAGTGGTTAAGGAAGGAAGCTCACTGACCGCTGGAAAACAGGATTAAGGAATAATAATGGGACATAAATAGTCACATCAGAATCGCACGGAAGCTGGCGATGCTATAAAGTCGGTTTTGGAGCAATTTGAAGCACGTTGAATTTATGGTAGAATTGAACGTCTAGTTTAATCAACTGATGCAAATCGTTATTTAACGGTTAACATGCGATGGTGAGTAAATTCACTAACTATGAACTATTTTAATTATTTATAATTATATTTTAATATGGGTTGAATGCTGTGTGATGGCCGTTTAGATAGATTACAATTAAATTGGTTGAAATATATACATTGTTGCATATGTACACATCATTGGTTAGATACTGATCCCATCGATTATAATATTCCCTAGTATGGAATTAGTGTTGATTGTATGGACTAACATCTGTGGATGCAGGAAACCGGTTGGAGGAATCCAACCAGATTCCTTAATATTTATATGTAATGTTTGTTTTATATTATTTATATATGCACTGTTTGAACCCAAATGACATTGAACCCCTGTGTGAATATTGATGTTGAATGGAAATTCAACGTTATTTTGATAAACGATATCGATTAAGAAAGTGGCAGCAGTCGACCATAAACCCATCTTTAAGTTAAGAAGTTGATTGGCTGTCAGGCAAATCAACGAAGTTAAGTTATAAAAATTTTATTTTTATAATTAAAGCAATATTTTTAGATAAATTTTATTAATCTAATGGTAAGGAGTAATTACGATTAGTTAACAAATTAACCGATGATTTGAAGTTGATTAAATCAATTGTTTTGTTAGAAATTGATTATTTTATTAAATAAATCTTTGATTAATCAAATAATAATAGTTTTAGAAATTATTGGTTTAGATAAATAGGATTCCTTAATTAGGAATGACCTTTTCATTTTACGAAGTTTAAATGATTATTGAACTAATATAATTAGTTAATATGTGTTAAGGTCAGCAACCAATCTGTTTTAAATTAATAATGAAGTAAACTGTTTACTTCAGCAATGATGAAGTTAGTTAATTATTTAATTCTTAATTATAGTAATTGTTCTTAATGGAATTCATTTGAGATAATATTGATTTTGTATGAGATGTTTACTTGAATTAGGTAAAATAATTCGAATGGAAAGTAGAACCTTAATGATTTTTGAAAAGAGAAATTATAAATGGAATTATATAAGGAAGAAGAAGCGAAGAGTTAATGTTTAATATAAATAGTCATAATCAACCAAGCTTTCAAAGTAAGGATATAGTTTTATGAAAACCATATTCCAAAATAAATCAAGAAATACAGTTTGAGGGATATTAAAGTAATAAAGAGCTAGAGTTACATACTTTTATCTATCCTAAGATATGAACGTCGTCGATCAAGGCCTGAGAGGTAAATAAAATACCCCAACTTGGACGACTTCACTATTATCAAGGGATGGTATTAGTTAGTAACGGACAGAGACGTCCAGGTTAGTTATAAAGGGGAATATGGCAGCGTATTGCATTAGTTATAAAAAGGGGAATATTACAATGTATTACAAGTCTTTGAACTATAACAATAAATTAACGTTGTTGACCAAGCGTAAGCGTGATTTTTATATATATAACACTATTAGGAATTGGAGCTACAATTAGACGATGTCGAATGTATTAAAATAAATCATTTTTAGGAATTATAATCTGATAGTTAAGGTAATTTTTAGTTTAAACCCATAGATTAGAATAAGGATATGTAATCAATATTTAGTTATAAATTTGATATTGACAAGAAGTTGACTTAGAAACAGAGTTTATAAAAAGGAATAGGAATATAAAATTATGAAAAGATTTTGGTAAAGGAGATAAGGGTATTTATCAAAGGTGCTCAGATTTCTATAATATGATATTCACATTTTAAAGTGAATAATGTTTTAAAAGTGAACGTTCGGCAGATTAAAATATTTATAATGAAATTGGAAATATTTTCCAATGTAGATAGGGTATATTATCCAAGTGTAGAAAATAAAGAATGTAAAAAGAATGGGAATGTTTTCGAATGTAAATAACGTATATTTTCTGGAACGTGGGAGAATAAGAGTTATAATAACTGGGAATGTTTTTCCAAGAAGTGTGAAAAAGACTAAAATGGGATTTGAGAAATATCTGGTAAGATATGGGAATTCAAATAATAAAAACGAATGTTAAATAAAAAGTGCCCGTGGTTGTGTGATGTTTAGTTGTACATTTGAATGAATGTTTGTTTTTACTTCGATAGTTAAATAACCGACTATCGAAGTGTTTTGACCATCGTTGCCAACACGGAGAGACCGGTTGGATATATTATCTGAAAACCACTCCGTATAGGCAAAAGTGCTACGAATCAGATTTTACTGAAGATAACTGAAGACGGGGTGAAATGCAAGGATCGTTCTGTTCCGAATGGTGCTTTCTGTTTGTCCAGTCCCAGGATAACTTGTATGGATGAGTGTCTGACAGACTATTCCTAACGAATCACATAAGACGATCTTTTTGAAGTATTATGTCTAGTGGCGCAGAAATTCGTTTCTCTTAGGTTTTATATCCGTAATATTTTGGAAAGATCAACTAGTGATTTGACGGGTTTGACGATGTGGCATTCAAAGTGAATGGTTGCCAGATGTTCTGAGAAGATAGAGGTAACCTCAAGCCTCACAACTGGGAAATGGAAAAAATCGGGCAGGCAGCATGGCTATGTGGGTCATTCCTATTAAGGTCTATTGTCACCATCTAGAGAAAATTCGTATTTGTTCTTCTTTCATTTCTGTATCTTCGGATAACGGTTACGTGGGCCCAACCGTAGGTGGCAATATGTTCGATACACTCAAGAGAAATGAGTGGTCGGTCATGTGTGGGCCGAGTTGCAAGATGTTCTTGTTGAACCCCAGTGTATCCCCTCTAGAGTACACTGATCGGGAGGTGGTCTCATACCTTGTCATAGTTGGAATCCAATCTCCAATAAGTGCCCTGCGGTTTTTGATTTTATATTATATATGTAGAGCACGAAATGCAAGCATTCTACTATTTGATTATTTATTTGATTAGACATTATTATAATATCACTGGAGTTTGATATCAAAATATTTTGGGTTATAGTAAGGTAAAAACCATTCATGTTTTTGTGTGGGTTGGTCTTACTATTATCTTTTTGTTTAAAAAGGATTTTTAAAGTTAAACAGTATGGTTGGAATTTACTCACACCAGTCCCATGACTGACCAAGAGTTTATTTTGTTTGTTTTCCCTAAACTCTTGGGTGTCCAAATTTGTATGGGCTATCAAGCGTTTCAAGCTATTACAGATACACTTGGAGGAGCTTGAAGCAGGAGGTTTCACCACTAGTTATTTAGAGATTATTTCTACTGTGATGTATAAGTGTTATAATTTGATATGGTATGTATATACAATACAGTTTTGTATTTCAAATTTATGTTATATATATTTTATTAGTTCCGCTGTGAGATTCGTGTTTACTCTGACTCTGATGTTCTTCTTATTCTTCTATTCTATTAGTTCTATCTTATCTTTCTCATCCTCTAATTTCTTTCTATTAATGACCTAGTATTTTCGATACTTGAATAGTCAACATGGTGTTTGATGTTGATTTTCTGGGTCAAAAATCCCACGCCCATTACATCTTTAATCTTCTTTTGGATATCAATTCAAACCATTTTAAGGTTTTCCAAACTAAGCGGGATTAGCGCACCTTACCGAAGTAATCATTTGTTTAATTTCCCAATCCCAACCTATTCATCCCATGGAGAAAAACTAGTAATACTTCATATCTAACACCACAGTGTTATCGTTAAATATTAATTATTGTTTCACTTTCAAATCCAATTAAGGATTTACCTATCGCTTGGAGAAAAATTGGTGATAACTCTCGATCGTTTCCCCAAATTTGATATTTAAAATATCAATTCACTTTTCAATCTAATTAAAGATTCATTAAAACTCCACTTAGTTTTAATCTTCCCAAAAATCAATATTAATGATTATTTAACTTTGGAAACACAAACATGCCGCATCGACAATCTACACCGTACTATTGATTTCTACCTATATATAACCTCTGAGCTCGTACGTCTCAGAGAAGGGTGTTAAGCAACAGAATAAATTCTCTGCCACCAAACAGATATATATTTAGTAGAGATCAACCATACACTTCGAAATACAATGACATACATGTAATCCTGCCTTTAACTAGGTTAAAGAACTAATGTCATTTAAAACACGGTTCACGATAAACCTAAATCACATTCCATTAATTATGGAATCTTCATGGAAAAACAAATCAATATATAATCGATATCAATTTCCATATCCGACTAATAATATAAATGGAATAACGGCAAAGCCTTTTAAATTCCATATGTATTAACAGTCTTCCTCCACAGAAGCTCATTTCGATTATTATCAAATCGAATTCCATTCAATTCCAATTTAATATATTAAATTGGAAAACTTTACTTTGGAAAATTCCCGTTAAATCTTAATAAAAAGATTTATAAATTCCAAATCCCATTTCACTGTAAATCGGGTTGAAGAACGAATGTCGTTAAAAACACAGTTCACAATAAACCCAATTCACATTCCATTTTCAATTCCAATTAAATGTTAATTAATTGGTAATTTTTCTTTAAATCTTAATTAAAAGATTTTTTTCTTTTCACACTGGGTTTAAGAACAATGTTACTGAAGACACCATTCCATCAGTCTCTAAACGTAAATTAGTAAAAGAACAATTCCCTAAGTATTAATCCCGAAGGCCGAAACCAACATTAGGTCAATACCCAGGAAACCATTCTGCTTAGCTAATCTCCAGTCAGTTTCTAATTTTCTTAACTCCATTGGTTTAAGTACAGTATTATTAAAGATACCATTCACAATAAATGAAATTATCATTCCACTATTAATCGGGTTAAAGAACAAGTGTTATTTAAAACACCATTCACGATAAACCCAAAATTCAATTTGATATTAAATACAAGGCTCTGAATAGAAAATATATCAGCTTATATTCAATATCAAATTCTCAAATCAACAAATATCATATTGGAATAACGATATATATATCTTCCGAATTCCTCCATAATATCCGTATATTCACGGAATCCAATATCGAAATATTCCGAAGATAATTTCGATTCAAATCCATTCCAATTCATATATTGGAAAATCTGGTAATTTTTAAAACCATTTCAAATCCAATTTATTTATTTTAAAAATGCTGGATTTATAATTCTAGTTCATAACTAGTTCATTTCGATAAAAATATATTTTTATCTTTTCAAATGTGGAATTTTTCAGCCCAGTTCTTTCCAAATCATTTATTATGATTTTACACAAATTATTGATATTTTTAATAATTTTATCAAGGTTCGTACAGTCAATTTCCATAAATGGTCATCAAACTGCACTTATGGCGACCTTTTCCAAATTTGATTTCGACATGATTCCAAATCCACCCGTTAGATTTCAAATCTCTTGTATTTGTTGGAAAGCTCTTTTCGATACGAACCCAATGGTTCCGGCTTTAGGAGAATCTGACGGTCGGATATCCCATAATGTCCGTTCGAAGTCAATGGTCGAAATTCCGAACCACCGCGGCACGACGCGTTCTATTCAGGCCATTATATATATATATTGTTCGATTTCCATTTAAAATGTATTTTATAAATCGTTTTAAATTCGTTTTCAAAACAATTTCAACTTCATATTCAATTTCAAATCAAAGTTGAATATTTCATATCATCGATATATAAATGATAGTATTTTCAAAGCATTAGATTTTGAAATCATTTCCTTTTCGATATTCATTATAAAAATGAATAAAATCGATATAAATCTCGTTCACGTCAAAATGGCGTTAATCTAATCAACACGGCTTTATATATTTGAATATTTTCGTGTCTCTCCCAAATCGGACATCAAAATCAGATCTTGATCTTTTACTGAATATTATTTTGAAATATTGATTATTTTATTTTATTCAACACATGAATATTATTTTAAAATATTCTTTATTTTCCACATTGGAACGAGGCCCAATCAAATACCATATAATGTTACTTATATGGATTCCATACAACAGATGTATATCATTACAACAATAAACAATCAACCACCATCCAAAGTGCATTACACAACTGCATAAGCATTAAATATAAATAATCAACACTTACATAGCTTGTCAACCAATCGATCGACATACAACTAAATAATTGGGATTAGTGTACGTCAAATATCATCTCAATACCCGCGTGGGGTTCCAATCAACAAACCTAGATTATTATTTGTGCAGTTGGGCGATGTGTAAAATTTATCGTCCCAATCGATATCAGTCAAATGGGTGTACATAAACAAATCGTCTAATATGTAAATGAATATTTATTTTATTCACATACACGTTAACAATTACATTTTTAACGATAAAATATTTTATTCAACATATGAATATTCTATTCAGTTCATTTATCTAATAAAAATGATATTTTTATTTTCCTAACTTATTTTAGAAAATTTTGGCGGCATAACGGCGCGATACTAGAACCGAGATAAGGTCTAACCTTATCCCTCGCCTAATAATGGCTCGCGCCATACACAAAACAAATCTAATCCATTCAATTCACATCACGAAACCAAATTCAAACAAATACATCAATCAAAACAAACAACCAAACAAGTCGTCCATGGTTTGTGGACGACGGGGAACAGTTCATATATGCAGTTATAGAATAAATAACTGTACAAAGAAAATTATAGTGAGGAGTTCTCACCTTTGGGATCCACTTCTCCATTATCTATTTCTGAACGGTTCAGATTTGCCGAAAAGTCCAATGCGATCTTTTCCCGCTGTTCATAGTAAAAATCGCATTTTTAATATCATGTTTATTTTAAAAATCACATTTTTATAATGGCACTTCATATATAAAAATCATATATTTTTACAATGCTTCTTTCTATACAAAAATTATATTTTTATATCTCTACTTCCTATATAAAGATCGAATTTTTGTTTCGCTACAACATGTATAAAAATCGCATTTTTATATTGTTATCCCTATAATAAAAACCATATTTTTATAATGCTAAAAATCATGTTTTGTCTAAATAAAAATCACAACTTTCACATATGAAAAATTGAAGCTTTTACATAAATAAAAATCAAAGCTTCTAAATAACTAAAAATCAATTTTTTATCGCCTTAAAAATCAAATCTTTATCGTATAAAAATCAAGTTCTTTTCATGTTAAAGTTCTAATCTATTTACGTTTAAAAATCTTATATTTATACATAGATCATTACATAAAAGAATTGAAATTAAATAAATGATATTAAATAAAAACTTACTGTGTTATCGGAGGAAGGGGGTTTCTTGCGCTGCGTCGGAGTGGAGGAGGGGGAGCAGTCGGAGGGTGGAGTGGGCGGAGGGGTGGCGGCGGCCTTCAGACGGTGGTGTTGTGTTTGGGGTGGAAGGGGGTTAACGGTGTTCAGAATAGGAGAGGGAGAATGGAGCGAGAGAGGGAGGAGGAGAGAGGTGGTGGCGGGTTCTCCGGCGAGGCGGCGCCATACAGAGGGGACGAGGCGCGCAGGTGGTGGCTCGGGGAGGAGCGGCGGGCTCTAAAATTGGGAACTCGGTTTTTTTTATTTGGGTTTTGGAATAAAAAAAGGGGGGGTTATTATATATATATATGTATATATAATAATTTTCTCCTTATAAAGTTCCTTTTTAAATCGAATTCCAAATCGAACCCGACGACCGTCACCCCTAACAAAATAAAAATATAAATCTATATATTGAATTTGAAAACACATTTCAATTTATTAGGGCCACATACTAACTCTAAAAATTCCAAAATATATATTTCTAGCTATGTTTCGACGATATAGTCCTAACAAAACTAATTTCATCGAATTTGGAGATCGTTTGAAAAAAGGTCATTTTCCAGTCGATTAAATTCAAACTGAAATAACCAAATGCATTTAAATCCGCCACGCTCACATATTTATTCCAAAAATTGTGAAAATTGGAATCCAGTAATAATTTGACAATCTGGATCAAATAAAAGTGGATTCGTCGAAAACGGAGGTCGTTTGCAAAATCTCCATTTTTAAGGGCAATATTTCCATAGTGACTATTCTGAATTTTCAACTGGGAATAACTTTTTATTCCTGCTATGAAATTTCAATTTTTTGGATTCGTTAGAAAGATATTTTCAAATAGATTCTTATATTTTTGGTTTCACTAAAATTCGGTTTATTTTGAATCGTGTACATTCATTTGAAATTTGAAATTGAATTTCTAAACTACCGCGCCATTTCCAATTCCTTTTATAATTAAAATAAATATTTATATTCTAACGTCGATTCAAATAAATATATACGTTCAAATTCTATTCATATTAAATTTCTCGTCGTTATTATTTAAAATAAATCATTTTAGATATTCAAAATTCATTAAAATTTCCTAAATAAAAATTTTAAATTGGTCCTGATTTTCTATTTTGTTACATGAACTATCTCTCGGACATAAATTGCTGCCAATCTTGGTGCTGTCCTCTTACTCTTAACTGGAATAAAGTGAGCGCTCTTAGTGAGTCTATCTACCACAACCCAGATACTGGTGTTGCCTTTCTTCGATCTAGGAAAACCATCTATAAATCAATAGAGACGATCTCCTATTTCCACTGGGGAACCTCCAAAGGATGAAGTAAACCACCGGGCATCTTTTGCTCAGGTTTAACTTTCTGGCAAACTAAACATTGAGAAACAAATTCGGCCACATCTTTCTTCCCAGCCCAAAAGAAAACCCTTTTCATGTCTCTATACATCTTATCACTACCTGGATGAATGGTCATCTTAGAATGGTGGGCTTCTTCTAGAACTACCTTTATCAAGCTTCCTGTTTGAGGAACACAAAGTCTTCCATCTCGTCGCAACTACCTCTTTTCATCTATGGTATATTGACTGAGGTGACTAAAAGTCTCCCTTTTTCGAAGATTATCCATGATGTCTAAAATCTGTGGGTCACCTTGTTGCGATGCTCCTATCTGATCCATAAGAGCTGGTCGTATTTCTAATGATGCAAACAAGTCAGGCAAAATCTCGATGGAGGGTTTAAAATCAAAAGTTGATATGAACTCCAAGCTCTTCTTCCCCACGAACAGAGGACTAAAGGCCATCCTATGCCTACTTAGTGCGTCAGCCACCGCATTACCCTTGCCAGGGGTATAAGCAATCTCAAAATCATATGAAGCTAGGAACTCCATCCACCGTTGTTGCCTTAAATTGAGATCCTTCTGCGAGAACAAATACTTGAAATATTTATGATTGGTGTATAACTCGAACTTCTCTCCAAGTAGATAGTGACGCCACGTCTTTAAAGCGAATACTATGGCAGCTAGTTCTAGATCATGGGTGGGGTAGTTATTTTCATGAACTCTCAACTGTCTACCCCATAACGTACTACTTTCCCTTCTTGCATCAGAACCACACCAAGCCCTGTGCCGCACATGTCAGTGTAAACGGTAAACACTTTACTCCCATCAGGCAAGATCAAGACTTGGGTTGTTGTAAGAGCACTCTTTAAATATTGGAAGGAAACATCACAATCTATATCCCATGAAAACACCAAGTTCTTCATCGTCAGCATGGTGAGTGGGGCTGATATCTTTGCAAAGTCCTTAATGAACTTCCTATAATAACCTGCCAACCCAAGAAAGCTTCTCACCTCGGTTGTATTTTTAGGGATCTGCCAATCTTGCACTACAACCATGTTGGCGGGATCTACAGCTATCCCTTCATTGGAGACTACATACCCTAAGGATTTCACCTCTTTTCTCCAAAAATGGCATTTGGAGAACTTTGCCTTAAGCTAATGCTATGGAGATTTTTCAAAACTTCTCTCAAATGCTGGGCATGCTCTTCTTCGCTCTTGGAGAAGATCAAGATATCATAAACAAAGACTACGAAATTTTTGTTTAGGAACTCCAAAAACACCATACTCATCAAATCAACAAAATAGGCGGGTGCATTCATCAACCAAAAGGCATAACTAGCCATTCAAAGAAACCATCTAGAGTCCTAAAAGCAGTCTTGGCTATACTGTCCTCAGGCACCCTCAATTAATGAAACCCCATGGCCAAGTCTAACTGAGAAAATATCGAGGCACCAACAAGCTGATCAAATAAATCATCAATCCTCGGAAGCGAGTGCCTATTCTTCTTAGTGAGTTTATTCAGCTCTCTATCGTTAACACACAAACGAAGTGAACCATCCTCCTTGGTTGCGAATACTACTGGAGCACCCCATTTAGATATACTTTGACTGACAAACCCTTTCTCAGGTAGCTCCCCTACTTTCTTACTCAGCTCCCTCCTTTCCCTTGGAGCCATATGGCACCTTGGCAATGCAACTAGCTTTGCATTGTCCACTAGATATATACGAAAGTCGATCTTGCGCCTCGGAGATAAACCCTGAACCTCATCAAAAACATCGGAATAATCTCGGACTACTGGAACAAATTGCAAATCATTGATAAATGCATCAAGAGACTCTAGGAAACTAAGCATAACCGACACTTATGGGTCATAAGAAATCTCGAGGGTCCTCCCATGACAAGTCAGAAGCCTAACGACCCTCTTTTCATAATACAAAATGGCACCATATGTGGTAAGCCAATCAATTCCTAGAATCAACCCATAGCCATAAACCCGAGCACATACGCATCGCATTCAAACTCAACACCTAACATAGATATTTTCTAACCCCTACAAATCATAGATAAATGAGCCGAACCACCAATGGGGTTACAACAATGAGATCCACTACATACTAGTAATTAAGTGCAAAGATTCAACTGCAAAACTTGATATAAATGAATGTGAGGCACCGGAATCAATAAGTGTTCTAATGGATGGTTTAAAAGAGAAATTAAACCTTCCACAGAAATTTTTCTACCTCTATCAGGAACACTGATCATGAGAGCATGCACCTGCCCTCCAGATGTTCCAGCCCTTTGACCTTGTCCCTGTGATCCCCGTTTCTTCGGGAACTCTTTAGAGAAGTGTTCGACTTCTCCGCAATTAAAGCAAGTGTTCTTCCTTCTCTTACAGTCTTTGATCAAGTGACCATCCTTCCCACAACTGTGACATTCCCTGTTATCCTTGCCCGTGTCATTCTTGCCATCTTTCTTATGTTGTTGTTGTTGTTGCTGTTGCCCCATCCGGGGCCACACCTTCTTATTTTGCGATGTTTCCTCAGCCTTTACTTCCTTTTTTCCTCCCTTGTCTTCCTCATGCATTAGGGCCATATCGACAAGCTTTTCAAAAGTAACTCCATTGGAATATGGGACATGGCTGACCCATGCAGAGGTTCATTCAGCCCTTTCGCAAACCGCAAAGCCCTTATGTACGGCGTATCCACAACTCTAACCCGAACCTCGCTAGTTGGTTGAATTTGTTTACATACTTTTTCATCGTCAAGTTTCCTTGTTTGAGCGCTAAGAACCTCTCCATCTGCATGCTTCTCTCAGCTTGGGAGAGAAATTTCATCTCGAACCTCTGTCTAAAATCTTCCCAAGTTTCCACTGGATGTCCAGCTTCGGTGACTTCTACCAAAATGTGGCTTCGTCTTTCAGTAGCCAAGCAGCTAACTGAATCTTCCTTCTATCCTCTACTTCAAAGATTACGAACAAGTCCTCAGTCTCCTTGAGCCAATTCCGCACTTCTACGAATGTCTCGTTCCCATGGAATGGCTTCCCTCCCATAGCAAGAAAGTCTTTGCAGAGCTTGGGGAAGTTATCTTCTCTTGGAGAGGGAGGGGGAGGAATGACTATACAGCTGGGGAAGGAACATTTCCCTGGCTTTCGGTAGGCGTCGTGGCCTTTAGATACCTTCGAACATCTGGGTATCGTAATGCCCCTGGGATATTAGGAATGTTTTGCTCCCCACACATGCTAAAAAGAAAAAGGAAGAAATTTAGACAAAGGACCGAAGGGTATTACATAAGGCTTTTTGGGGAATGTTTTTCAAAACAGACTTTTCTTTTTGGAAATATTTCTTTTAAAACCTTTTCGAAAAATAATTTAAAAAAAACTTTTATCCGATCTGGTAATCTTCAGCTCTGATACCAACTGTGACAACCCACGTCCGTTAATGTCACTCACAAAGGGAATGCATTAAGTTTCGTGAAGCGTTATAGGTAAAAAGACATATAATATTACAAGACAAATATATAGAATAACAGCGGAATAAAAACTTTATTTATCATAAGATACTGTGGTACAAAAACATCACATGTCTGAAACATTAAATCTCATTACAACATAAATGTTATTGTCTTGTACTTCAAAATATCAGAGTACATAAAAGATGTAAAGTTCCCCAAGAACAAAATATAGTCATAGCAACAAGGATAGGAGCTTGAGCCATACATATCAGCGGCTCTAGCAGAATCACGGTCAAATTCGAGAGTTTTCTCCCTGAGAACCTAGGGGGAAACGGAAGATAGAAGGAGAAACAAAAAGGGTCAGACATAAAGTCTGGCGAGTCTAATGACTTTTAGCAAGTAAATAAAATAAAAGTAGCATGACATGCATATAAAGTGGATAAGAGAGGTTGCTACATAAATGGAAGGTGTGACAAGGTAGACAGAATAAGGTGTATATGCTTCTAATGATTACTATGCACTATTACTAGCATAACCAGAATGAGATGATCCCTTACACTTCAAGGTGGCAGACTTAGGCATACGTCCAAATGTACCCTAACCACTACCATAATCGATCGGCTCCTTACTCCATGGATACTCTGTGTTGGCCCCATAGTAGGATGTATCATCTCCTAAAGTGGCAACCTATCACTGATATGCACAGCCCCATATATACAAGTGTCACGGTCGTCTTATCCCCCTCTGCCCGGCTTATGCACGCACATGGCCCGGTCGGTTTGCGCCGCCCACACCGTCCTCCACATTTGGATCTCTTACAATCAGTTAGTAAGCGTGCCCTTTCTCCGCCTAGTACAGAGTACTTTGTTTGATACCTATTCCGGGTTACTGACAAAAATGGATCCCACGCATTATGATACGAGCTCTTCCCTTTGTCTTGTATCCCCCACTAGGTTTTCACTGACTATGTATACCAGTAGGTGTCTTTGATTACATAGCCCTATCCATTTCTATCAGTTATGCTTACCTTAAAAGGTGTCTTTAATTACATAACTTTTATATTTTCCACCGGTTATGTATACCACTAGGTGTCTTTAATTACATAACCTTATTGGGTTAAGTTCATGGGCCTATATGTAAATATTACCCACCTCCTCAAATTTACTTAACCCACCCACTGTCTAACCAATTTTTACTTAACCCTAACTTTAGTTCAAAATCATACAATCCTACGGATTAAATTAGGTTAAGTAGTCCAATTCATTACCATCTCCAATTATGGTTTATAATGTGCCAGACCTCCTACATTAGGCCTACAACTTGTGGATGCCTGGATATGCCGGTCGGGTTCGGGCAGTCTTATTCCACAAGTTGGGCATAACCTCGCAATTCATATTCGCGCACTTAGACCTCTTACATTAGGTTCAACATTAGTGGCTGCTAGATATGCTAGTTGGATCCGGGCAGACTTCCACCACTAATGCAACCTAACCTCGTGTCATTAGTTCAATTACAATTTCTGATTGTAATTATTAAACATTCCATTTTAATCAAATTCTTACCTATGTTTTATAGGTAATTATGTCCCCACTTTCCCCTTTTTGAATTATATGTCCAATTAATTATACCTATGCCTTATTAGGTATTTATGCCCATTTACCGAATTATTGAATTATACGTCCAACTCATGTTCACATTCAAATTAGTCCAATATTAACCTTTTTCTCTCACCGTTCCCTAACTAGCATGTTCATAATTTGCGGCATGTATAGGCTAAATAATAGCGTAATCATAAATGATAAAAAGGAAAGTTAATGGAAATATGACAAAGGTGAATGTTCTAACATAACTAACATAAACATATACTAACATGGTGAACATATAAGCATAGATCAAATGAACTTGTCACAGTTAACTAGTTGTAACATAGAAAATGTGATAAGATGAACATGACAAGATCTAAATTTTAATTTAGATGTACAACAAGTTCAGATCTAATATGAGAAGCACAAGGTGATCCAAATAATAAACTAGATCTGACTAATGATTTAGGTGTCAACATAATACAGATCTGATAGGTAAAAGTAGATCTAACAAATAAGGATTAAGATCTACATCATAGAATGCCCACATAATACAGATCTAATAAATAAAAGTAAATCTAATACAAATAGGGATACGATCTACATCATAGAATGTCCATATAATTTAGATCTATAGATGAAAGTAAATCTAACACAAATAGGGATTGAGATCTACATCATAGAATGTCCACGTAATTCAGATCTATAGATAAAAGTAGATCTAACACAAATAGGGATTAGGATCTACATCATAGAAATTTAGATCCAAGTTATAATCAATCCAAAATGTTATATGTTCATAATTTATAATGGATCTAATATAATATATGAACAAATCCAAATTATAATCCTATCAAAATTACATTTAAATATTGAATTCTAAAAGTATTCACTAAGTTTGGATTAGAAGATAGAACTAGAAGAGATTGGACTTGAATCTCCAATTGATTTGCCTTAGTTGATAGTAGAAGATAAGGGATCCAGTTCAATTTAGACACCGGCAGAGTTTGGCCGCTGTTGATTCTTTATGAAGAAAACAAAAGAACGGAGGTATATTTATAGCTGCCAATGTCCAGAATTCGAATGTCATCTCAGTCCTAGAGTGAATCAAGTCACAGGTCGCCACACACTTGAAAAAGGCCCGAATACCCAAAAACCCCTATGGGCGCACTTTACAGGTGTGCCAGTATAAAATTGCCTTGGCGCACTTGTGAAGTGCGTCAGTTATCCCTGTTTTGATTTGTTGAACTTTTGTCGTCTGTAACTTCTTCATATGTTATCCCTTTTTAGGGCTGTAAATTGGGCAGACCAGACCGGACTTTTAGAAGTTCGAACTCGAACCGAGTATTATATCGGACGAGCTTATGTCCGACTCGATAAGAATCGGACAAATAAGTAATTGTCTAAACTCGATCCGAAAAAGGCGGTTCGAGTCCGGTTCGATATACTATCAATTATGAATCGGACATATTTGGACCAAAATTCGATTTCGGACAAACAATATACCAACATTTCATAAAATAGAACTTGACTGCAATTTGATTGGAAAAAATTATTCAAACAGCATTTTCAGGTAGAAACCAACCATATAATATCGTATTATCAAATAAAAACATGGTCACAAAAGGATTATTCGTTCATAAGTTTACTAACAAAACATGAATATATTTCTGGCTGGGATATGAGTTTTCAAATTTTGGCCTTAACAACAAAATACTGCATAGTCATAAAAGTTACCAAAATAAGCATACAACACATAACCATAGCTAATTTCTTTCTTCAGATTCCAACAGTGCCTAATTCAACAATACATATTAAATAAATACCAAATTCCAATAGGAAATATTATGCATGCAACAAAACTTCACAAAAACTGCACGTGCATATTTCTTTTCCAACATAATAGCATGCAATAAACTTTTGAAAAATAGCAGCAACTTGATTGCCTTCATGCAAACTTTCACTTTAAACCTATCAGCTTACCAATAAAAGAGTAACTAGTTACTTAATAAACTAAATCCCATGCGAACTAGGTTAGATATTTACAAATAAATCAACAAAAATAAAATCAAGCTTATGTAAATGAAGTAACAGTAAAATATATTATACCCTTACTGTCAGTAAAATAAAAGTGTATCCTTCTTTTTTATGAAATGTAACAGTAAAATTCAAGATTACAGTATAAATGGATCTTTTATCATCCATGCGATTACAGTGTAAATAAAATTTGCAGTATAGTAAAAGAACAAAATTGCCTCATTCATATGATTTATTTTTCTCAACATATTATAAACTGAAGGAGGCATATAGACTTACAAAGTAACAAAACAAAGAATCTTAAACATACCTTTGACTTGGTAACAACTTCATTCGGACTATTCAAAGTTGATCAATTCCACATCTTCCTCGTGATGTTTAACCTGAAATAGTTACACATTAGAAATTGATTATAACAAGAATATTAATAAGATGATTTAAAAAATAACACATTTAACTGAACTAGTTAGATACTCATCCATGTAGATATCAAATGAATTAGATTAAACATGATGACTAATTGAATATTTTATCATTCAGCAAAGTTCATAATGTATGAAAACAAATAAAATTCTTACCCCAAAATTCTTCAGTGCATATTTAGAACATAGCCAATCTCCTATGCAGATCAGGTCTTCTACGGTTTCTGGCTTTAGAGAACTTCTGAACTGGTCTAATACTCTGCCTCCAGCGCTGAATGCGGACTCTGAGGCTACACTGCTAACAGGAATGGAAAGGATATCTCGAGCCATAACAGATAATATTTTGTACTTTGAAGTGTTTACTTTCCACCATTCTAAAACATAAAAGAGTCTTCGGATTCATCAAATTTACAGCGAGGTTCTTTCAAATATAACACTAGCTCAGATCGTATAGTCTCCACCATATCTGATTCATCAGCCCATGTTTCAAACTCACTTCTACTTTTCGTTTTTCTCCTTTTTGAAGCAACACAAGATGCATTTCCTTTTCGTTGCTTAGTAGTTTTATCATTTTCGAATGAAGCATATTCAGAATATAATTCCTCCAAAGAATGCATAACAAGTTTTATATTTCGTTCTGATTCATTTTTAGAGCAAATCTTAGGAAAACAGAATTCTATTAGCTTCATTTTATACCTTGGATCCAAAACAGCGGCAATGGACAGTAGCAGGTTACAATCACTTCAATACTTATCAAATTTATCTTTCATTTTATCTAACATTCCTCTCAAGAAAAAGGAACCTTCATATTCTACTGATTTCTCATTTAAGATTTGCTTGATTTTCCAAATTTCAGGAAGAAACAAGTTAGAAGTCAGATAAGTCGTACCAGAAAAAACATTTGATGCTTCATTAAACACCTCTAAAATCTTACATATAGACTCAGCTCTATCCCAATCCATTGGAGGTGGCAACCAAACGTAGTGTAACAACCCAAATTTTTAACAATTAATTAATGGATTAATTAATTAAAGAAGATTATTTAAAAGTGCGTAAGAAAATAAATACAGAGTTAATGTAAAGAAATGCATGCAACAAGTTAAAGGTAAGAAGATTAGCGTATTAGTACGTGCGTTAAATAGGGAAAATTAACGCAATAATGCATGCAGTGAAAGTATTAATTAAAAAAATGAATAGATGCATATACGTACATATGTGCAATTATGTTAAAAAGATACAAATTTAAAAATGCGTGAGTACAGAATGAATAAATACATGCAATGTATAAAGAGAAAATTTGTACATACAATTAATAGGATGCATAACATATAAAGAAAGAGAAACAGGATGAAAAGAGGAAAACATTTATGTAATTAATTAGAGGGAGGCATGCAAACGTATACAATGAAAATTCAAATTAAAAAGTAGTACTATTAATGCATTATAAATAGAGGGACATTTATTTCTTTATGAAAAATAAGCAGAAAAGATTGCATTTGAATTTCAAATGTAATAAGGAGGTAAAAGAGGCATGATGGATTAAAGAACGGTAAAGTAAGAAAGAAATTGAATGTTTAAAAAGGGTAAACATTAATGCTCCATATCTTTTGAACGTTTGAAAAAGGTAAGCATTGCATTAGAAAATATAATGTTCCATTTAACGTTTTGAACCTCGACCATTTTATATAATATGGTGTTGACTCAGCATTAGGTGTACGATACGGAATAAAAACCTAATATCTAAAGGCTAGAATTAATCCTGGACTTCTATATAATCTCCTCAATCCTTAAACCTAAAACTCATAGCCTAAATACTATGAAGCCGTCATGCTGTCCATAGCCTCCATCTTCTCCAAACTAAGAAAATCTTCTTCAAACTAGAAATCAATTAGGAGAACTTCAAATCAATAGTCTAAATCAAAGGATAAGCTTAAAAAATTCAGAAATCAGATCTTAGAATACATGATAAGTTCTTTTTCTGTAGGTTCAGTTATTATTTAGATTTAAACATATAGAAATCATGACTTGTAATAAACCGAATCTAGAACTATGCCTAAATTGTGAGATGGTCAATTCTGGTTCATGCTGTGATTCAAACAATGGAACCTATCATGTTGTGATTGAAACAATGGAACCTATCATGTTGTGATTGATACAACTAAACCTATCGTGTCATATATGTTTATATGCCTAGATCTACATGTTTTTAGATCTAAAGTTTGAATGCTAAGTCACATTCATATACGTTTATATGCCTAGATCTACATGTTTTTAGTTCTAAAGTTTGAATGCTAAGTCACATTCATATATGTTTATATGCCTAGATCTACATGTTTTTAGATCTAAAGTTTGAATGCTAAGTCACATTCGTATATGTTTAAATGCCTAGATCTACATGTTTTTAGATCTAAAGTTTGAATGCTAAGTCACATTCGTATATGTTTATATGCCTAGATCTACATGTCTTTAGATCTAAAGTTTGAATGCTAAGTCACATTCATATATGTTTATACGCCTAGACCTACATGTTTTTAGATCTAAAGTTTGAATGCTAAGTCACATTCATATATGTTTATATGCCTAGACCTACATGTTTTTAGATCTAAAGTTTGAATGCTAAGTCACATTCATATATGTTTATATGCCTAGATCAACATGTTTTTAGATCTAAATTTCGAATGCTAAGTCACATTCATATATGTTTAAATGTCCAGATCTACATGTTTTTAGATCTAAGCTAGTTCGCATGATTATTGAATCTAACTTAAATGCAAGTTCACAAGTATATGATTAATCAAGTTTATGTTGTTTTATGCCAACTTCATATTACACATGTTTAGTTAGATCCATATTAATTATTGCCTGTTGGAATGATATATGTTCATTTTTTTCCTTTTGTTTATAAGTTAGGCTAATTTGTGAGCCTAACGTTCTATGTGAATTATGCGAGCGAATAACGGGGGTAACATTGGGAAAAATATTAAATTACACGTTATTGGCATAGATTGACTCATAATCATGTAAATGATTAGGAGCATGAAATGGTATAATTTGTATACCATTAATTATGAATATAATTTAAATAGTAAACGTGGCGTGACAACACTTGTGGATAATTTACATATAAACTTGACATAAATGACAAATATGTAATTTAAAGAAAAGATGAACATGCCTAATCCGAGGTTAGATTGAGTTGTGGTGTAAAAATGCTCGGGACCGCCCGGCACATCCAGTAACCGCAACAACACCGATCTAGTGTGAGAGGTTAGTGCATCATGCCCAAGTAAAACCCGAGGTTAGATTGAGTTGTGGTGTAAGACTGCCCGGAACCGCCCAGCACATCCAGTAACCGCAACAACACATATCTAATGTGAGAGGTTAGTGCATTAATAAATCAATTAATGCTAATGAGCAGATATACTAAGAATGGTAGGGTTAAGTTAACACAAGAGGGCAACACTTAACCAATATAACATGATACGTGGTAGGGTTAAGTTAATACAAGAAGGCAACACTTAACCAACATAACATGATGTGTGGTAGGGTTAAGTTAACACAAGAGGGCAACACTTAACCAATGTAACATGACAAGTGTGTGGGTTAAGTTAACTCGACTGGATTTACGACACTTAACCAATATAACATGATGAATGAGTAGGGTTAAGTTAATAAGAAACACTTAACCAATATAACGTGATGAATGAGTGGGGTTAAGTTAATAGGAAACACTTAACCAATATAGCATGATGAATGAGTAGGGTTAAGTTAATAAGAAACTGTAACACCCCGAATTTTCTATTAACACTAAAGTTGCTAAGATATTAATAAGTATGTAAGAGAGGGGATGTATCTAATATGAATATAAAAATATAAGTGTGTGAGAGAGGGGATGTATCTAATATGTATATAAAAACAATAATAAGTAAAGGGGGATGTATCTAATATGTACATTGTAGAAAATATATATATATTTATGACATGAATAGAAGTTTATTAATATGCTGAGTGTTTGCTGAGTCACTTCTGACTCATTGCTGGGTCAACAAGATAAACCCCATCTTGTCTGAACGGCTGCGGTTATTTCTAGGTTAAATCTAATGGCCTAAATGAATTCTAAAATCTATAAATAAGTGGGTAGACCCTAGACCTAAATCACTTGTAAAATTAGAGAAGCTACCGTCATGCTGCTGCCATGGAGTTCAGCATAGCCGTCACAAACTAAGAAGAGGAAGCCTAATCATCTACAACTAAATCTACACAAATCAAATCAAAAGATCTCTCTTTCTCTAATTCTTTTCTTTTGTTGGTGAGTATGATGATTCTCACAAGACTATTACAAACTAATTTGACTCGGTTATGAATGGATCACAAGAAAGTAATGTGATTTGTAATTGTAAATTCTATATATTGTGGATCTCTCATTATGTTATTATGTTGTCGTATGATGTAAATTATATATGCTATGTCATGCTATGTTGTAAATTCTCTTATGCTATGTCGTGCTATGTTGAGAATCATGTCAAGCTATGTTATACTATCATACTATGCCATGTTATAAATCATGCTATATTATGTTGAAAAATCATGACGTTGTTGGATCATGCTTAAAGTTATGTTTTTTTTTCTTAATTTAAATGGATCCTGTTTATGGGAATTTGCCTATTAGATTAGGTGTACCCATAAACTTGAAACTATAATTAAATAAAACTTGATTATGGGAATTTGCCTATTGAGTTAGGTGTACCCATATAAAACCATGTTGTTAAAAAATTAGATGATGTTGATTCACACATGTTCATATGTAAGTTTATGAAAATTGATTGAGATCATATTAGGTGAATTTTGAACAAGTTGACACCTTTAGATCCATGACATGTATAATCTATGCAAGTTGGACATATGCAAGTTTCACCCCTTATTATGATTCATTTGGTCACATATACATGTTGTTATTATGATAATCTCTTTTATGCTATGAGTTAGGCTATTCGAGTCTAACATATATTTTGCGAATAAACGTTCAAACGTGGGGTAGGGGTAATATTAGGAATTAATAAATTGGGTGCAATTTTGTAAGATGTTGCATACCATGAATGAATATCCATAATTGAGTCAATTATGGACATTGTTAAAAATTGGAAGTAATTAATAATTCAAGTAGGGAATTATTAAAATTGGGGGAAAGTGGATTATTATTAATAATCAATGCTTAGGACACGAGGTTGGACCCGTTTGTGATGTAAACCTGCCCGGACCCGCCCGGCAAATCCAGTAGTCACAAATGTCAGCCCAATGTGAGAGGTCCTAGGCCCAAACTAAAGCATAACAGTTGTAAAGACACGAGGTTAGACTCTTTTATGGTGTAAGACTGCCCGGACCCGCCCGGCAAATCCAGCTGCCATAAATGCCAGTCTAATGTGAGAGGTCTTAATGAGGTTATGGCCTTAATGAACTAAGAAATACTTAACCAGATAATCATGTAAGGTGGGACATGGGGGTTAAGTAGGTGCCTTGGGTGGCATGAGGAATCTGGTGGTTGCCTTTAGAGGCATTTGAAATACGATTAGACTTAACCAAACACACATGTAAATGAACATGACTAAGTGGGTTAAGTGGGATGGACTAATGGGGACAAGCTTAGGTGGAATGCTTGTGGTAAATAGTGGGGGCCCATTTCAACCAGTATCCCAAAACGTATCTTTGTGGGCTCGACCCAAGTCGAGGACGGGACACGCATACTGGGTTTGACTATAAGAGGCCAAAACAGGGAGCGGTGGCAACGCAAGTCCAACGGGTTTCATATGCGTGTGTGGACCCGGGCTGGTAGGTAAGACGTTGTTGCATCGTGTAGGTATAAGCCGTGCATGTCCGTTGTATCAGGTTGCCACTTTAGGGGAGTGATACACCCCACTGTGGGGCCAGCACGGGTATCTACGAGTTAGGGAGCCGATCGAATAATGGGAAGTAGGGTACACCTAGTGGAGATAGGGGCAGGCGGCACCTATGTAGTCAGCTAGGGGTACGTAAAGCCGTTGGGAAAGTTTCTAAGTGAAGCTAAGTGGGATGAATCTTTAGGGTGACTGGTGTGGTGCAGTATAGTGTTTATCCTTTAGTATTTAGGAGCGCCTATAACGTTGCCTTTAGCGATTGTCTATGTCCTTAATCTGCTCTTCATAGACATTTTCTTGTTTTCCAGCTTATGCCTTAGTCCAGTTATTTTGGTAATAGTATTGTAGAATTATCATATTCACCAGACTTTATGGCTGACCCCCTCTTTTCCATCCTTTTTCTCCCTTCAGGTCCGCAGGTTGGGCCAAGTTCTAGTGGAGTCTAGTTGGATCGCTTATCTTCTGGAAAGCTTGGACTGCTGAAGTAAAGTCCAACTTGTTATCTTTCTTTTTAATGGCTATTCATGTAATGGGATTATGTACTTGTTTTATCAAGATAGATATTGTACTTGACATTGAATATGGTGTTATGATGTAATCAAACATGTTTTGACTTCTGCTACAATGAAATAAAGTTTTTGAATTTCTAAGTACTATTTTATATCTGTCTTGTTGTAATTTTACTGTTCTATATTCACTTAAAACCTCCATGGAAGTTAATGCATTCCCTTTGTGAGTGACATTAATGGACGTGGGGTGTTACACGTGGTATCAGAGCATAAGGTTACCAGAACAGATAAAAAAAAATTTTAGAAAAATATTTTTTTTCTAAAGTATTTTTGGAAGAAGTGCTTTCAAAAAAAAAAAAAAACATGTTATTTAAAGAGAGTTTTTTATGAAAAACATAATCCAAAATAGCCACATCCTTATCTTTATCTTTCGAATTCTCCATTTTGAATCTTTCCTTTTTCGTTTCAGCATGGCTTATTAATCTCCCAGAAGGTGTGACGATTCCAGGGTGGTTTAGGAGATACTTGGAGGCTAGGGCCACCACTGCAGGCCCAGCGGATACTCCTCCACCCCTAGTTGCACCCATTCCTCCTCCTCCTCCTCCTCCTCGTGTTGACACTTTTGCAAAGACGTGCAAGGAATTCAAGGCTATGGGAGGAAAAACTTTTCAAGGGACTGAGACGTTTGTGGAGGCCAGAGATTGGCTTAAGGAGACTGAGGAATTGTTGGATATCTTTGAAGTGGAAGATGGGAGGAAAGTCTGTTTAGCTGCTTGGTTAATGAAGGGAGAGGCCTCGTTTTGGTGGGAGGTCACTAACGGGGAACGTCCAGTTGATTCATGGGCGGATTTCAGACGAAGGTTTGAGGCAAAGTTTCTTTCAAGGGCAGAGGAGAACTTAAATATGGAAAAATTCCTGGCACTAAAGCAAGGGAGCTCATCAGTAAAGGAATATGTCAATAAATTTAATCAGTTAGCAAGGTTTGGCTTGGAGTTGGTGAACACGCCAGAGAAGAAAGCTTTGAGGTTCGTTAGAGGCTTGAATGAACCGTTGCAAGGGTTGGCTATGACCCACATCCCTATGGGAGCCACCTTTGAAAAGCTAGTAGAAATGGCACTTATGCATGAGGATAAGGCAGTTGAAAAGAAAGGGGATCAGAAGAAACCCCAACAGCAAAATAAGAAGGGTGGTAAAAACAATAATGGCAAAGGGAAGAAGAAATGCTTCAATTGTGGGACGCCTGGCCATCTCAGCAAAGATTGTAGAAAGAAAAAGAAGACTGGTTGTTTTCATTGTGGAGATGCGGGACATTTAGTGAAGGACTGTCCAAAGAAGGGGCAGAGGGTAGGGTCTACCTCGGGAGGACAGGTGCAGGCTCTTATGGCACCAGGGCAGGCAAGGGGGCAAGTTCAGGCTATTGCGGCCCCACCGCTGCAAGAAAGAGGTAGAACAATTTCTGTTGAAAGCTTAGTTTTTCTGTTTGATCATCCTGTCCGTACCTTATTCGATTCTGGCGCATCTCATTCGTTTATCTCTGCATCATTAGTTGAATCACTGCACTTGAACACCAGTTTAGTAGAGGATCCCCTGGTCGTTTCAAATCCAATTGGGGGTTCGGCTCATTTGACCATGATATGTTTGGATTTGAAAATCTCTATACTTAGCGTTGAATTTAGATGTGATGCTTATGAATTGGGCTTCACGGGCTATGGGCTAATTTTAGGAATGGATTGGTTGTCTAGAAATAGGGCTATTCTTGATTGTGAAAGGAGAGTAGTTAGGCTTGTGACTCGCCTTGGTAATGATCTCGACATCTTTTGTAATCCCATAAATTCCGTTATGCTAAGTTATCTTGAATCGCTTGACGCGTCTGTAGAGAACCTGCGATCGGTAGAAGTGGTCCGGGAATATCCGGATGTGTTTGAGGAGGTGAAGGGCTTACCTCCAAAGCGGGAGATAGACTTTCGAATTTATCTTGTGGATAATGCTAAACCCGTATCTTTGCCAGTGCGCCACATGGCTCCTCGTGAAAGGAGGGAACTCAATAAGCAAGTAAAGGAGTTGCTTGAGAAGGGGTTCATAAGACGTAGTATATCGGAGTGGGGTGCTCCAGTAGTTTTTGCCACAAAGGCAGATGGGTCTCTTAGACTTTGTATGGACTATAGAGAACTAAACAAGCTTACTAAAAAGAATCGACACCCACTGCCGAGGATTGACGATCTCTTTGATCAGTTAGTTGGCGCCTCAGTGTTTTCGCAGTTGGACTTAGCCACTGGCTTTCATCAACTGAGAGTGGCTGAGGATAGTATAGATAAGACTGCTTTTAGGACTCCTGACGGATTCTATGAATGGCTAGTGATGCCCTTTGGTTTGACAAACGCCCCTGCATATTTTGTTGATTTGATGAGTAGGGTGTTTAGGGAATACCTTAACAAATTCGTGGTAGTCTTTGTGGATGACATCTTAGTCTTTTCTAAGAATAAAGAAGAGCACTCCCTACATCTTAGGGAAGTGTTGGAAACCCTTCGAGCGCATAACCTTAAGGCAAAATTTTCTAAGTGTCACTTCGGGAGGAAGGAAGTACGGTTCTTAGGGCACGTGGTTTCCAAAGAAGGGATAGCAGTGGATTCCGCAAAGGTGGTGGTCATCCAAGATTGGAAGGTCCCTAAAAATGCAACCGAAGTAAGAAGTTTCTTGGGGTTAGCTGGCTATTATAGGAAGTTTATCAAAGACTTCGCAAAAATATCAGCTCCATTAACACGGTTAACGAAGAAGAACCTGGTTTTTACGTGGGACAAAGATTGCGATGATGCGTTCCAACGTTTAAAGAGAGCCTTAACTTCAGCCCCTGTCTTAGTGCTGCCAGACGGGAATAAACCGTTTACCATCTATACTGATGCTTGTGGGACGGGACTTGGCGCGGTCCTCATGCAAGAGGGAAGAGTAATAGCCTATGGTGGAAGGCAGTTGAGGGTTCATGAAAAGAATTACCCCACGCATGACTTAGAGCTAGCCGCAATTGTTTTCGCGCTTAAGTCTTGGCGTCACTATCTTCTTGGTGAGAAATTCGAACTGTTCACTGACCACAAATCATTAAAATACTTATTCTCTCAGAAGGATTTGAATTTAAGGCAGCAACGGTGGATGGAATTCTTAGCCTCCTACGATTTTGAAATAGCATATACCCCGGGCAAGGGTAACGTGGTAGCAGACGCCTTAAGTAGGAAAAGGTTGTCCTTGAGTCCGTTGTTTGTTGAACGACAAAGCTTAGAATTCATCTCTATGTTTGACTTTAGACCCTCCGTTGACTTAGTACCCGGTCTGTTAGCATCCTTGGAGGTTAGACCTACACTTCTAGGACGGGTTGGTGAGGCACAGCGAGACGACCCACAGTTGGTTGAGATAGTAGAAAAGCTCAAAGGGGGGGAGTCGTCAAGCCATCTTCGTAGGTATACCCTAGACGATAAGGGTTGGTTACGAAGGGATAATAGACTTTGTGTACCACCAGACGAAGATTTAAGGAAGGCCATTCTTGATGATGCTCATCGGTCAAAAATGACCATTCATCCCGGCGGGGATAAGATGTACAAAGATATGAAGCGGGTTTTCTTTTGGGCCGGTATGAAAAAAGATGTGGCTGAGTACGTCGCTAGATGCTTGGTGTGCCAACGAGTTAAAGCAGAACAAAAGAAACCCGGTGGGTTGCTTCACCCATTAGAAGTTCCACTATGGAAATGGGAAAGCATCTCAATGGATTTTGTGGATGGATTACCAAGATCAAGGAAGGGTAACACGGGGATTTGGGTTATAGTAGATAGACTTACTAAAAGCGCCCATTTTATTCCCGTGAAAAGTAAGAGGACTGCTCCGTGGTTGGCTTCTGTATACATTAAGGAGATAGTTCGTTTGCACGGTATTCCTTCTAGTATAGTAAGCGACCGTGACCCCATCTTTACTAGCGAATTTTGGAAGAGTTTACAAGAGGTGGTAGGGACTCAGCTATGTTTGAGCACCGCATATCATCCTCAGACAGACGGCCAGACCGAGAGGGTGAATCGCATTCTAGAGGATCTTTTAAGGCTTTGTATCCTAGACTTTGGGGGTACATGGGAAGAGCACCTTCCGTTAGTAGAATTCACATATAATAATAGCTTTCAGTCTAGTATTGGCATGGCACCTTTCGAAGCTCTTTATGGAAGGCCTTGCCGTTCGCCTACATGTTGGTGGGAATCTACCGATAAAATCCTACTTGGGTCCGATATGGTTAGGGAAACCTCGGAGAAGATTGAGTTGATTCGAAGGAGGATGAAAGCAGCACAAGATAGGCAGAAATCGTATGCTGATAAGAGGAGGACAGATCTTGAGTTTGACATTGGGGACATGGTTGTTATCAAAGTATCTCCGTTACAGAATGTTGTTCGCTTTGGGTCCGTGGGGAAATTAGCACCAAGGTTTGTAGGGCCGTTTCCAGTAAAAACAGGATTGGGAAGATGGCATATAGGGTGGAGTTGCCTGAGAAACTTAGTGGAGTACACGACGTATTCCATGTATCACATTTGAGGAAGTGTTTGCACAAGACCGCGGAGGTGGTAGAGCCGAGCTTGCTTAAAGAGGTGGAAATAGAGCGTGATGCAACAATTATACGAGCTCCTACATGCATTCTTGGGTCGGAGATCAAAAAGTTGAGGAATCGAGAGGTCAGACTGGTTAAAGTGCAATGGGGAGATGATGAGAGCAACGCAACTTGGGAGACAGAAGAGAAGATGCGTTCGTTGTACCCTTTTCTTTTTGAGGGTATGTCTTTTAATTTCTCCTTTATCGCTTAGCTTATCTTATCTTATCTTTAGTATGTCCTCTCATTAGTATCTTTGACCTTTAGTTAGGATAATCCTATGGTTGAAACATGTGTTTGAGACATGTTATGTATGATGGATGCAAAATGGATGCAAGTGTTTGCTAGTGGTTGCTCGTGGATGCATATATACACACACTTTAGGCACTAGATCGGCTCAGTCACTTCATATTGCATATTGCATATATATGGATGTATTTAGTATAATGGATGTATAATGGTTGTACCATCATATGGATGCTGCATTCGGTCGAATGGGTGTGCACGCATATAGAAGTAGTATGTAGCATTAAGAATCTATTGCATACATAATGGATGCATGGCACGATCATAGTTGCATTAAGGAGGTCAACTGAATCAGTGGACCGCCTGATTTTGCATTAGATACGGACATATACACACACTGTGCATTTAAACATGAAAGCATTAGAAGTCTGTAAGGACAATGGATGCCTGTGTATGATGGATGAGTAGATGGACGTTTGGATGGTAGGATATACATTCTTCCAGACTTGAAGATTTCGGGGACGAAATCCTAAAAGGAGGGGAGAATGTAACACCCCGAATTTTCTATTAACACTAAAGTTGCTAAGATATTAATAAGTATGTAAGAGAGGGGATGTATCTAATATGAATATAAAAATATTAATAAGTGTGTGAGAGAGGGGATGTATCTAATATGTATATAAAAACAAAAATAAGTAAAGGGGGATGTATCTAATATGTACATTGTAGAAAATATATATATATTTATGACATGAATAGAAGTTTATTAATATGCTGAGTGTTTGCTGAGTCACTTCTGACTCATTGCTGAGTCAACAAGATAAACCCCATCTTGTCTGAACGGCTGCGGTTATTTCTAGGTTAAATCTAATGGCCTAAATGAATTCTAAAATCTATAAATAAGTGGGTAGACCCTAGACCTAAATCACTTGTAAAATTAGAGAAGCTACCGTCATGCTGCTGCCATGGAGTTCAGCATAGCCGTCACAAACTAAGAAGAGGAAGCCTAATCATCTACAACTAAATCTACACAAATCAAATCAAAAGATCTCTCTTTCTCTAATTCATTTCTTTTGTTGGTGAGTATGATGATTCTCACAAGACTATTACAAACTAATTTGACTCAGTTATGAATGGATCACAAGAAAGTGATGTGATTTGTAATTGTAAATTCTATATATTGTGGATCTCTCATTATGTTATTATGTTGTCGTATGATGTAAATTATATATGCTATGTCATGCTATGTTGTAAATTCTCTTATGCTATGTCGTGCTATGTTGAGAATCATGTCAAGCTATGTTATACTATCATACTATGCCATGTTATAAATCATGCTATATTATGTTGAAAAATCATGACGTTGTTGGATCATGCTTAAAGTTATGTTTTTTTTTCTTAATTTAAATGGATCTTGTTTATGGGAATTTGCCTATTAGGTTAGGTGTACCCATAAACTTGAAACTATAATTAAATAAAACTTGATTATGGGAATTTGCCTATTGAGTTAGGTGTACCCATATAAAACCATGTTGTTAAAAAATTAGATGATGTTGATTCACACATGTTCATATGTAAGTTTATGAAAATTGATTGAGATCATATTAGGTGAATTTTGAACAAGTTGACACCTTTAGATCCATGACATGTATAATCTATGCAAGTTGGACATATGCAAGTTTCACCCCTTATTATGATTCATTTGGTCACATATACATGTTGTTATTATGATAATCTCTTTTATGCTATGAGTTAGGCTATTCGAGTCTAACATATATTTTGCGAATAAACGTTCAAACGTGGGGTAGGGGTAATATTAGGAATTAATAAATTGGGTGCAATTTTGTAAGATGTTGCATACCATGAATGAATGTCCATAATTGAGTCAATTATGGACATTGTTAAAAATTGGAAGTAATTAATAATTCAAGTAGGGAATTATTAAAATTGGGGGAAAGTGGATTATTATTAATAATCAATGCTTAGGACACGAGGTTGGACCCGTTTGTGATGTAAACCTGCCCGGACCCGCCCGGCAAATCCAGTAGTCACAAATGTCGGCCCAATGTGAGAGGTCCTAGGCCCAAACTAAAGCATAACAGTTGTAAAGACACGAGGTTAGACTCTTTTATGGTGTAAAACTGCCCGGACCCGCCCGGCAAATCCAGCTGCCATAAATGCCAGTCTAATGTGAGAGGTCTTTATGAGGTTATGGCCTTAATGAACTAAGAAATACTTAACCAGATAATCATGTAAGGTGGGACATGGGGGTTAAGTAGGTGCCTTGGGTGGCATGAGGAATCTGGTGGTTGCCTTTAGAGGCATTTGAAATACGATTAGACTTAACCAAACACACATGTAAATGAACATGACTAAGTGGGTTAAGTGGGATGGACTAATGGGGACAAGCTTAGGTGGAATGCTTGTGGTAAATAGTGGGGGCCCATTTCAACCAGTATCCCAAAACGTATCTTTGTGGGCTCGACCCAAGTCGAGGACGGGACACGCATACTGGGTTTGACTATAAGAGGCCAAAACAGGGAGCGGTGGCAACGCAAGTCCAACGGGTTTCATATGCGTGTGTGGACCCGGGCTGGTAGGTAAGACGTTGTTGCATCGTGTAGGTATAAGCCGTGCATGTCCGTTGTATCAGGTTGCCACTTTAGGGGAGTGATACACCCCACTGTGGGGCCAACACGGGTATCTACGAGTTAAGGAGCCGATCGAATAATGGGAAGTAGGGTACACCTAGTGGAGATAGGGGCAGGCGGCACCTATGTAGTCAGCTAGGGGTACGTAAAGCCATTGGGAAAGTTTCTAAGTGAAGCTAAGTGGGATGAATCTTTAGGGTGACTGGTGTGGTGCAGTATAGTGTTTATCCTTTAGTATTTAGGAGCGCCTATAACGTTGCCTTTAGCGATTGTCTATGTCCTTAATCTGCTCTTCATAGACATTTTCTTGTTTTCCAGCTTATGCCTTAGTCCATTTATTTTGGTAATAGTATTGTAGAATTATCATATTCACCAGACTTTATGTCTGACCCCCTCTTTTCCATCCTTTTTCTCCCTTCAGGTCCGCAGGTTGGGCCAAGTTCTAGTGGAGTCTAGTTGGATCGCTTATCTTCTGGAAAGCTTGGACTGCTGAAGTAAAGTCCAGCTTGTTATCTTTCTTTTTAATGGCTATTCATGTAATGGGATTATGTACTTGTTTTATCAAGATAGATATTGTACTTGACATTGAATATGGTGTTATGATGTAATCAAACATGTTTTGACTTCTGCTACAATGAAATAAAGTTTTTGAATTTCTAAGTACTATTTTATATCTGTCTTGTTGTAATTTTACTGTTCTATATTCACTTAAAACCTCCATGGAAGTTAATGCATTCCCTTTGTGAGTGACATTAATGGACGTGGGGTGTTACAGAAACACTTAACCAATATAATTGAACAGAGTTAAGTTAATGTGAAACGTTTAACCAGTGCAACATGATGTGTGGGCGGGTTAAGTTAACATGAATGGACAACATTTAACCAATATTACATGAACAAAGTGGCTAGGGTTAAGGCAAGCTTAACCAATAATACATATTGACTTGATAAGTAGGAGGGTTAAGTAAACCTTGGGTAGGTGGGAAATATTAGTATATATAGGCCCACAAACTTAACAGTTAAATAAACATGTTTGAATCAGTGGGAGGGTTAAGTACATCTTGTTTAGGTGGGTAATATTTGTATATATAGGCCTACAAACTTAACCAGTAGGAAACCCTAGTAACGGGGACCCATTTCAGCAGTTTCCCACATAGATGTATCATGGTACCCTGAACTAGGCAGGGTAAGGCACGATTACTGGGCTGATTATAAGCAGTCAAAATAGCGGCAGGGGGTACGTCAGTGTAGGTTCCGATGGTTTACGGGCGTGCACGTACTCCGGAGTGGGAAAAAGAAGGCACTGGGTACCAGTAGTTATACACTGTGCATCTTGAATCGTGTCGGGTTGCTATCATAAAGATTGATACACCTTATGGTGGGACCGGCACAGGGTATCTACACGCAAGAGAGGGCCGATTAACACAGACATATGGAACATTAATACAAGTAGGGAGCCTATTGATAGGGTAATAAGGGTACATCTAACATATCCATGGCAATTAGGCTGATTGAGGTAAGATTCTTATACTAGATGTACACCTGAAGGCTACCCCAATTGCGGAAGTTGGGATCATTTATCATTTTATACAGGATACTAGTTGGGACACTAGTAGGGAATACGAATCATTCTATAAAAGACACTAGTTAGAATGCTAGTTGGATGGTGCAGAGAAAATAGGAAGTCAGGGAAAGAGTCGAAGCGCATTCAGTTTATCTTGCCTTATCTTGTCTTATGTTATCTTGTTATTATGGTATTGTCCTATTTTCAGTTTATTCATGTCATGATCCTTTATCTTATTTACATGATGAAAGATCACTGGACTTACCAGACTTATGTCTGACCAATTTTCTTTCGCCTTCTTTTCTTCCTCCCCCCCTCCTAGGTAGTCAGGGAGGGAATAGCTCATCTTAGTTTGGACCGTTTCTCTTTCCAAGCTTGAAGATTAGTTGTTTTATTGCTTTGAACTCTCTTTTCCACTGCTATGGCTGGCTCATGCTTTATTGGGGAATATCATTGTTAGTTTATGCTTCTTTATTTTGTTAAACAAAATATATGCTTTGTTGTGATGGGTATTGGTGTTTTGGTGTTGGAAAACAATCTTTGTACAAGCTGTTTTACCAAGCTGGTGTTTTATCAATAAAGTAAGGTTTTATTTATTTTCCGCTGCTTTATTTGTCTGTCTTGTAATTTATCTGCATCTTTTACCTAAAACGCTCCACTGAAGTTAAGGCATTCCCTTTGTGAGTGACCTTAACGGAGGTGGGGTGTTACACTTGGTATCAGAGCTGAAGGTTACCGGATCAGATAAAAGATTTGAAAAATTATTTTCAAACTGGTTTTTAAAGAAACATTTCCAAAAGGAAAGTTTTGTTTTAAAGGCATATTCCCCAAAGCCATATGCATTATCTTTTGATCCTCTGTTTGAATCCTTGTTTTCTTCTTTCTTGAGTCTCCGGGGATCCTGGCTTTCCGGGAGGTAACCTGATCGCGGCATGGTTTCATAGGCTTGATGAGACTATGACTCATATCAAAGGGAGAAGAAGTGCCCAACTTACATATATAGCTGTAATTGTTTCACAAGGATGGCAAAGATGAGAATGAGGGAGCTTGGCTAAGGAGCACCGCTTATCATCCTCTGACAGAAAGGTTGAGTAGGATTTTGCAAGACCTTTTGAGGAAATGTTAGCATGGCACAGCAGAAGTTGTAGTGCCGAGTATACTAGAAGTAGAAGAGGTGGAACGAGAGGCGACAGTGAAATGAGTTCCAACTCATATTTTGGAAACAGAAATTAAGAAGCTACGCAATCGTGAAGTTAAGACAGTCAGAGCACAATGGAGTGAAGCTCAAGAAGATGCGACTTAGAAGACTGAAGTCTAGATATGCGCACCATACCCTTTTTGAGGGTATACTCTTGATCTCTCTTTTTCTGTAAAGGTTATTTGCATGTTAGTCTTTATCTTTTAAGTATATCCTCTCAGTTCTATCCTCGATCCTAAAGTAGAAGCCAATGGATGTAAACATGTGTTTGAGACATGTTATGTTTGATGGATGCAAGTAGATGTAATTGTTTGCTAGTGGTTGCTCATGGATGCATATACACACACACTAGGTACTAGATCGGCTCCTTCACTTCCATATTGCATATGCATGAGTGAATTTATATATATATGGATTGAAACTTGATGTGATATCATATGGATGTTGCATTTGTATGAATGACTGTGCACTCATGTAGGAACTATAAAGTAGGATTAGGAATAATTGCATACATGATGGACTCATGGCACTGACATAATTTGCATTAAGGAGGTCAACTGAATCAGTAGACCGCCTGATTTTCACATTAGTATAAGAACATATGCACACACAATTGCATATGTTCATACAAGCATTAGAAAATATTAAGGACAACGAATGTTTGTGGATGATGGATGAGTAGATGGTTTTGGTTGGTAGGATGATAACGTTCTTCTTAACTTGGAGATTTCGGGGACGAAATCCTTTAAGGCGGGAAGAATGTAACAACCCAAATTTCTAACAATTAATTAATGGATTAATTAATTAAAAAAGAAAATTTAAAAGTGCATAAGAAAATAAAGACAGAGTTATGTAAAGAAATGCATGCGACAAGTTAAAGGTAAGAAGATTAGCGTATTAGTACGTGCGTTAAATAGGGAAAATTAAAGCAATAATGCATGCGGTGAAAGTATTAATAAAAAAAATGAAAAGATGCATATACGTACATATGTGCTATTATGTTAAAATGATACAAATTTAAAAATGCGTGAGTACAGAATGAATAAATACATGCAATGTATAAAGAGAAAATTTGTACATACAATTAATAGGATGCATAACATATAAAGAAAAAAAAAACGGGATGAAAAGAGGAAAACATTTATGTAATTAATTAGAGGGAGGCATGCAAACGTACAATGAAAATTCAAATTAAAAAGTAGTACTATTAATGCACTATAATTAGAGGGACATTTATTGCTTTATGAAAAATAAGCAGAAAAGATAGCATTTGAATTTCAAATGTAATAAGGAGGTAAAAGAGGCATGATGGATTAAAGAACGGTAAAGTAAGAAAAAAATTGAATGTTTAAAAAGGGTAAACATTAATGCTCCATATCTTTTGAACGTTTGAAAAAGGTGAGCATTGCATTAGAAAATATATTGTTCCATTTAACGTTTTGAACCTCGACCATTTTATATAATATGGTGCTGACTCAGCACTAGGTGTATGATACGGATTAAAAACCTAATATCTAAAAGCTAGAATTAATCCTGGACTTCTATATAATCTCCTCAAACCTTAAACCTAAAACTCATAGTCTAAATCCTATGAAGCCGTCATGCTGTCCATAGCCTCCATCTTCTCCAAACTAAGAAAATCTTCTTCAAACTAGAAATCAATTAGGAGAACTTCAAATCAATAGTCTAAATCAAAGGATAAGCTTAACAAATTCAGAAATCAGATCCGAGAATACAAGATCAGTTCTTTTTATGTAAGTTCAGTTATTATTTAGATTTAAACATATAGAAGTCATGACTTGGAATAAAATGAATCTAGAGCTGTGCCTAAATTGTGAGATGATCAATTTTGATTCATGTTGTGAATAAAACAATGGAACCTATCATGTTGTGATTGAAACAATGGAACCTATCATGTTGTGATTGATACAACTAAACTTATCATGTCATATATTTTTATATGCCTAGATCTAAAGTTTGAATGCTAAGTCACATTAATATATGTTTATATGCCTAGATCTACATGTTTTTAGATCTAAAGTTTGAATGCTAAGTCACATTCATATACGTTTATATGCCTAGATCTACATGTTTATAGATCTATAGTTTGAATGCTAAGTCACATTCATATATGTTTGTATGCCCAGATCTACATGTTTTTAGATCTAAAGTGTAACGACCCGCCTTTTTGCCCAGTTCTTGCCGGTAATTAAACCGACTCAAACCGTTCAGAAAGACGAATTGTTATGGGTGCATACATATTTTGAACAAAATAACAGAATTTTCATTACGAAATACAATGTTACATCAGAGTTACATAAAATATCAGAGTTACAACACATACAGCGGAAGAAAAGAAAATATACTCTCAGCGGAAGAAACCATATGAAATAGCAGAAGCTCCAAACTCTAGTGTGAACTCCAACTCTAAAAGAGCTCTGAATCCTGCTCCAACGATCTATAACTGCAAACTAAACTACTAGTTGCCCGTACAAAATTTTGGGCACCCAGAGTCTAGGTGAGGGAACAATAAACTCCAGGTCAGTCGTGGGACTGGTGTGAGAACTCAAAACAGTTATTATTAGGTTCATTTTAAAGTTGGGAATTTCACCGGACCACGCCGCTAACGCGGAACGGGTTTACTCCATGTGAATACCCGTGCATATAAGTACGCAATGACCTTTCTAAAATGAGGTTATCATAAGCTCGTCCCACATCACACAATGCAAGCGCACACCAGATGGGCGAGGTTTATCTTATGATAACCAAACATGCTTTCATACGTAAAATCCTCTTTCAAAGCCATAATATATATATATATATAGCGTGGAAAACATTTCTCAAATAAATGTATTAATCCTAGACGGCATAATACCCCATCCTATTATGTCGCCATATATATATATATATACAAACCAAAATCGTGTGGTACGTATTGGAGATTTGGTTTCCAACTTGATGATTCCTGGCAAGAAAGATCAATCGGAACACAAACGAAATGTAATCAAGGGTTTTTCATCCAGACGCGGACACCAATACAAATCACGAGGTAGATCAACGGTTTTCGACCAGACGCGGCCCCCCGAACATACCCTATTCCATAAGTCATAAGTGGTTTCCCACTGCTGCAGCGGTCATCATCAATTCATATATATACAAAACCTAACCGCCAGTTTCTCATCATCCGGGGTGTGAGGTTTGTCGATGTCACGTCATACACAAAGCTATGCTTCGATAAGCCATTCTTCGATCATCACCATCTCGTTTCATAACTCAAGTATGTCACATTGACAATTCACGACATATCACTGATTTTCAATCAATGCATACCCTCTAAGTTTATATGAATTAGAGATAAGGAAAATATTTTTCCACAAATCTGATATACATTAACGGAAATCAGTGTTATGTGGTCAATTTCAATGTCAGACACACCATCCATACAAGTCCGTTCTGGAACTGAACAAAACAACAACCCGAAAATACTTAAATATGTTCAGGTCTCATGTAACTCATACCTCGTATCGGTGGCCTACCTAACCGAGATATCAATCAACAATCAATCTAAACAAATTCAAATACTCCCGGTCTTCATTCGTCGTTTACCGAGTCTTGAATTGCTTCATAACGTCGTAATATTACTTGGAATGGTTTTCGAACATATACCTGATCCCGGTCTTTCCAAGTAATAAGCGTACTTTAAACAGTAGCTATGGTTCACACAGGCTTTCCAATTCAAATCTCCTTCTACATAGTTATCAATTCATTTACAACTAAAGATTTGAATTTCTATAATTTCATACATCTCGTTATCATCTTAAATTCTTCTTTGAAATCAAAGAGTATACCTTCGCTTCAATTCCTTACTTTTAATTCCCTCGGATCGAAGATTTTGACTAAATTCCAATTACGATACGAATTTCCACAATTCAATCTTATTGGGTTTCAAGAATGGTATTATTGAAGATACGATTCACGACAGAACCCAAATCAATCGTCATTGAATCATAAATTACACAGAAATTTTATCCACTTATATTCGATATAAATTCTCATAATCAACGAATACTATAAGTAGAATAACGATATAATAATATCTTTCAAATTCCCCAGATAGTATACATTTACATCATGAGGTTCATACCAAATACCGAAGATTATTTCTATCTAGCTTATTTAAATCAAGGTGAGAACTCGTATCTTAATTGAAAGGTTTATTCAACTCTTTGACATTAGATCTGGATAGAGATACCATTAACTTATCTTCAATATTAATTTCCGTATCAACTCATATTACAAGCGGAATAACGGTGAAATACCCTTTTAAATTCCTCAGATAATAAGAGTTTTCATTTACCGAACTAATATCAAACATCCGAAGATATCTCCAACCATATCCAATTATTTAGTATTAAAAACCCGTATTAGTATAAATCTAAATTCCATATAAAATATTTCTAATACTCTTAAACCTTTGAAAACATTCCACAAATCATTACTTATAGTTCGAAACATCGTTTACGGGTTAAAACCTCAAAATAGATTGTTTTCGAAGAAAGCGTTACAAAAGCGTTCCAAAAGTGTTACAAAAGTGTTACAAAACAGTTATCTTAACTATTTGATCAAAATATCATTTATCTTAGCCAAAACTTAAACTTTACAATTGAAAACACCTTTTCATAATTTGTAATGATTTTACAAAAAAATTCCATATTTTTAAATAATTTAAAAATAACTGTTTATAGTTATGGTCAACAATTGTTCTTACATCGATCTTTTCCAAAACGGTCTCAAACTTAACTTGAAAATTATAACTCGAATTTAAAATCTGCTTTCACTCATTTGAAAGTTCTTGTTTATATAAATCAAATGTTTTTCGTTTCATGGAAATCCGATTTAGATTGCAAAAGTTATAAGCGTTTAAAGTTGCATCTAAAATGCGTAAATTGTCGTTATGTGACAAGCTCTATTTTTACCATAATAACCATTATTCTACGATACTTCAAAATATCTTAGAAAATCGTTATATCCTTATATAACCCTTTTAAAATCATTTAGATTTACTTTTCAAATTATTTGGATCTAAAATTCAATTTTCATAAATTCCAATTCATTTCTAAATTGAAATAACTTCAAATTAACCTTCCCATTCGTCGGATCAGTTAGGGATAGCCAGGGAGAGCAGGAAACTTCATTTCCAAACCCAAGCCTAGACACTATCCTCTCTGTCATCCTAGAACGTTCTGGGGGTATATTCTATTATTAATATAAAGAGACATCGTTCATATTCAAATTTCAAAATCTCATTTCGAATTTAAATTGAAAATAATATGTTTTACCAAAACTGGTTTCAGATAGATATAAAGATCGTTGTACAGAATCAATACATAATTCAAATCATTTCCAATTCTAATTCAATATTTAAAAAGTTAATATTTAATTCAAAACTAACAATTTAAATATTATTTAATGATTAAATAAAATCGTATATAGGAAGGAATATAGGAAGGAGATTTTAAATCGATCACCCATATATTTCCACAACCACGGGGTGTGTGTGTAATATCATGCAATGCAATCATATTTATCCAAATGAACCATATAACCAGATGGATACGAATTCATTCATCACAAATAAACAGTTTAACGGTGCACAAGCGTTACGTTCAATAATGCTTACCAGTGTTCAGTGTATTATCTAACTACATGCGCATCCATTCACATAATAACATCCATCACACAATCATCATCAACAAATTTTAATTATCTCAGTTAATTATAATTAACTAATTTAAACAAATAATTTTAAATTATAAGTTCTCACCTAACAGCTCTCCAAATCTTCACGGTAGGCGAGCCTAGTTGAGTGAATCGTCGGACAGTATTTCGGCGCAGCGTCTCCTTCACAAAAATATAAATAATATAATATACACTAATCTCTCGTTATATTATAAGAGGAGGAGGAGGAGAAATGATGAACTTTGGCAAGGTGGTGGTGGAAAGGAGGAAGACTTATGCCATGGAAACCATGGCCATAAGCTTTAAGAAGAAGAGAGAAAGAAAAGAAGTGAGAATTAATGAAAAAGTGGAAGGAAAGGGTGGTATTTATAGGAAAAGAGGAGTAAGGAGAGAGTGACACATCATAGGACATGTGTATTACATGCATGGAATGTTGCATGCAAAATTACAAGTGTCTTAACACTTGTAAAATGGAGAAGGAATGTGTTTTTGGTAGCATTTACCTTAAATGTTATGAAAACAAAGAGCAACGCATAATACTAATGCTACAAATTTATGTTATCCTTTGACAAATCCGATCGAACGACAAAATAATATCAGTAAATCCAACTTATTAATAATCATTCTTGTAAAATCATAAATAAATTACCCTTTACCAAATTCATATTTTTACCAATCAATATTATCAAAATCAGAAAATATCATTACTTAAATATAAATCTTATAATTAAAATTTTCAAAATAAGTTTTCTTATAAAAATCATAACAAAATACTTATACAAAGTTAAAATTCATATTTGAACCTAATAAAATCAATTTATATTCATAAAATTAAAAATTAAATAAATAAAAATCCAAATCAAACATAGTTAAAATTCTGGGATGTTACATTCACCCCCCCTTAGAAACTTTTCGTCCTCGAAAAGGAAGTCGAGTAAATTTAAACTCCTTCACAAATTTTTAATTCCAATTTCTCTCTCAACATACCAGAAATGTAATGTCAGAACCAAGGCTCATATTATTCTCAGGGTACTCTGTCTGGTTCTCACTAAAGGTAGAGTCTAAGGTTACTTCTATGATCTCGTGATTACTAGGGTCGTCACGGGTCTTGTTTAAAAATTGCATCCTCTGAGTTAGACTCAGAGCTGCTATCCTACCATTAAGGAGAACTGGGATAGATACTATATAGTACTTAGAGGTCTATGACCCTAAGGAAATTATCTTTCTAACTTACTCTTACGGAACCCATGGTTTTCTTATCAATTATAAGACTAAATGCTCAAATTATAAATTTAAATCGAAGTTCTCAAATAAAATTTTCCCTAATCGTTCAATAATGTTGCAATATAACATCTTAGCTAAATTCAGTATTAGAAATTCTTTTGCTCTCAACAAAAATCAAGTTCAGTTTTACAGACAATTCGAAATACTGGTTTCAAATCTAAATTAGTTCACTTTTCCAAGGCTTTATCTAAGCAGGGAAAAAGGAAGAATTCCGAAATAAAGTTGAATAATGACAATTCGGGGTGATATTCAAAATATGACAATGGGTCGAGCAAAACCCAGCGACAAGGGAAGAGATAGAATTATATTTTCGAAATACTCATTCTATTTCAAATTTTTATTTCAATCGTTTCCAAATTAACCCATTTATAAGTTAACTTTTATACTCATTTAATATTCAAATTTTTGTTTTCATATTCACCTAATCGAACTTTAAATTTCAAAATATTTAAAATCTCTTTTCCATTCTTGTTAAAATATCATGTCTTGTTTAGAAACATTTTCTTACTTAACTAGCCGTACAATCTCTTAAAACAGTTTTATTTAAAAATCCCATCACGCTTCCTCTGCGCACTCTGATTATGCGTATATTCAAACTAGTATTGGTAAAAACATCCCAAAACATTGATTTCAAAATTTCCGGAACCAAATCCTCAAAATTAATATATTTAAAAATCCAAATTTTCTTGCATAAGTTGGATTCTATATTTCAAAGAAAGCTCATTTATTGAGGTTCTGTTACAAAATATCTTGGACAAATTAAAGTTATCAACACGGTTACACACGGCACAAAGAGGTATACATTGATCAAGTCAAAATTCCATGTGCTCAAGTCAAGTAAAGATGCATAGAAGTTCCATGCTAATTTGTGCATGAAAGGTATACATAGACCAAATCAGGTTTCATGAGCTTGGAATAGAAATTCAACATCTAATGAGCATCAACAGGTGCAAAGGTTCGAATCAAATATTTGGCCAAATGCACATGATACAAAGGTACGAATGACATTACTCAATAGCAAATGGTTGGAATTTAAATGGACAGTCTAGCCCAAGATGGGAACTCACACGCAAACAAGGATACAAATTCTAACAGTTTAGTCATGGGATACTCGTTAAATTTTCATAATTTTCCTCTTGAATAAATCTTACTTTAACAACTTCATTTTCTTCCTTTGTGCTTCAAGTGAATACTTGTTTAGAAATTTTCGTTTGACCCACTCGTTCATGCCGGTTTCTCTTAACAAGGGGAAATATAAAATTCAATTGATTTGTTCAATACATATCCCATTTTATCATAGTAACCTTGTTTATCAAAATTCGTATTGCTTCAGATGGGAAAATCGGTCTTCTCCCCCACTTAAGACATTTACCATAATTAGATTAAATTGTATCGTCAAAATCGAAATATGGGGTGAACCAAGCTCGCTTACATGCATTTTCAAAATTTCACTTTTCAGTTCTTCAAGTGAGATTAGCTTCTAAAATATATCCTTGCGGTTTTGACAAAATAGTCTGATTCACGCTTCTAATTATCAGTTAAGTATGCATTTAACTTAACTACCTTATGCTAAATTCATTTTTTCGCATATCCCATTTCATAACATAATACATTCAATACTTCGAAAGTCATTTGCAAAATCAATTTTACAATTGTGAGGACGTCGCAAAATACTTTCGATTGTTTATCTATACAGCTTTAAGTACTTCTTGACGTCTCGATCAGAAATATATAGTCATCCCACTTTCGAAACCCAAAAATAAGACTGATGATGATCGATCAATCACCAGAATTATCCCCAAGCGACTAGAATGTGATTCTATATCCATCTAGTATATATTGGAATTCATATATACGTTAGCTAGGCGTATATGCAAAATCCTTACATACTTGATCGTCCAACCTTGACGTCAAATAAATGCTCGCAACCATTTTTATTACACGCTGATTATCTTTCAAATCTATAGCTTTGAATTAACGATCTTCTTATATAAATCTTTTATATATAGGTGGCAAAATATTTTGAAATTCTCATTCCAAGCTCGAAGTTTTTTTTTCCAATACGCTTGTTAAAGCCGATTCACTAATCGCTTATTTCTCGATAACTCCGAACAGATCGACGCTGGATTTTCAAAGTTTTATCACAAAGAGCCCTTTTTATTTTGAAAGTATTTCCTTTAAAAATCTTATTTCCAAATCTTCTTCAAAATATTTTATTTCAGATAATTATTATTTTCAAAAATTATTTACTTATACAAAAATACCTTATATAGATTTCAAGAATACGCTCTCTCATCATAATATTCCGAAATCTCATTCTAGGGCATTTCTAACCCTATCTCTAATGAGATACTACAGCTCTGACGAGCCCTATCCTTTGTTCAAAATATTTTGTACCCGATAGCTTTGTATAACCAAAGCTCTGATACCAACTTGTAACGACTCGCCTTTTTGCCCAGTTCTTGCCGGTAATTAAACCGACTCAAACCGTTCAGAAAGACGGATTGTTATGGGTGCATACATATTTTGAACAAAATAACAGAATTTTCATTACGAAATACAATGTTACATTAGAGTTACATAAAATATCAGAGTTACAACACATACAGCGGAAGAAAAGAAAATATACTCTCAGCGGAAGAAACCATATGAAATAGCAGAAGCTCCAAACTCTAGTGTGAAATCCAACTCTAAAAGCGCTCTGAATCCTGCTCCAACGATCTATAACTGCAAACTAAACTACTAGCTGCCCGTACAAAATTATGGGCACCCAGAGTTTAGGTGAGGGAACAATAAACTCCAGGTCAATCGTGGGACTGGCGTGAGAACTCAAAACAGTTATTATTAGGTTCATTTTAAAGTTGGGAATTTCACTGGACCACGCCGCTAACGCGGAACGGGTTTACTCCATGTGAATACCCGTGCATCTAAATACGCAATGACCTTTCTAAAATGAAGTTATCATAAGCTCGTCCCACATCACACAATGCAAGCGCACACCAGATGGGCGAGGTTTATCTTATGATAACCAAACATGCTTTCATACGTAAAATCCTCTTTCAAAGCCATAATATATATATATATAGCGTCGAAAACATTTCTCAAATAAATGTATTAATCCTAGACGGCATAATACCCTATCCTATTATGTCGCCATATATATATATATATATATATATATATATATATATATATATATATATACAAACCAAAATCGTGTGGTACGTATTGGAGATTTGGTTTCCAACTTGATGATTCCTGGCACGAAAGATCAATCGGAACACAAACGAAATGTAATCAAGGGTTTTTCATCCAGACGCGGACACCAATACAAATCGCGAGGTAAATCAACGGTTTTCGACCAAACGCGGCTCCCCGAACATACCCTATTCCATAAGTCATAAGTGGTTTCCCACTGCTGCAGCGGTCATCATCAATTCATATATACACAAAACCTAACCGCCAGTTTCTCATCATCCAGGGTGTGAGGTTTGTCGATGTCACGTCATACACAAAGCTATGCTTCGATAAGCCATTCTTCGATCATCACCATCTCGTTTCATAACTCAAGTATGTCACATTGACAATTCACGACATATCACTGATTTTCAATCAATGCATACCCTCTAAGTTTATATGACTTAGAGATAAGGAAAATATTTTGCCATAAATCTGATATACATTAACGGAAATCAGTGTTATGTGGTCAATTTCAATGTCAGACACACCATCCATACAAGTCCGTTCTGGGACTGAACAGAACAACAACCCGAAAATACTTAAATATGTTCAGGTCTCATGTAACTCATACCTCGTATCGGTGGCCTACCTAACCGAGATATCAATCAACAATCAATCTAAACAAATTCAAATACTCCCGGTCTTCATTCGTCGTTTACCGAGTCTTGAATTGCTTCATAACATCGTAATATTACTTGGAATGGTTTTCGAACATATACCCGATCCCGGTCTTTCCAAGTAATAAGCGTACTTTAAACAGTACCTATGGTTCACACAGGCTTTCCAATTCAAATCTCCTTCTACATAGTTATCAATTCATTTACAACTAAAGATTTGAATTTCTATAATTTCATACATCTCGTTATCATCTTAAATTCTTCTTTGAAATCAAAGAGTATACCTTCGCTTCAATTTCTTACTTTTAATTCCCTGGGATCGAAGATTTTGACTAAATTCCAATTACGATACGAATTTCCACAATTCAATCTTATTGGGTTTCAAGAATGGTATTATTGAAGATACGATTCACGACAGAACCCAAATCAATCGTCATGTGGTCAATCTCCAACCATATCCAATTATTTAGTATTAAAAACCCGTATTAGTATAAATCTAAATTCCATATAAAATATTTCTAATACTCTTAAACCTTTGAAAACATTCCATAAATCATTACTTATAGTTCGAAACATCGTTTACGGGTTAAAACCTCAAAATAGATTGTTTTCGAAGAAAGCGTTACAAAAGCGTTCCAAAAGTGTTACAAAAGTGTTACAAAACAGTTATCTTAACTATTTGATCAAAATATCGTTTATCTTAGCCAACACTTAAACTTTACAATTGAAAACACCTTTTCATAATTTGTAATGATTTTACAAAAAAATTCCATATTTTTAAATAATTTAAAAATAACTGTTTATAGTTATGGTCAACAATTGTTCTTACATCGATCTTTTCCAAAACGGTTTCAAACATAACTTGAAAATTATAACTCGAATTTAAAATCTTCTTTCACTCATTTGAAAGTTCTTGTTTATATAAATCAAATGTTTTTCGTTTCATGGAAATCCGATTAAGATTGCAAAAGTTATAAGCTTTTAAAGTTGCATCTAAAATGCGTAAATTGTCGTTATGCGACAAGCTCTATTTTTACCATAATAACCATTATTCTACGATACTTCAAAATATCTTAGAAAATCGTTATATCCTTATATAACCCTTTTAAAATCATTTAGATTTACTTTTCAAATTATTTGGATCTAAAATTCAATTTTCATATATTCCAATTCATTTCTAAATTGAAATAACTTCAAATTAACCTTCCCATTCGTCGGATCAGTTAGGGATAGCCAGGGAGAGCAGGAAACTTCATTTCCAAACCCAAGCCTAGACACTATCCTCTCTGTCATCCTAGAACGTTCTGGTGTACATTCTATTATTAATATAAAGAGACATCGTTCATATTCAAATTTCAAAATCTCATTTCGAATTTAAATTGAAAATAATATGTTTTACCAAAACTGGTTTTAGATAGATATAAAGATCGTTGTACCGAATCAATACATAATTCAAATCATTTCCAATTCTAATTCAATATTTAAAAAGTTAATATTTAATTCAAAACTAACAATTTAAATATTATTTTATGATTAAATAAAATCGTATATAGGAAGGAGATTTTAAATCGATCACCCATATATTTCCATAACCACGGGGTGTGTGTGTAATATCATGCAATGCAATCATATTTATCTAAATGAACCATATAACCAGATGGATACGAATTCATTCATCACAAACAAACAGTTTAACGGTGCACAAGCGTTACGGTCAATAACGCTTACCAGTGTTTAGTGTATTATCTAACTACATGCGCATCCATTCACATAATAACATCCATCAAACAATCATCATCAACAAATTTTAATTATCTCAGTTAATTATAATTAACTAATTTAAACAAATAATTTTAAATTATAAGTTCTCACCTAACAGCTCTCCAAATCTTCACGGTAGGCGAGCCTAGTTGAGTGAATCGTCGGACAGTATTTCGGCGCAGCGTCTTCTTCACAAAAATATAAGAGGAGGAGGAGGAGAAATGATGAACTTTGGCAAGGTGGTGGTGGAAAGGAGGAAGACTTATGCCATGGAAACCATGGCCATAAGCTTTAAGAAGAAGAGAGAAAGAAAAGAAGTGAGAATGAATGAAAAAGTGGAAGGAAAGGGTGGTATTTATAGGAAAAGAGGAGTAAGGAGAGAGTGACACATCATAGGACATGTGTATTACATGCATGGAATGTTGCATGAAAAATTACAAGTGTCTTAACACTTGTAAAAAGGAGAAGGAATGTGTTTTTGGTAGCATTTAACTTAAATGTTATGAAAACAAAGAGCAACGCATAATACTAATGCTACAAATTTATGTTATCCTTTGACAAATCCGATCGAACGACAAAATAATATCAGTAAATCCAACTTATTAATAATCATTCTTGTAAAATCATAAATAAATTACCCTTTACCAAATTCATATTTTTACCAATCAATATTATCAAAATCAGAAAATATCATTACTTAAATATAAATCTTATAATTAAAATTTTCAAAATAAGTTTTCTTATAAAAATCATAACAAAATACTTATACAAAGTTAAAATTCATATTTAAACCTAATAAAATCAATTTATATTCATAAAATCAAAAATTAAATAAATAAAAATCCAAATCAAACATAGTTAAAATTCTGGGATGCTACATAAAGTTTGAATGCTAAGTCACTTTCATATATGTTTATATGCCTAGATCTACATGTTTTTAGATCTAAAGTTTGAATGCTAAGTCACATTCATATATGTTTATATGCCTAGATCTACATGTTTTTTGATCTAAATTTGAATGCTAAGTCACATTCATATATGTTTAAATGTCCAAATCTACATGTTTTTAGATCTATGCTAGTTCGCATGATTATTGAATCTAACTTAAATGCAAGTTCACATGTATATGATTAATCAAGTTTATGTTGTTTTATGCCAACTTCATATTACACATGTTTAGTTGGATCCATATTAATTATTGCATGTTGGATTTTTATATGTTCATTTCTTTTCCCTTTTGTTTATAAGTTAGGATAATTTGCGAGCCTAACATTCTATGTGAATTATGCGAGCGAATAACGGGGGTAACATTGGGAAAAATATTAAATTACACGTTATTGGCATAGATTGGCTCATAATCATGTAAATGATTAGTAGCATGAAATGGTATAATTTGTATACCATTAATTATGAACATAATTTAAATAGTAAATGTGACATGACAACACTTATGGATAATTTACATATAAACTTGACATAAATGAAAAATATGTAAATTAAAGAAAAGATTAACATGTCTAACCCGATGTTAGATTGAGTTATGGTGTAAAACTGCCCAGAACCGCCCGACACATCCAGTAACTACAACAACACTGATGTAATGTCAGAGGTTAGTGCATAATGCCCAAGAAAAACCCAAGGTTAGATTGAGTTGTGGTGTAAAACTGCTCGGAACCAACCGGTACATCCAGTAACCGCAACAACACATATCAAATGTGAGAGGTTGGTGCATTAATAAATCAATTAATGCTAATGAACAGATATGCTAAGAATGGAAGGGTTAAGTTAACACAAGAGGGCAATACTTAACCAATATAACATGATACGTGGTAGGGTTAAGTTAACACAAGAAGGCAACACTTAACCAATATAACATGATGTGTGGTAGGGTTAAGTTAACACAAGAGGGCAACACTTAACCAATGTAACTTGACAAGTGGGTGGGTTAAGTTAACTCGACTGGTTTAATGACACTTAACCAATATAACATGATGAATGAGTAGGGCTAAGTTAATAAGAAACACTTAACCAATTTAACATGATGAATGAGTGGGGTTAAGTTAATAGGAAAAACTTAGCCAATATAGCATGATGAATGAGTAGGGTTAAGTTAATAAGAAACTCTTAACCAATATAACTGAATAGGGTTAAGTTAATAGGAAACGCTTAACCAATACAACATGATGTATGGGCGGGTTAAGTTAACATGAATGGACAACAGTTAACCAATATTACATAAACAAAGTGGATAGGGTTAAGGCAAGCTTAACCAATAATACATATTGACTTGATAAGTGGGAGGGTTAAGTAAACCTTGGGTAGGCAGGTAATATTAATATATATAGGCCCACAAACTTAATCGTTAAATAAACATGTTTGAATCAGTGGGAGGGTTAAGTACATCTCGTGTAGGTGGGTAATATTTGTATATATAGGCCCACAAACTTAACCAGTAGGAAACCCTAGTAACGGGGACCCATTTCAACAGTAACCCACATAGATGTATCATGGTACCCTGAACTAGGCAGGGTGGGGCATGATTACTGGGCTGATTATTAGCGGTCAAAATAGCGGTAGGGGGTACGTCAGTGTAGGTTCCGACAGTTTACGGGCGTGCATGTACTCCGAAGTGGGAAAAAACAGGCACTGGGTACAAGTAGTTATACACTGTGCATCTTGAATCGTGTCGGGTTGCTATCATAAGGATTGATACACCTCATGGTGGGACCAGTACAGGGTATCTACACGCAAGAGAGGGCCGATTGATATAGACATATGGAACATTAATACAAGTAGGGAGCCGATCGATAGGGTAGTAAGGGTACATCTAACATATCCATGGCAATTAGGCCGATTGAGGTAAGATCCTCATACTAGATGTACACCTGAAGGCTACTCCAATTGCGGAAGTTTGGATCATATTGTCATTTTATACAGGATACTAGTTGGGACACTAGTAAGGAATACGAATCATTCTATAAAAGACACTAGTTAGGATGCTAGTTGGATGGTGTAGAGAAAATAGGAAGTCAGGGAAAGAGTCGAAGCGCATTCAGTTTATCTTGCCTTATCTTGTCTTATGGTATCTTGTTATTATGGTGTTGTCCTATTTTCAATTTATTCATGTCATGATCCTTTATCTTGTTTACATGCTGAAAGATCACCGGACTTACCAGACTTATGTCTGACCTATATTCTTTCGCCTTCTTTTCTTCCATTCCCTCCCCCTTCCCCCAGGTAGTCAGGAAGGGAATAACTCAGCTTAGTTTGGACCATTTCTCTTTCCAAGCTTGAAGATTAGTTGGTGTATTGCTTTGAACTCACTTTTCCACTGCTATGGCTGGCTCATGCTTTATTGGGGAATATCATTGTCAGTTTATGCTTCTTTATTTTGTTAAACAAGACAGATGCTTTGTTGTAATGGGTATTGGTGTTGGAAAACAATCTTTGTACAAACTGTTTTACCAAGCTGCAGTTTTATCAATAAAGTAAGGTTTTATTTATTTTCCGCTACTTTATTTGTCTGTCTTGTAATTTATCTATATCTTTTACCTAAAACGCTCGACCAAAGTTAAGGCATTCCCTTTGTGAGTGACCTTAACGAAGGTCGGGTGTTACACGTAGGATGGATCTCTTTCTTGATACATAGAAAACACCTTTCTAAAACTTAAAGCACACTCTAACATTGCATAAGTAGAATTCCAACGTGTAGGTACATCAAGTATCAAAAGCTTAGAAATGGGGAGTTGTAATTGTTTAACAATGTCTGCAAACTTATGTAGATGTTGAGGTGACATTTTGAAATACTTCACACTTTCGCGAATATTTTGAATGACTTCCTTGATCTCATTCAATCCATCTTGCACAATTAAATTAAATACATGGGCACAACATCGAACATGAAAAAAAATCTACCTTTGAAATACAGTTTTCCTTTTAAAGAAAAATTTTATCTCAAATTTCTCACAGCAACATCGCTAGAAGATGTATTATCAAGTGTTATCGTCGATATTTTATTCTCTATACCCTAATCTAAAAGGCAAGAAAAAATTGCATCAACAATAGCAAGTCCAGTGTAAGGAGGCGGTAAAGTAGAAAAATTTAAAATACGCTTTTGTAATGTCCATTCGAAGTCAAGAAAATGACAAGTCAAGCACATATATCCTATTGTTTGGTTTGATGTCCAAAGATCAGAAGTTAAACTCACTCTCCCTATACCTTTTAAAACATCCTTCAACGCTTTTTTCTCGAATCCATGCAATTTCATACAGTCATTTTTTATTGTTACTCTTGATATCTTCTCAAATTCAGGATTGAGTATTTGACAAAACAATATGGAGAACTCATGTTTGAGCATGTTAAATGGGCACGCATGCACTATGATCATGGTTGCAAGAACCTCTCTTATTTTGCTTTTATCAAACTTTTGATTGTGAACTGCTAGTTGGCCAATCAATCCGGATTTAGAAACCTTTTCCTTTAAGAAGTCTTTTCCTGACAATTTTTTGGTGATTTTCTTTGGCATTACGAACACGACATTTATTTAGGTGTCTCTTGAATGTAGTTATGCATCCAACGCTAGTTCTTTTATTTTTTTGATGACAATGAATACACTTAAAAAATAATTTAACATTACCATCTTTATCTTCTTCTTTGATTTTTCTCAAACTCTTGCCAAACCTGAGATCGCTTTTTTCTAGACTTTTTTTCATCTTCGGTAGCAGAATCTGTAGCAGCTGCAACGGTAGTTCCTTCATTAGCAACATTATTTTTTGTTGTCTTATGGCCTAAATTTTCTTCTTCACTTCCTTGAACGAGCTCAATTTGATTTCCGCTACCAACTACGGGTTCAGATGTTGTTCGTTATTTTCCAAAACTTCAATGCCTACAGGAAATAAATCAAGAAGGCATGATACATTTGGACAAAATAAATGTAATTATAATATTAATACTTCTCCATTAATTGGTTTCAATCCATTTAATATGAAGACTGATAATGGAATCGCAAATTACATTGATCATATTTGTGGATATTAACAATCTAATTAGTCTAATCAATAGTAAGGATTACTTCTACCAGGTTAAAGTAGAAGCAATTCAAATAAGTAAGAATCAGAGACTGTAAGTTAAGGTAGAATTTCTTCTGCCAGCAAGTTAAGAGAAATACATAAATGAAAAAAAAATTAGAAATAATTTAAATATATGGCACAAGGAATAGTTGTTTAACAGAAAAAACAAAAGAATTGTCAGTCATATCAGTTTAATTAGCATGCAAAACATACATAAAGATTACAAAAGGCTCAACTCTCTTGAGACTAAGATGATAAGTGGCAATATTGGATGGAAATAGAAATAATTGCATGCCCATCTTAAAAGATTAAATTCACAAAACTGAAAAGTATATTAAAAAATTCACTTTCATATTCATACACTTAAATCTGCTACTATTCAAACCCCCATAAGTCTGCTGAAAGAACTACTACTAAAACCCATTCACATAAATTAGTTTTATTAAAACAACTTAATAAGTGAAGCAGCAGTTTTCTCAAATGGTCTAATTTTCAATTAACTATTGACCAGTAGAAGATTATATCTGTTTTTAATCAACTTCAAAAAACACTGAATAATAGTGAAGCAACAATTCTAAGAATCATCTAAGTCTGATTAATAAAAAAATATTCACTGAGAGAATCCGTAGAAACCATGGAAAAAGTGTAAAATAGCAGTTTATATGAGAATCAAGATCTGAACATCTAACGTAGAGAAGAGGAACTAACACCAATTTCTTCCAATTTGGATAACTGAGACAGAAGTTTACATGATAATCGAGATTTGGAGGTTTGTTGTAGATTAGCGGAAAATGTACAAGAAATAGGATTACCGACATCTAATTTTAACGATGGTGATAAATGAAATTGAAGGAATCGAAGAGCCTTTCTAGAGAAGCAAATCGCCACTTTTAATTCCCTAGAATAATAAATGGATAGAGATTTGGTTGTTCGCCATTTCTAATTCCCTAGAGCAATAAATGGAAAGAGATTTGGTTGTTTGTATTCATGGACTAAATTATGGCTATGAATTAGGAAAGATAACTATGTTCATTATTTAAGTTATTTAACATATTGTTGGTCTCAATGTAATTTATTAGTTTCAAACGTTATAACATTATAATTCACTTTAGCAGCATATGTTCACGGACACTAACTGTAACGACCCGCCATTTGACCGTGCCGAATCGACAAACACATGTCAACTCGAACTGTCCAAAAAGACAGATTGTTATTAGCTTCTGAGGAAAATAGAATAAATCACAGAATCACATATCACAGTCACATATACAGAGTAATATAATATCTCACAGCGGAAAATACAAAATACAATAGTAGTCCATGAAGCTACTAAATAAGTTTTTACATCAGATTTTACATAAATAATAAGCGGGAGACTTAAATAATGAATTTTAGATACATAAACAAATGATAACAATTTGAAACAGAAACGAAAGAAATAGCTGGACGACTGGACCAACAGAATGAGTAGATACAAGTGAGCAATTTCCAATATAAACTTCAACTCCAATAGTGAATCTCGAAGACTGGAATTCTCAATCTGACCCGAGCAATAATGCAAAACAAAACAACTCGGATCAGGACTAACATTCTCATGGAAGTAAATCAACTCAAATGAAATGTTCGATGAAATGCAATCAGTAACTTAAAGGATGTTTGGGACCACCATCCTCTAAGGATCCGTCAAACTAATACTATATAGTATAATACGCTATATACAATAGTGTCTACCAGTAAGGTAAAATATCAAAATAGCGTAAGCGGGATTACCATTATTACCCTTACACCGTTTATATATTCCCATAGTATATACAGTACCGTAATTCCTCCGTAAACTGGAGGTTGATCAGAGGGCACTCCATATAAAACAGTACATAACAAAGTCGTAGTGGGCTCGTATAAGGCATGTGACAAGGCACACAAGGAATGCTAGGGTGGATTCACCGTTTGCAGAGCCGGACTGTTGGTAATGCATAGTAGCTACTAACGCCCACCTCGATACACACTCCCATAAACAAAAGGGCCCAAATCGAATCTCAACAGTAATAGAATAATATCGAAGAAGTGTGCTCGATAAGAGGTATGACCTCACTTGGTCCGTGCATAGCTCCTGTTTTAGCCACATCAAGATGACTCAAGGTAGTCAGGGTCTCGTAATTAATATGAAATAAAATAAAATGGAGTCGTTCGCCAAATCATCCCCTTCATTCTGGAACTCCACCGCGTAAACAGTTGTTAAAGTGGTTTTCGGTATTGGCAGAGAGTATGACTATAGTCGATCCCGGTCTCTTTAACAACCAAACGTTTACATTTTTAACACCGTGGTCATTATTTAATAAATCACTTTATAAAATCATTTATACGAAAGCTCATATTCGAATTTGAATTCAAAATTTAATACCTACTTCGAATATATTCATTTTTTGAAAACAACTCATTTATATCGCTTTAATCAAATCGATTACAAAAACCATAACATAAAGATTTCGAAATATATTATAAACTAATGCTATATTATTTAACTTCGGTTTTATATGATTTTCTAAAATTCTTGCATAACGATTTCAAATCCGAAAACGACTTATTTTCAAATCATATCATAATGATCGCAAGTTCCACTTAAATCGATATAAAAATTTTACTTCGATAATATTTCGGTTTGGTTATATTCATCAAAACTCAAGTTCAACAATTCAGTTATTTTACGTTTACCATTATAAGATATCATTTAACTCAATTTATCAGATCCAATATTTTTGTTAAACTTCAATACATACACTTTAAATCAAAATCACATATTTAGCTTATATAATTCAAAACAAATCGTATCATACTTTATAACTCAAATCATAAATTCAAATTCATTATTTAAAATTCGAATCAAACTCTTATATTTCAAATTCGACAAATCATATCTTATTTACTCAAGCCTTACAATTTCATATTGAAAAAAAATTCAAATCATACATTTCAAAACCATTTTATAAATTCGATTTCACAAATTTCATAATTCAACTAACGATAATAAAAAAAATCAATTCCGTATATAAAATTATATATATATATATATTCTAAATCACATTTAGTCACGTTAAGTTCAATTCAATTAGAATTCAAATCATATCTCATATGAGTTCAATGTTAAAATCAAATTTCATTATTACAAATTCAAACCTCGACTTAAGTCACAAAATCTTACTTAAACCAACTTTGAGTTTAAAGTTTGCAAAATATATGAAGATAAATTAAATTTTGAAAATAGAAATATATATAAGTTTATAAAATTCTAATAATAATTAGAAAATAGATTATAAACATATATAAATTTAAAATAATATAAAATAGGTTTAAAGAAAATATTAATATATAAAAGTTTAAATTACGTATATGATTAAATTATATGGTTTAAAATAAACAAAATTATTGGGAAAATCTCAAATACGTATTTAAACCATTTTTACTCAAAATCATTTTAAAACATATAATTTAAAATTTATAAAACTTAAGTTTAAAATTCTTAAAATAAAAATATAAAATCTTATATTATTATTTAAACTCCAAATTTCCAAATTACTTTATTACGAAAACATGACCAACGATGACCGTATTTAAATTTCTACCTTATGGTCAAGTGATACAGATATTTATCATTTCAACCCGCAATTTATAAATTTCTACGGGTCTATAATTTCAACCCGCAATCCCAAATTCAGTAAAATCGTTCAGGTCTATCATTTCAACCCATAACGATTTTCCCTAATCTAATGTCCGTTCGGGTATGTATCATTTCAACCCTTAGTGATTTTTCCTAACTAGGGGTATCTACAACATAACAAATCATCACATATCATCAATCATATCATAGTCGTATATAACCAGTGCACATACAGGTCATATGAATATCGTGTCACATATGAAAGGGTATATTTTAAACGAAAAACTTCTACTGGCAATCCTATACATTTCATAACAGTTCATTTAGTTGATCTAACATCTATGAAATAATGTGAGTCAGGTGTGAGATAAACTCACCTTTTGTGGCACAACAAAAGGAATGCTGATACGGACGGATACGAGATAAACGACGAAATCCGAATACACTCGAGATCGAGTCAAATCGACTACAAAGGACCGAATATGTTCACGCTGAAAGAAATATACGCAAAATTAATATTATTATTTTTAACGTAAACAATAAGATAGAGATTATGGTAAATCGCCAATGCTAAACATGCATGGTACATGTTCCAAACGCATACTACAATTCAAAACGCAAGCTCTACAGGATTACATATATGTAATGTCAAGTTTTTATTTTATTGTATAAATAAGCTCAGATTTAGGCCCTTAATAACAAAACAACATAGCAAAGGACAGCAAATTCTCAGATTCAAAGGATGGAAAGAAGATATAAGTAAATATATTAAAATAGGAGTGGGAAAAAAAGAATACCCAGGCGAGCTACAGGTTTCGGCCATCGAAAGAATACAGCCTCATAGAAAAGCAATTTTCTTTTTTAAATATAAGCATGAGAAGAAAGAAGCAAAACAGCAAACCACGACATATCCAAAACGCAAAGGAAGCTCGATCTGAAACCATGAGATGCGGCCGGAGAGAAGCTCAGTCGGAGCGCGCCTGACTTGGCCGAAGCAGTGGCAGCCGAGGTCGGTGACGATGATGGCGGGAGGCGGAGGATTGGGTTTTTGGACGTAGGAGGATAATACTTCAGGCGTTTCTTTTCCACTTTGTCATGCATTTGTATGATAATTGATTTGAGGCAACTGACAACATCATATTTTTTTTAAAGAAGATATGAACGGTGGAAGAGTTTTCAAGTGGAAGGAGAAAGGATAAGGGAGCAGGCAATAAAGATAAGCACAACACAGATAAAAAGAATGTGGCCTCTTTCTGTTTGCATCCCAACAATTCGATACAAGAGATATAGAGTATTAGACGGTGGAAATTCGAATAGGTAGAGAGAGTGGTTACCCATTATCACGTACTCCATAAATTTAAATTTTATAGATTTTAAAATAAAATTTATTCGCTTTATAAATTTATTTTTTTAAAAAAAACGTGTTTGGTATTTAATAGGAAACATGGAGATGGATAAGAGATGATGCATTGAACTTTGAGATAGTAGAGTTCAAAAAGATAACTAACGCATGCATTAGAAATGGGAAAGGATTCTCTAAATGGATGGTTGGAAAAATGACATGCGCATGCATGTTTAAATAAGAAAGGTGAATGTTTCTTCCCATCATTTCCCTTTTAAGCGCTATGTGAACATTACAGACTGGGTCTGCAGACCCAAAATGGCTAGAAAAATATGCTGAATCGGAATAGGGACACGTCGAACTCGAATGACTTTGTTTCAAAATTGAACTGCGCAAGCCTTTTAGCAATTTTAGCACAAACCGAATACCGAAATTGACAAATGAATATATGGTGGAAATCAGCGTGACGAGATGGACACAACGGTATATAGTTTGCAGTGTCAGAATGCTCCGTTCAAAAACGCGTTACGAACCCCTTTAACATAAAATACGGATAGGAAAACGGTGGTCAAAACGTCCAATTTTCACGAAACGAATTTCACCGTTGGATTCATGACAATGAGTAGAATATTTTTCATGTTTGTCCGAACTGGTTTCGGAAAGATTTAAAAATCGTTAAAATTTGAACTGATATGCGCAGCTTTGCCGTGAAAAATGCGCGATCGATAAACATTCAAATTTTCCGGCAAATTTTCACAGCGGCTATATCTCACTGTACGTATTTCAAATTACAAATTCCCGTTATGGAAAACGATAGAATATTTTCAAAATAAAAATATCGATTTAAATCAGAATTTAAATCGTTATAAATAACGGGTTGTTACAATCTCCCCCACTCAAAACTTTTCGTCCCCGAAAAGGAACGAGGTAGGAAAATAGTAATTAAATAACTAAATATATTTAAACCAATGGTTCATATCTATAATCATACGTATATATAATTTGAAATATATATATATATATACACAAATCAAAAGTTAAAATATTTTCAAACATATTTCAAAATAATTTCAAATACTCACTCGACGTCTCAATTGGCTATATATATATATATATATATATATATATATATATATATATATATCCCACTTTCGAAACCCGAAAATAGATATCGATGATGCTGCAGTCATCAACAGAATCATTTCCAAGTGACCAGAGTGTGACTTTATATCTATCTAATACGCATAGGACTTAACATGTACGTTGATCAGACGTATATACCAAATCACTAGGTATTCGATAGGCCAACTTTAACGTCAAATAAGTACTCAAAACATTTTCTATATTTAAACAGACTATATACTAAATTTTCAACTCATATATTATAAATAATATATTTCAAATCATTAAAATTAAAGTAGGGAAAATTATATCTCTCCCCCACTCATTTATGTATTAAAATTTAAATTCAATCCTTAATAAATATGCAATAATATTATTAAATCAAATATATAACAATATTATTATATACTATACCAAAATCTTTTTCAAACCCAAATTATCAATATTATAAAACTAGTTTAATTCCATAAATTTAACATATATATATATATACATCACAAATTAGAATCTTTAGAAACCTATTTAAATTTATAAATTCCTATATATACATATATTTATAACTATAAGCAAAACATTATAGATTTAAACCAAGAAAAATCATTTTCTTACAAAATCTATATCTTTAAATCTTATATAAATATATAGTGTATAAAATATAAAATCTTAAGGTATAACATCGAATCATTTCAAATATTGGTATCACCAAACATAATGTTATTTTCAAATACACATCTTCTAAAAATATAAGAATTTCAATATTATATCAAAAGAACTATATATATATTTCAAACATTTATTTAGATAAGGATGAACACGCTGGAAGAATTATACTCTCCTTCTACTTCTTACCTTCTTATGAACAAGAATAAGTAATAAAATTCGAGTTGAAAGCTGCACGAACGAAAGAACCTAATCAAAGAGGATCTACATACAAAGTTGGATTCAAATGGAAAGGAAATTCAGAAGAAGATTTAAATACCAAAACAAATTTTATATACCAAAATATTTGTTTTAATAACGATTTAAAACTATTTATAATTTCAAAATACGCTCTCTCAAGAAGGATTCTGAAACTAATTCCACTCATTCTAGGGTATCACTACCCTATCTCTAATGAACTTATACCTCATAGGCTAAAGCTTTGATAAAACCAAAGCTCTGATACCACATGTAACGACCCGCCATTTGACCGTGCCGAATCGACAAACACATGTCAACTCGAACTGTCCAAAAAGATAGATTGTTATTAGCTTCTGAGGTAAATAGAATAAATCACAGAATCACATATCACAGACACATATACAGAGTAATATAATATCTCACAGCGGAAAATACAAAATACAATAGTAGTCCATGAAGCTACTAAATAAGTTTTTACATCATATTTTACATAAATAATACAGCGGAAGACTTAAATAATGAATTTTAGATACATAAACAAATGATAACAATTTGAAACAGAAACGAAAGAAATAGCTGGACGACTGGACCTACAGAATGAGTAGATACAAGTGAGCAATTGCCAATATAAACTTCAACTCTAATAGTGAATCTCGAAGACTGGAATTCTCAATCTGACCCGAGCAATAATGCAAAACAAAACAACTCGGATCATGACTAACATTCTCATGGAAGTAAATCAACTCAAATGAAATGTTCGATGAAATGCAATCAGTAACTTAAAGGGTGTTTGGGACCACCATCCTCTAAGGATCCGTCAAACTAATACTATATAGTATAATACGCTATATACAATAGTGTCTACCAGTAAGGTAAAATATCAAAATAGCGTAAGCGGGATTACCATTATTACCCTTACACCGTTTATATATTCCCATAGTATATACAGTACCGTAATTCCTCCGTAAACTGGAGGTTGATCAGAGGGCACTCCATATAAAACAGTACATAACAAAGTCGTAGTGGGCTCGTATAAGGCATGTGACAAGGCACACAAGGAATGTCAGGGTGGATTCACCGTTTGTAGAGCCGGACTGGTGGTAACGCATAGTAGTTACTACCGCCCACCTCGATACACACTCCCATAATCAAAAGGGCCCAAATCGAATCTCAACAGTAATAGAATAATATCGAAGAAGTGTGCTCGATAAGAGGTATGACCTCACTTGTTCCGTGCATAGCTCCTGTTTTAGCCACATCAAGCTGACTCAAGGTAGTCAGGGTCTCGTAATTAATATGAAATAAAATAAAATGGAGTCGTTCGCCAAATCATCCCCTTCATTGTAACAACCCGGAAAATCTGGGCCAGTTTAAAATTTTTATTTTGGCAATTATGGCGAATTTTGATTATTTAAAATAGATTATTTTAAATAATATCGACGAGAAATTTATTTTGAATATAATTCGAACGTATATATTATACGCGTCGTCGTTAGAATATAAATATTTATATATAATTATAAATAGAATTGAAAATGGCGCGGTAGTTCGATAATTCGATTTCAAACTTCAATTGAATGTACCGGGTGCAAAACAATCCGGATTTTAGTGAAACCAAAAACATTAGGATCTAATAGTGAATATCTTTCCAACGAATCCGACAAATCCAGATTTCATAGCGGGAATCAAAAGATATGTCCAGTTGAAAATTCTGAATAGTCGCTATGGAATTCAGGCCCTTAAAAATGGACATTTTGCAAACGACCTCGGATTTCGACGAAACCACTTTTGTTGGATCCGCAGTGTAAAGTTATTGCTAGATTTCAAATTTCATAATTTTTCGAATCAATATGTGAGCGTGGTAAAGGAAAACGTGTTTTGACCATTTCAGTTGATTTTAATCGACTGGAAATTGGCCATTTTTCTAACGGTCTCAGAATTCGACGAAACTAGTTTTGTTAGGACCGTATCGTCAATACGAAGCTAGAAAATATTTTTCGGGAATTTTTAGAGTTAGTATGTGACCCCGGTAATTTGAAATGTACGTTTAAAATTCAATATAGCGATTTAAATGTAAATTCAACGGAAACTGATTCAAACGGTCAAATCAGCTTGCGATACATATCCCATTGTGTTCGGAATGGGAGTAAAACGCTATGGACGACAGGCGGTGGGTCTCGTTTTGAGGTCGAAAATAAAAGATGCTTTTTGAAAGTAATTAAATAATTAAATTAAATAAAAAAAATATAATATTTTCTCTTCCCCTTAACTACCCAGGCCCCCCCGATTTCCTTTTACAGAAAATTAAAAAAAAAGAGAGAAAGAAGAGACGGGCGGAGCCCTAGCCGCCATCGCTGGCCATCCAGCGCCCGTCGCCGCCTGCGGCTACCCTCGCCAGCCCCTCCCTTTCACCTCCGACCGCTCCCCGCTTCTCCGCCCTCTCCCCTTTTCGATTCGAGACATCACGAACCCCAACCTCCTGGAAGCCCGTCGCCAGGCCAATACTCCACCGTCGGCCACAGTCGCGGCCCCTTCCCCCTCCTGGACCTCCGACGAAGCCGCATAGCCCCCCCTCTCTTCCCTTTTACTGTAAGTTTTTTTATTTATTTTATTTTATTTTATTTCATTTATTTTATTTTTATTTTATATAAACAGTATTAAAAACTGATTTTAACAGTATTAAAACTAATTTTAATTAAGTATAAAAACTGATTTTAATTAAGTATTAAAACTGAATTTTAATTAAGTATTAAAACTAAATTTTAATTAAGTATAAAAACTAAATTTTAATTAAGTATAAAAACTGATTTTGAAAAGAAATAAAAACTGATTTTTAAAAAAAGGGTTTAACACTGATTTCATTTTATTTTTAAAAACTGATTTTATTTTATTTTTAAAAACTGAAAACTTATTTGCATTTTAAAACTGAAATTAATGTTTTAGGAAAATAAAGAAAAAGATTTGATTTTGAAAAAGGCGTGATTTTTATATATTGAACCTCGATAGAAAAATAGAATTTTTATATATTGAACTTCGATAGAAAAATAGAATTTTTATATATTGAACTTCGATAGAAAAATAGAATTTTATATATTGAACATCGAAGTAAAAATTCGATTTTTATATATTGAATAGCGAAGTAAAAATGTGATTTTTACGTATGTAGTGAAAGCAGCAACGAAGGTGACAAAAAGGCGAAACGACGAAGATTTCCTGCATTAGAAGTGCCGTGGAGCTAGGATAGCTATAGGTGAGAACTTCTCACTCAAATTCTATTTTTCTAGTTATATATATACTAGGATGCAGACGGTGCTTATTAGAAGCACCCGACACCCGTCCACATACCATGGACTTGTTTGTTTGGTTGTGTAGTTGGTTAGATTATTTGATTTGAATTTGGTTGTTTGGTGATTTTGATTGATGTGTGAATGGCGTGGGCCTTCACTAGACCGGGGATAAGGCTAGGCCTTGTCCCGTTTCTAGTATCGTGCCGTTATGCCGCCGAAATTTTCTAAAATATGTTAGAAAAATAAAAATATCATTTTATTTAAAGAATGAACTGAATAGAAATTCATATGTTGGAATAAAATGTTTTATCGTTAAAAATATAAATTTTTAACGTGAATTTGAATAAATAAATATTCATTTACAAACCAGACGGTTTGTTTATGTACACCTATTTGAAGGACATTGATTGGGACGATAAATTTTACACATCGCCCAACTGCACGAATAAAATATTTGTTTGATTGTTTGAAACCCCACACGGGTGTTGGGATGAAACTTGAAGTTCACTCATCCTGATTGATTAAATATGTCGATCGATTGATTGACAGGCTGTTATAAGCGTTGAATATCTATATTTGATGCTTATACAGTGTAATGCACTTTGGTTGATGATTGATTATTTTTCAATGTAATTATATACATGTGTTGTATGAAAATCCATATAATTAACTTTATATGGTAATTGATTGGGCCTCATTTCAATTTGAAAAATAAAGAAAATTATAAAATAAAAGTTCATGTGTTGACAGTACTCATTCATTGAGATTGGTCATGTGTTGAACGAAATATTTTGATAATAACGACTATTGTGAAAAAGAAATATTTGAAATAGAATATTTGAAAATAGAAATATGTGAAGCCGTGATGATTAGATTGACGCCATTTTGACGTGAACGATATTTATATCGATTTTAAAACGATTTCGAAATGAATTGAATTGAAAACGATTTCGAAATGAATTGAATTGAAAACGATTTCGAAATGAAATGAATTGAAAACGAATTCAAATTGAATTGAAAACGATTTTGAAATGAATTGAATTGAAAACGATTTCGAAATGAATTGAATTGAAAACGATTTCGAAATGAATTGAATTGAAAACGATTTCGAAATGAATTGAATTGAAAACGATTTCGAATTGAATTGAAAACGAATTCAAATTGAATTGAAAACGAATTGAAATGAATTCAAATTGAATTGAAATTTGAATCGAATAGAAATGAATTTTGAAACGAATTTATAAAGAAGAATTCAATTTTGATTTGAATTGAAAAGGAAGTTGAAATTGCTTTTGAAACGAATTTAAAACTATTTATATAATTCGTTTTAAATAGAAATCGACGAAGTATATATTATATATATTATATATATAATATAATGGCCTGAATAGAACGCGCCGCGCCGCGGCAGTTCGTGAATTTCGACCATTTATTTCAAACGGACATTGCGGGAGATCCGACCGTCGGATTCTCCTAAAACCAGAACCGTTGGGTTCGTATCGAAAAGAGCTTTCTAATAAAGGTTAGAAATTTGAAATCTAACGGTTGGATTTGGAGATACGTCCAAATCAAATTCGAAAAAGGTCGTTGTAAGTGCAGTTCGATGGCCGATGATGGAAATCGACTGTACGGGCCTTGATAAAATTATTAAAAATAGTAATAATTTATGTAAAATCATAAGAAATGGTTTAGAAAGAATTGGGATGAAAAACTCCATATTTGAAAAGATAAAAATAGATTTTTATTGAAATGAACTAGTTTTGAACTAGAATTACAATTCTATTTATTTTTAAATAAATAAATTGAATATTGAAATGGTTTTGAAAATAACCAGGATTTCCAATAATTGCATTGGAATGGATTTGAATCGAAATTGTCTTTGGAACATTTCGATGTCGAATTTCGTGATTATACAGGTGTTGTTATGGAAATTTGAAAGATAATTATATATCGTTATTTCCAATACAATATTTGTTGGTCGTAGAATTTGATATTGAATATAAGCCGGGATATTTTCTATTCAGAGCCTTGTATTGAATATCAAATGTGATTTGGGTTTGTCGTGAATGGTGTCTTCACTAACATTGTTCTTGAACCCAGTTGAGAAAAGATTAAATCTTTTTATTTAGATTTAATGAAGTGTACCAATTAAATAATATTTAATTGGAATTGAATTGATATTGATTTTTGGGTTTATCGTGGACAGTGTTTTTAAATAACGCTCGTCCTTTAACCTGATAATTAATGAAGGTGATTTTGGGTTTATTGTGAACTGTGTTTTTAAATGACACGGATTGTTTAACCCAGTCACAGATTAAAACTAAGTGGAGTTTTAATGAATCTTTAATTAGATTGAAATAATCGAAGTGGAGTATCACCAGTTTTGCTCCAGGCGATAGCTAAATCTTTAATTAGATTTGAACGTGAAATGGTAATTGAATTTACCGATAACACCGTGGTGTTAGATATGAAGTATAACCAGTTTTACTTCATGGGATGAATAGGTTGGGATTGGGAAATTAAAACAAATAATTACTTCGGTAAGGTTCGTTAATCCCGACTAGTTTGAATTGATATTCAAAAGTAGATTAAAGAATAAATTCAAGGAATTTATCTTTGATAAAATTAATGGGAATCTTTCCCTATGAATGTGAAATTTAGAAACTAACTGTCGGTTAGCTAAGCAGAATGGTTTTCTGGATATTGATCTGATGTTGGTTTCGGCCTTCGGGGTTAATATTTGGGGAATTATTCTCTTGATTAATTTACGGTTAGTGACTAATGAATTGAAATGAGGCGTATGTTGTGTTTGTGTAACACTTATTTAAAATATACGCGAGTTATTCGGAAAGTCCGGGTTTATCCCATTCTGAATAACTGATACGACGATAAGTCGAAGATGAAGACGATGGTCGAAGACCGGAGGTCTTCACGTCGTTTGGGTAATTACTGATGATCTTGATTGGGCTGTACACCCAAGAAGATGGAAACAGTTAGTGATCGTCCAGACGTACTTGGAGATCGATGGATATGCGAGGTACTAGGTGCCTCCGGTTTCGTTCAGACCCAGAACGGACTTGTAAATGGACTGTGTGTCTGACATCGGATTTCATTCTGTGTGATTGATATCGGTTGCATCCGATGGTTTGCCTGTGTGGCATGCTAAGATGCAAATGATCAAGGCTTCTGTTGAAAAGCAAAGTCTTGTGGTTGGTGATCAAAGCACAGCCCTTGGGGCGTAGCTTTGTGTAACGTTTACTTCGCGAGTTTCACACCCGGTATGAACCAAAAACGGGAGAGGACATCAGGGAGGACTTGCGTTTCTTTCTAGTTAGAAGTGGCGTCAGTGGTTTTACACGCCCTGACGAGTTTGACTTATGTGGTTGTTGCTGTTGCGAGGCGCCTCGGTTATATCGGTTTCGGCCGATGCTTCTGGTCGGCTGACGGACCAGACTTACACCCCATAGGGTGGGGAAACGTAGTGTTCAGGCATAATAATCCACATCGGTGGACCGGCCCTGACGATCTAAAGGCTTGCCTGCGCGCTTGCCTGTGGCTCGGGCTAGAGAGTCACGAATCGGTTGAGGACTATCTTTTGCCTCGGTTCATAGACGGAAATCCAATTTCCAAATACGTGACATTTGCGGTTTTATTTGTAAACCTATATATGGCGTCATAGTGGGATGGGGCGCTCATGCCGCCTATGATTGATACTTATGATTTGAAGTTGTTTTATACACTATGCACTTATTATAGTATCAAATGATTTGTTTTAAACGTATCAAGCATTCTTTGGCTGTTATAAGGTAAAAACCCTATCCCCCGGCTTGCGTTGCATTGTGTGATAGGACCTGGGTCTTATAACAGCTTCATTTTTCTTTATTTAGCATTGCGCTGTTTGTTTTATGCACTGGTATTCTTGGGAGGAAACCCGTTCCGTGTTATACGGCGTGGTCCCTTGATTTACCTAACTTTAAAAATAAAGATTAACTGTTTTAGTTCTCACACCAGTCACATGACTGACCTGGAGTTTATTGTTTTAACCTAAACTCTGGGTGCCCTTATTTTGACACGGGCAGCTAGTAGTTTTGGTTTTGCAGATTTATATTCACAGGATCCTGGTTTACAGCTGGAACGATATCCGGAAAGCTTTGTATCCGTATATCTCATTCTAGTTGTGTATTGTATTATTTTCCGCTGCGATGTATTTAAATGAAATTTAAATCTCTGATATTTCTGTGTAATATTCATTTATACTCTGTATATTCTTGTAATCTGATGCGTTGTTGTAATATACAATGAAATGTTCTTTTATATGCGTTCTGTTGTGGTTTGTTCTCGAACTATCCGACGCTTCCCTTACGGGGAAGTTGCGGGTCTTTACACGTGGTATCAGAGCTTTGGTTTACAAAGCTCAGAGACCAAGACACATTAGAACCTTACGAAAGAATTCATCAGATATTGGATTAGTAATATCCAATGGGAATGACTCGTTAGAGATGGGATCAGTAGTATCCTAGAACGAGTGTGAAGAGTATATTTTTCAAATGAAAACAAGTTCTGTTTTGAAAATTTAAATCAATTATTCGTATTTGATTATTTATTTTATATTGATTAGGACAATCCGATATATAAAGATTTTGCATATATGTCTTGCAAACGTGTATTCGAAGTTTTAATATATTGGGTAGATATAGAATCCCTCTAGTGCCCGGGAATGATTCTGGTGATGGGGCACTGTCGCCAGTATTTATTTTCGAGCGACGAAAGTGAGATTTCTATATATTTCCTATTGACTGGTGTGAGAACCAAAATTAGATAGGGCCTATTGTTGTGATTTGGCATCAAAAATCTGATTCTTGACTATGTATCAAAATTATGAATTTGATAATCTAATTCACTAATTGATTGATGTTTGTGTTGTTTGTTTAATTGTTTGGTAATTTTGAACCATTATGCGTAATCTGATCAAATATTGAGTTATATTGATAATTGGTCGCGTTTGCTTGCATATACTTACATTGAACAGGTCATAGCAAGGAGGCTAGAGCAGAGAATAAAATTTGTTTGCCCGACAAATAGGTACATGTTTACTACATAATTTCCTGTTTTGTTTGGGTGATGATGATTTTGTGAGCCTATTGGCTAGCCGCTTGGCTTTTTCTTTTTCTTTTTGAGATCTGAAGGACCGGGGAAGCTATTTGAAATTCCCCGATGCTCCCGGTGCAGGGGAGGTTATGGCGAAATTTTTCGAAAATTTAGGGTGTTAGCCAAATTTTTGAAATTTTGAAAATTCTCAGAAACTAAAGAGTTGGAGAATGGAAGCCGAATCGAACGTAGAGTTGAATTATCAAACCACTTTCGGCTTTGTTCCTTTTCGGGGACGAAAAGTTTTAAGTGGGGGAGAATGTAACAACCCGGAAAATCTGGGCCAGTTTAAAATTTTTATTTTGGCAATTATGGCGAATTTTGATTATTTAAAATAGATTATTTTAAATAATATCGACGAGAAATTTATTTTGAATATAATTCGAACGTATATATTAAACGCGTCGTCGTTAGAATATAAATATTTATATATAATTATAAATAGAATTGAAAATGGCGCGGTAGTTCGATAATTCGATTTCAAACTTCAATTGAATGTACCGGGTGCAAAACAATCCGGATTTTAGTGAAACCAAAAACATTAGGATCTAATAGTGAATATCTTTCCAACGAATCCGACAAATCCAGATTTCATAGCGGGAATCAAAAGAAATGTCCAGTTGAAAATTCTGAATAGTCGCTATGGAATTCAGGCCCTTAAAAATGGACATTTTGCAAACGACCTCGGATTTCGACGAAACCACTTTTGTTGGATCCGCAGTGTAAAGTTATTGCTAGATTTCAAATTTCATAATTTTTCAAATCAATATGTGAGCGTGGTAAAGGAAAACGTGTTTTGACCATTTCAGTTGATTTTAATCGACTGGAAATTGGCCATTTTTCTAACGGTCTCAGAATTCGACGAAACTAGTTTTGTTAGGACCGTATCGTCAATACGAAGCTAGAAAATATTTTTCGGGAATTTTTAGAGTTAGTATGTGACCCCGGTAATTTGAAATGTACGTTTAAAATTCAATATAGCGATTTAAATGTAAATTCAACGGAAACTGATTCAAACGGTCAAATCAGCTTGCGATACATATCCCATTGTGTTCGGAATGGGAGTAAAACGCTATGGACGACAGGCGGTGGGTCTCGTTTTGAGGTCGAAAATAAAAGATGCTTTTTGAAAGTAATTAAATAATTAAATTAAATAAAAAAAATATAATATTTTCTCTTCCCCTTAACTACCCAGGCCCCCCCGATTTCCTTTTACAGAAAATTAAAAAAAAAGAGAGAAAGAAGAGACGGGCGGAGCCCTAGCCGCCATCGCTGGCCATCCAGCGCCCGTCGCCGCCTGCGGCTACCCTCGCCAGCCCCTCCCTTTCACCTCCGACCGCTCCCCGCTTCTCCGCCCTCTCCCCTTTTCGATTCGAGACATCACGAACCCCAAACTCCTGGAAGCCCGTCGCCAGGCCAATACTCCACCGTCGGCCACAGTCGCGGCCCCTTCCCCCTCCTGGACCTCCGACGAAGCCGCATAACCCCCCCCCCTCTCTTCCCTTTTACTGTAAGTTTTTTTATTTATTTTATTTTATTTTATTTCATTTATTTTATTTTTATTTTATATAAACAGTAATAAAAACTGATTTTAACAGTATTAAAACTAATTTTAATTAAGTATAAAAACTGATTTTAATTAAGTATTAAAACTAAATTTTAATTAAGTATTAAAACTAAATTTTAATTAAGTATAAAAACTAAATTTTAATTAAGTATAAAAACTGATTTTGAAAAGAAATAAAAACTGATTTTTAAAAAAAGGGTTTAACACTGATTTCATTTTATTTTTAAAAACTGATTTTATTTTATTTTTAAAAACTGAAAACTTATTTGCATTTTAAAACTGAAATTAATGTTTTAGGAAAATAAAGAAAAAGATTTGATTTTGAAAAAGGCGTGATTTTTATATATTGAACTTCGATAGAAAAATAGAATTTTTATATATTGAACTTCGATAGAAAAATAGAATTTTTATATATTGAACTTCGATAGAAAAATAGAATTTTATATATTGAACATCGAAGTGAAAATTCAATTTTTATATATTGAATAGCGAAGTAAAAATGTGAATTTACGTATGTAGTGAAAGCAGCAACGAAGGTGACAAAAAGGCGAAACGACGAAGATTTCCTGCATTAGAAGTGCCGTGGAGCTAGGATAGCTATAGGTGAGAACTTCTCACTCAAATTCTATTTTTCTAGTTATATATATACTAGGATGCAGACGGTGCTTATTAGAAGCACCCGACACCCGTCCACATACCATGGACTTGTTTGTTTGGTTGTGTAGTTGGTTAGATTATTTGATTTGAATTTGGTTGTTTGGTGATTTTGATTGATGTGTGAATGGCGTGGGCCTTCACTAGACCGGGGATAAGGCTAGGCCTTGTCCCGTTTCTAGTATCGTGCCGTTATGCCGCCGAAATTTTCTAAAATATGTTAGAAAAATAAAAATATCATTTTATTTAAAGAATGAACTGAATAGAAATTCATATGTTGGAATAAAATGTTTTATCGTTAAAAATATAAATTTTTAACGTGAATTTGAATAAATAAATATTCATTTACAAACCAGACGGTTTGTTTATGTACACCTATTTGAAGGACATTGATTGGGACGATAAATTTTACACATCGCCCAACTGCACGAATAAAATATTTGTTTGATTGTTTGAAACCCCACACGGGTGTTGGGATGAAACTTGAAGTTCACTCATCCTGATTGATTAAATATGTCGATCGATTGATTGACAGGCTGTTATAAGCGTTGAATATCTATATTTGATGCTTATACAGTGTAGTGCACTTTGGTTGATGATTGATTATTTTTCAATGTAATTATATACATGTGTTGTATGAAAATCCATATAATTAACTTTATATGGTAATTGATTGGGCCTCATTTCAATTTGAAAAATAAAGAATATTATAAAATAAAAGTTCATGTGTTGACAGTACTCATTCATTGAGATTGGTCATGTGTTGAACGAAATATTTTGATAATAACGACTATTGTGAAAAAGAAATATTTGAAATAGAATATTTGAAAATAGAAATATGTGAAGCCGTGATGATTAGATTGACGCCATTTTGACGTGAACGATATTTATATCGATTTTAAAACGATTTCGAAATGAATTGAATTGAAAACGATTTCGAAATGAATTGAATTGAAAACGATTTCGAAATGAAATGAATTGAAAACGAATTCAAATTGAATTGAAAACGATTTCGAAATGAATTGAATTGAAAACGATTTCGAAATGAATTGAATTGAAAACGATTTCGAAATGAATTGAATTGAAAACGATTTCGAATTGAATTGAAAACGAATTCAAATTGAATTGAAAACGAATTGAAATGAATTCAAATTGAATTGAAATTTGAATCGAATAGAAATGAATTTTGAAACGAATTTATAAAGAAGAATTCAATTTTGATTTGAATTGAAAAGGAAGTTGAAATTGCTTTTGAAACGAATTTAAAACTATTTATATAATTCGTTTTAAATAGAAATCGACGAAGTATATATTATATATATTATATATATAATATAATGGCCTGAATAGAACGCGCCGCGCCGCGGCAGTTCGTGAATTTCGACCATTTATTTCAAACGGACATTGCGGGAGATCCGGCCGTCGGATTCTCCTAAAACCAGAACCGTTGGGTTCGTATCGAAAAGAGCTTTCTAATAAAGGTTAGAAATTTGAAATCTAACGGTTGGATTTGGAGATACGTCCAAATCAAATTCGAAAAAGGTCGCTGTAAGTGCAGTTCGATGGCCGTTGATGGAAATCGACTGTACGGGCCTTGATAAAATTATTAAAAATAGTAATAATTTATGTAAAATCATAAGAAATGGTTTAGAAAGAATTGGGATGAAAAACTCCATATTTGAAAAGATAAAAATAGATTTTTATTGAAATGAACTGGTTTTGAACTAGAATTACAATTCTATTTATTTTTAAATAAATAAATTGAATATTGAAATGGTTTTGAAAATAACCAGGATTTCCAATAATTGCATTGGAATGGATTTGAATCGAAATTGTCTTTGGAACATTTCGATGTCGAATTTCGTGATTATACAGGTGTTGTTATGGAAATTTGAAAGATAATTATATATCGTTATTTCCAATACAATATTTGTTGGTCGTAGAATTTGATATTGAATATAAGCCGGGATATTTTCTATTCAGAGCCTTGTATTGAATATCAAATGTGATTTGGGTTTGTCGTGAATGGTGTCTTCACTAACATTGTTCTTGAACCCAGTTGAGAAAAGATTAAATCTTTTTATTTAGATTTAATGAAGTGTACCAATTAAATAATATTTAATTGGAATTGAATTGATATTGATTTTTGGGTTTATCGTGGACAGTGTTTTTAAATAACGCTCGTCCTTTAACCCGATAATTAATGAAGGTGATTTTGGGTTTATTGTGAACTGTGTTTTTAAATGACACGGATTCTTTAACCCAGTCACAGATTAAAACTAAGTGGAGTTTTAATGAATCTTTAATTAGATTGAAATAATCGAAGAGGAGTATCACCAGTTTTGCTCCAGGCGATAGCTAAATCTTTAATTAGATTTGAACGTGAAATGGTAATTGAATTTACCGATAACACCGTTGTGTTAGATATGAAGTATAACCAGTTTTACTTCATGGGATGAATAGGTTGGGATTGGGAAATTAAAACAAATAATTACTTCGGTAAGGTTCGTTAATCCCGACTAGTTTGAATTGATATTCAAAAGTAGATTAAAGAATAAATTCAAGGAATTTATCTTTGATAAAATTAATGGGAATCTTTCCCTATGAATGTGAAATTTAGAAACTAACTGTCGGTTAGCTAAGCAGAATGGTTTTCTGGATATTGATCTGATGTTGGTTTCGGCCTTCGGGGTTAATATTTGGGGAATTATTCTCTTGATTAATTTACGGTTAGTGACTAATGAATTGGAATGAGGCGTATGTTGTGTTTGTGTAACACTTATTTAAAATATACGCGAGTTATTCGGAAAGTCCGGGTTTATCCCATTCTGAATAACTGATACGACGATAAGTCGAAGATGAAGACGATGGTCGAAGACCGGAGGTCTTCACGTCGTTTGGGTAATTACTGATGATCTTGATTGGGCTGTACACCCAAGAAGATGGAAACAGTTAGTGATCGTCCAGACGTACTTGGAGATCGATGGATATGCGAGGTACTAGGTGCCTCCGGTTTCGTTCAGACCCAGAACGGACTTGTAAATGGACTGTGTGTCTGACATCGGATTTCATTCTGTGTGACTGATATCGGTTGCATAGGATGGTTTGCCTGTGTGGCATGCTAAGATGCAAATGATCAAGGCTTCTGTTGAAAAGCAAAGTCTTGTGGTTGGTGATCAAAGCACGGCCCTTGTGGCGTAGCTTTGTGTAACGTTTACTTCGCGAGTTTCACACCCGGTATGAACCAAAAACGGGAGAGGACATCAGGGAGGACTTGCGTTTCTTTCTAGTTAGAAGTGGCGTCAGTGGTTTTACACGCCCTGACGAGTTTGACTTATGTGGTTGTTGCTGTTGCGAGGCGCCTCGGTTATATCGGTTTCGGCCGATGCTTCTGGTCGGCTGATGGACCAGACTTACACCCCATAGGGTGGGGAAACGTAGTGTTCAGGCATAATAATCCACATCGGTGGACCGGCCCTGACGATCTAAAGGCTTGCCTGCGCGCTTGCCTGTGGCTCGGGCTAGAGAGTCACGAATCGGTTGAGGACTATCTTTTGCCTCGGTTCATAGACGGAAATCCAATTTCCAAATACGTGACATTTGCGGTTTTATTTGTAAACCTATATATGGCGTCATAGTGGGATGGGGCGCTCATGCCGCCTATGATTGATACTTATGATTTGAAGTTGTTTTATACACTATGCACTTATTATAGTATCAAATGATTTGTTTTAAACGTATTAAGCATTCTTTGGCTGTTATAAGGTAAAAACCCTATCCCCCGGCTTGCGTTGCATTGTGTGATAGGACCTGGGTCTTATAACAGCTTCATTTTTCTTTATTTAGCATTGCGCTGTTTGTTTTATGCACTGGTATTCTTGGGAGGAAACCCGTTCCGTGTTATACGGCGTGGTCCCTTGATTTACCTAACTTTAAAAATAAAGATTAACTGTTTTAGTTCTCACACCAGTCACATGACTGACCTGGAGTTTATTGTTTTAACCTAAACTCTGGGTGCCCTTATTTTGACACGGGCAGCTAGTAGTTTTGGTTTTGCAGATTTATATTCATAGGATCCTGGTTTACAGCTAGAACGATATCCGGAAAGCTTTGTATCCGTATATCTCATTCTAGTTGTGTATTGTATTATTTTCCGCTGCGATGTATTTAAATGTAATTTAAATCTCTGATATTTCTGTGTAATATTCATTTATACTCTGTATATTCTTGTAATCTGATGCGTTGTTGTAATATACAATGAAATGTTCTTTTATATGCGTTCTTTTGTGGTTTGTTCTCGAACTATCCGACGCTTCCCTTACGGGGAAGTTGCGGGTCTTTACATTCATTCTGGAACTCCACCTCGTAAACAGTTGTTAAAGTGGTTTTCGGTATTGGTAGAGAGTATGACAATAGTCGATCCCGGTCTCTTTAACAACCAAACGTTTACATTTTTAACACCGTGGTCATTATTTTATAAATCACTTTATAAAATCATTTATACGAAAGCTCATATTCGAATTTGAATTCAAAATTAAATATCTACTTCGAATATATTCAATTTTTGAAAACTCATTTATATCGCTTTAATCAAATCGATTACAAAAACCATAACATAAAGATTTCGAAATATATTATGAACTAATGCTATATTATTTAACTTCGGTTTTATATGATTTTCTAAAATTCTTGCATAACGATTTCAAATCCGAAAACGACTTATTTTCAAATCATATCATAATGATCACAAGTTCCACTTAAATCGATATAAAATTTTTACTTCGATAATATTTCGGTTTGGTTATATTCATCAAAACTCAAGTTCAACAATTCAGTTGTTTCACGTTTACCATTATAAGATATCATTTAACTCAATTTATCAGATCCAATATTTCTGTTAAACTTCAATACATACACTTTAAATCAAAATCTCATATTTCGCTTATATAAATCAAAACAAATCGTATCATACTTTATAACTCAAATCATAAATTCAAATTCATTATTTAAAATTCGAATAAAACTCTTATATTTCAAATTCGACAAATCATATCTTATTTACTCAAGTCTTACAATTCCATATTGAAAAAAAATTCAAATCATACATTTCAAAACCATTTTATAAATTCGATTTCACAAATTTCATAATTCAACTAACGATTATAAAAAAAATCAATTCCGTATATAAAATTATATATATATATTCTAAATCACATTTAGTCACGTTAAGTTCAATTCAATTAGAATTCAAATCATATCTCATATGAGTTCAATGTTAAAATCAAATTTCATTATTACAAATTCAAACCTCGACTTAAGTCACAAATTCTTACTTAAACCAACTTTGAGTTTAAAGTTTGCAAAATATATGAAGACAAATTAAATTTTGAAAATAGAAATATATATAAGTTTATAAAATTCTAATAATAATTAGAAAATAGATTATAAACATATATAAATTTAAAATAATATAAAATAGGTTTAAAGAAAATATTAATATATAAAAGTTTAAATTACATATATGATTAAATTATATGGTTTAAAATAAATAAAATTATAGGTAAAATCTCAAATAAGTATTTAAACCATTTTTACTCAAAATCATTTTAAAACATATAATTTAAAATTTATAAAAATTAAGTTTAAAATTCTTAAAATAAAAATATAAAATCTTATATTATTATTTAAACTCCAAATTTCCAAATTACTTTATTACGAAAACATGACCAACGATGACCGTATTTAAATTTCTACCTTATGGTCAAGTGATACAGATATTTATCATTTCAACCCACAATTTATAAATTTCTACGGGTCTATCATTTCAACCCGCAATCCCAAATTCAGTAAAATCGTTCAGGTCTATCATTTCAACCCATAACGATTTTCCCTAATCTAATGTCCGTTCGGGTATGTATCATTTCAACCCTTAGTGATTTTTCCTAACTAGGGGTATCTACAACATAACAAATCATCACATATCATCAATCATATCATAGTCGTATATAACCAGTGCACATACAGGTCATATGAATATCGTGTCACATATGAAAGTGTATATTTTAAACGAAAAACTTCTACTGGCAATCCTATACATTTCATAACAGTTCATTTAGTTGATCTAACATCTATGAAATAATGTGAGTCAGGTGTGAGATAAACTCACCTTTTGTGGCATGACAAAAGGAATGCTGATACGGACGGATACGAGATAAACGACGAAATCCGAATACACTCGAGATCGAATCAAATCGACTACAGAGGACTGAATATGTTCACGCTGAAAGAAATATACGCAAAATTAATATTATTATTTTTAACGTAAACAATAAGATAGAGATTATGGTAAATCGCCAATGCTAAACATGCATGGTACAAGTTCCAAACGCATACTGCAATTCAAAACACAAGCTCTACAGGATTACATATATATAATGTCAAGTTTTTATTTTATTTTATAAATAAGCTCAGATTTAGGCCCTTAATAACAAAACAACATAGCAAAGGACAGCAGATTCTTAGATTCAAAGGACGGAAAGAAGATATAAGTAAATATATTAAAATAGGAGTGGGAACAAAAGAATACCCAGGCGAGCTACAGGTTTCGGCCACCGAAAGAATACAGCCTCATAGAAAAGCAATTTTCTTTTTTATATATAAGCATGAGAAGAAAGAAGCAAAACAACAAACCACGACATATCCAAAACGCAAAGGAAGCTCGATCTGATACCATGAGATGCGGCCGGAGAGAAGTTCAGTCGGAGCGCGCCTGACTTGGCCGGAGCAGTGGCAGCCGAGGTCGGTGACGATGATGACGGGAGGCGGAGGCTTGGGTTTTTGGACGTAGGAGGATAATACTTCAGGCGTTTCTTTTCCACTTTGTCAGGCATATGTATGATAATTGATTTGAGGCAACTGACAACATCATATTTTTTTAAAGAATATATGAACGATGGAAGAGTTTTCAAGTGGAAGGAGAAAGGATAAGGGAGCAGGCAATAAAAATAAGCACAACACAGATAAAAAGAATGTGGCCTCTTTCTGTTTGCATCCCAACAATTCGATACAAGAGATGCGGAGTATTAGACGGTGGAAATTTGAATAGGTAGAGAGAGTGGTAACCCATTATCACGCACTCCATAAATTTAAATTTTATAGATTTTAAAATAAAATTTATTCGCTTTATAAATTTATTTATTTTAAAAAAAAACGTGTTTGGTATTTAATAGGAAACATGGAGATGGATAAGAGATGACGCATTGAACTTTGAGATAGTAGAGTTCAAAAAGATAACTAACGCATGCATTAGAAATGGGAAAGGATTCTTTAAATGGATGGTTGGAAAAATGACATGCGCATGCATGTTTAAATAAGAAAGGTGAATGTTTCTTCCCATCATTTCCCTTTTAAGCGCTATGTGAACGTTACAGACTGGGTCTGCAGACCCAAAATGGCTAGAAAAATATGCTGAATCGGAATAGGGACACGTCGAACTCGAATGACTTTGTTTCAAAATTGAACTGCGCAAGCCTTTTAGCAATTTTAGCACAAACCGAATACTGAAATTGACAAATGAATATATGGTGGAAATCAGCGTGACGAGACGGACACAACGGTATATAGTTTGCAGTGTCAGAATGCTCCGTTCAAAAACGCATTACGGACCCCTTTAACATACAATACGGATAGGAAAACGGTGGTCAAAACGTCCAATTTTCACGAAACGAATTTCACCGTTGGATTCATGACAACAAGTAGAATATTTTTCATGTTTGTCCGAACTAGTTTCGGAAAGATTTAAAAATCGTTAAAATTTGAACTGATATGCGCAGCTTTGCCGTGAAAAATGCGCGATCGACAAACATTCAAATTTTCCAGTGAAATTTTCACAGCGGATATATCTCACTGTACGTATTTCAAATTACAAATTCCCGTTATGGAAAACGATAGAATATTTTCAAAATAAAAATATCGATTTAAATCGGAATATAAATCATTATAAATAACAGGTTGTTACACTAACCGGTCGGACCATCCTATGTCCGAGCTCGGGTCCGTAATTTTCAACGTAAAACTATTGTTGTTCAAACCTGGTCCATTTCTTGATCGGACCAAACTCGGTTGGACAATTTTTTGGACCGGACCACATCGAATAGCGGGCTATCCGATCCGTTATATAGCCCTATCTGTTTTACGCAAATCAGGTGTCTATCCTGACTAGAATTTCGAGACGGACGTAATGACATAGTCTATTTCCATTAATTCTTAATATTAAATTAATTATTTTTTAATTTATCCTCTTTGGTGTCGTTAAAAATTCGGGGTGTTACAGTTGCCAATTCTATAGAGTGGTCACATTAAAGATCTGGTTCAGTGATTTGGGAGGAATCGCAATTTTAGTGATTTACAATTTCTGTTCAGATTTTATAAGCCATTGATGGAATGATTTGGTGTGGCCCATTAGTGGGCTTATGAGAGGCTATAAATAGGAGGTTAGAGGCATGAAGAATAGTTTACTTTCTTCATTCTCTCAATTGGTTGAGCTCGTGTTCCTCCTTGCTCAATCAAATACACCTTTCCACCATTAAAATCTAAATCTACGGAAGAAGATCGAAGATCTACATTAATCAAATCTACATCAAGATAAGTGAGATTTCATCAAATTGAAGAGTTTGAAGCTAATTCTTTGTTGTCCGAATTTAGAATCAAGTGTTTTCTTGTTCATTTGAAGATTTAGTGAGTGATAAACATCTCTCACACGAATTCGATCAAGTATATGGGTTGTTTGTTCATACTTTCATCATTTTAAGTTGTTTTCACCAATATCTACATCATGGTAAGTATATTTTCATTTAAATCACCATAGGATCTAATCTAGCAACTTAAAACCGTTAATTCTTATGTTAATTCATATGTTTATGCAAGTTAGATCCATTATTTTGTTTATTTATTCATTTATCATGATATTTGGTGAATTTTATATGATTATCGATGAATAATTATCATTTTAAAGTTGTTAATGATTTCATTAAGTGTTTATGTGTAATGACTCTCCTTCTCGGTCGATCCAAATTGATCGTTAAACGGACTTAAAATTGAACCAAAAAAACGGATACACTAACTTTGGGCGCACAACACATCAGAACAAACAACAGAAGACTTTTATAAACATCACAATAATGTTACATCAGAGTATAGAATATCAGAGTATATCAAAAATAATACAACAGAAGATAAATTTACAATAAATGTAATTTAATGCAGCGGAAAAAAATAAACTAACACAGCGGAAGACTATCAATGCTCTGGGCACAGCTTTAAGCTTCGATCTAGAATCCTGCTAAATGAAATAATCTGCAAAACCAAAACTACTGACTGTCCATATGGAAAATATAGGCACCCGGAGTTTAGGTTGAAACAATAAACTCCGAGTCAGTCATGGGATGTAATGGCGCGTTTTGTAAGGTATAATAATTAAGTTGTTTAATTATTTAAATAACGAATATATTAAATAAACGATAGTTGAACGTATAATTATAATATAATTAAAATCGAGCGCGTAACGACGCGGCAGTTCGCCGTTTGGCGATTTGAACTTCATCTGAGTATACAGGGTTCGTTTTAAATCGAATCTCTGTGAAACAAGAAACATGTGGAGCTGGTGGAGTATATCTTTCTAGTGGAAGAGAAAGATCGGGATTTCGTCGTGTAGATTTTGAGTTACGTCCAAATCAAAATATCAGAAATGCAGCGCCCTGACCATAACGATTTAATTATATTTAAATAAGGATTTAAATAGAAATCAAGCGTCGATATAACTCTGACGAGATAATATCGAGTTGCAAATACATACAGGAATATTCTGGAGCTGTATGGTATGCCACTGTGAATATAGACGATAATAATTAATTTTAAATAATTAATTTAATATTATTTAAATATATTTATATATTTAAATAGGCTATTTAGAGCGTTAAAAATAGCCACTTTTGCATACGAAGTCGGAAATCGACGAAACCAGTTTTGTTGGATCCGCAATGTCAAATAGTTGTTAGATTCCAAGTTTCGTGATTTTTAGAGTCAGTATGTGACCGTGGGGATTTTTAGAGTGTAAAACAGTCAGTATTTCGACGGTTAAAAATACGCTGTGTGAGCATACGGAGTCGGAATTCGACGAAACCAGTTTCGTTGGGACCGTAATGTCGAACTGTAGCTGCATGTCCAGTTTCGTGATTTTTAGGCATTGTGTGAGAGCACACGGATTTTTAGAAGGCGGATATAAGGAGAAAATCGAGAAAATAAATTAAGAAAATCAAATTGAAAATATCCTCCCCATTTTTCTTTGATTCACAGAAGGCCACACAGCCTGTATTCCTATCCACAAATGCCACCAACCCAGAGAAGACTATATAACCCATATGAACACAACGCAGTAAACATTTTTCCATCATTCTAAAATCAAATACAATTCAAATAAAATACCAAAAGTCCCAAATCTTGTTTAATCGGATTCCTGCTGAATTTCTCTTCACATTTGTAGTATCTCCGATGTGTTCGATATGCTTCTGGCTCGCTGGAAATAAGCAGCGTGTACTAGGGTTTTCTTTTGTGGGATCTAGAAGCCTTGAATCGAACGTTTAAGTTCGTATTTGTGTTGAGGAGATCGAGTGGAACGTGCTTGTGAGTTTTGGGGATGACCGGTGATGAAAAGAGTCGGATGCTGTAGCTCGCGCTACAGGAACTCGTCGAGATCGGAAATTGCTGGGCTTGTGTGAGGGGAGTTTTGAACGATGGGTTAGAAGGAGATTTCGACGTGGAGTGGAAGGGTGGTATTGGCGTTGCAAATGGGCGAACGAGGGGGAAGGACGATGGCAGTCAAGGTTGGTCAAACGTTTGTAATGAGCTGAAGGGAATTTGCGTTGTGGAGTTGGGGAAGAAGGACTTTGGAGCGGGTTTGGGCTGTTAGAGGAGTGGGTGGGTTAGCTTGAAATGGGCTGGTAAGAAATGGAAGGCCCACTTATTTAAAGTGTATTAGTAATTTAAATATAATCCAAATTTAAATTAAAAGCCAAACTTGTACAAGTCATAACTTCTGCATCCGTTATCCAAACTCAGCGAAACAAGATCCGTTGGGATCGTATGGACGAGCACTCCACCATGGAACTAACCGCGAGTCAATTAGAGTTCGTCACAATTTATAGCAAAATAAATTGTCTGAATCAAGCGATGGTTATCTTCATTGACAATGATCGTCCAAAGGTGAGTAAAACTCACCAACTCTGAATAGTTCTATTTTTACAGTGTATTCTTAGGACTGTTAATTATTGTCTGTTTGACTGTATGTTGACTGTTTGATTGAACTGCTAGTCAGTTAGTAGAGATTATATATATATATATAAACCGTCAAATAGTTATATGTTGATTCTGTTTATCAGAATATTATATTGTTGTTGTCTAACATCTGTGGTGCAGGAAAACAGGTTGGAGGAATCCAACTGGATTCCTCAACAGTTATTTTTACTATAATTTATGTATTGTGATATATAAATGCGATATATATAATCTATTGTGATTATGTGTGGTTGGACGATATTCATCGTTGTTAGATGATGTGTTAAAAACCATAAGAAATACCAGGATATAGAAAGAGATTTTCAAACTATAATTTGAAAATAATGTATTTATATAAAATCGATGGATTTTATATTATAAAGAAAAGGGGATTTTGAGTATAAAGGAGAAATATTTGTTAATCGAGTATAAAGGATTAAACAAAGTAATTGGTTAGGTTGACCAAAGCAAGTTAGTCGAGTTAAACAAAGTAATTGGTTAGGTTAACCAAAGCGAGTTAGTCGAGTTAAACAAAGTAATTGGTTAGGTTAACCAAAGCGAGTTAGTCGAGTTAATCAAAGTAATTGGTTAAGTTAACCAAAGTAAATTAGTTAAGTTAAACTAAGCGGTGAATCAAAGTGAATTTGTTAAGTTAAACTAAATGATTAATCGATGTGAATTAGTTAAGTTAAACTAAAGGATTAATCGATGTGAATTAGTTAAGTTAAACTAAAGGATTAATCGATGTGAATTAGTTAAGTTAACTAAGTGGTTAATCGAAGTAAATTAGTTGAGTTAAACTAAGTAAACCGGCTAGAGTTAATCAACGTGAATTAACTAAGTTAAACTAAGTGGATTAGTTCAGTTAATCGAGACAAGTAAATCAAGTTAGGGTAAACCATTTGAGTTAACCAGTTAGAGTTAACCATTTGAGTTGACCAGTTAGAATTGACCAGTTAGAGTTGACCAGTTAGAATTATCCAAGTAGAGTTAATCGAGTAGAATTGCCGAATATCACCTATTCGAAGTAGAGTTATCGAATATAGTGTATTCGAGGGAAGAGTAATTGAATATAGTTTATTCGAGTGGAGAAATCAAATGTTATTCATTTGAGAAGAGTTACCGAATATTATTTATTCGAAGAGTAGTTATCGAATATTGATTATTCGAAGTTAGTTAATCCAAAGGAGTTATTCGAAGTTAGTTAATCCAAAGGAGTTATTCGAAGTTAGTCAATCCAAAGGAGTTATTCGAAGTTAGTTAATCCAAAGGAGTTATTCGAAGTTAGTTAATCCAAAGGAGTTATTCGAAGTTAGTTAATCCAAAGGAGTTATTCGAAGTTAGCTAATCCAAAGGAGTTATTCGAAGTTAGCTAATCCAAAGGAGTTATACGAAGTTAGTTAACCCAAAGGAGTTAGTCGAAGAGTTAATCGAATATAGTTATTTGAAAGAAGGTGTTAATCGAATATAGTTATTCAAGTAAAGTAAAAAGAGTAAATCGAATTTAGTTATTCGAAATGAGTTATTCGAATTAGATATTTGAATAGAGTTAAACACATTAGAGTGATTCGAATTACTTAGTCAAATAGAGTTAAAAACGTAAGAGTAAATTGAATATTAGTTATTCAATTAGAGTTAAATCGAATTTAGTTATTCGAAAGGAGTTAATCAATTTGAGTTAAGTTAATCGATTTGAATTAAGTTGAATCGAAATGGAGTAAATCGATTAGAATTAAGTTAATCGAGTTAGAGTAAATCGAATATTGATTATTCGAAGGTAAGTATTCGAATTAGTTATTCGAAGGAGTTAATCAAATTAGTTGATCCAAAGGAGTTAGTCGAATATTTGTTATTCGAATAGAGTTAAAGGAGTTATCGATTTTAGTTTGATCGAAAGGGGTTATCGATTAGTAAATCGAAAGGAGATTTTCGAATATAGCATATTCGAAAGAAAGAGATCGAATATTGTTTATTCGAAAGAGAGAGATTTCGAATATGAGTTATTCGAAGAGAGATAATCGAATATAGGTTATTCAAAGAAGAGTTAATCAAATAGAGATTACTCAAAGAGAGTTATACGTTGAACTCGATTATAGCGAATTCGGGAAAGTACTATTTACTTTCCAGGGTTTAAATCAAGATTTAGTTATTGATTTAGAAATTAGGTGTCTGTTAAATTATTCGAGTTAGGAAATAAATTCATAATTTAGGTTAGATATTTTGGGGGTAGGAATTATAACGTTATAGTTATAATCAAACGTTGTCATTTAAGAAGTGGATTCGTAACCTGAATCCGAGAATTTGCATAAACAGATGATTGTAAAAAGTGAGTGATGAGCTTCATCTATTTCACAGTAAAGGACGTTGTTCAATTAAGGTCTGAGAGGTAATTATACCCCAACTTGATTGACTTCAGAATTGACAAAGGAATAGTTGTGGTTCGATCTAAAAGGTTGATTAGGAATAAAGTTATGTAATAAGCGATTTATGGATTAAGCATAACGATGTTTTATACAACGTCCATTGGAAATCCGTAAATGAGTTTTGGAAACGTTTTCCAAATATAGTCAGATATATTTTCTAAACATAGAAAATGAAATGGTTTCATGATAAGAATTTAAGAAATAGAGTTAAGCAAATTCAGAAACTGACTGGAGAGGGTAAGTTGAACGGTTTTCTAAGTGACGATCTGATGTTGGTTTCGACCTTTCGGATTGATACTTAGAGAATTGTTCTCATACTAGTTACAGTTAGGGACTGATAGTTGCGAAATAATAGTGATGTGAAAATAAGCTATGGAAATGTTTTCCAATGATTAATAACATATATTTTCTAAATATATGAAATAAGGAAATATGAACATGTGATGATTGATCGATCGAATTTCCATTTGGAAATAAGATCGTTGTTTGTACACCGACATGTTTTCATTTGATAGTTGAATCACAGACTATCAAAGTTTTTACCATTTTAACGTTGTTAATATGGAGAGACCGGTTGGATTATTATCCAAAGAACCACTCTGTATTGGCATAAGCGTTGCGAGCAATATCTGCCAAAGATAAATTGAAGACGGAGTAAAGTGCAAGGGCTGTTGTATAAGTCTTAGATAACAGTGACTAAGATGGATATACTGAATAGTGCCTTCGGTTTGTCCAGTCCCAGGACAACGTATATGGAAGAAGGTCTGACAGAGTATATCCAATGGATCGCGTAAGTTGATCTGTTCAAACGTATTCACGTTTGGTGGCGGAGGAATTCGTTTCTCTTAGCTATATACCCGTGTTTTTTTTGTATAAGTCAATTTGTGATTTGGCGGGTATGACGATGTGGCATTCAAAGTGAATGGTGATCAGATGTTCTGAAGATAGACGTAGCTTCTAGCCTCACACCGGGAAGTAACAAAAGTTGGGCTAGGCAGCATGGCTAGTTGGGTCATACCCAAGCAGGGTGTATTGTCACCGATCTTGAGAATATTCATATTTGTACTTCTTTTTGATTCTGTATCTTCGGATGACGGTTTGATGGCCTACAACCGTGGTGGCAATATATTCGCGACACTCAAGCTAAATGAGTGAGCGGTCATGTGTGGCCGGGTTGCAAGACGTTCTTGTTGAACCCTGAGTGTATCACCTCTAGAGTACACTATTTAGAAGGTGCTCCCATACCTTGTCTGTTGGAATCCATTCTCCGATAAGCGCCCTGCGGTTTATGATTTTATACTATGTATGTAGAACGTGAGATGCAAGCATTTCTGCTAGATTGATATCTATTTGTACTTAGACATTATTATAATATCACAATGATATTGCTTGTCAAAGTTGTTCAGATACTCATAAGGAAAAACCCGTTCCGTATTTACGGCGTGGTCTTATGACATACCCTATACGTGTTTTAAACTATTTTACTCATACCAGTCCCATGACTAACCCGGAGTTTACTTTGTTGTTTTCCCTAAACTCTTGGGTGCCTAAATTTGTACGGGCAGTCAAGTAGTCGGGATTTACAGATATGCTTGGAGAGCTTGGAGCAGGAGGCTGCAAGATTCTATAGCTATAGTTATTTCCGCTGTGTTGTAAGTGTTGTACTCTGATAAGTGCTATTGTATATATATAACTGTTTACTTCAAAGCTATGTTATATATTATATGTTATTCGTTCCGCTGTGAGATTCGTGTTACTCTGATGATTCTGATGTTCTTCTTCTTCTATTCTATTAGTTCTATCTTTTCTTTCCCACCTTCTAAATTCTTTCACTAACGTCGCGGAATTTCCGACTCTCGAGGAGTCGGAAATTTCCAGCTGTTTCAGTTGGTATCAGAGCTTAAGTTAAGTGATTACCTTGGCTCTGTGGCATAACTCGATAGAGATGGGATTAGTAATATCCTAGACTGAGATTGAGTGTATATATACGAGTGCGTATTTGTATTTGATATAAAATGGTTTTATATTGTGGAGATTCATTGGCTGAGTTGTTTATGAGTTCTGGTCGATCAGTTTGATCCACTGTATCAGTAGGAGTAAATAAACACTTGAATACGATGGGTCGTCACGATATGTTTTGAAAAAGGGTAAGTGAATTCAACATTACCCAAAGTATATTTTGATATAGAAATATATATATATATATATATATATATCAAAATTTTAATATATTAGATATATTGGTTGTTATTATAATCGAGTAAGATTACAAATTAAATGGTTATATATGTATAACCAATCAGAATTCCTATAAGTAAAATACGTGGAATCAGTTGAATTAAAATCTGAAATTAAATCAGAATTGGAATTAAAATAAGGAAATTTTAAGTTCCTGGGAGATTTTGAAAATGTTTTTCAATTAGAAATAAATATAGTATCTAACTCACCTGGATGACTGGAAAATAATTCCGAGGATGGATCGATACATCGTCGTTGTAATTTTCGAGTTTCTAAGTGGCGGATTACTACCAATGGTTTTGTTTTCAAATGGTGTTGAGGAAAACAAGTTGTTTAGAAATTCAAAAGTTTTGAATTGGTGTTAGGATTTGAAATTTGATTTGAAATAAATCCCAGGAATTTAAATCTTGAAATTTAAAATTTAACTTGTTAAGTTGAATGAATCAAGATGGTAAAAACAAATAAGTAAATTAAAATTTAACTTGAACCAAGTTAAATAAATCGGGATTTGGTTAGAGAATAATCTGGATTGGAATTAAGTTGATGGGTTAAGAGTGTGAAATCTGATATTGGAGTTTGAATAGAATTTGACTTGGATAAAACCAAGTGTTTGAGTTGAAGGTTGGATTGAGATGACATTGGTATATGTTGGGTTGATACAGGTGAAGGTGATAAGGTTAATATAACCGACAAAAAGGTACAAGTTTATATTATAAATGAGTTTGGATTTTATGAGCCAAATTGGCAAGCCGCTTGGCTGTTTGATTTTCTTTTGGGTTGGAGAAGGCCTAGAGAGGCGAGGGGTGGTTTGTCATATTGACCAATACAAAGGAGGTTATGGCGAAATTTTTCAAAAATTCCAGGCGTTAGAACATTCTCATGATTTATGAAAATTCAGTTAGCCAGAATGAATTAATAATTTAATTGAAAATTTAATGGTTCAGTTGAAACTGGAGTTGAGAAGTAAACTAAAAGATATTTGAATCTAGTTAGTAAAGTTGGTAGCATTTTCCTAGCTTAGCAATTTCGAGGACGAAATTATTTTAAGGGGGGAAGTCTGTAATGGCGCGTTTTGTAAGGTATAATAATTAAGTTATTTAATTATTTAAATAACGAATATATTAAATAAACGATAGTTGAACGTATAATTATAATATAATTAAAATCGAGCGCGTAACGACGCGGCAGTTCGCCGTTTGGCGATTTGAACTTCATCTGAGTATACAGGGTTCGTTTTAAATCGGATCTCTGTGAAACAAGAAACATGTGGAGCTGGTGGAGTATATCTTTCTAGTGGAAGAGAAAGATCGGGATTTCATCGTGTAGATTTTGAGTTACGTCCAAATCAAAATATCAGAAATGCAGCGCCCTGACCATAACGATTTAATTATATTTAAATAAGGATTTAAATAGAAATCAAGCGTCGATATAACTCTGACGAGATAATATCGAGTTGCAAATACATACAGGAATATTCTGGAGCTGTATGGTATGCCACTGTGAATATAGACGATAATAATTAATTTTAAATAATTAATTTAATATTATTTAAATATATTTATATATTTAAATAGGCTATTTAGAGCGTTAAAAATAGCCACTTTTGCATACGAAGTCGGAATTCGACGAAACCAGTTTTGTTGGATCCGCAATGTCAAATAGTTGTTAGATTCCAAGTTTCGTGATTTTTAGAGTCAGTATGTGACCGTGGGGATTTTTAGAGTGTAAAACAGTCAGTATTTCGACGGTTAAAAATACGCTGTGTGAGCATACGGAGTCGGAATTCGACGAAACCAGTTTCGTTGGGACCGTAATGTTGAACTGTAGCTGCATGTCCAGTTTCGTGATTTTTAGGCATCGTGTGAGAGCACACGGATTTTTAGAAGGCGGATATAAGGAGAAAATCGAGAAAATAAATTAAGAAAATCAAATTGAAAATATCCTCCCCATTTTTCTTTGATTCACAGAAGGCCACACAGCCTGTATTCCTATCCACAAATGCCACCAACCCAGAGAAGACTATATAACCCATATGAACCCAACGCAGTAAACATTTTTCCATCATTCTAAAATCAAATACAATTCAAATAAAATACCAAAAGTCCCAAATCTTGTTTAATCGGATTCCTGTTGAATTTCTCTTCACATTTGTAGTATATCCGATGTGTTCGATATGCTTCTGGCGCGCTGGAAATAAGCAGCGTGTACTAGGGTTTTCTTTTGTGGGATCTAGAAGCCTTGAATCGAAAGTTTAAGTTCGTATTTGTGTTGAGGAGATCGAGTGGAACGTGCTTGTGAGTTTTGGGGATGACCGGTGATGAAAAGAGTCGGATGCTGTAGCTCGCGCTACAGGAACTCGTCGAGATCGGAAATTGCTGGGCTTGTGTGAGGGGAGTTTTGAACGATGGGTTAGAAGGAGATTTCGACGTGGAGTGGAAGGGTGGTATTGGCGTTGCAAATGGGCGAACGAGGGGGAAGGACGATGGCAGTCAAGGTTGGTCAAACGTTTGTAATGAGCTGAAGGGAATTTGCGTTGTGGAGTTGGGGAAGAAGGACTTTGGAGCGGGTTTGGGCTGTTAGAGGAGTGGGTGGGTTAGCTTGAAATGGGCTGGTAAGAAATGGAAGGCCCACTTATTTAAAGTGTATTAGTAATTTAAATATAATTCAAATTTAAATTAAAAGCCAAACTTGTACAAGTCATAACTTCTGCATCCGTTATCCAAACTCAGCGAAACAAGATCCATTGGGATCGTATGGACGAGCACTCCACCATGGAACTAACCGCGAGTCAATTAGAGTTCGTCACAATTTATAGCAAAATAAATTGTCTGAACCAAGCGATGGTTATCGTCATTGACGATGATCGTCCAAAGGTGAGTAAAACTCACCAACTCTGAATAGTTCTATTTTTACAGTGTATTCTTAGGACTGTTAAATATTGTCTGTTTGACTGTATGTTGACTGTTTGATTGAACTGCTAGTCAGTTAGTAGAGATTATATATATATATATAAACCGTCAAATAGTTATATGTTGATTCTGTTTATCAGAATATTATACTGTTGTTGTCTAACATCTGTGGTGCAGGGAAACAGGTTGGAGGAATCCAACTGGATTCCTCAACAGTTATTTTTACTGTAATTTATGTATTGTGATATATAAATGCGATATATATAATCTATTGTGATTATGTGTGGTTGGACGATATTCATCGTTGTTAGATGATGTGTTAAAAACCATAAGAAATACCAGGATATAGAAAGAGATTTTCAAACTATAATTTGAAAATAATGTATTTATATAAAATCGATGGATTTTATATTATAAAGAAAAGGGGATTTTGAGTATAAAGGAGAAATATTTGTTAATCGAGTATAAAGGATTAAACAAAGTAATTGGTTTGGTTGACCAAAGCAAGTTAGTCGAGTTAAACAAAGTAATTGGTTAGGTTAACCAAAGCGAGTTAGTCGAGTTAAACAAAGTAATTGGTTAGGTTAACCAAAGCGAGTTAGTCGAGTTAATCAAAGTAATTGGTTAAGTTAACCAAAGTAAATTAGTTAAGTTAAACTAAGCGGTGAATCAAAGTGAATTTGTTAAGTTAAACTAAATGATTAATCGATGTGAATTAGTTAAGTTAAACTAAAGGATTTATCGATGTGAATTAGTTAAGTTAAACTAAAGGATTAATCGATGTGAATTAGTTAAGTTAACTAAGTGGTTAATCGAAGTAAATTAGTTGAGTTAAACTAAGTGAACCGGCTAGAGTTAATCAACGTGAATTAACTAAGTTAAACTAAGTGGATTAGTTCAGTTAATCGAGACAAGTAAATCAAGTTAGGGTAAACCATTTGAGTTAACCAGTTAGAGTTAACCAGTTAGAGTTAACCATTTGAGTTGACCAGTTAGAGTTGACCAGTTAGAGTTGACCAGTTAGAATTATCCAAGTAGAGTTAATCGAGTAGAATTGCCAAATATCACCTATTCGAAGTAGAGTTATCGAATATAGTGTATTCGAGGGAAGAGTAATTGAATATAGTTTATTCGAGTGGAGAAATCAAATGTTATTCATTTGAGAAGAGTTACCGAATATTATTTATTCGAAGAGTAGTTATCGAATATTGATTATTCGAAGTTAGTTAATCCAAAGGAGTTATTCGAAGTTAGTCAATCCAAAGGAGTTATTCGAAGTTAATCAATCCAAAGGAGTTATTCGAAGTTAGCTAATCCAAAGGAGTTATTCGAAGTTAGTTAATCCAAAGGAGTTATTCGAAGTTAGCTAATCCAAAGGAGTTATTCGAAGTTAGCTAATCCAAAGGAGTTATTCGAAGTTAGCTAATCCAAAGGAGTTATTCGAAGTTAGTTAATCCAAAGGAGTTAGTCGAAGAGTTAATCGAATATAGTTATTCGAAAGAAGGTGTTAATCGAATATAGTTATTCAAGTAAAGTTAAAAGAGAAAATCGAATTTAGTTATTCGAAATGAGTTATTCGAATTAGATATTTGAATAGAGTTAAACACATTAGAGTGATTCGAATTACTTAGTCAAATAGAGTTAAACACGTAAGAGTTAATTGAATATTAGTTATTCAATTAGAGTTAAATCGAATTTAGTTATTCGAAAGGAGTTAATCAATTTGAGTTAAGTTAATCGATTTGAATTAAGTTGAATCGAAATGGAGTAAATCGATTAGAATTAAGTTAATCGAGTTAGAGTAAATCGAATATTGGTTATTCGAAGGTAAGTATTCGAATTAGTTATTCGAAGGAGTTAATCAAATGAGTTGATCCAAAGGAGTTAGTCGAATATTTGTTATTCGAATAGAGTTAAAGGAGTTATCGATTTTAGTTTGATCGAAAGGGGTTATCGATTAGTAAATCGAAAGGAGATTTTCGAATATAGCATATTCGAAAGAAAGAGATCGAATATTGTTTATTCGAAAGAGAGAGATTTCGAATATGAGTTATTCGAAGAGAGATAATCGAATATAGGTTATTCAAAGAAGAGTTAATCAAATAGAGATTACTCGAAAGAGAGTTATACGTCGAATTCGATTATAGCGAATTCGGGAAAGTACTATTTACTTTCCAGGGTTTAAATCAAGATTTAGTTATTGATTTAGAAATTAGGTGTCTGTTAAATTATTCGAGTTAGGAAATAAATTCATAATTTAGGTTAGATATTTTGGGGGTAGGAATTATAACGTTATAGTTATAATCAAACGTTGTCATTTAAGAAGTGGATTCGTAACCTAAATCCGAGAATTTGCATAAACAGATGATTGTAAAAAGTGAGTGATGAGCTTCATCTATTTCACAGTAAAGGACGTTGTTCAATTAAGGTCCGAGAGGTAATTATACCCCAACTTGATTGACTTCAGAATTGACAAAGGAATAGTTGTGGTTCGATCTAAAAGGTTGATTAGGAATAAAGTTAAGGAATAAGCGATTTATGGATTAAGCGTAACGATGTTTTATACAACGTCCATTGGAAATCCGTAAATGAGTTTTGGAAACGTTTTCCAAATATAGTCAGATATGTTTTCTAAACATAGAAAATGAAATGGTTTCATGATAAGAATTTAAGAAATAGAGTTAAGCAAATTCAAAAACTGACTGGAGAGGGTAAGTTGAACGGTTTTCTAAGTGACGATCTGATGTTGGTTTCGACCTTCCGGATTGATACTTAGAGAATTGTTCTCATACTAGTTACAGTTAGGGACTGATAGTTGCGAAATAATAGTGATGTGAAAATAAGCTATGGAAATGTTTTCCAATGATTAATAACATATATTTTCTAAATATATGAAATAAGGAAATATGAACATGTGATGATTGATCGATCGAATTTCCATTTGGAAATAAGATCGTTGTTTGTACACCGACATGTTTTCATTTGATAGTTGAATCACAGACTATCAAAGTTTTTACCATTTTAACGTTGTTAATATGGAGAGACCGGTTGGATTATTATCCAAAGAACCACTCTGTATTGGCATAAGCGTTGCGAGCAATATCTGCCAAAGATAAATTGAAGACGGAGTAAAGTGCAAGGGCTGTTGTATAAGTCTTAGATAACAGTGACTAAGATGGATATACTGAATAGTGCCTTCGGTTTGTCCAGTCCCAGGACAACGTATATGGAAGAAGGTCTGACAGAGTATATCCAATGGATCGCATAAGTTGATCTGTTCAAACGTATTCACGTTTGGTGGCGGAGGAATTCGTTTCTCTTAGCTATATACCCGTGTTATTTTTGTATAAGTCAATTTGTGATTTGGCGGGTATGACGATGTGGCATTCAAAGTGAATGGTGATCAGATGTTCTGAAGATAGACGTAGCTTCTAGCCTCACACCGGGAAGTAACAAAAGTTAGGCTAGGCAGCATGGCTAGTTGGGTCATACCCAAGCAGGGTGTATTGTCACCGATCTAGAGAATATTCATATTTATACTTCTTTTTGATTCTGTATCTTCGGATGACGGTTTGATGGCCTACAACCATGGTGGCAATATATTCGCGACACTCAAGCTAAATGAGTGAGCGGTCATGTGTGGCCGGGTTGCAAGACGTTCTTGTTGAACCCTGAGTGTATCACCTCTAGAGTACACTATTCAGAAGGTGCTCCCATACCTTGTCTGTTGGAATCCATTCTCCGATAAGCGCCCTGCGGTTTATGATTTTATACTATGTATGTAGAACGTGAGATGCAAGCGTTTCTGCTAGATTGATATCTATTTGTACTTAGACATTATTATAATATCACAATGATATTGCTTGTCAAAGTTGTTCAGATACTCATAAGGAAAAACCCGTTCCGTATTTACGGCGTGGTCTTATGACATACACTATACCTGTTTTAAACTATTTTACTCATACCAGTCCCATGACTGACCCGGAGTTTACTTTGTTGTTTTCCCTAAACTCTTGGGTGCCTAAATTTGTACGGGCAGTCAAGTAGTCGGGATTTACAGATATGCTTGGAGAGCTTGGAGCAGGAGGCTGCAAGATTCTATAGCTATAGTTATTTCCGCTGTGTTGTAAGTGTTGTACTCTGATAAGTGCTATTGTATATATATAACTGTTTACTTCAAAGCTATGTTATATATTATATGTTATTCGTTCCGCTGTGAGATTCGTGTTACTCTGATGATTCTGATATTCTTCTTCTTCTTATATTCTATTAGTTCTATCTTTTCTTTCTCACCTTCTAAATTCTTTCACTAACGTCGCAGAATTTCCGACTCTCGAGGAGTCGGAAATTTCCAGCCGTTACATGGGACTGGTGTGAGAACTAAAAACAGTTATTAAACTTTACTTTAAAATAAGGTAAATCATGGGACCAGGTCGTATGTCATGGAACTGGTTCACCCCCGCGAATACCAGTGCATAACAACAACTAATAATAGTCATATGGATCTACGATGCATCCTACAACATGAAAATCCTCAATCTACCCATTTAGGCTTAACCCCAAATTTAGATTTTCAAAATCCAATTCACTTTACAGAAATGATTCCTTTGGACTTTATTTCCCGATTTCTTATTTAAATTATTTGAAATACATATCTAGCTTTTATATCAAAGTAGATTTCACTTTGGGATCTCAAACCAAAATATTTGGAAATATGAATTCCAAAACATTACAATGCATACAAACATATATGCAACCAAATATCGGGAGGTATTCAGCCCTCGGACAAGGCTATACGCGCCTCTCCAACTCGATATATGTGCACCTCCCACGATGGAGCAGGCTACACTAACGATGCACCACCCATGCCCTTGAAGAAAATACATCGCCCTCACACTTTTAGTCATCCAGGGTTACCTGAATTTTTGGCCACATACCAAATTATTTCATATCCCGAAGTAGAGAAATCATTTCACAACATAATAATCACAAGTACTTTCCAAAATATATTACGGTACATTAGCAATTCGCACGTATGATCAGTCGCTATTAATCACATAACCTTTGAGATCATACGTCTCAAAGAAGGGTATTAAGCAAGAGAATAAATTCTCCACCACCAAACAGATACATCCTCAATAGCAACTAATCGGTTATTTGATGAACTACAAAGTCAAACACATAATACATTTTGAAATCATTTCGACAACATTGGGTTTAACCCTCGAAATCCTTCATGTTTTATAAAACTTTTTTATAAAACATTCCTAGTCCAAAATCGAGAATACATTTCCTCACATAAGAAAAATATATTTCAGAATCATTCATTAAATTTGAAATGAACTCAACAACATCGCTACACATCTCATAGTCAAGTCGTGAAGTGTTTCACAAGATGTTAGCATACAAATATTTCTACCCAACCTGATGCTAAATATAAAAGCATATTTTGCTCATAAACTGGACGAGCACAATCTAGACAATCAATCAATCAATATCAACAACCAAATATATTTGGTTTATATCACATCTCATGTTTTGGAAAATTTAACTAACATCCATTCATTCCAATCTAATTAATGATTTATTAAAACTCCAGTTCAGCTTTAATCTCAAAAATCACTACTTGATGATTATTCAATTTTATGGAAATTGATCCTGCTTTTACTCGGGTTAAAGAACAAATGTTATTTAAAACACCGTTCACAATAAACCCCAAAATCATCTTCCATTCAAATGGAACTTTCATGGAAATCATAACAGTATATAATCGATATAAATTTCCATATCACACTAATACTATACGTGGAATAGCGGCAAGGCCTTTTAAATTTCATATATAGTAACAGTCTTCCTTTACAGAAGCTCATCTCGATTAGTACCAAATTGAATTCCACTTAATTCCAATTTAATATATTAAATTAGAAAACTTTACTTTGGAAAATTCCATTAATCTTAATTAAAAGATTATAAATTCCAAATCATAACGTCACCGTACATTAGGTTAAAAAACTAATGTTATTTAAAACATTGTTCACGACAAACCCAAAATCTAATTTGATATTGAATACAAGGCTCTAAATAAAAATTAATTCGGCTTATATTCAATTTGAAACTAACGGATATCAAATTGGGAATAACGATATCTATATCTTCCAAAATTCCATAACCATATCCGTATAATTACGGAATCCAATATCGAAATACTCCGAAGATTATTTCCATTCAAATCCATTCCAAATTATTCGATGGAAAATTCTGGTTATTTCAAAACCTATTTACAAATCCAATTTATTAATTCAAAAATCATTGGACTACTATTCTAGTTAATAATTAGTTCATATAGATAAAAATATATTTTTATCTTTTCATTACTGGAATTTTTCATCCAAATCTTTCAAAATCATTTATTATGATTTTACACAATTTTTCCATATTTTTAATAATTTTATTAAGGCCTTTACAATCAGTTTCCAATATCGGCCACCAAACTACATTTACAACGACCTTTTCCAAAACACTTTTGGACACATTTTAAAATCTAAACATTAGATTTCAAGTCTCTTATAATCATTGGAAAGCTCTTTTTGATACGAATCCAAGGTTCTAGTTTTAGGAGAATCCGACAGTCGGATCTCCCATCACATCAATTTGAAGTTAATGGTAGAAATTCGCGAACGGTCACTGCGGGACGCGTTCTATTCAAGCCATTAAATATATATAATATATATATCGTCGATTTCCATTTAAAACGTATTTTATAAATTCGTATTAAAAACGATTTCAACTTCCATTTCAATTTTAAATCAAAATTGAATATTCCATATACAGTTAAAAATTATATTTTTAACCACCCAATTATTATTTCATTCCATGCAAATTTTACTCATAACATATATATGTTAAATAATATATTTTTAACAATCCAATAATTATACCATTACATGACAATTTTATATATCTCTTATATAAACTAAAAATAATATTTTTAGCCAACCAATATTTATTCCAATACATGACCATTTTATGTATCTATATATATGTTAAAAATAATATTTTTAGCGAACCAATAATTATTTCAATACATGACCATTTTTCCAGATAACATAATCCATTTTGTTGCATTTCAATTCTATATAACGCATATATACTTTATACAACGCATATATATTTTATACAACACATATATATTTTATACGACGCATATAATATATATATATATATATATTTCATATCACATATTTTTGTTTCACATCGCATAAATATTTTTTTATACAATGCTTATATATATTTTATACAATGCATATATATATATTATATTGCATTTCTTTTCATTGCAATCATAACACAATACAGTCAATTATATCATCCATGGTTTGTGGACGACAGTGAGGTGAGCTAACAAGCACCGTACAACATTTGTGATAATTAAAAACTGATATAAATCAATACTAGCAGTTCATATATGCAGTTGTAAAATAAATAACTATAAAAAATTTAGTGAGAAGTTCTCACATTGGGTTCCACTCCGCCATTCTTTGTTGAAGGATAGATTTTAACAAAATTAAATAGACGTTTAATTTTTTTAAAAATTCCAATTGTTTCTGTTTCTGTTCTAGTCAGTCTCATGTTGTAGAGTTCGATCTTACTGTTCTAATGCAACTGAAATCATCTGATTCTGGTTCTGTATGAGCTAGATATGATATAATATAGGTTAATTACATCATTAAAGTTAATAATATAATTAATAAACTAATTAACCAAGTTTAATTTAATTACCCTCTGCAAACGTCGAACCCTGCTCCCCCAATCTACATCGTCGTATCACGCTGCAAGCACCACCGGAGGAGGATCGGACTTCGCCACCTAACGCGCCGGAGTGCCGCCTTCGGCAACCGCTGCGTCGAACTCTACGGCATCAGCACCTCAGGATTCGCGCTGAAAGCGAACGACATCGAGCTCAAGGATCTCACGGTTTGCTGCTCCATTCTTGATCAAACTTATATAGATCGAAAGAGCCCAGGAAGCTCTAAAATATTTATTCATTGAGTTTCTGAAATTAAAGAACGGACTGGGAGGATTTAGCAAGGGGGTTTTGAATGATGTGGTTCGTTCAATCGTGGATGCGGCGGAAAAATCTGAGCGGATAGGGTTTAGAGCTTTTATAGATTTTTTTTATTTTTTTTATTATTATAATTTAATTCGAAAATTAAGGTTTTTGCATTCAAATTTCGAATCAAACCCAATGACTGTCATCCCTAGCTAAATACCCTCATTCCGGACACAATAGGATATGTTTCATAAGCTAATTCTACTATTTCGATCTGTTTTCATCAAAATTAAAATATAAAATTAATATAACGTTCAATATTGATTTTAACGTACATTTTAATTTACTGAGGCCACATACTAACTCCAAAAATTACAGAAAAATAAAGCTATCTATGTTTTGACGATACGGTCCCAACAAAACTAATTTCGTCAAATTTGGAGGCCGTTTGAAAAATGGCTATTTTCCAGTCAATTAAATTTAAACTGAATTTACAAAACACGTTTTAAATTAACTACGCTCACATATTAACTCAAAAAATTATGAAATTTGAAACCTAACAATAATTTGATATTCCAGATCCAACAAAAGTGGTTTCATCGAAAATGGAGGTCGTTTGAAAAATGGCTATTTTTAAGGGTTATATATTATATTAAAATATATATAAATTCCATAGCGACTATTTTGAATTTTAAACTGGATATAACTTACAATTTATAAATTGAAATCTGAATTTTTCACATTCATTGGAAAGATATAATTAAATAGATTTTAACGTTCCTGGTTTTACTAAAATCTGATTTATATTTCATTTTGTACATTCGTTTAAAGCTCAAAATCGAATTTTCAAACTATCGTGCCATTTCAAGTTCATTTTATATTTAAAATTAATTTTTACATTCTAACTTCGATTTAAATAAATTTTTAGTTGTTATTATTTAAAATAAATCATTTTTAATATTCAAACCCATTACAGTAGCTAAAATAAAAAAATTAATTGGTTTAGAAATTCCGGGTTTTTACAATCTCCCCCACTTAAAATCTTTTCGTCCTCGAAAAGGAACGGAGCTGATAGTTATTTAACTAACCAACTCAACTTTCATTATTCAACTTTTCATCTTCTAACAATTTTCTAGTTTCACAAAAATTTGGCTAACACCCTAAATTTTCGAAAAATTTCGCCATAACCTCCTTCGTACGGCTGATCGGTAAAACCGTAACTTGCCTCACAGGTACCTCATCAATCAAAAAGAAAAAGAAAAAGAAAAAGCCAAGTAGCTTGCCAATCGGATCATAAAATCATCAAACCCAATGAATATAGTAAACATGTACCTATTTGTTGAGCATACAATTTTATTCCTCTTCTTAGCTTCCATGCTATGACCTGTTCATTATATATACATGTATATGTATGTTATTCCAATCAAATTTCAATTCAGCTTAATATTTTGATTCAATTTGTCTTAATTTTATCATTCATTCACATATTGGTTAAATTAATTATCATTCCAATATTTTTATTAGTTATACTAATAATCACACATTACAACCGGCAATCAATTTGTTGATTAACTTTTCGATTATATATAACTTTTATATATTCAAAAATCATAATTTCTAAGACCGGATTATATATAATCACAAATACTTTAATTATAAACTTGTCAGTATCAACTCGTTCTAGGGCATTACTAACACCATCTCTAACGAGTTTCTCATTCTAGGATGCTACTAATCCTATCTCTAATGAGTTTTCTTTTATAGGATATAACTAATCCAATCTCTGATGAGTCTTTCATTTCATTCTAACAAGATGCACCCCACAGATTTAGTTAACTAAAGCTCTAATACCATATGTAACAACCCGCCTTCTCGATCGATCCAAATCGATCTTTAAACCGACTTAAATCGAACCAAAAAGGTGGATATGCTAACTTTAGGCGCACAACACATCAAAACAAACAACAGAAAGCTTTTATAAATATTATAATAATGTTACATCAGAGTATAGAATATCAGAGTATATCAAAAATAATATAATGGAAGATAAATTTACAATAAATGTAATATAATGCAGCGGAAACAAATAAACTAACACAGCAGAAGACTATCAATGCTCTGGACACAACTTTAGGCTTCAATTCAGAATCCTGCTAAATGAAATAATCTGCAAAACCAAAACAGCTGACTGCCCGTGTGGAAAATGTGAGCAACCAGAGTTTAGGTTGAAACAATAAACTCTGAGTTAGCCATGGGACTGGTGTGAGAACTAAAAATAGTTATTAAACTTTACTTTAAAATAAGGTAAATCACGGGACCACGCCATATGTCATGGAACTGGTTCACCCCCATGAATACCAGTGCATAACAACAACTAATAATAGTCATATGGATCTACGATGCATCATACAACATGGAATTCCTCAATCTACCTATTTAGGCTTAACCCCAATTTTAGATTTTCCAATTCACTTTACAGCAATGATTCCTTTGGACGTTATTTCCCGATTTCTTATTTCAAATTATTTGAAATGCATATCTAGGTTTTATATCAAAGTAGATTTCACTTCGGGGTCTCAAACCAAAATATTTGGAAATATGAATTCCAAAACATTACAATGCATACAAACAGATATGTAACCAAATATCGGGAGGTATTAGCCCACAGACAAGGCTGTACGTGCCTCTCCAACTTGATATATATATATATATATATATATATATATATGAACCTCCCATGATGGAGCAGGCTACACTGACGATGTACCTCCCACGCCATCGGAGAAAATCCATCGCCCTCACACTTTTAGTCATCCAGGGCTACCCGAATCTTTGGCCACATATGAAATCATTTGATATCCCGAAGTAGGGAATATCATTTCACAATATAATAATCATAAGTACTTTACAAAATATAGTACTTTACATTAGCAATTCACACATACGATTAGTCACTATTAATAACATGACCTTAGAGCTCATATGAAGCAAGAGAAAAATTCTCCGCCGCTAAACAAATACATCATCAATTGCAACTAATCGGTTATGTGATGAACTACAATGTCAAACACATAATACATTTCGAAATCATTTCGACAACATCGGGTTTAGCCCTCAAAATCCTTTCTGTTTTATAAAACATTTTTATAAAATATTCCCTGTCCAAAATCAGGAAAACGTTTTTTCACTAAAGAAAAATATGATTTCAAAATCATTCGTTAAATTTGAAATGAACTCAACAACATCGCTACACATCTCGTAGTCAAATCGTGAAGTGTTTCACAAGATGTTAGCATACTAATATTTCTACCCAACCCAATGCTAAATGTAAAAGCATATTTTTCTCATAAACTGGTCAAGCACAATACAAACAATCAATCAATATCAACATCCAAGTGTATTTGGTTGATATCACATCTCATTTTTTGGAAAATTTAATTAACATTCATTTATTCCAATCTAATTAAAGAATTATTAAAACTCCAGTTCATCTTTAATCTCAAAAATCACTACTTGATGATTATTCAATTTTTTGGAAATTAACCCTGCTTTTACTCTGGTTAAAGAACAAATGTTATTTAAAACACCGTTCACAATAAACCCCAAAATCATCTTTCATTCTAATGGAACTTCCACGGAAATCATAACAATATATAATCGATATAAATTTCCGTATCACACTAATACTATACGTGGAATAGCGACAAGGCCTTTTAAATTCCATATATAGCAACGGTCTTCATGATATCCCGAAATTTTTAACTAAGTTAATTTGGATTTTTATTGTACAAATAAGTTTTTCTGAATATAAATTGGTTTTAATATAGATTTTTATATTGAATAAGTACCTTATTTATTTTATAAATATGATTTTGTATAAGAAAACTTATTTTAAAAGTTATATTTGATTTATAAGGTTTTATGAATATTTCAATGTTGTGATTAATGATATTATTTGATTTTGATATCAATAAGTAAGAGAATTTATAATAATAATTAGTAATCATTTGATAATATTTATTTTTAACCATTCGTTGGTGTGACGGCCCGCACCAGTCGGCATTTCCTCCGAAAGTGCGATGTACACATGCCCAACTAGCATAGAACGGTCGCCAAAGAAAGGAAAGAAGAGAATGAACTAATCAAAAACCTGTAGAATGTCTCACAGTGCAGGGAGAAAAATATAATAAAAATGTACTTGACATAAAAAAGGCGAGACAGTGCATAAGCTGATAACTAAAACCAACATCAACATCAGAGTAGCGAAATTCCAAATACAGCTTATTACAACTTTCCAAATTACTGTCTCTAAACAAAAGAAAGAAAGATACACTACTAATGCCCGAAAGTAGTGACCGCGGCAACACAAGGAGAATATCTATATATGTATCATACGTGGAAGCCTCCTACTCGTCTCCGGTACAGCTACTCGTGCATCACCAGCTAACCTGTCTCTAGTCTGCTCGTGAGAGCACCCAGAGTAATAAGAAGAGACATAAAACTCCGGGTCAGACAAAAAGTCTGGTATGAGCGATAAGCAGCTAAATAGAACAATAACAGGTATACTAAACCATACCTGAACCTGGACCTGCAACCAAAGAGTTAGCACTACATACCGTACAATACTCTAAGGTGCCACTAACATAGGTGTAAAGAAATACGGGGTGGGGGTGTGCATGTCATGGTGATGGCAAACAATCAAGCATAGCAACCATCCTCACATCTCTCTCTCAGTGCGTAAAGCATACGATATCCACTACCTTAGTCACCTAATCCTTTGGGCCATGACGGAATCCAGTCCCGTACAACTATCACTACAAGCCCACTATCCGTCTCACAGTGGTGGACCAAAGTTATGAATACCGACAACCCCTTTGCACACGTCCCGCAGCAAAGCCCAACTCATTAAGTGGACTCGTTGGTTCCCTTTTGGAACCTGAGTTCTACTTCCTATTTCGACTTCCTTTGCATCTCGGGTTTTGGTCGAATTGGAGTTGGTCTTCAAAAGAGTCGTCACAATGAGGTAAAAGTATACGTCTGGTTCGGTTCGGTAGTCCCGACCCGGTTCGGTTCGGTGATCCTGGCCCATGCCTTGATCAGTGCTCCACTTCTCCTCGGTTCGGTCCTCCAGCTCTGGTTCGGTTCGGTGGTTGCTCCCTCCTAGATGTCCCGATCCGATCCCCCTTCCCTTCAAAGCCCGATCCGGTCCCCCTTTGGTCACTCCGATCCGATCCCCTCTTGGTCTCCCCGATCCGATCCCCTACCCAACTCCAACTCTAAGCAAATGGCCTTCCTTCTCGCCAAGGCTCCTTTAGTGCAAAGTTCCAATCCGGTTCGGCTTCTCTGCCCAGTCCACCATCCGATCCGATCCTCCTATCCCGATCCGATCCGAAACCCTGCACATTTTCCTACAACTTTTCCAGCGGATGATTTACGCCATATGACGGCGTTTTCGACCAATCTAACACTTCTAAGCAACATACAGCCATAGCAACATGCATAATCATTCACAAACACCAAAACAATAATTTGGTAGGTTAAAATGGATCAAACATAGCCAAAATCCCATATTTTCCGTTAAACATGTTTAAGCAAATCTAATGATATGATTAGCGAAACTTAACCAAATTAACCCAAACTTCTAACAGAGGTCTAAAACATCATTTCAGAATTTATAAATATTTTTCCATATTTTTAACGTATATAAATTCGCTAATTATCACTAATTACCCCCAATTAGCCGTAATTAGTGAGAAACCTTGCAAATCACTCACCTTGGCCACAAATGAACTTTAGATCTGAAATAATCTACTATTATGGCGTTGTTCCCAATGCAACACAGCAGCTCTAACCTTGCTTTGGCGCTATTCCTCCTTAATTTGATGTAGTTTAAGCCAAAACTTGATTAAGAAGTGATTAGAGGTGTTTTTAGATGTTGGAGGCCATTGTTAGGTTGAAGAGAGGGTTTGTGGCGGCTGGAAAATGAGTGAAAAACCGAAATCCTAACCCTAGCAGCCCTTAAATACCTCTAATCCCGAAATCCCCCATTGGGCCTAGCTGTTAATCACCCAGTTAAGCCCAATTAAGCTGTTTTTCACCGTCTGAAACTTGTTTCAGCCATATCTCCCAAACGGTGAGTCCGTTTGTCTAATGTGACCACTCTACAGAAATGTAAACCATCATCCAGAGCCAATGGAAGTGGTCTCAGGTAAAAACTCCTTTCCAATCAAAAGTTATGGCCAAAACAAGATTAGCTTGGGGCAAAATGGTCATTTAAAAATCGGGAAAAATCTTGAACATGGGAAATGACCTCAATAGTCGTCTCCCAAAGTTACATGACCATACGACTTCGTATGTGAAAGAAATAAATATCCTACGATCCTGCGATGCATAGAATGCGAGTCGTTACACTCCCCCCCCCCCCCCCCAAGAAATTTCGTCCCCGAAATTCCTTAACCCAAAACATACAAAGGATCCCGCATGCCTACCAGCCACAAACAACAATCAAACATGCAAAACAAACAGAACCAATCTGTCCTAGTATGCGGTTTACTAACAAGGGAAGAATCATCGCCCCTAAAATCTTACCAGGCAAAGAGCTTTGGATATGACTTTCTTATGTCATCCTCTACTTCCTAAGTACAGTCGTTCTCTCGCCATCGATTCCCACCTCTACCCTAAAGGTGATTTCTAATAGGGTAGGATCGTCCCTCTGACTAGAACCGATCCACTTAATCTAGATCGATCTAATCGTCAAGCTTACTAGCGTTTCTGAATCCAATTCACACTTAGGTCTGAAGTCATATCCCATGATATACTCTAGTTGCTTCCATTCCAGAAAAATAGCCTCTAAACTGGCATGTCTCCTACCCAATGCATCAGCTACCGCACCCAGTCCGGCACTATGGCATCCGTCTATACTGTCATCTTCTTAGGTAATCCAACCTTATACGCCAAATTTCCAACTACATTCCAAATGTCCTTTCAAGTCCAACTTGAGTCCTTCCTACATTCGTACTGCACGTCCAACGTACATTCACCTCCTAGAGGCAAACTAGACCCATCCAATGAACCTAAGTACTCCACTTATACTCGTACTGCACGTCCAACGTGCATTCACCTTCTAAAGGTGAACTAGACTAATCCAATGAATCTAGGTACTCTACCTTCGAGTCCAAGTCCAACTTGAAGCTCCTATATCCGCTAAATCTCCAAGGTCAACGGACGCTCCACAATGCCTAATATACTTCAAGTATAACATAAAGTGTCTTTCACCTGTCATATAACCATGATCAACGAACTTATACTATTTCCATTCAACGGGATCCTACAGGTGGTACTCAAGAGAAGAAAGGTAGGAACAAACACAACAACCATAGCATCCATCAAACAAACCCTATCTATCACCTGCTAAAGCCCTGAATACGTCGATACCTGTATGTCTGGTCCAACCAACACCAATAACTAATGGAAGCTCTGCCTCCAAACGGACTACTATACGTCCAACGTACGTTTATCCTCAAAGGATAACTAGATCACGTCCAACGGATCCAAGGTAAGTGGGCGTCCCCAAATACCCCTGTTTTTAGTCTGCCTGAAACACTCGAGTCCCACCCAAGTCTATCCATTATCTTGTTTCCCTCTCGAGTCCAACTCGAGCCAATCCAATTCCTTGCAGCCTTCTCGAGTCCAACTCGAGTCAATCTATTACCCATAAACTCAGACCCAGTCTTGAGTACCCATTACCTATAAACCCTAGTCCAACGTGAGTCGTCTCCCTATTCGTTGCATCTCCAAGATCAACGAACACCCATTTTCTTTTACGAGTTCAAGTCCAACTTGAATCTTCCTAATCTTCATTGCATCTTCCATGATCGACGAACACATCATATTTCTTCAGAGTTCTACTATCCAAAGAGAACATCAGTATAGGGTCCTAAACAATCCATTACTTTGTATCTTTCTCGAGTCCCACTCGAGTCATCTCATAACCCTATCGAGTCTAACTCGGGGCAGTCCATACCATCGAATAGTCTTATCCTGTCACAGCTTCCCATCACTCCTTGAGTAACCCAAGATATCATCCAATGAAGAATCGCAACAACTATTTATCTCTCATGCAAACGATCCTAGTCGAACTCGACATTCCCCAGGCATAAGCCCCAAAGGCCTAAACCAATATCAGACAAGCACCCAAGGAATATCTCCTCCGAAATCGGACAATCCACATGAGGTGATACTAGCAAAACAACTAAGCACTGGAGCACTCATCTGCCTCCCAGAGACAACTAGAACTTATTACAATGATAACCTCTCAGCTTCCTTAACTCCAGTTATTATCGCCATCACTAAGTAGGTACCTAATACCACCCTATTCCTTTAGAGTAGATCGACTCCCCAAAATAATGCTAAACCCAGTAAAGCCCAAAACAAATTAATCACAAACAAACATACATCCATGACTCGATAAGACCACGTTACGACAAATCATATTAAGGCTAGTCGAACCACCAATCGAGTTCGTCACTACTAAAGGTCTATCGACTAACTCAGGTTTGTCAATAGAAACTCAATCAAAAACATCTTAAAAAGAAAGCATACCTCGAATAATGACACCTTTTTACTTATGCGCCGCAGTTGGGGCATTCGACGAAGAAGAAACAGCGTTGATAGCATATGCTTTCACGATCTGCTTCTCCCTAGGAGGTTGTGGACATTCATTCTTTTGATGTCCCACTTGGCCACAATTAAAGCACTTCCTTTCCGCAGGCTTTTCCCGACAATCTCTGGCATAGTGGCCCTTCTTGCCACAGCTAAAGCACTCGCCATCCTTCTTATTTTTCTTATTCTGACCATCCATGGCTTGGTCTTGTTTCCTCTTATTCTGGTAATTATTCTTGCCTCCACCGCCTGCTTGCGGATTTGGCTCTTCTGCAGATGCAACCTCAGTCTTCAACTTAGGGTAATGACTCTCTGACCTCAATGCTTTCCCCACAATCGATTCAAACGTCTCATCGATGTGGTTAATAAGCTTTTCCCCCAAGTACTGATCCAACCCTGTTATAAACCTCTCGTTCTTCTTCTCGGGAGTGTCAACGAGGGATAATCCATACTTCGATAAAGTATCGAACTCAGCAATATACTCCGAGACAGCTTTGCCATCCTGCTTGAGCTCCAAGAATTTCTTAAACAACACTGACTTCTGAGCAGCTGGAATGAACTTATCGCTAAAGCGTACCTTAAACTGTTCCTAAGTAATCTGATCCTCGGGAGTAGCTGCCTTTATAGCATTCCACCAATTCATTGCCCGTCCTTGCAGCTGACGGGATGCTAACCTTCTTTTCATTGCATCCTCGATACACAAATCTTTGAAGATACGCTCGTAGCTATCCAACCAATCCTGAACATCCGTAGCCGACTACGTTCCGTGGAACGGCTTCCCACCAAGACTCATATAATCCATATTCAGCTTGGCGAAATCGTCCCTAGCTGCCTGCATTGTTGGACAGCCACCATTACCACCATTGGGAGATGCCCTCTGCACATCCCTAAGCATCTCACTCATGAGGTCAGTAAACATCGTCCTCATGTCAGCAGCATTCCCATTATTGGATTCTCTACCGGCACCTCTTGCGTATCGGCTCATCGTTCAATCTGTAAAGAGAAAACGATTAACCATCCTCTTTGTGGTGTCAGTGCAGTGCAACTTCATCCATAGCTATACTACTAATATATATATACATATATATAGCTTTTAAAAATCAAAATAATCACAAATACGTGCTCTCATATACATATATTATCTCTCCTTGATGACTTCCCTAGGTTAACTATGCAACCTAGAGCTCTGATACCAAGTGTGACGGCCCGCCCCGCACCAGCCGGCATTTCCTACGAAAGTGCGCTGTACACATGCCCAACTAGCACAGAACGGTCGCCAAAGAAAGGAAAGAAGAGAATGAACTAATCAAAAACCTGTAGAATGTCTCACAGCGTAGGAAACAATATATAATGATAATGTACTTGACATAAAACAGGTGAGACAGTGCATAAGCTGATAACTAAAACCAACATCAACATCAGAGCAGCGGAAATCCAAATATAGCTTATTACAACTTTCCAAATTACTGTCTCTAAACAAAAGAAAGAAAGATACACTACTAATGCCCAAAGTAGTGACCACAGCAACACAGGGAGAATATCTATATATGTATCATAGGTGGAAGCCTCCTGCTCGTCTCCGATATAGCTACTCGTGCATCACCAGCTAACCTGTCTCTAGTCTGCTCGTGAGAGCACCCAGAGTAATAAGAAGAGACATAAAACTCTGGGTCAGACAAAAAGTCTGGTATGAGCGATAAGCAGCTAAACAGAACAATAACAGGTATACTAAACCATACCTGAACTTGGACCTGCAACAAAAGAGTTAGCACTACATACCGTACAATACTCTAAGGTGCCACTAACATAGGTGTAAAGAAATACGGGGCGGGGGTGTGCATGTCATGGTGATGGCAAACAATCAAGCATAGAAACCATCCTCACGTCTCTCGCTCAGTGCGTAAAGCATACGATATCCACTACCTTGGTCACATAATCCTTTGGGCCATGACGAAATCCAATCCTGTACAACTATCACTACAAGCCCAATTAGCCGTAATTAGTGAGAAACCTTGCAAATCACTCACCTTGGCCACAAATGAACTTTAGATCTGAAATAATCTACTGTTATGGCGCTGTTCCCAATGCAACACAGCAGCTCTAACCTTGCTTTGGCGCTATTCCTCCTTAATTTGATGTAGTTTAAGCCAAAACTTGATTAAGAAGTGATTAGAGGTGTTTTTAGATGTTGGAGGCCATTGTTAGGTTGAAGAGAGGGTTTGTGGCGGCTGGAAAATGAGTGAAAAACCGAAATCCTAACCCAACCAGCCCTTAAATACCTCTAATCCCGAAATCCTCCATTGGGCCTAGCTGTTAATCACCCGGTTAAGCCCAATTAAGCTGTTTTTCACCATCTGAAACTTGTTTCAGCCATATCTCCCAAACAGCGAGTCCGTTTGGCTAATATGACCACTTTACGGAATTGTAAACCATCATCCGAAGCCAATGTAAGTGGTTTTAGGTCAAAACTCCTTTCCAATCAAAAGTTATGGCCAAAACAAGATTAGCTAGGGGCAAAATGGTCATTTAAAAATCGGGAAAAATCATGAACATGGGAAATGACCTCAATAGTCATCTCCCAAAGTTACATGACCATACGACTTCGTATGTGAAAGAAATAAATATCCTACGATCCTGCGATGCGTAGAATGCGGGTCGTTACAGTCGGTATGAATTTTGGTAAATTAAATAGATAATTATTTTTGAAATATTAGTAAGTTATATTTTGATAGACCTTAAATAATATGGAGGTTACACTTATAAGTATTGAAAATTGGTTACATTTATAAGCGTTACAATTATGTTATTAATTTAAATCAATTAAATAGGCCTTAAGATAAGATCAAAGATGAAGTGTCCTGTTACATGTCATGATGCATGAGGTATTTCATATAATGTAGCCAAGTATTTGTGCGGAAGTTGTTCCGATCGTCATTTCAGATTTTTAGATATCAGCGAATCAAAATTTCATTGATTGATGTAGGAGATATCTCAGAAAATTAGAAAACTAAAAATATATTATGCGAGCTTCGAAATATAAAATCTCTGAATCCATGAAGAATTGATCGACGTCGTTAGCACCATTTATATCATCGAAGAACGTAGTATTTTTCATGTGAAATTGGCTCGATTCTGTGTCGACAACTTGAGATCGTCGGAATTAGGGTTGGAGTTCATCAATGGTGGAGGTGATGATAGAAGAATCGGTGAATGGCGTTGTGAAGAGGGAAGAGAGAGCTCTGAAGTAGTGTAATTTGATGAAGATTGGTGAAAATAATTGTCGGACCTATATTGGGTTCACACGGGTTCCAAGTTTCGGCGATAGGTTCGATTTTTGATTCAAGGAGCCGAACTCAAGATGATGGGGTGCAAATGAATGAGGAGGAGAAGAGAAATTGTTCGATGGTCTCGGGTTGGTGATCGGTGAAGTGAGAGGGTGTGCACCATGCACCATGCCTGTGCGTGTTTCCTCCAGGTTGCGTGAAATGAAAGAGTCAAGAGGAGAGGAGAAGAAGAAGAAGAAGAAGCAGCGGGCCGGTTTTGGTACATGAAAAGAAATGGGCTTGGGCCGAATTATTTTGGGTATGCTTTGTTTTAATTTTAAGTTTAAATAGTTTTAACTTTATCTCACTCAATTTAACTCCGATCAACTCACTGTTGGATCCGTTAGAACCGTATAGAAAAACAGAACATGTTGATACATAATATTGATTATTTTGATTAAGTATAAATTACAATAAAAATAAAATAAAATGTCCTTATATATGACTAATATATAACGAATAACGTTATTAATTTATTCCCAATACAAAATTAGCAGAAAAATTCCCAGCTACTAATAGAAGTGGATCGAAAGCAGTACGAGTAGTGATGGCAGTGTTTATTGGTCTGTTTGTTCTAATAATGAAGATTTTGGAGCTATAACGGTGAAAACTCCTAATTTAAAATTATTTATTTAAATGGATAGTGGTTGAATAATTGGTTATGTATGTTATTGCTTGAATGGATGTATAGATAACACACTGAACACTGATAAGCGTTATTGTCTGTAACGCTTGTGCACAACCAAAATGGTTGTTTATTGGTTGGGATTATAATTCATGTTTATTTGATTTATATGGTTGATTTATGATTGCATGAATTCACACACACACTGTAGTTGTGGAATTATATAGGTGATCGATTTAATCTTCCTTCCATATAATTGAAGATTGATTTTTAAATATTTAAATATTATTTTTAAATTCAGTTTAATTCGAAACGAGATTTTGAAATTGGAATGTGGTTTTAAATATATATATTAACGATTTTTTTGATAAAAATTATTATTATATATATCAGAACGTTCTAGGATGACAGAGAGGATTATGTCTAGGCTTGGGTTCGGAAATATAGTTTCCTGCTCTCCCTAGCTATCCCTAATTGATCCGACGGATGGGTCGGTTAATTTAAATTATAATTTGAAATTGTTTAAACTTAGAAATAAAATTAAATTAATAAATGTCGTATAATGACTATTAAATTTTCAAAAAAAAGGGTTTGGAAATAAAGTTATTTTGAAATTGGAATGGAAAAATAATATTATTTTGATAAAAAGAAATTCGAAATATGGTTTTAAATCTAAGTTATGGAATTTAATCTATTCTGGAAAGAGGAATTTGGCGATTTATATTTAAAAGCGTTATATGGCTTGAATCGAATTGATTTGAAAAACGATGGATTTATATTAATGATGATTTTAGATTGATATGGTTAAATCGCCATTTCTCAGTGCTTTCCATAATGCTTTTAGCGTTGTTATACCATTTCTTTGAAATGATTTATATTAAAGATTTTAAAACATGAACCATTGATTAAATTATGGGAAAAGGATTTGTTTATACAATTTTAAAATGTATGGTATGAAATATATGGTAAGTCAGATTTGGGAAATTTGAATTTAAAAGGAAACGAGTTGGGATAGGATTTATCGTCGGATATTCGATTTGGAATCCCATGATTGGACGAATACTTTCAGAAACCATATTCACATCCAAATACTGATGGAGTTTGCCCGTGTTGGTGAATCAATGTCAAATATAAGTCGATTAAATTTTGTTTAAACTTATATTTGAAATATCAATCATTTGAATTACCATAAGTGGGGATTTAAATCCAAATTAAGATTTTGTGGTTTTGAAGCATATGGGAAGAGATAATGACGAACAAATGGATTTGATTTTTTTTGAAATATAAGGTTGGAAATAAATAATGAATTTCAAGGAAAGGGCTAAGATTGTTAACGGGTTTACGGAATTGAATAAATACAACCTTAATTCAATGTAAAGAAATAACATAAAGGGAATGAAGAATTATGTTTTTGAAATATAAGGATCTAAGATGTATATTTGGTTTCCAAGAAGAGTTAAGATGGAAATCGATTTACGGAATTTAGAATATGTAACACCCCGTATTTTCTGTAAACGTATAAGTAACAAATCAGAGAATAATTAATTTTTAAAATAAGAATCAAGGGAAACGGGTTGCGCCATTGCGTTCATCTCGAAATTCTACTTGAAAACGAGTCCGAGTTTTCGAAAAAGGAGTCCGTATGACCAAGTTATGACCCTCAGCATTTTCAGGAATTTAAATAAAATAAAACAGCTCGAAAATAAAGACAGAAATTCAAAATTCAAACCCAGAGAAGGCTGGCGGGAAAATTCCTGCCCATATACCCAGGTCGACTAGGGAGTCGACCCCACCCCCAAACAGGTCGACTGGGGTGTCAACCTCCCCATGACCAGGTCGATTGGGGAGTCGACCTGGGGGTCGACCTACCTCCCGAACCCACTTTCTGAACCTAATGCATTCTGATGTATTTAGACTCGTTTTCTGTCCAGATTTGTCTGCCTAATCCTATGTAAACAGCCCCCTAGCCTCATTTTCTCTACACAATTTCATTTTGTCTATATTCTGCCTCTGTTCTAATTAAAAATAAAAATGGCGTCGCTACTCTGCTGGAATCAAAACTTGGACTGATGCATCTTCTTCCAACCTGAATAGAATTAAAAGCTAAATCAAATCTCAAATCAAAGTTTAGAGCTACAACAACAATTAAAGAGGAGTAATTCAGCATTTCTGCATCAATAATAGTTTATTATCCTTTCTTAAAACCACGAAAGGCAAGTACAGTTATTTTCCGCTATAAACTGTAACTAAAATTGCGACATGATTGTAAATCTGAATTTGAGGTTGTGTACGTTCTGTTCTGATATATTTTATTCTGTATCTCTTTATTCTTTCTATTCTATAGCCAGGCTATCACGAGCCTGCGCTACATCTCATAAGAGATTAACACACGAACGCTAAATTTTGGTACAAATAATAATGCATAATTGGACATGAAACTGTTGCCTGTGAGACTATTGCCTATGACTATGATTCATTGACTATGAGACTATTGCCTACGACTATGATTCATGACTATGAGACTATTGCCTATGACTATGATTCATGACTATGAGACTATTGCCTATGACATTGAATAAGAAACTATTGTGATTAGTCGCCCATGACTATTGTGGTTAGTTGCCTAAAACTATTGTAGTTAGTTTCTTATGCCTATTCCCTTAAATGATGTTAGATCTCATATTTAGTATTTAACTTTGCTAATTTATTCCCATTCACTGTTATGTACATCGAGCCTATAGGGCCATTTCATGAGTATTTAGAGAACTTGTGGAAACATGTTATACGGGGATTGGGCGTAGCTTAATTAAGTAAATCTGGCATAGCAAATATGTTGGCATAACCTGAGTTGGCTATAATAGAGAATGATTTACATGTGTATTAGTCTTGGACATAAATGGCGAACTATAATATTAAATTTAGTTTTGACATGAACTGTAAATGGGAATATTAAGGCTAAAATTTGGGGCATATACTGTATTATGAATTATGACCTTGATTTAGGCACATAAGTTTAGGCTAAATTTATGATTAGGCAAGATATGTAAATAGAGTTTTAGATATATATAATCTGCTAAATCTGTTATCTGCTAAATCTGTTAAATTGCCTAATCCGTTATCTACTAAAACTGTTGAATTACCTAAACTGCTAAATCTGTTATCTGCTAAATCTGTTGAATCGCTTAAACTGCTAGATCTTCTACCTATTGAATTGTCTGATCTGTTGAAACTAGATAATGGTAATCTGGGTATGGAAATTCGTAGGCTCGACCTAAGATTTAGTAGAACATGGAAATTTGATTAATCTGTTATATCCTATGAAGAAGTATAATCTGTTAAATAAACAGAATTAGTCTGATATCTGAAAAATCTGTATTGGAATGAACTGGCTATGACACGAGGTTAAGCTCTGTTTCCGGTAGAAGCCTGCCTGGAACCAACCGGCTTAACCAGCGACCGCAAACTGTCAGTCTAATGTTAGAGGTCGTAGGCATAACTAAAATATGCTTAGACACGAGGTTAGGTCTGGCTGGTGGCAGAAGTCTGCCCGGAACCGCCCGGCACATCCAGCGGCCACCAGCTACCGACCTAATGCGAGAGGTCTTTGCATTAATATTTAATTAATGCAAATCTGGGATAAATATGATGTCTAAAACGTGTTGGGTGGATAGGGTTAAACCAATTGGACTAATGAATCTGTAGTCCCAATTACAAAGTTAGACAAATCTGTAAATCAGTTAAATCCGTATATCTGATCCGTTAGTCTGAAAAATTATCTGATCTGTGAACTAGTTGATCTAAACTCTGTATGTCTGAACTTGTAAACAATTTAATCTGAAATCTGTTAGTCTGGGGACACAAGGTTAGGAGGGAAATTACTTGTGTCATCTGTTGTTTGGGACCCATATTAGTCAGTAACCCTTTCTGGTATCAAAACTTTGACCCAACAGTAGGTAGGGTCCGGGCACGCTTACTGGACTAATTATAAGCGGTTCATTCTGATAATGGCGAGGGGTGTTGATGGTGCGTTCCAACTGGGTCATGTGCGTGCATGGATCCCGGTCTGCCTCTGAGGATGTAAGACGCCATGACATCTGTAAATAGGTCTATGCCAATTGGTTGTCACTTTAGGGAGTGATACACCCTACTGTGGGGCCGACACAGGGTATTTATATATTAGGGAGTCGATCGCTTGGGGTAGGGTTTTAGGGTACACTTAGTTCTGTCTGTTTCTGTTGGTACCGTCTGTTTCTGTTGGGTGGCAACACCTGTCTGTTTCTGCGTGGTACTGTCTGTTCGGGTGGTAAAGGCCCATTTGCTAGTGTACACCTAATTCTACATTTTGTTTCCGTAGGGATAAATCTGTTTCTGTTTCTGTACCTTCTGTTCGGATGGTAAAGGCCTATTATTAGCATTCTGTTTCCGTCTGTTTCTGTTCGGGTGGTAAAGGCCCATTATTAGCATTCTGTTTCTGTCTGTTTCTGTTCGGGTGATAATGGCCCATTATTAGCATTCTGTTTCTGTTGGGATGGTAAAGGCCCATTACTAGCATTCTCTTCTGTGGAAATTATTCTGTTCCCGTTTCTGTTTCAGTTTAGACATTAGGGTGACACCTAATCCTGTTATACTAGTATTAGTGCAGAAAAGCGAAAAGTAATAGCTTATATCATTCTGTTTCTTCTGTTTACCCCAAGTATATTTGCTACTCCTGTTACTGTTATCTCTCATCCAGTTTTATTTGCATGCCATGATTATTATTATCTGTTCATATGCTGAAAGTTACTGGACTTGCCAGACTTTATGTCTGACCTTGCTTGTTTTCGTCCCTTTTCTTCCGTTTCCCCCCCCCCCCCCCAAGTTTCCAAGGAGGGAATACTTTAGCTTGATCCGGATTTCTTCTTCTTGAAGTACTTGAAGTGCTTAAAGTGTGGCTTGACTTCTTATGGCATCTTCTGTGGGGATTATGGTTTTAAAAATTTGTACTCTGAGGGCTTTTGAACAAGGCTGATATATATATGTACTTGAGTTTTGGTAAAGTGATTTTGAAAGATGCAACCAAACTGATTTCTATTTTCCGCTGAAATAAAGTTATGAAATTTTCAAGTACTGATTTACGTATCTGTTCTTGTAATATTCTGTTCTGTCTACTAAAATGCTCCATCAAAGTTAAGGCATTCCCTTTGTGAGTGCCCTTAACGGAGGTGGGGTGTTACACTTGGTATCAGAGCTGAAGGTTACCAGATTAGATAAATGTTTTTGAAAACTATTTTCAAAAAGGTTTTAAAAGGAAGTATTTTCAAAAATAAAGTTTATTTTGAAAAACATAATCCCAAAAAGCCATATATCTATCTTTTCAGTTCTCCGTTTTAAATCTTTTTCTTTTATTCCAGCATGTCTGGGAATCTTAACTTTCCAGAGGGCGTGCCAATACCTAGCTGGTTCAGGAGGTACTTAGAGGCTAGGGCCAACGATGCAGGCCCAGCAGATATTCCTCCTCCAGCTGCAGCGATTCCTCCTCCTCCACCCCCTCTTCGTGCAATTGCTTTTTCAAAGATCTGTAAAGATTTTAGGGCCATGGGTGGAAAGGATTTCAAGGGAACTGAATCATTCATAGAAGCAAGGAACTGGCTCAAAGAAACTAAGGATCTGTTCGTTATTTTTGAGTTGGACGATAGGCAGAAGGTAGAATTGGCGGTATGGTTGCTCAAGGATGAAGCTTCCTATTGGTGGGAAGTCACTAACGCCGAGAGGCCGGTTGAAACATGGATGGATTTCAGAACAAGGTTTGAGACGAAATTCCTCTCGCAAGCTGAACGAAGTCTACAACTGGAAAAGTTCTTATCTCTTAAGCAAGGAAGTATGACGGTCAAGGAATACATCAGTCCAGTTCAACCAACTGGCTAGGTTTGGACTAGATTTAGTCAACACCTAGCATAAAAAGGCTCTCCGCTTTGTTAAAGGATTGAACGAGCCACTGCACAGCCTAGCAATGACCCATGTACCTATGGGAGCGACTTACGAGAGATTGGTGGATATAGCACTACTGCACGAGGAAGACAACGACAAGAAATAGGCAAAGAAGGAAGAACCACATAACAAGAAAGCATGGCCCAAAAAGGAAACACAAAAGAAGGGTGAAAAGTCTGAAGATAAGAAGGAGAAAAGTGCTTTACTTGTGGAAGCTCGACTCATCTGAACAAGGATTGCAGAAAAAGAAAGGGCACTTGCTTCAACTGTGGTGAGATGGGACACTTCACTAGAGACTGTCCGAAGAAACGAGGGCAAGGGAAGAGGGCAGGACCAACTTCTGGAAGGCAGGCGAACACTCTCGAGGCTAGTGGATAGGATAGAAATAGGAAAACTTTCTATAGGAGGATTAATTTCTTTATCTGATTTTTGAGTTAAAACTCTTTTCTGATTCTGGCATTTCGATTCAGTAATCGATACTCTGCACTTGAGTACTAGTATTATTTCGGATTCCACTGTAGACTCAAACCCATAAGGGTTATGACTCATCCAAGCATGGTAAGTTGGGTATCTGTGTTGAGCGTTAAGTTGACTATGACGCATACATTCTGGGTTTTTATCATGCTTAGTTTCCTAAGAATCATTTAGTAATCTGATCTGTACCGGTAATCTGTAAATATTTGAATATTTCTGATAAGGTTGAGATTTCCAGTTTTGACATTGTCTAAAGAGGGTAATCCTCTGGGTGTCAATCTGATGTTGATTTCGGTCTTCGGGGTTGATACTTAGGGGAATTTGTCTCTCAACCAAGGTCTAATGGAAACCAAGTTTTTGTTTATCTGCACTCGCTCCCATCACTCGACTGTATCCAATCAATCGAGTCTTCGTCCTATAGATAGGAATCCTATGGATGTAAACATGTGTTTGAGACATGTTATGTTTGATGGTTGCAAGTGGATGGAAGCGGTTGCTAGTGGTTGCTCGTGGATGCATATACACACATTAGGCACTAGATCGGCTCGAAAACACTCTCATATTGCATATGGATGTGCGAGCATTTTCAATTTCTATGGATGCAAAATGGTGACTCATCACATGGATGTTGCATATGAATGAATGGTTGTCACTCATATAAGAATGAGATGAATCAAATAGGAAAATTGCATACATGTTGGACTTATGGCACTGACATAATTCGCATTAAGGAGGTCAACTGAATCAGTGGACCGCCTGATCTTTGCATTAGATAAGGAACATATACACACACTTTTGCATATGTTCATACAACATTAGAAGTTTTCTAAGGACAATGGATGCTTGTGGATGATGTTTGAGTAGATGGATGACTGGATGGTAGGACACATTCTTCTTAACTTGAAGATTTCGAGGACGAAATCCGGGGAGAATGTAACACCCCGTATTTTCTGTTAACGTATAAGCAACAAATTAGAGAATAATTAATTTTTAAAACAAGAATCAAGGGAAACGGGTTGCGCCATAGCGTTCGTCTCGAAATTCTGCTTGAAAACGAGTCCGAGTTTTCAAAAAAGGAGTCCGTATGACCAAGTTATGACCCTCAGAAGTTTTAGGAATTTAAATAAAATAAAACAGCTCGAAAATAAAGCCAGAAATTCGATCAAACCTAGAGAAGGCTGGCGGGAAAATTCCCACCCATATACCCAGGTCGACTGGGGAGTCGACCCCCCAACCAGGTCGACTGGGGAGTCGACTGGGGTGTCGACCTCCCCATGACCAGGTCGACTGGGGAGTCGACCTGGGGGTCGACCTGCCTCCCGAACCCACTTTCTGAACCTGATGCATTCTGATGTATTTAGACTCGTTTTCTGTCCGGATTCGTCTTCCTAATCCTATATAAACAGCCCCCTAGCCTCATTTTCTCTACACAATTTCATTTTGTCTATATTCTGCCTCTGTTCTAATTAAAAATAAAAATGGCGTCGCTACTCTACTGGAATCAAAACTTGGACTGATGCATCTTCTTCCAACCTGAATAGAATTAAAAGCTAAATCAAATCTCAAATCAAAGTTTAGAGCTACAACAACAATTAAAGATGAGTAATTCAGCATTTCTGCATTAACAATAGTTTATTATCCTTTCTTAAACCCACAAAAGGAAAGTACAGTTATTTTCTGCTATAAATTGTAACTATAATTGCGACATGATTGTAAATCTGAATTTGAGGTTGTGTACATTCTGTTCTGATATATTTTATTCTGTATCTCTTTATTCTTTATGTTCTATAGCCAGGCTATCACGAGCCTGCGCCACATCTCATAAGAGATTAACGCACGAACGCTAAATTTTGGGACAAATAATAATGCATAATTGGACATGAAACTGTTGCCTATGAGACTATTGCCTATGACTATGATTCATTGACTATGAGACTATTGCCTACGACTATGATTCATGACTATGAGACTATTGCCTATGACTATGATTCATGACTATGAGACTATTGCCTATGACATTGAATAAGAAACTATTGTGATTAGTCGCCCATGACTATTGTGGTTAGTTGCCTATAACTATTGTAGTTAGTTTCTTATGCATATTCCCTTAAATGATGTTAGATTTCATATTTAGTATGTAACTTTGCTAGTTTATTCCCATTCACTGTTATGTACATCGAGCCTATAGGGCCATTTCATGAGTATTTAGAGAACTTGTGGAAACATGTTATACGGGGATTGGGCGTAGCTTAATTAAGTAAATCTGGCATAGCAAATATGTTGGCATAATCTGAGTTGGCTATAATAGAGAATGATTTACATGTGTATTAGTCTTGGACATAAATGGCAAACTAGAATATTAAATCTAGTTTTGACATGAACTGTAAATGGGAATATTAAGGCTAAAATTTGGGGCATATATTGTATTATGAATTATGACCTTGATTTAGGCATGTAAGTTTAGGCTAAATTTATGATTAGGCAAGATATGTAAATGGAGTTTTAGATATATATAATCTTCTAAATCTGTTATCTGCTAAATTTGTTAAATTGCCTAATCCGTTATGTACTAAAACTGTTGAATTACCTAAACTTCTAAATTTGTTATCAGCTAAATCTGTTGAATCGCTTAAACTGCTAGATCTGCTACCTGTTAAATTGTCTGATCTGTTGAAACTAGATAATGGTAATCTGGGTATGGAAATCCGTAGGCTCGACCTAAGATTTAGTAGAACATGGAAATTTGATTAATATGTTATATCCTATGAAGAAGTATAATCTTTTAAATAAACAGAATTAGTCTGATATCTGAAAAATCTGTATTGGAATGAATTGGCTATGACACGAGGTTAGGCTCTGTTTGCAGTAGAAGCCTGCCCGGAACCAACCGGCTTAACCAGCGACTGCAAACTGTCAGTCTAATGTTAGAGGTCGTAGGCATAACTAAAATATGCTTAGACACGAGGTTTGGTCTGGCTGGTGGCAGAAGTCTGCCCGGAACCTCCCAGCACATCCAGCGGCCACCAGCTACCGACCTAATGTGAGATGTCTTTGCATTAATATTTAATTAATGCAAATCTGGGATAAATATGATGCCTAAAACGTGTTGGGTGGATAGGGTTAAACCAATTGGACTAATGAATCTGTAGTCCCAATTACAAAGTTAGACAAATCTGTAAATCAGTTAAATCCGTATATCTGATCCATTAGTCTGAAAAATTGTCTGATCTGTGAACTAGTTGATCTGATCTCTATATGTCTGAACTTGTAAACAAGTTAATCTGAAATCTGTTAGTCTGGGGACACAAGGTTAGGAGGGAAATTACTTGTGTCATCTGTTGTTTGGGACCCATATTAGTCAGTAACCCTTTCTGGTATCAAAACTTTGACCTAACAGTAGGTAGGGTCCGGGCACGCTTACTGAACTAATTATAAGCGGTTCATTCTGATAATGGCGAGGGGTGTTGATGGTGCGTTCCAACCGGGTCATGTGCGTGCATGGATCCCGGTCTGCCTCTGAGGATGTAAGACGCCGTGACATCTGTAAATAGGTCTGTGCCAATTGGTTGTCACTTTAGGGAGAGATACACCCTACTGTGGGGCCGACACATGGTATTTATGTATTAGGGAGTCGATCGCTTGGGGTAGGGTTTTAGGGTACACTTAGTTATGTCTGTTTCTGTTGGTACCGTCTGTTTCTGTTGGGTGGCAACACCTGTCTGTTTTTGCGTGGTACCGTCTGTTCGGGTGGTAAAGGCCCATTTACTAGTGTACACCTAATTCTACATTCTGTTTCCGTAGGGATTAATTTGTTTCTGTACCTTCTGTTCGGATGGTAAAGGCCCATTATTAGCATTCTATTTCTGTCTGTTTCTGTTCGGGTGGTAAAGGCCCATTATTAGCATTCTGTTTCTGTTAGTTCCTGTTCGGGTGATAAAGGACCATTATTAGCATTCTGTTTTTGTCTGTTTCTGTTGGGATGGTAAAGGCCCATTACTAGCATTCTCTTCTGTGGAAATTATTCTGTTCCCGTTTCTGTTCAGTTTAGACATTAGGGTGACACCTAATCCAGTTATACTATTATTAGTGCAGAGAAGCGAAAAGTAATAGCTTATATCATTCTGTTTCTTCTGTTTAACCTAAGTATATCTGCTACTCCTGTTACCGTTATCTCTCATCCAGTTTTATTTGCATGCCATGATTATTATTATCTGTTCATATGCTGAAAGTCGCTGGACTTGCCAGACTTTATGTCTGAACTTGCTTGTTTTCGCCCTTTTTCTTCCGTTCCCCCCCTCCCCCCCGTTTCCAAGGAGGGAATACTTTAGCTCGATTCGGATTTCTTCTGCTTGAAGTTCTTGAAGTGCTTAAAGTGTGGATTGACTTCTTATGGCATCTTCTGTGGGGATTATGGTTTTAAAAATTTGTACTCTGAGGCCTTTTGAACAAGGCTGATATATATATGTACTTGAGTTTTTGTAAAGTGATTTTGAAAGATGTAACCAAACTGATTTCTGTTTTCCGCTGAAATAAAATTATGAAATTTTCAAGTACTACTTTACGTATCTGTTCTTGTAATATTCTGTTCTGTCTACTAAAATGCTCCATCAAAGTTAAGGCATTCCCTTTGTGAGTGACCTTAACGGAGGTGGGGTGTTACACAATAAATCCAACTTTGAATTTTAAATGAATTCACAATTACGAGCGTAACGACACGCGCTCCGCACGTGATCGTGGCAAGCGCTCCGCGCCTGGGTTACTAATTCTCGAGTATTTTATATTTTTATTGGCAAGTACAAATGTTGCACAATTTATAAACTGTCAATGCAAGAAAAAGAAATAAAAATATTAAATATAAACAAATTCTAAAGTAATGGCTACAAAATATTATTCAATTATTTTATCTTTCAGGAGATATTAAACATTTCTGCTCCTATTTCCGTGTTATAAATTTCTCCAGCTTTTATGATATTCAAAAGTTTGTGTAATCGCTAATATACATGAAAAAATGACACTTAAGCACCTTTGGGAAAATAAATATTTTCCGCTAGCAAACATGGCCTTATTCTAACCATGTTTCCTTGTAACATTACATGGAAAGATTATATCATCCAGTGTATGCTATGTTCCTTTATTGTCATCAATGGTTGTGTAAACTGTATCATCAGACACATTAACATTTGAATATGTATAGGCCTCATCTGTTTTATCTTCTTGAGTAGGTTCATCAGCATTTGGATACATTGGAATGGCTTGCTTCCTCATCCGGAAGTATATAGAATGAGTTTTCTAGAGATAATGAATACTATAGTAAAATGCATTATTGATAAACATTAAAAACCTAGCAGCATAATTTTTCTAAGAACTTACCAAAGACAAAATTAAGTCCTTACATAATAATTGCCCTACAAAATTCACTAAACATATCATAGTTAAAAAAAGTGAAGCAGGAAATAATTATATCCTACCACCAAACTGGTTGGTCTTCAAAACAGGTGATGAAGAAAGCATGTAGATTGATGGAAAATAAAATAGATTTTGAAATATTGCAGAATATATATCTTTAAAGTGGAGTTTACCTGAAGCCAAATACTTCTGCAGAGTAGCTGAAAGAGGAAGGAAAAAAGAGAGAGAAGTAGAAAAATTGATATGTGGGATTGAGGAATAAAAGAAGGTATGTGCATTTATAAATGAAATATTGTGGGATTCTAGCAGATGTATTGACCAAGGAAATATAATGATTCAATATTCAAGGAGGAAACATATATATCAGCGCATATAATTAAGTAAAGGTGATGTCATCTTTTGTAATAATAAAAGATATAATATATTATTTTCCCGAAATAAGTATAATATAAATTCTAATAGATGCTTATGCGTGAAAATTGCTATGATCGGCTCGGTTTCCATGTTCAAAAAGATCTCTTTATTTGAATTGTTATACCGTGAGCCAATGCTAATTTTTTAGATCTAATTTCTTTAGGTTCTAAAAGATTCCTTTTATATATTTGAATTGCCCTTCAATGCGCAAACGGAACTTTTTGTGGATCTATTAAGTTATGTTCAAATTGATTAAAAGGTATAACATATTATGATTCAGTATTCAAGGAGGAAATATATATCAATGCAGATAATTAAATAAAGGGGGTGACATATTTTGTAATAATAAAAGATATAATGTATTATTTTCTGAAATAAGTATAATATAAATTCTAATTTCATGTAAATGACGTGAGGACATTTAATAATATAAATTTTAATTTTGTGTAAATGACGTGACAACATTTAATAACAATAAGATGTATAATATAAAGGGATCCATGGATATTTCCAGAATTCTATATTTGTTCAAATGAAGCCTTGAATGTTTCACAATAACAAAAGAAAATTCTAGCACCTATGTGTAGATGAGCATGCGTGAAAGTTGCTATGATTTTGGCATGGTTTCTATGTTTAAGAAGATCTATTTATTTGAATTGTTATACCATGTGCCAATGCTAATATTGTGGATCTAATTTACTTAGGTGCTAAAAGATTCCTTTTATATACTTGAATTTCCTTTTAATTCGCGGATGGAACCTTTTGTGGATTTATTCAGATCTGTTCAAATTGATTAAAGAGCGTTTTTGGTAGTTTGTGTGTACACCATAAAAGTGTGACACCAAACCTATTCCAACTATTATTAAAGATATGGAAGGAGATTGGGATGGAAAAACCTGTGTAACCCGAAACTATTATTTTAAAAGTACGCTTATTTCTTGGAAAGACCGGGATTGAATATATGTTCGAAAACCATTCCAAGTAATAATACGGCGTTGTGGAGCAATTAAAGACATTGGAGACGACTTTAAAGACCGGGACCCTTCATATCGTAAGGATAACTTGCTGAATGTCTCGAATGGGTCACTTCCATTTGCAAATGGATTTTATATCAGTTAAGTGGGAAGAAACCCGAACGTATGTGAAGGAATTCTGGATTGATGTTTCGTTCAAACCTAGAACGGACTTGTATGGATTGTGTGTCTGACATTGTAATTAGCTTCGTAGCACTGTTTTATCAATATACCTGTTTGGTGGCGGAGAATTACTCTCTTGCTTAACACCCTTCTCTAAGACGTATGAGCTTAGAGGTTATATATTGGAAATCAGTGATGCGTTGTTAATAAATAATATGACATTCTTAAGTTATGTGATATGCTATGGACGATCAAAGCATGGCTTATATAAGCGTAGCTTTGTGTATCGTAACCTCGGCAAGCCTTACAACCCGGTATATGGCTAAAATAGGAAAGATGCAGCGAGGTTAAGGGTAGTCATTTCCCTCTAGATAAAAGGTGTATTATGGTATGGAGCCCAGGTATTAACCTATGTGGATAAGTTCTGTTTATATGGATGTTGATGTTGCGGGCGCTCGGTTTGAAGGTTGGTAACGACCTGGAAGTGATATACTCAGGCGTGCTCTAAGTTACCCAGTTAAGGGGTAACCCGGCCTCGTGTTGGCAGAGGGCCCGATTTGGTTCTCGGGGCGTCCCTCTAGAGGCGTACCCATCGGTTTGGTAAGGAAGTTCCCTTGCGTGGTCATTTATTGGAAATCCAATTTCCACTACGAGCCTATACGATTTTAGTTGTATAGCCAGCTACTAGCAGGATGTTCAATATAATGGGATGGGGCATCATGCTGGCTAGGATTTATACATTTATTTGGGAAATTGTTTTCACACTATGCACTAGTAATACTGGCAGAGGATTTTCACGTATCAAGCATTTTTGACTATCATAAGGAGAAACCTCGCCCATGTGTGCATTTTCATTGTGTGTGTGCCACGAGACCTTATGGTTGTTTCATTTTCAAAAGTCATTGTGAATTTCTATGCATGGGAATTCATATGGAATAATCTCGTTCCGCGTTAGCGGCGTGGGCCGTTGAATTACCTAACTTTAAAATGAATCCTAATAACAACTGTTTTGAGTTCTCACACAAGTCCCATGACTGACCTGGAGTTTATTGTTCCCTCACCTAAAGTCTAGGTGCCCATAATTTTGACATGGGCAGCCTAGTAGTTTGGTTCGCAGATTTAGCCATGGAGTGGGTTGAAGCAGGATTCTGGTTTTAGCTGGAGCCATATGTTTTGGAGCATTCGCATTCTTCCGCTGAATTAGTATTTCTTCCGTTGCGAAATCGATGTACTCTGATGTATTCCTTGTAAATCTGATGTTATATTATGGTAATGAAATGAAAAGTTCTGTTATTTTTTGTGCAAATATGTTAGTACCCATAACAATCCGTCTTTATGAACGGTTTAAGTTGGTTTAACTACCAGCGATAACCGGGCAAAAAGTCGGGTTGTTACAGATTGGTATCAGAGCTTTGGTTTATACAAAGCAATTGGTATGACATATTTGAACAAAAATAAAGACTCATCAGAGTTATGATATCTCATTAGAGATAGGGTTAGGAATACCCTTGAATGAGATTTGGGAATATTACGCTTGAGAGAGCGTCCTTTACCAAAAAATCAATGTGTTTTGAATTTGAATGAAATTTGTGGATCAAAATTAACTTATGAAAATACTAGAAACATTCCTTTAACTCATGAATTTGTAGGTATTTGTAAACTTATATGGTAGAGAAATACTAAGTATGTGAAACCCTTAAAAGGGAAATTAAGGGAATGTTAGGTTGTGCCAGAACGTAAAAAAATTCATTTGTTTATTAATAATATATGGGTTGGTAATAAGAATAGGAATGACCCAGGTTATGTAAATTAAATCCCTTGATTATTTTAATTAGATATTAGAATACTTTGAGTAGGGAATTCAAAGTATGAATGCTAAATGCAAATAAATTTAACTTGTAAATAGATTAGTATGGGATTGAAAACAATTGGAATTAAAAAAAATGAAATAGAATGAGTTTTATCGAAATATAATTCTACCACGTCGCTTGTCATTAGATTCATCTTTTGATTATCGTTGTCTCCTCAATTGTCATGCTTGGATTTTTGTCCAACTTTATTTTTGAACTCTTCCTTTTCCCTGCCTTGACAAAACCATAATGAATTAATGAAGTAATTTTGGATTTGAGACAAGTATTTTGAATTATCTCTTATTTGAATTTGTATTAAGTGAAAAAGAATTTTGAAATGATCCAAGATATTATTTTTAGGGGATAACTGGATGATTTGAGAAAAGGAGTATTTATTTGAAAATTTAGATTCAAATAATTTTGAGAAATATGAGGTATGAACCCTTAGTCTTATAGGTTGACTTAATTTGACTAGGTAAACCTTGGGTTCTATAACTTTAGTAGTAAGTTAGGAAGGCAATTTCTAAATTTTCTTAAGGTCGTAGACAACTAAGTACTAGACAGTATCTATCCCAGTTTCTCCTTTGTGGTTGTGGTAACAGCTCTAGGTCTAACCCAGAAAATTTGATTAAGAACATGACCAATGACGACCCTAGTAATCATGAGACTATAGAAATCTCTACCTGTAATGAGAATCTGATAGAGTATCCTGAGATGATAAGGACCATGGTTAGGACCATTACATTCCCGATGTGTTAAGAGAGAGAAATGGGAACTTGAAATTGGTAAAGGAGTTTAAATTTTAGTCGTCTTCCTTTTCGAGGATGAAAAATTGTAAGGGGGGATGAATGTGATATCCCAATTTTTTTAACTAAGTTAGTTTGGATTTTTATTGTATAAATTAGTTTTTTTGAATATAAATTGGTTTTAATAAGGTTTTAATATAGATTTTTATATTGAATAAGTACCTTATTTATTTTATAAATATGATTTTGTATAAGAAAACTTATTTTAAAAGTTATATTTGATTTATAAGGTTTTATGAATATTTCAATACTATGATTAACGATATTATTTGATTTTGATATCAATAAGTAAGAGAACTTATTAATATTATTATTAATCATTTGATAATATTTATTTTTAACCATTCGTCGGTATGAATTTTGGTAAATTAAATAGATAATTATTTTTGAAATATTAGAAAGTTATATTTTGATAGACCTTAAATAATATGGAGGTTACACTTATAAGTATTGAAAATTTGTTACATTTATAAGCGTTACGATTATGTTATTAATTTAAATAAATTAAATAGGCCTTAAGATAAGATCAAAGATGAAGTGTCCTATTACATGTCATGATGCATGAGGTATTTCATATGATGTGGCCAAGTATCCGTATAGGTATTATCATTCATGATGAAGATTTCATGAAATGATCCAAGTGTCCTATGGATTAATGACTAAAATACCCTTGAATCATCCCTATATAAAGAGGATCATAGCTCCATTTCCTACACACTTCATTCACTAACCACTTCAGATGAATTTCCTCTTGTCATTTTCTTATTGTTCTTTGTTTTCAAATTTCCTGTACATGAAAATTTACATTTTTCTTCATTTAAAAAATCCAAATCTCGCAATCCGTTGAGTTTTAGCTAGTATGATCTGTGCGGAAGTTGTTCAAATCATCATTTCAGATTTTTAGAAATCAGCAGATCGAAACTTCAATGATTGATTAAAGAGATATCTCAGAAAATTAGAAAACTGAAAATATATGATGCGAGCTTCGAAAAATAAAATCTTTAAATCCATGAAGAATTGATCGACACCGTCAGCACCGTTGAGATCAGCGAAGAACGTAGTATTTTTCATGTAAAATTGGCTCGATTCTTTGTCAACAACTTGAGATCGTCGGAATTAGGGTTGGATTTCATCAATGGTGGAGGTGATGATAGAAGAATCAGTGAATGACGTTGTGACGAGAGAAGAGAGAGCTTCGAAGCGGTGTAATTTGATAAAAATTGGTGAAATTAAGTGTCGGACCCGTATTGGGTTCACATGGGTTCCAGGTTTCGGCGATAGGTTCGGTTTTCGATTCAAGGAGCCAAACTCGAAATGATGGGGTGCAAATGAATGAGGAGGAGAAGAGAAATTGGTCGATGGTCTCGGGTTGGTGATCGGTGGAATGAAAGGGAGTGCACTTTGCACCATGTGCGTGCGTGTTTCCTCCAGGTTGCGTGAAATGAAAGAGTCAAGAGGAGAGAAGAAGAAGAAGAAGCAGCGGGCCGATTTTTGTACATGAGAAGAAATGGGCTTGGGCCGGATTATTTTGGGTATGCTTTGTTTTAATTTTAAGTTTAAATAGTTTAAACTTTATCTCACCCAATTTAACTCCGATCAACTCACCGTTGGATTCGTTAGAACCATATAGAAAAATAGAACATGTTGATATATAATATTGATTATTTTGATTAAGTATAAATTATACTAAAAATAAAATAAAACGTCCTTATATATGAATAATATATAACGAATAACGTTATTAATTTATTCCCAACACAAAATTAGCAGAAAAATTCCCAGCTGCTAACAGAAGTGGATCGAAAGCAGTACGAGTAGTGATGGAAGTGTTTGTTGGTCTGTTCATTCTGATAATGAAGATTTTGGAGCTATAACGGTGAGAACTCCTAATTTAAAATTCTTTATTTAAATGGATAGTGGTTGAATAATTGGTTATGTATGTCATTGCTTGAATGGATTTATAGATAGCACATTGAACACTAATAAGTGTTATTGTCTGTAACGCTTGTGCACAGCTGAAATGGTTGTTTATTGGTTATGATTATAATTCATGTTTATCGGATTTATATGGTTGATTTATGATTACATGAATTCACACACAAACTGTAGTTGTGGAATTATACAGGTGATCGATTTAATTTTCCTTCCATATAATTGAAGATTGATTTTTAAATATTTAAATATTATTTTTAAATTCAGTTTAATTCGAAATGAGATTTTGAAATTGGAATGTGATTTTAAATATATATATATATATATATTAACGATGTTTTTTGATAAAAATTATTATTAAATATATCAGAATGTTCTAGGATGACAGAGAGGATAGTGTCTAGGCTTGGGTTTGGAAATAAAGTTTCCTGCTCTCCATAGCTATCCCTAACTGATTCCACGGACGGGACGGTTAATTCAAATTACAATTTGAAATTTAAATTTGAAATTATTTAAACTTAGAAATAAAATTAAATTAATAATTGTTGCATAATGACTATTTAAATTTCAAAAAAAAAAATGGGTTTGGAAATAAAGTTTTTTTGAAATTGGAATGTAAAAATAATATTATTTTGAAAAAAAGAAATTCGGAATATGGTTTTAAATCTAAATTATGGAATTTAATCTATTCTGGAAAGAGGAATTTGGCGATTTATATTTAAAAGCGTTATATGGATTGAATCGAATTGATTTGAAAAACGATGGATTTATATTAATGATGATTTTAGATCGATATGGTTAAATCGCCATTTCTCAGCGCTGTAACACACCACATCCGTTAAGGTCACACACAAAAAGAATGCCTTAACTTCAATGGAGCATTATGGGTACTGGAACAGAAATATTACAAGATAGACATATATAAAACAGCGGAAGGTAAAGTAGAAGTACTTCAAATCATTTATTAAATATAATTGTTTACAATAAAAGCCCATCAACTTTTAAATACCCAATTACATAGCTAAAATATGTGTCTTGCTCAAAAACAAAGAAGCATGAAAATAAATTGTAGTATTCCCCAATAAAGCAAAGCAAGCCATAGCCAAGAGAGATCCAAGCAGCACATGAAAGAGCCTTGGAGCATGATAAGATCCGAACAAAGCTGTATTTCCACCCTGCAAACCTGGAGGGGGGAAATGGAAGAAAAAGAGGCGAAACAAACCAGGTCAGTCATAAAGACTGAGTAAGTCCTAGTGGCTTTCAGCATAAAAACAGGTGAAGATAATATGGCATGAATAAACTGAAAGTAAACATAAGCATGATGACAAGGTAAGCTACAGGCACGATGAATCAAGTATAACATCCCATGCTTCCTATCAAGAGTATCATCACAAGGTTCCTACCAAGTATCACATTGCAAGGCTTCTATTAAATATAACATCGCAAGATTTCTAAGCTTCACCATTTCACTATTTTCCTTGATTTCCTATATTCTCTGCACCACCCGTACTATTATCCCAACCCGTGTCATGTGTTGACTATAAAATGATCCCTAGCCCAATGTCATGAAATGACCCATTACTTGGTCCCATGAAATGATCTATTAATCGATCGGCTCCCTACAAGTCCTAGCTCGTTCATGTGTCTGTGTCATACGGTCCTATCACGAATGTAGTCACCTGTGCTAGGTCCACCATAGGGTGTATCAAGCCTGATGGTTCCAACCACCGACACGAATCAAGCATGCACAGGTAAACCTACTGATGCCCAATGCTGCTTTTTCAACTCCGTACCACGTGCACGACCATAGCCGGACTGAACCTACACTGGCGCACCAACACAGCCGTCGTTCTGGTCGCTTATAATCAGCCCAGTAATCATGCCCCACCCTGCCTAGTTCCAGGGTACCGTGATACATCTAGTGTGTTACTGCTGAAATGGACCTCGTAACTAGGGTTTTCGTCCAATAGGTTAAGTGTTGTCATTTAAATTCGTGACTTAACCCTTATCAGTCTAGCATGTCAAGTTGGTTAAGTGTTGTCATTCAAGTTCGTGACTTAACCCTATGAATCATGTGTCAAGTTGGTTAAGTATATTCAAGCGGTTCATGACTTAACCCTACCAAATCATCGTGCCAAATTGGTTAAGTATATTCAAGCGGCTCATGACTTAACCCTACCAAATCATCGTGTCAAATTGGTTAAGTATATTCAAGCGGTTCATGACTTAACCCTACCAAATCATCGTGTCAAATTGGTTAAGTATATTCAAGCGGTTCATGACTTAACCCAACCAATTCATCATGTCAAATTGGTTAAGTATATTCAAGTGGTTCATGACTTAACCCTACCAAATCATCGTGTCAAATTGGTTAAGTATATTCAAGCGGTTCAAGTTCAGGTTTACTTAACCCACCCATTCATGTCATATTGGCTAAGTGTCGTTAGTCTAGTCATATTTCTTAACCTTTCCATTCTTAGCATGTCAGTTTATTGGCATTAATTAATTATTAATGCATCAACCACTCACATTAGATTTGTTGTTGCGGTCACTGGATATGCCGGGCAGTTCCGGGTAGATTTACACCACAACTCAGTCTAACCTCGGGTTTAAGCACGATATGACTAACTTCTCACATTAGATCTTATTATATGCAATCACTGGATATGCCGGGCGGTTCCGTGCAGAATTACACTGCAAACTCAACCCAACCTCGAGTTAGCCATGTTCACGTTCGCGTTCATAATCATATTCATGTTCATATTTCAACCACGTTCATATTTCCAGTTATATGCCAATTATCAAGCTCTTAATTCACGTTTTTGCCCCCAAAACGTATTTCCAAATTATTACCTTAATTCACTATAATGTTATTCCAAGTTATAGCCTTTTATTTACAATAAATGCCAACTAACCAAAACCCAACTTAGGCACTTTCATATTAAACCTCTACCAAGTCATAAATTATCATATATATTTCTACTCCATATTTTACATAATTAACGTACGCCCAAGTTCTAGATTACATGTCAGTATTACATATGCCCAATTCAAACCAAATTTACATATGTTCAATTCATGCCATTTTACATGTATGCAAAGTTTATGCCAATTTACACATATATCAAGTTTCACGCCGTCTTACAAATGTCAAGGTTCATGATTTACATGTTTATAAAGCTATGCTCAATTTACATAGATCAAGTTTTATACCCAAAATTACATGTATATCACGTTTACACCAATTTACCCATAACAAGTCCTAGCCAAATTACATATATCAAGATCCATGTCAAATTACATATATTAATCCCAATCGCGCAATAACCATTATAATGACAATACCCAAACTTACCCCATTTCATGTTAATGGTAAATTATCCCCAAACATCCAATTTTCATATTATGCCTTCGATTCCACCAAACACATATATTCCACTAGGCAATATTTCAATATTTCCTCCGTATACCATCGCACGTATATCGTAGTTTAGGCCTAGGTTCGAAATTGACCTAGGTTCATCGAAATAAAATAAATAGGGGAAGGTAGAATTTGTATAACAATCAGCATAGGGAGAACATCATCTCTGGCATAAAAGATAGATCTTGATAATAATATCAATATGAATTAAGAAAAACTGATTTACAACAGGTTGAATAGATCATAAGCTTGACATGAGAACGAACATAGAAAAGTCCCAAAACTCAAGATTCAAGAAGCAACAGAAATAGATTTGAATCAATAAACATACTTAAATCCAATCCCACTTTATTCCATGGCCATATTCTAATTTAAATGTTTAAATCTAAAAACAACTAGAACTTATAGAGCATGGAAAATGAATTTAGAACTGAATTTGTTGTAAAAATGTCGCGGCGTCGTTGATTTATTGTCTTGAATCATTGTAGAAGCCTTGTTCTTTGAATTGATTTGAGTTTGAATGCTTAAGCTTTAATTTGGAGGCGGCGACCATGGTTCAAGAGGTAAATTAGCAGCATAACAGTGTAAGAATGATTTGTATGAATTAGGCTAGGTCATAGGATGTTTATATAGGAGTAGGAAACTTACTTAGGCCCTTAGATTAACACAAGAATTGATCTGAACCCTCAAATTTAGTCACAGGCCCGAAAAACGCACCCCTGAACCAACACAGCCGAGCTGGGCTCGACCTAGAACCAGGGAGGTCGACTGGGTGGTCGACCCCCTTTGGGCCAGGTCGACTACATGGTCGACCATGTAGTCGACCTGCCCCTGCCCAGGTCGACTACCCAGTCGACCTGGGTCCTGGGCTGGAAATTTCCCGCCTAGCCCGGGTACTCGTTTTTGAAACTCGAAATTTGAATTTTGAATTCGGATTTCTGAGCTGGTTTCGATTCTGAAAATTCGTGAAACTTCGGAGGGTTATATCTCCCTCATACGGACTCCGATTTTCGAAAACTCGGACTCGTTTCCAAGCAGAATTTCGAGTCGAACGCAATGGAGCAACCCATTTCCCTTGATTCTTATTTTTAAAATTAATTCTGCCTTGATTAATGGTTTTAACATGTTATTAAATATTCGGGTTGTTACATTCTCCCCTCCTTAAAGGATTTCATCCCCGAAATCTTCATGTTAAGAAGAATGCATCCTATCATCCAATCAACCATCTACTCAACCATCATCCACAAGCAACCATTGTCCTTAAAAGATTTCTAATGTTATATGAACATATGCAGAAAGTGTGTGTATATGTTCCTTATCTAATGCAAATGATCAGGCCTGATTGATCTTCCTAATGCAAAATATGTTTAGTGCCATGAGTCCAACATGTATGCAAATAGCCATAATCACATAAACACTATATGTGTGCACAAACATTCATCCATATGCAACATCCACATGATAACACATTCAATTTCATCCATAAACAAGTATAAACACTCGTGCATATGCAATATGAAAATGTGTCTGAGCCGATCTAGTGCCTAATGTGTGTTATGCAACCACGAGCAACCACTAGCAACCGCTTGTTACCATCAATCATAACATGTCTCAAACACATGTTTACACCCAATTGTTCCTACCTAAAGATATAGTCGAACGATAGAAGCAAGTAAAAACTTTGTGCCCATTAGGTAGTATCAAAACTGGAAATCTATGTCACATATATACTGAATAGGAGAATAACTCCCTAAGCACTAGCCCGAAGACCGAAATCAACATCAGGCTGACGCCTAAAGAATTACTCAACCCAACGGACACCCTCAAGCCCCAACATGTATTACTAACAGATGATCCTTATGGGGTTTTGCAACAGAAATAGGATTGAGAATAGGACCGAGAGGTTATACTTAAAAGATAGCATACAAGTAAGTTCTACGGGAAAAGAGGGATCAGGGATATACTCTTAAAAAGAGATATGATGCGCGTGTCTAGTCTTCAATCTTCTAAGTCGCATTTCCTTGAGCTTAACTCCATTGTGCTTTGACCGTCTTTAGCTTCACAATTTCGTAGCTTCTTAATTCCTATTTCCAAAATATGAGTTGGAACTCATTTCACTATCGCCTCTCGTTCCACTTTCACTTATTCTTTTTCTAGTATACTCAGCTTAAACATAACTGCGTACTCATGGTTTCATGCAAGCTCTCCAAAATTCACTAATGAATCTTGGATCTCATTCACTTACTAGAAGGTATTCCACATAAATGAATTATCTCTTGAAAATAAACAAATGCCAACCATGTTGCCAAGTGTACTTACTAAGGTGATTTTCTATAACTCATGCATAAGCGAAATGAACCATCCGCCTTAGTGGTGAACACTACTCGAGCGGATTGATAAATGTATCAAGAGATTCTAGGTAACTAAGCATGGGAGAACCCTAAGGGTTACACTAGACTTCGAGGGTATTACTGAGGCAAGTCAAGAGTCTAACTACCCTCTTGTCATACTCGAGAATGGTATCATTTCTGGATAACCACTCCATCCCTAGAAACAACCCATAGCCCAAAAACATAAGCATTACTTCTAAACTCAACACTTAGCATAGACATTCTCAAATCCAAACAAGTCATGAATAAATGAGCCGATTCCCCAATAGGATTTGAGACAAAAATGGGACCCTCTACTACGCTAGTACTAAGGTGCAGAGACTCAACTATCGAAGCAGAATTAAAAAAGATGCGATGTACAAAAACAAAGTTCCCATGGTATGATAGAAAATAAAAGCTAAACTTTTAACAGAAACGTTACCACCTCTTCTTAGGAACGCTAGTAGTGAGAGCATACAATTGTCCTCTCGATGATCTTGTCCTTTGCCTTTGTCCTTGTCCGTTAATACTTAACTACATGTCCCTTTTTACCATACTAAAGATACTCTCTCTTGTTGTGGGTTTTATTATTCTTTCACTTTGGCCCCTTTCCTTTCACCTTTTCCTCCCTCGTGGATTAAGCCATATCAACAAGTTTCTCATCCTTAGGCTTGTGTTCTTTATCCTCGTTCTTGCTATCCTTGTATAGCTTGTTGACAAGTCTCTCGAAAGCTACCTCCATCGCACGGCATCTCTACAAAGCTTGAAATAAGATTAAACCCAGATGGAACTACTGCGGCTACAGATGGAAGTTGGGCACTTATTTGCCCTCCTACATGTGTCGTACACCAACAAACCTATGGTGAAAAAGAAAGAGAGAAGAGACTCAAGGAGAGAATCAAAAGATAGTGCATATGGCTTTGGGGAATATGCCTTTCGTAAAACAAAACTTTCCTTAGAAAAATGCTTCTTTGTAAACATTTTGAAAATAATTTCAGAAGGTTTTTAAGAGCCTTTGCCCAGTCTGGTAACCTTCTGCTCTGATACCAATTGTAAGACCCCACATCCGTTAAGGTCACTCACAAATGGAATGCCTTAACTTCAATGGAGCATTATGGGTACTAGAACAGAAATATTACAAGACAGACATATATAAAACAGCGGAAGGTAAAGTAGAAGTACTTCAAATCATTTATTAAATATAATTGTTTACAATAAAATCCCATCAACTTTCAAATACCCAGTTACATAGCTAAAATATCTGTCTTGCTCAAAAACAAAGAAGCGTGAAAATAAATTGTAGTATTCCCCAATAAAGCAAAGCAAGCCATAGCCAAGAGAGATCCAAGCAGCACACGAAAGAGCCTTGGAGCTTGGTAAGATCCGAACTAAGCTGTATTTCCATCCTGCAAACCTGGGGGGGAAATGGAAGAAAAAGAGGCGAAACAAACCGGGTCAGTCATAAAGACTGAGTAAGCCCTAATGGCATTCAGCATAAAAACAGGTGAAGATAATATGGCATGAATAAACTGAAAGTAAACATAAGCATGATGACAAGGTAAGCTACAGGCACGATGAATCAAGTATAACATCCCATGCTTCCTATCAAGAGTATCACCACAAGGTTCCTACCAAGTATCACATTGCAACGTTTCTATTAAATATAACATCGCAAGATTTCTAAGCTTCACCATTTCACTATTTTCCTTGATTTCCTATATTCTCTGCACCACCCGTACTAGTATCCCAACTCGTGTCATGTGTTGACTATAAAATGATCCCTAGCCCAATGTCTTGAAATGACCCATTACTTGGTCCCACGAAATGATCTATTAATCGATCGGCTCCCTACAAGTCCTAGCTCATTCATGTGTCTGTGTCATACGGCCCTATCATGAATGTAGTCACCTGTGCTAGGTCCACCATATGGTGTATCAAGCCCGATGGTTCCAACCACCGACACGAATCAAGCATGCTCAGGTAAACCTACTGATGCCCAATGTCTGCTTTTTCAACTCCGGACCACGTGCACGACCATAGCCCGCCTGAACCTACACTGGCGCACCAACACAGCCGTCATTCTGGTCGCTTATAATCAGCCCAGTAATCGTGCCCCACCCTGCCTAGTTCTAGGGTACCATGATACATCTAGTGGGTTACTGCTGAAATGGACCGCGTAACTAGGGTTTTCGTCCAATAGGTTAAGTGTTGTCATTTAAATTTGTGACTTAACCCTTATCAGTCTAGCATGTAAAGTTGGTTAAGTGTTGTCATTCAAGTTTGTGACTTAACCCTATGAATCATGTGTCGAATTGGTTAAGTATATTCAAGTGGTTCATGACTTAACCCTACCAAATCATCGTGTCAAATTGGTTAAGTATATTCAAGCGGTTCATGACTTAACCCTACCAAATCATCGTGTCAAATTGGTTAAGTATATTCAAGCGGTTCATGACTTAACCCTACCAAATCATCGTGTCAAATTGGTTAAGTATATTCAAGCGATTCATGACTTAACCCTACCAAATCATCGTGTCAAATTGGATAAGTATATTCAAGCGATTCATGACTTAACCCACCCATTCATGTCATATTGGTTAAGTGTCGTTAGTCTAGTCATATTACTTAACCTTTCCATTCTTAGCATGTCAGTTTATTGGCATTAATTAATTTCTAATGCATCAACCACTCACATTAGATTTGTTGTTGCGGTCACTGGATATGCCGGGCGGTTCCGGGCAGAATTACACCACAACTCAGTCTAACCTCGGGTTTAAGCACGATATGACTAACTTCTCACATTGGATCTTATTATTTGCAGTCACTGGATATGTCGGGCGGTTTCGGGCAGAATTACACTGCAAACTCAACCCAACCTCGAGTTAGCCATGTTCACATTCGCATTCATAATCATATTCATGTTCATATTTCAATCACGTTCATATTTCCAGTTATATGCCAATTATCAAGATCATAATTCACGTTTTTCCCCCCAAAACGTATTTCCAAATTATTACCTTAATTCACTATAAGGTTATGCCAAGTTATAGCCTTTTATTTACAATACATGCCAACTAACCAAAACCCAACTTAGGCGCTTTCATATTAAACCTCTACCAAGTCATAAATTATCATATATATTTCTACTCCATATTTTACATAATTAACGTACGCCCAAGTTCTAGATTACATGTCAGTATTACATATGCCCAATTCATACCAAATTTACATATGTTCAATTCACGCCATTTTACATGTATGCCAAGTTTATGCCAATTTACATATATATCAAGTTTCACGCCGTCTTACAAATGTCAAGGTTCATGATTTACATGTTTACAAAGCTATGCTCAATTTACATAGATCAAGTTTTATACCCAAAATTACATGTATATCACGTTTACACCAATTTACCTATAACATGTCATAGCCAAATTACATATATCAAGACCCATGTAAAATTACATATATTAATCCCAATCGCGCAATAACCATTATAATGACAATACCCAAACTTACGCCATTTCATGTTAATGGTAAATTATCCCCAAACATCCAATTTTCATATTATGCCTTCGATTCCACCAAACACATATATTCCACTAGGCAATATTCCAATATTTCCCCCGTATACCATCGCACGTATATTGTAGTTTAGGCCTAGGTCCGAAATTGACCTAGGTTCATCGAAAGAAAATAAATAGGGGAAGGTAGAATTTGTATAACAATCAGCATAGAGAGAAAACTGGCATAAAAACATCATCCCTGGCATAAAAGATAGATCTTGATAATAATATCAATATGAATCAAGAAAAACTGATTTATAACAGGCTGAATAGATCATAAGCTTGACATGAGAACGAACATAGAAAAGTCCCAAAACTCAAGATTCAAGAAGCAACAGAAATAGATCTGAATCAATAAACATACTTAAATCCAATTCCACTTTATTCCATGGCCATATTGTAATTTAAATGTTTAAATCTAAAAACAAATCGAACTTACAAAGCATGGCAAATGAATTAAGAATTGAATTTGTTGTAAAAATGTCGCGGCGTCGTTGATTTATTGTCTTGAATCATTGTAGAAGCCTTGTTCTTTGAATTGATTTGAGTTTGAATGCTTAAGCTTTAATTTGGAGGCGGCGGCCATGGTTCCAGAGGTAAATTAGCAGCATAAAAGTGTACGAATGATTTGTATGAATTAGGCTAGGTCTTAGGATGTTTATATAGGAGTAGGAAACTTATTTAGGCCCTTAGATTAACCCTAAAATTGATCTGAACCCTCAAATTTAGTCACAGGCCCGAAAAACGCACCCCTGAACCAACACAGCCGAGCTGGGCTCGACCTAGCACCAGGGAGGTCGACTGGGCGGTCGACCCCCTTTGGGCCAGGTCGACTACATGGTCGACCATGTAGTCGACCTGCCCCTGCCCAGGTCGATTACCTAGTCGACCTGGGTCCTGGGCGGGAAATTTCCCGCCCAGCCCGAGTACTCGTTTTTGAAACTCGAAATTTGAATTTTGAATTCGGATTTCTGAGCTGTTTTAAATTCTGAAAATTCATGAAACTTCGGAGGGTCATATCTCCCTCGTACGGACACCGATTTTCGAAACCTCGGACTCGTTTCCAAGTAGAATTTGGAGGCGAACGCAATAGCGCAACCCGTTTCCCTTGATTCTTATTTAAAAAATTAATTCTGCCTTGATTTATGGTTTTAACATGTTATTGAAAATTCGGGTTGTTACAAGCGCTTTCCATAATGCTTTTAACATTGTTATACCCTTTCTTTGAAATGATTGGAATTAAAGATTTTAAAACATGAACCATTGATTAAATTATGGGAAAATGAATTGTTTATACAATTTTAAAATGTACGGTATGAAATTTATGTTAAGTCAGATTTGGGAAATTTGAATTTAAAAGGAAATGAGTTGGGATAGGATTTATCGTCGGATATTTGATATGGAATCCCATGATTGGACGAATACTATCAGAAACCTTATTCACATCCAAATTCTGATGGTGTTTGCCCGTGTTGTTGAATCAACGTCAAATATAAATTGATTAAATTCTGTTTAAACTTATATTTGAAATATCAATCATTTGAATTACCAAAAATGGAGAATTAAATCCAAATTAAGATTTGGTGGTTTTTGAAGCATATGGGAAGAGATAATGGCGAATAAATGGATTTGATTTTTTAAATATAAGGATGGAAATAAATATTGAATTTCAAGGAAATTCTAAGATTGATAACGGGTTTATGGAATTGAATAAATCCAACCTTAATTCAAAGTAAAGGAATAACATAAAGGGAACGAAGAATTAGGTTTTTGAAATATAAGGATCTAAGATGTACATTTGATTTCCAAGAAGAGTTAAGATGGAAATCGATTTATGGAATTTAGAATAAATTCAACTTTGAATTTTAAATGAATTCACCATTATTTGGAAGAAGATTGGGATGGAAAAACCTGTGTAACCCGTAACTATTGTTTTAAAAGTACGCTTATTTCTTGGAATGACCGGGATCGAATATATGTTCGAAAACCATTCCAAGTAATAATACGACGTTGTGGAGAAATTGAAGACATTGGAGACGACTTTGAAGACCAGGACCCTTCATATCATAAGGACAATTTGCTGAATGTCTCGAATGGGTCGCTCCCATTTGCAGATGGATTTTATACTAGTTAAGTGGCAAGAATCCCGAACGTATGTAAAGGAATTCTGGATTGATGTTTCGTTCAAACCCAGAATGGACTTGTATGGATTATGTGTCTGATGTTGTACTTAACTGCGTAGCACAGTTTTATCATTATATATTTGTTTGGTAGCGGAGAATTACTCTCTTGCTTAACACCCTTCTCTAAGACGTATGAGCTTAGAGGTTATATATTGGAAATCAGTGATGCGTTGTTAATGGATAATGTGACATACTAAAGTTATGTGATAAGTTATGGATGATTAAAGCATGGCTTATTTAAGCGTAGCTTTGTCTATCGTAACCTCGGCAAGCCTCACAACCCGGTAAATGGCTAAAACAGGAAAGATGCAACGAGGTTAAGGGCAGTCATTTCCTTCTAGATAAAAGGTGTACTATGGTATGGAGCCCAAGTATTAACCTACGTGGATAACTTCTATTTATATGATGTTGATGTTGCGGGCGCCCGATTTAAAGGTTGGCAACGACCGGGAAGTAATATACTCAGGCGTGCTCTAAGTTACCTAGTTAAGGGGTAACCCGGCCTCGTGTTGGCAGAGAGCCCGATTTGGTTCTCGGGGCGTCCCTCTAGAGGCGCACCCATCGGTTTGGTAAGGAAGTCCCTTTGCCTGGTCATTTGTTGGAAATCCAATTTCCACTACGAGCCTATACGATTTTAGTTGTATAGCCTGCTACTAGCAGGATTGTTAGTATAATGGGATGGGGCATTATACTGGCTAGGATTTATACATTTATTTGCGAAATTGTTTTCACACTATGTACTAGTAATAATAACAGAGGATTTTCACGTATCAAGCATTTCTGACTATCATAAGGAGAAACCTCGCCCATGTGTGCGTTTTCATTGTGTGTGTGTGCCACGAGACGTTATGGTAGTTTCATTTTTCAAAAGTCATTGCGAATTTCTATGCACGAGAATTCATATGGAATAAACCTGTTCTGCGTTAGCGGCGTGGTCCGCTGAATTACCCAACTTTGAAATGAATCCTAATAACAACTGTTTTGAGTTCTCACACCAGTCCCATGACTGACTTGGAGTTTATTGTTCCCTCACCTAAACTCTGAATGCCCATAATTTTGACAGGGGCAGCCTAGTGGTTTGGCTTGCAGATTTAGCCTTGGAGTGGATTGAAGCAGGATTCTGGTTTTAGCTGGAGCTATATGTTTTGAATCATTCGCATTCTCCGCTGAATTAGTATTTCTTCCACTGTGAAATCGATGTACTCTGATGTATTCCTTGTAACTCTGATGTTATATTATGGTAATGAAATGAAAAGTTCTGTTATTTTTTGTGCAAATATGTTAGTACCCATAACAATCCGTCTTTATGAACAATTTCAATTGGTTTAATTACCAGCGAGAACCAGGAAAAAAGCCGGGTCGTTACAGTCTTCCTTTACTGAAGCTCATCTCGATTATTACCAAATCGAATTCCATTCGATTCCAATTTAATATATTAAATTAGAAAACTTTACTTTGGAAATTTCCATTAATCTTAATTAAAAGATTATAAATTCCAAATCATAACTTCACTGTTCATTGGGTTAAAGAATTAATGTTATTTAAAACATTGTTCACGACAAAACCAAAATCCAATTTGATATTAAATATAAGGCTCTAAATAGAAATTATATCGGCTTATACTCAATATCAAGTTGTGAAACTAACGGATATCGTATTGGGAACAACGATATATATATCCTCCAAACTCCCATAACCATATCCGTACAATTACGGAATCCAATATCAAAATACTCCGAAGATTATTGCCATTCAAACCCATTCCAATTTATTCGTTGGAAAATTCTGGTTATTTCAAAACCCATTTACAAATCTAATTTATTAATTAAAAAATCATTAGATTAATATTCTAGTTAATAATTAGTTCATCTAGATAAAAATATATTTTTATCTTTTCAAAACTGGAATTTTTCATCCAAATAATTTACTATGCTTTTACACAATTTTTCCATATTTTTAATAATTTTAGTAAGGCCTTTACAGTTGGTTTCCAATATCGGCCACCGAACTTCATTTACAACGACCTTTTCCAAAACTGGTTTGGACATATTTTAAAATCTAACCATTAGATTTTAAATCAGTTATTATCATTGGAAAGCTCTTTTCGATACAAACCCATCTGTTCTGATTTTAGGAGGATCCGACAGTCAGATCTCCCATTACATCAATTTGAAGTTAATGGTTGATATTCGAGAACGGTCACTGCGCGGCGCGTTCTATTCAAGCCATTAAATATATATAATATATATATCATTGATTTCCATTTAAAACGTATTTTATAAATTCGTTTTAAAAATGATTACAACTTCCATTTCAATTTTAAATCAAAACTGAATATTCCATATATAGTTAAAAATTATTTTTTTAACCACCCAATGATTATTTCATTCGATGCCAATTTTATTCATCGCATATTTACATTAAAAATTATATTTTTAACAATCGAATAATTATTCCATTACATGAAAATTTTATATATCTCATGTATAAGCTAAAAATAATATTTTTAGCGAACCAATATTTATTTCAATACATGACCATTTTATATATCTATATATATGTTAAAAGTAATATTTTTAGCGAACCAATAATTATTTCAATACATGACCCTTTTTCCAAATCACACAATCAATTTTATCGCATTTCAATTCTATACAACGCATATATACTTTATTCAACACATATATATTTTATACAATGCATATATATTTTATACAACGCATATATATTTTATACAATGCATATATATATATGTATATGTACATATTTCATATCGCATATTTTTTTTACATCGCATATATATATTTTATATCGCATATTTTTTTTCATAACAAAATACAGTCAATTAAATCATCCATGGTTTGTGGATGACAGTGAGGTGAGCTAACAGGCACCGTACAACATTTGTGATAATTAAAAACTGATATAAATCAATACTGGTTGTTCATATATGTAGTTATAAAATAAATAACTGTACAAAATTTCAGTGAGAAGTTCTCACATTAGGTTCCACTCCGCTATTCTTTATTAAAGGATTGATTTTAACAAAATTAAACAGATGTTTGATTTTATCTAAAATTCCAACTGTTCCCATTTCCGTTCTGGTTAGTCCTATGTTGTAGAGTTCAATTTTATAGTTCCAATGCAACTGAAATCATCTGATTCTGGCTCCGTATGAGCTAGATATGATATAATATAGGTTAATTACATCATTAAATTTAATAATATAATTAATAAACTAACTAACCTAGTTTAATTTAATTACACTCTGCAAACATTGAACCCTGCTCCCCCAATCTCCATCGTCGCCGCACGCCGCAGGCACCATCGGAGAAGGATCGGACTTCGCCACCTAACGCGTCGGAGCGCCGCCGTCCTCCAGCAACTGCTGCGTCGAACTTGATGGCGTCAGCGCGTCAGGATTCATGCTGAAAGCGAACGACTTCAAGCTCAAGTATCTCTCGGTTTGCTGCTCTATTTTTTATTAAACTTATATAGACCGAAAGAGCTCAGGAGGCTCTATAATATTTATTCATTGAGTTTCTGAAATTAAAGAATGGATTGGGAGGATTTATCAAAGGAAGTTTCGAACGATGTGGTTCGTTCAATCGTGGATGCGGCGGAAAAATCTGAGCGGATATGGTTTAGGGCGTTTATAGATTTTTTTTTTTATTATTTAATTCGAAAATTACGGTTTTTGCATTCAGACTCCGAATCAAACCAAACGACTGTCGTCCCTAGCTAAATACCCTTATTACGGACACAATGGAATATGTTTCGTAAGCCAATTCTAGTGTTTAAATCATTTTTCATCAAAATTAAAATATAAATTAATATAAAGTTCAATATTGATTTCAACGTACATTTCAATTTACCGGGCCACATACTTACTCCAAAAATTAAAAGAAAATAAATTTAACTATGTTTTGTACGGTCCTAACAAAACTAATTTCATCGAATTTGGAGGTCGTTTGAAAAATGGTTATTTTATAGTCGATTAAATTTAAAATGAATTTACAAAACACGTTTTAAATTTTCTACGCTCACATATTAACTCCAAAAATTATGAAATTTGAAGCCTAACAATAATTTGACATTTTGGATCCAATAAAAGTGGTTACGTCGAAAACAGAGGTTGTTTACAAAATGGCTAATTTTAAGGGCTATATATTATATTAATATATATATATTCCACAACGACTATTTTGAATTTTGAACTGGACATAACTTACAATTTATAAAGGGAAATCTCAATTTTTCACATTCATTAGAAAGATATAATTAAACACATTCTAACATTTTTGGTTTTACTGAAATCTGATGTATATTTCATTATGTACACTCATTTAAATTTTAAAACCAAATTTTCAAACTATCATGCCATTTCAATTTCATTTTATAATTGAAATTTTTACGTTCTAACTTCGATTTAAATAAATTTTCAACATTATTATTTAAAATAAATCATTTTAAATATTCAAAACCCATTAAATTAGCTAAAATAAAAAACTTAAATTGGTTCAGAAATTCCGGGTTGTTACATTATGGTTGAATTTGCTGATTTGAATGAATTGGTCGCATCGATGTTGTCGCTTAGTGATGATTTGGTCAAGATTGGAGCTATTTTGGTCAGATCTGGAGCCAGGTCATTTTCTTAGGTCAGGTCATTTTCATAGGTCGCGTCATGTCTTCTTCTCCAAGAAATGAAGCTCGGGTCGTTGGAGCATAGGTCGGGTCGTCGAAGAGCATAGGTCGTTCGTGTTCATAAAGCATGGGCCGTCCAAAACATGTTGAACCTTCGGGTCGTTCGGAGATAGGTCAGGTCGTAGGAGCTTCTCTGGAATCGGGTCGTTGGGTGACCTAAGGATTTAGGTCGTTCGGTTACCAAGGGAGTTTGGTCATTGGGTGACCCTGGGAGTTAGGTCGTTGGATGACCCAGGGAGTTAGTCGTTGGGTGACCCAGGAAGTTAGGTCGTTGGTGATGCAAGGAGTCTGGTCGTTGGTGACCCTTAGAGTCGGGTCGTTGGTGACCCTTAGAGTCGGGTCATTGGTGACCCAAGTAGTCGAGCCGTTAGGTGACCCAGGAAGTTAGGTCATTGGTAACCTATAAAGTTGGATTGTTGGGTGACCCAGGAAGTTAGGTCGTTGGTGACCCATAAAGTCGGATTGTTGGGTGACTTGATGAGTCGGGCTGAAACACTGTGAATCGAATATTGACCAAATAAAGTGGATCAATGGTTACTGACTTCAAAGTGAATTCAAGGGGGAATGTTGAAGTGATGCGATGTGTTCGTTGATCGTCGTAATGCAACGAATGTGAAGACGACTCAATGGGAAGAGTTCGTGGATATTGACTGCTCGGGAATTGAACTTGAGCTTATGAATAGTCATCAGGCTAGATAGCTAGAGATATCGAAGGCTAAGAAATTATTGTTGTCGTAGGTTCTAGCGGATTTTAAAGCAGGGGTATAATGGGGACGCTCAAAAAACTAGAATTGACTGGTCGAGTACGCTGGGCAACTCGATGGGCCTAGATACGTTTCGTCATATGACGTATGGAGTTTTGCTAGAACCGGGGTTACCATTAGCCCTCGACAATCGATGGCAAATTATTTAGTCGGTCATACGATTAACGATGGTTTCAAAGAGGATTGGCGGTGATAGCTAGAGTTATGGATGATAATTGTTTTTCTTTTATTTTCTTATGTAGATTATTCGGCGACGGAGGAGATATCTCTTGGGTGCTTATCTGATGTTGGTTTAGGCCTTCGGGGCTTATGCTTGAGAGATGTCGATATCGATTAGGATGGTCTATGCTTCGTAAATGATTGTTATGGATGTATTGTTCTTTCTAAATTCTTTTTTTGTAAAGACTATCACTGTTGGATGTGGGGAAGATGAGTTTGGGTTTCTTCTCCGGTGTTTAGGGAAGATTGATTGGTTAATCTACCTATTCTCATATACTTTGTTGATGATATTTGATAGATGTTTTATTGCTCATTAAGACTGTTGTCTGACTCAAGGTTTTGTGTTTACTCTTATTACCTTGGGATGTTCATCCGATTTTTGGATGGGCAAACTGGGTACTAGGTGGCAGACGATAGATCTTGATGAGGACGATGTTGCTGTGCGACGACGAGCAGGACACTGACATATTATTTTCTACTATCTAGTATACGTTGTTTCTGCTGTTGGATGTTTCTCTAAGTGCTTGTAGTGAGGCTTATTGCACATACTCTTGTAGTGCTTTTCCAAGGTTGTAATGGATATTTCAATGGAGTTTTGAAACGGTTTAAGATTCTGCTCAATTCTACTTCACTATTATTACCTGTTGTATATGTTCTGTTACATTTTATCCTTGCCATGTGAGTTATACGATAGGTCTCGCTTGTGTTATCTTACCTTGATGGTCTTCAATGGCAGCCTGGCACACCTTTCAGCGCATTGTTCGTCTTATTTAGTGCAGGAGTTATGGGTGGTCGTCATAAATGGGGATATCATCTATTGGGGCCTTGATAAAACTTTAAAGTACACTTCAAAATTTATGTATAAGTTTCTTAATTTTTCAGGTATTTCAATTTTAAAATTTAGGCTTATTTGGAAGACTAATGCCCCATATAAAGCCAAATTTCATATGTGGCTTATTATACATAAGAAATTAAATACGGTGTAACACCCCGTATGTTGAATAACTTGCTATATATAAAACAGGTCAGAATTAAATTTAAAAATCTGAACCAGGGGAAACAGGCTATGCCATTGCGTTCGTCTCGGAAAAATACGCGAAATAGAGTCCGAGTTTTCGAAAATCGGAGTCCGTATGACCCCGATAAGGCCCAAAGAAGTTTTCAGAAATTTAAAAACAGATTTTAAAACAGAAATTTCAAATTTCAGATGTGGCGGGAAAATTCCCGCCAGAACCAGGGGTCGACCTCCCCCCCCCCCCCCCCCCCAGGTCCACTGGGGAGTCGACCCTAGGGTCGACCTGGGGGTCGAGCTCCCTGGTCGAGCCCAGGTGACCTGGGTGCACCTGCTTGTCTTTTAGGCTGTGTTTTGGTGGCTAGGACGTGATCTGACGGCTCTTAACTGATTTAGGGTTAATCTAATGGCCTAAAACACTTAACTACTATATAAATACACCCTAAGACTACCCTAATTCATACTAAAAATAGATACAATGTCGTCATGCCGTCAAAATGCAACTTGAAGGAGCCTCCATCAAATTGTAGAAGAAGATAGTCTCTCCAATCAACTACTAATCAACTCTAGCAACTTAATCTTCTTCTTAGGAGTGCTAATCAACAAGTTGTGAGTTTTCTATAGCCTTAATGACCAATTATTGAAATGATTATGATAGGATATAATGAGGTTATGGCTATGAATGTGGATCAATGCATGTTATGCAAGTTATATGCTATGTGTTAATGATGTTATGCATGTTATGCAAGTTATATGCTATGTGTTAATGATGTTATGCATGTTATGTAAGTTAAATGCTATGTGTTTGTGATGTTACGCAAGTTATGCAAGTCATATGCTACATGTTCATGATGTTATGCAAGTTATGCAAGTCATATGCTACATGTTCATGATGTTATGCAAGTTATGCAAGTTATGCAAGTTATATGCTACATGTTCATGATGTTATGCAAGTTATGCAAGTTATTTGCTACATGTTCATGATGTTATGCAAGTTATGCAAGTCATATGCTATGTGTTTGTTAGGTTATGCAAGTTATGCAAGTCATATGAGAAACATTGATCCATTATGACACCATGATATGCAAGTTTGGTGTATGCAAGTTCATCTATGATGTGTATGCAAGTTTCGTGTATGATTATATGCAAGTTCATGTATGACATGTTATGCAAGTATGGTGTTTGATTATATGCATATATATGCAAGTTAACCCCTTTATATGTCATACATACATATGCAAGTTTACCCCTTTGTATGACATAAATAACTTATGCAAGTTAACCTCCTTATGACATATGTGATTCATGCAAGTTTGGGTTGATTATTTATGCTAGTTGGGTTTGATGCTATATGCATGTTGACACCTTTAAACCCATGTTGATGCTAATGTGTTATGCAAGTTGAACCCATTGTATTTGTGATGAATCTTCCCTTTTATGTCATGTTAGCGAATTACGTGGGGAACGATGGGGTTAATAAACGTGTTAATGAAATTGTGTGAAGTTGGTATGATTATGCATACCATAAAATGGATGGACATAATTGAGTCAATTATGTACATCGTTAAAAATTGGAATTAATTAGGGAAAATTAATTCGGGGGTGATTAATTAGGTGTAATTAATCGACTAAGACACGAGGTTGGACCCTTTTGTAGCGTAAGACTGCCCGGAACCGACCGGCAAATCCAGCGGCTACAAATGATTGGCCCAATGTGAGAGGTCTTAGGCACAAACTACATACGTGACAAGTGTAAAGACACGAGGTTAGACTCGGTTATGGCGTAAGGCTGTCCGGACCCAACTGGCAAATCCAGCTGCCATAAAAGATAGTCTAATGTGAGAGGTCTTTACAACGGTCACGTTCTTAATCAATTAAGAAACACTTAACCAGATAAGCATGTAGTGGGCATGAGGGGTTAAGTGGGTGCCTTGGGTGGCATGTGGAAATCAAGTAATGCCTTGGGTGGCATGAGGAAATCTAGTGGGTTGCCTTGGGTGGCAATAGAAAATACGATTAGATGACTTAACCAAGTGGAAACATGTAATTAAACATGATTAAATGGTTAAGTGGGACGCACTAGATAAATTGACAAGCTTAGGTGGTAGCTTGTGGGGGCCCATTTCAACCAGTAACCCATATGTATCCTAGTGGGCTCGACCCATGTCGAGGACGGGACACGCGTACTGGGCTTGATTATAAGAGGCCAAAACGGGGTAGCGGTGGCAACGCGAGTCCAACGGGTTTCATATGCGTGTGTGGACCCGGGCTGGTAGGTAAGACGTTGTTGCATCGTGTAGGTATAAGCCGTGCACCATTTGTTGTATCGGGTTGCCACTTTGGGGAGTGATACACCCCATTGTGGGGCCAGCACGGGTACCTACGGTAGGGAGCCGATCGCTTGGGAGTAGTGGGTACACCTAGTGGAGATAGGGGCAGACGGCACCTATGTAGTCAGCTAGGGGTACACGAAACTACTGGGTAAATTCTCTAAGTCCTTGGGAGGGATCAACCTTTAAGTAGGAATGACTGGTGTGGTGCAGTTAGTAATTATCCTTGGGTGGGTACATGCGTCTTTACGGTTATCTTAGTTCATCCTATGTCTAGTTGGCTACTTAGTGTAGTCATTTATCCCCAGTCATCCCGTACCAAGTTTATATCATACCCTAATTACTTTAATAATTGTGTTGTTAAAGTTATAGGGCTCACTCAGACTTATGTCTGACCCCGTTGTTTTTATCTTTTTCCCCCTCAGGTCTTTAAGTTGGGCCTAGCACTAGTGGGCTTTGATCAGATTTCTTTATCTATCTTCTGGAGCTTGTACCGTGATGTAAAGCCCAGCTTACCTTTTCTTTTATGGCTATTGTTTATGTAGTGGGACTATGTACTTATGTTTTTATCAGGATGGATATTTAGTACTTGACTCTTTATGGTGTTGTAATTAAACATGTTTACCTTCTGCTGCTATGAAATGATGTTTTAGATTTTCAAGTATTTATATTTGTCTTGTGTAATTTTTCTGTTCTATATTCACTTAAAATGCCCCACCGAAGCTAAGGCATTCCCTTAGTGAGTGACCTTAGCGGGTGTGGGGTGTTACACGTGGTATTAGAGCGAAGGTTACCAGAACAGATAAAACATTTAGAAAAACTATTTTTCTAAAAACATTTTTGGAAGAAGTATTTTCAAAAACATGTCTTTAAAGAGAAAAGTTTTTGAAAGAAAAGCATAATCCCCAATAGCCATATCTTTATCTTTCGAATTCTCCGTTTTGAATCTTTCCTTTTTCGTTTCAGCATGGCTGAATATCTTAACTTTCCGGAGGGTGTGACGATACCAGTATGGTATAGGAGATTAATGGAGGCTAGGGCCGCCACTGCGGGTCCAGCAAATGTTCCTCCACCAACAGTAGCACCCGATCTTCCTCCTCCCCCTCCTCCTCCTCGCACGGATACTTTTGCTAAGACTTGAAAGGAATTTAAAGCTATGGGAGGGAAACCTTTTCAAGGATCAGAAACTTTTGTGGAGGCTAGAGATTGGCTTAAGGAGGTGGAAGAGTTGATAGACATCTTTGAGATGGAAGAAGGAAAGAAAGTCAAGTTAGCTGCTTGGTTAATGAAGGGGGAGGCCTCATTCTGGTGGGAGGTCACTAATGGAGAACGCTCTGTTGACTCTTGGGCGGATTTTAGGCAAAGATTTGTGGCAAAGTTTCTCTTAAGGGCGGAGGAAAACTTGTATATGGAAAGGTTCTTGACTCTAAAGCAAGGAAATCTCTCGGTGAAGGAATATGTCAACAAGTTTAATCAATTGGCAAGGTTTGGCATATATATGGTGAATACACCGGAGAAGAAGGCTTTGAGGTTCGTTAAAGGCTTGAACGAACCAATGCATGGATTGGCTATGACTCATATCCCTATGAGGGCCACCTTTGAGAAGCTAGTTGACATGGCACTCATGCATGAGGAAGAGAAGGGTCCCAATGCTAATAAGGCACCCGAGAAGAAGGGAGATCAAAAGAGACCTCAACAGCAAAAAAACAAAGGTGGGAAAGGAACGGTGGCAAGGGGAAGAAGAAGTGCTTCACTTGCGGGATACCAGGCCACCTAAGCAAAGATTGTCGGAAGAAGAAGAAGACTGGCTGCTATCACTGTGGCGAAGCAGGGCATCTAGTGAAGGATTGCCCTAAGAAGGGGCAAAGGACGGGATCTACCTCAGGAGGACAGGTGCAAGCTCTTGTGGCACCGGGTCAGGCAAGGGGGCAAGTTCAGGCTCTCGCGGTTCCACCGATTCAGGAAAGAGGTAGAACTATTTCTGTTGAAAGTCTGGTTTTTCTATTTGATCATCCTGTCCGTACATTGTTTGATTCTGGCGCATCGCATTCGTTTATCTCATCATCATTAGTTGAGTCACTGCACTTAGACACCAGTCTAGTAGATGATCCCTTGGTTGTTTCAAACCCAATTGGGGGCTCCACTTATTTATCCATGATATGTTTGGGTTTGAAGATTTCTATACTTAGCGTTGAGTTTAGATGTGATGCTTATGTTTTGGGCTTCACGGGCTATGGGTTGATTTTGGGCATGGACTGGTTATCTAGTAATGGTGCCATTCTTGATTGTGAAAGGAGAGTTGTTAGGCTTATGACCCTCTTGGGGAACACTCTCGAGATCTCTTGTAATCCCATGGATTCTGTTATGCTAAGTTATCTTGAATCGCTTGACGCTTCAGTCGAGAGTTTGCGATCTGTTAGAGTGGTCCGGGAGTACCCGGATGTGTTTGAGGAGGTGAAGGGCTTACCTTCGAGGCGGGAGATAGACTTCCGAATATATCTGGTGGATAATGCTAAACCTGTATCTTTACCAGTGCGCCACATGGCTCCTCGTGAGAGGAGGGAACTCCATAAGCAAGTAGGGGAGTTGCTTGAGAAGGGGTTCATAAGACGAAGTATATCGGAGTGGGGTGCTCCAGTAGTTTTTGCTACGAAGGCGGATGGGTCCCTCAGACTTTGTGTAGACTATAGAGAACTCAACAAGCTCACAAAGAAGAATAGACACCCATTGCCGAGGATTGATGATCTTTTTGATCAGTTGGTTGGCGCTTCAGTATTTTCTCAGTTGGACTTAGCCACGGGGTTTCATCAGTTGAGGGTGGCTGAGGATAGCATAGACAAGACTGCCTTTAGGACTCCGGATGGTTTCTATGAGTGGCTGGTGATACCATTTGGTTTGACGAATGCCCCTGCATACTTTGTTGATTTGATGAGTAGGGTGTTCAGGGAGTTCCTTAATAAGTTCGTGGTGGTCTTTGTGGATGACATCGTAGTATTTTCTAAGAGTGAAGAAGAGCATGCCCTACATCTTAGGGAAGTGTTGGAGACTCTTCGAGCGCATAGCCTTAAGGCTAAATTTTCTAAATGTCACTTCTGGAGGAAGGAAATGCGGTTCTTGGGGCACGTGGTCTCCAAGGAAGGGATAGCTGTTGATCCCGCGAAGGTAGTATCCATTCAAGATTGGAAGGTTCCGAAGAATGCTACCGAGGTGAGGAGTTTCTTGGGGTTGGCTGGCTACTATAGGAAGTTTATCAAGGACTTCGCGAAGATATCAGCCCCATTAACTCGCTTGACGAAGAAGAATCTGGTATTGGCATGGGACGTAGATTGTGATGATGCGTTCCGACGGTTAAAGAGAGCTTTAACCACAGCTCCAGTCTTAGTGTTGCCAGATGGGAGTAAGCCATTTGTTGTTTATACCGATGCTTGTGGGACTGGACTGGGCGCAGTCTTAATGCAAGAGGGAAGGGTAATAGCCTATGGTGGAAGGCAGTTGAGAAAGCATGAGAAAAATTACCCTACCCATGATTTAGAGTTGGCCGCTATTGTTTTTGCGCTTAAGATTTGGCGCCATTATCTTCAGGGAGAGAGATTCGAATTGTTCACTGACCACAAATCATCGAAGTACTTGTTTTCTCAGAAGGATTTGAACTTGAGACAGCAAAGATGGATGGAGTTCTTAGCATCCTATGATTTCGAGATAGCGTATACCCCTGGCAAGGGTAACGTGGTGGCGGACGCCTTGAGTAGAAAAAGGTTGTCCTCGAGTCCATTGTTCGTGGAACGACGAATCTTGGAATTTATCTCGATGTTTGATTTCAGACCTTCCGTGGACTATATACCCGGTTTGCTAGCATCCTTGGAGGTCAGACCTACTCTTTTGGGGCGGATTGGCGAGGCACAGCGGGACGACCCACAGTTTGTTGAGTTAGTAGAGAGGCTCATAAGGGGGGATTCGTCCAACCATTTGAGTAGGTACACCCTAGACGATAGGGGGTACTTGCGTAGAGATGGTAGACTTTGTGTACCGCAAGACGAGGTTTTGAGGAAGGCTATTCTTGATGATGCACACCGTTCTAGGATGACCATTCATCCCAGTGGGGACAAGATGTACCAAGACATGAAGCGAGTTTTCTTTTGGGCCGGTATGAAGAAAGATGTGGCCGAGTATGTCGCTAGATGCTTGGTGTGCCAACAGGTGAAAGCGGAGCAAAAGAAACCAGGTGGGTTGCTTCACCCATTAGAAGTTCCGCAATGGAAGTGGGATAGTGTCTCGATGGATTTTATTGATGGGTTACCGAGATCAAGGAAAGGTAATACGGGAATTTGGGTTGTGGTAGACAGACTTACTAAGAGTGCCCATTTCATACATGTGAAGAGCAAGAGGACTGCTCCATAGCTAGCTTCAGTTTATCTTCGAGAGATAGTTCGATTGCATGGGGTACCCTCTAGCATAGTGAGTGATCGAGATCCTATCTTCGCTAGCGAGTTTTGGAGGAGTTTGCAGGAAGCAGTGGGGACTCAATTGTGTTTGAGCACTGCATATCATCCTCAGACGGACGGCCAGACCGAGAGGGTGAATCGTGTTCTAGAAGACCTTTTGAGGCTTTGTATCTTGGATTTTGGAGGTACTTGGGAAGAGCATCTTCCATTGGTGGAGTTCGCGTATAATAACAGCTTTCAGTCCAGTATTGGTATGGCTCCTTTCGAAGCTCTTTATGGGAGGCCTTGTCGATCACCTACATGTTGGTGGGAATCTACGGATAAGATCTTGCTTGGGCCCGATATGGTTAGAGAGACTTCAGAGAAGATTGATTTGATTCGAAGAAGGATGAAAGCGGCGCAAGACAGGCAGAAATCTTACGCGGATAAGAGGAGGACGGATCTAGAGTTCGATGTTGGGGACATGGTCTTTGTCAAAGTATCTCCATTACGGAATGTAGTTCGCTTTGGGTCCGTTGGGAAGTTAGCTCCAAGATTTGTTGGGCCGTTTCCTATAAAGGAAAGGATTGGACGGATGGCATATAGGGTGGATTTACCCTAGAGACTTAGTGGGGTACATGACGTATTCCATGTGTCACATTTGAGGAAGTGCCTACATGAGACCGCAGAGGTGGTAGAGCCGAGTTTGCTTCAAGAAGTGGAGATAGAGCGTGATGCGACTATTCGACGAGCTCCTACTCGCATCCTTGGGTCAGAGATTAGGAAGTTGAGGAACAGAGAGGTGCGACTAGTCAAAGTGCAATGGGGAGAAGATGAGAGCAATGCTACTTGGGAGACGGAAGCGAAGATGCGTTCATTATACCCATTCCTTTTTGAGGGTATGTCTTTTAACTTCTCCTTTATCGTTTGTCTAGTACTTATCTTATCTTTAGTATGTCCTCTCATTAGTACCTTTGACCTTTAGATAGGGTAAACCTATGGTTGAAACATGTGTTTGAGACATGTTATGTTTGGTGGATGCGCGTGGATGCAAGTGGTTGCTAGTGGTTGCTCGTGGATGCATATACACACACTCTAGGCACTAGATCGACTCAATCACTTCATATTGCATATTGCATAAAATTGTGTGTAGGTAGCTATATTAATGGATGTATAATGGTTGTGCTATCATATGGATGATGCATTTTGGTGAATGATTGTGCACTCATGTAGAAATAGTATGTGTCAATAGGGCTCTTCCGCATACATATTGGATGCATGGCACTATCATGGTTTGCATTAAGGAGGTCAACTGAATCAGTAGACCGCCTGATTTTGCATTAGACAGGGAACATATACACACACTTTTTGCACATGTTCTTACAGCATTAGAAACTCTAAGGACAATGGATGCCAGTGGTTGATGGTTTGAGTAGATGGTTGTTTGGTTGCTAGGATACGTTCTTCTTGACTTAGAGATTTCGGGGACGAAATCCTTTAAGTAGGGGAGAATGTAACACCCCGTATGTTGAATAACTTGCTATAATATAAAACAGGGAAGAATTAAATTTAAAAATCTGAATCAGGGGAAACGGACTGTGCCATTGCGTTCGTCTCGGAAAAATACGCGAAATAGAGTCCGAGTTTTCGAAAATCGGAGTCCGTATGAACCCGATAAGGCCCAAAGAAGTTTTCTGAATTTTAAAAACAGATTTTAAAACAGAAATTTCAAATTTCAGATGTGGCGGGAAAATTCCCGCCAGACCCAGGGGGTCGACTCGGGAGTCGACCTCCCCCCCCCCCCCCCCCAGGTCGACTGGGGAGTCGACCCTAGGGTCGACCTCCCTGGTCGAGCCCAGGTGACCTGGGTGCACCTGCTTGTCTTTTAAGCTGTGTTTTGGTGGCTAGGACGTGATCTGACGGCTCTTAACTGATTTAGGGTTAATCTAATGGCCTAAAACACTTAACTACTCTATAAATACACCCTAAGACTACCCTAATTCATACTAAAAATAGATACAATGCCGTCATGCCGTCAAAATGCAACTTGAAGGAGCCTCCATCAAATTGTAGAAGAAGATAGTCTCTCCAATCAACTACTAATCAACTCTAGCAACTTAATCTTCTTCTTAGGAGTGCTAATCAACAAGTTGTGAGTTTTCTATAGCCTTAATGACCAATTATAGAAATGATTATGATAGGATATAATGAGGTTATGGCTATGAATGTGGATCAATGCATGTTATGCAAGTTATATGCTATGTGTTAATGATGTTATGCATGTTATGCAAGTTATATGCTATGTGTTAATGAAGTTATGCATGTTATGCAAGTTAAATGCTATGTGTTTGTGATGTTATGCAAGTTATGAAAGTCATATGCTACATGTTCATGATGTTATGCAAGTTATGCAAGTCATATGCTACATGTTCATGATGTTTTGCAAGTTATGCAAGTTATATGCTACATGTTCATGATGTTATGCAAGTTATGCAAGTTATATGCTACATGTTCATGATGTTATGCAAGTTACGTAAGTCATATGCTATGTGTTTGTGAAGTTATGCAAGTTATGCAAGTCATATGAGAAACATTGATCCATTATGACAAGATGATATGCAAGTTTGGTGTATGCAAGTTCATCTATGATGTGTATGCAAGTTTGGTGTATGATTATATGCAAGTTCATATATGACATGTTATGCAAGTATGGTGTTTGATTATATGCATACATATGCAAGTTAACCTCTTTATATGTCATACATACATATGCAAGTTTACCCCTTTGTATGACATAAATAACTTATGCAAGTTAACCTCCTTATGACATATGTGATTCATGCATGTTTGGGTTGATTATTTATGCTAGTTGGGTTTGATGCTATATGCATGTTGACACCTTTAAACCCATGTTGATGCTAATGTGTTATGCAAGTTGAACCCATTGTATTTGTGATGAATCTTCCCTTTTATGTCATGTTAGCGAATTACGTGGGGAACGATGGGGTTAATAAACGTGTTAATGAAATTGTGTGAAGTTGGTATGATTATGCATACCATAAAATGGATGGACATAATTGAGTCAATTATGTACATCGTTAAAAATTGGAATTAATTAGGGAAAATTAATTCGAGGGTGATTAATTAGGTGTAATTAATCGACTAAGACACGAGGTTGGACCCTTTTGTAGCGTAAGACTGCCCGAAATCGACCGGCAAATCCAGCGGCTACAAATGTTTGGCCCAATGTGAGAGGTCTTAGGCACAAACTACATACGTGACAAGTGTAAAGACACGAGGTTAGACTTGGTTATGGCGTAAGGCTGCCCGGACCCAACCGGCAAATCCAGCTGCCATAAAAGATAGTCTAATGTGAGAGGTCTTTACAACGGTTACGTTCTTAATCAATTAAGAAACACTTAACCAGATAAGCATGTAGTGGGCATGAGGGGTTAAGTGGGTGCCTTGGGTGGCATGTGGAAATCAAGTAGTGCCTTGGGTGGCATGAGGAAATCTAGTGGGTTGCCTTGGGTGGAAATAGAAAATACAATTAGATGACTTAACCAAGTGGAAACATGTAATTAAACATGATTAAAGGGTTAAGTGGGACGCACTAGATAAATTGACAAGCTTAGGTGGTAGCTTGTAGGGGCCCATTTCAACCAGTAACCCATATGTATCTTAGTGGGCTCGACCCATGTCGAGGACGGGACACGCGTACTAGGCTTGATTATAAGAGGCCAAAACGGGGTAGCGGTGGCAACGCGAGTCCAACGGGTTTCATATGCGTGTGTGGACCCGGGCTGGTAGGTAAGACGTTGTTGCATCGTGTAAGTATAAGTCGTGCACCATTTGTTGTATCGGGTTGCCACTTTGGGGAGTGATACACCCCATTGTGGGGCCAGCACGGGTACCTACGGTAGGGAGCCGATCGCTTGGGAGTAGTGGGTACACCTAGTGGAGATAGGGGCAGACGGCACCTATGTAGTCAGCTAGGGGTACACGAAACTACTGGGTAAATTCTCTAAGTCCTTGGGAGGGATCAACCTTTAAGTAGGAATGACTGGTGTGGTGCAGTTAGTAATTATCCTTGGGTGGGTAGATGCGTCTTTACGGTTATCTTAGTTCATCCTATGTCTAGTTGGCTACTTAGTGTAGTCATTTATCCCCAGTCATCCCATACCAAGTTTATATCATACCCTAATTACTTTAATAATTGTGTTGTTAAAGTTATAGGGCTCACTCAGACTTATGTCTGACCCCGTTGTTTTTATCTTTTTCCCCCTCAGGTCTTTAAGTTGGGCCTAGCACTAGTGGGCTTTGATCAGATTTCTTTATCTATCTTCTGGAGCTTGGACCGTGATGTAAAGCCCAGCTTACCTTTTCTTTTATGGCTATTGTTTATGTAGTGGGACTATGTACTTATGTTTTTATCAGGATGGATATTTAGTACTTGACTCTTTATGGTGTTGTAACTAAACATGTTTACCTTCTGCTGCTATGAAATGATGTTTTAGATTTTCAAGTATTTATATCTGTCTTGTGTAATTTTTCTATTCTATATTCACTTAAAATGCTCCACCGAAGCTAAGGCATTCCCTTAGTGAGTGACCTTAGCGGGTGTGGGGTGTTACATATGGTAGAACAACTAAGGAAGAAAATATTATTTTTGATTCTAAGTGTTGTTTCTATCATATTTTTGATGAAAATATTGATCATTAATTTTTCTCTTGTACTAAAACATTCTTTATATTAAAAACGGTTTTAAGTGTTTTTGTTTTTAAGTGCTCTAATATTTTTAGGGTTTGTGATTAACATTAGAATTATTTTAGATTTTATTTTAATTTTATTTATAGATATGTTCTAGATACTTTAGTTACTCTATTAGTTGGTTTATTTAGTTTGATACGAATCAGAGAATGTTTCATTCTAATTCCGATTCTTTAGACCAATCAATTATTAAGATGGTAACTTTTAGTATAAAATGGATGAATAACCCTCATTTTAAGACAAATAGGGATCCATTGTTTGAAAGATTTTTGGTTAAAATAAGAAATAATTTGAGTTTGTTTATTAGTATTAATAAGTATTTTAATTCCAATAGAATTTGCATTTGTTATTGATTTCTGATTTATATGAGGATTAAAGTTATTTTCTTGTTATCTTATAGTATTTTTATATACACATATATATATGGATATACATATATTACATATATATATATATATATATATATACGATGTTTGCATACTTCTGTTTGGTCTTTTTCAGGCTACAGGTAGTTGATGTATGCTGGAGAGTTTATTGGAGAGAAGATTAGGAGAGTCCGATCTTACATTGTGTTATTATGTTCTTGCGTATTTTTGTTGTATTTTTTATTGGAGGGAATATTGTATTGTGTAGGAGTAGATATACTTCACTATCATATAGTGGCCTTGTCGGAACTCGATTTTGAAAGTACGATGGGCGGTGGTTTATCCAGAGCTCATCTATCTACCTTCCTATAATATTGTCATAGTCTGAGTTAGATATGTACTTTAGGTTACCTGTCTAGCTTATTGGCAACTATTGTGGACTATGTGTTTTCATTATATATATATGTGTGTGTGTGTGTGTGTGTGCTCTCTTCCTTTGGAAGATCACACATTAACACATTTTTGGTTTTCAAAAGTTGCTTTTAAAATGAGTTACATTTATTTAAAGAAACAAATAAAAACTTCTTCAATTTGTTTAATACAAAGGATTTAAGAATAGTTAACTAATTTATAAAAAGGTTTGAAAATTGTCGATATAATGGTTATTAAAGACCAAAAATGTGATTAACTATCTTTTAGGATAACTAATGTTGTTTTAAGAAGTTAAAAACGAAATTTGTATCTAGCTTACTTTCTTTTGAGATTACTTAACAGTTTTTAAAGTAAAACGAAAGAGTTTAATAAATTATCTTTCAAGATGATTTATATATTTTTAAAGTGTATTAAAGTATTTAAATTTAATTTATTTTCCTTTCAGATAAATAATATCGTTTAGATCATATAAACGATAGTTTTAAACAAAGATGTCCATCTAAGTAAAAAATGATTTGAAATTAGTCCAAGTGTAAAGTGTTTTGGGTTTTATCGAAATCGATGGTTTGATTTCTCATCGGGTTCGTTATTTCTTTTAAAATATATTTAGAATTATAATACCTTTTTGAAACTAATATTTTAAAGAATATTGTTAATAATGTTTCCGTCAAATATCTAAAATGTGATAACAAGGCATAAGTTCGAGTTTGGAAGTCTAAAGGTTTCCGATACGTATATGGAAAGAAATTTCCATACACAATATCGCTTATATGGAAAATGTTTAGTTATATTCTTATCACTAGATTTCAAAGTGTAAATTTTTTCCATATCTCGAAGTTTGAAAAAGTTGTCTGGGTGATGCCTAAGGGTAACACTGCCTCTACTTGTCCTATTTTATTTTTAACTAAGAGATAGTATAAGTTTGAGATCGATAAATAGTGATAAGGGGGTGTGATTTAGTTTCCAAAATGATCATTTTTGAATATTCCTGATAGTTGATTTAACAGCTATTGGTTCATCTTTCTTGATTTGTATCGTCAAATCAAAACGATTTGTTGCACTTTGAGCACTGTTAATCTTTGTTGAAATGGCTGAACCAAAAGAGCAAGTGGAAGTCAAGCTATGTAGGGTTGCTCCGATTAGGGTATTATCACATCTACTCTAAATTTGATTCAGTTAAGTTCGCGAGCAAATGTGAAATACTCATCTTCTCTGATTTTGTACGGGGTCCGGCTTGAACGTTTCCGAGAGTCATCGGAGTTCTTAGTATATTCTAGAGGTATATTCTCGTTCGAGCGAGTGGACTCTCCAAGGTCATTATTTGTCTGGGAAATTTCTTATTCGATTCATTTGATTCTATAATAAAAAGGCTTTTTCTATTTTTAATTTGCACCTAGAAGATATAAATACTTCGCGGTATTTAATTAGTTTAATCCATGGTGAGATTGGATGTTGTTGTGATTGACCTAGTCCGTGTTAATGGTGGGGTCCCATTTCTTTGGGAAATTTTACTTTTTCCTTGTTGGATTCAAATTCTTGGATCAATTTCTTTCTTTCCATCGAGAAGTGTTATATGCTCTTCTCCATGCGTAAATATTTGATTATTTCCATTTTGTTGATGATTATTCATTTATGTTATTCTTGTGAGGCAAAAAACCATTCCACGACCAGTGACATGATCTTACAGAATTGTTGTACGTTTCCTGTTACATGAATATACTCGTGATTGGTATTCCAGACTGATCCATGTATTATCTTATTATAATTCTCATGTCAAACCGAGCTTGTTTCCAAGTTGTCTTTAGTTGATGTGGAGCTCATGAAGTAGAGTTGGAAGTTTGCATGTCTCGTTGTTTTGTTTCCATTGTATTTTTTTTACCTATTAGCAATTGTAAGGTCAGAATTATATAACTGTCCAACTGATAGGATTTTTTTATCTCTGATATCCTTTATATCATAGAGTGACAGTTCATCTATCAGTATTATTATATTATGTTGTTGTTTCTGCTATGATATTCTGTGTTCCTTCTGTTCTTTTCTTTTTATCGTAACAATCTACGTTTTCAACGTCTGAATGTTCGACATCAAAGTACAGTGGTGGTATTTAGTGTCCAGGAAGGTGAGATGTTTCACATATGCCATCGTCAACTAGGACCATTTAATACCTTATAAGATAAAGGCGGCCCCAATGACCATTTAAGACCTATTAGGGCAGGTCTTATGACTCTGATCTAGAACCAAGGAGTGAACCTTAGGAGCAGACCTAGTCCTAACCACTTAATACCTAACAAGGTAGGTGTAACACCCCACCTCCGCTAGGGTCACTCACAAAGGGAATGCCCTAGTTTTGGAGAGGTATTATCGAGATAACATCACAGAATTATCACAAGACAGAACATAAATAAATAATTGAGTAAACAGCGGAAGAATCTCTGAGCAAAACAGAACTTCATTTCATTCCAAATTAAACCATGTCTTTTACAAACATTTCAAGTAACCTCATTACAACTGTCTTGTAATAATAGCCAAAGAAGCAGTAATTTAAAAACAGTAAAACAGCTTATTCCCCAAGTGCAGTCAAAAGAAGCAGCCATAGCAAACCGTACAAGCTGAGCCAAAGCAAGTGATATCCAAGCTAAGAGCTAGTTATTCCTCCCTGAGAACCTGGGGGGGAACGAAAGAAAAAGAGGCGAAAGGAAAAGGGTCAGTCATAAAGACTGAGTAAGTTCTAGTGACTTTCAGTGTAAAAACGGTTAAAACAACCTGTCATGTATGAACTGGAACTAGACTTAAGAATAGTGTCAAGGTGAACAAGATAGACTAAGGTGATCAGGATAAGTCAAGACAAGTCAAGTAAAGCATCACATGTTCGAGATCCGTTGCATCGACTTCACTAGTATACTAAGCCCGTGTCACAAGTTAATCACGAAATAAATCCCACGGCCCAATATCATGAAATGACCCTGAAACGGGGTCTGACCCAAGTACGGGGTCTTACGGAGCGATTATCTAGTCGATCGGCTCCCTACAAGTTCTAGCTCGTCAAGTGTCAGTGTCATACGGCTAATCACGAATGTAGTCACCTGTGCTGGATCCACCTTCGGGTGTATCAGCCCTAAGGTGTCAACCCCTGACACGATTCAAGATGCACAGATAAATCTACGGATACCCAGTGTCTGCCCCGGATACGTGCACGATCGTAGTCCGCCGAACCTACACTGGCGTACCCCACTGCCGCCGTTCACCTCTTACAATCAGCCCAGTAATCGTGCCCCCACCCGGCCTAGCCCCAGGGTACCTTGATACATCTAGAGGGTTACTGCTGAAAGGGGTCGTGTCTAGGGTTTCGTCTAATAGATTAGGTCATGTAATTCGTGACCCAACCCGCCTAACAGATTAAGTCATGTAATTCGTGACTCAATCCTTTTCTAGTCTAGTCATGTTAAGATGGTTAAGCATGTCATTTCAGTTCGCGACTTAACCCGCCTACGTGTCATGTCAAGTTGGCTAAGTGTCGTCGTTTTCAAGTTCATGACTTAGCCCTTCAAATCGTGTTCAAGTTGGTTAAGTTGTCTTTTCATGTTCATGACTTAACCCTACTTGCCATTAATTGATTCGTTAATGCACCGAACCACACACATTGGATCCTGTTGTTCGTAGCCACTGGATTTGCTGGGCGGTTCCGGGCAGATTTACACTACGAACTCAACCCAATCTCGGGTTTCAAGCGCGATGTGACCAACTACTCACATTGGATCCTATTGTTTGTAGCAACTGGATTTGCCGGGCGGTTCCGGGCAGATGTACACTACAAACTCAACCCCACCTCGAGTTGGCCACTTTCTTGTTTTCTAAAGTCATGCCCATGTTCTTATCAGAATTTTGATATCATGTTCATATGTCAACTTCGTGCCCAACTAAGGCATGTTTAAAGTCAAATTATGGCATGTTCAAGTCAAGTTTTTTGTGCCATATTTCATGTTCTACTTATGCCAAATTTCATAGTTTATGCTTTTAATTAATTCAAGTTTTGCCTATTCTACCCAATCGTATCCCCAACCTATATAAACGTACTTCGTTCACAAGTATAAAAAGTTCAAGAGATAAAGGGGAATAATACCAAACATGTGATAGGCATATGTGACAGTTATAACATTACTTGCATAATAAACAGGCTATAACATGTCACATAGTTGCAATACTAGTATGGTGATAACTTGGCATAGTGATGATTCCAACTTAATTTAACATGATGTTTTCAACTTTGCATCATAGGCATAATAGTCATTGCGGCATCATAAAATTTTTATTATAAACATGAAACATTAAAGGCATAGTAATCCTAATGGGCATAGTGGATTCCAATTTAGCATTTTTAACATAATGATTCTCATAGACATAATAATTCCAATTTATCATAATGATTCTCATCTAATATTATAAACATAATGGTTCTAACTTAGCATTATTAACATAATGATTCTCAACTAACATGATAGACATAATGATCCCAATTTAGCGTTTTTAACATAATTAACATGATAGACATAATGATTCCAATTTAGCGTTTTTAACATAATTAACATGATAGACATAATGATTCCAACTTAGCGTTTTTAACATATCTAACATTATAACAATTTCAACTTTTCATCATAGCCTAGCAATACCCTATTTTTCATAAATCATGATGGCTATAATAACACCACAGGCATAATTCCATCAATATTCATAGCCATGGTCTAATTAGCATCATAGGCATGGTTTAATCAACATAAATATTTCAATAAACATAGCGATTTCATGGACATGTATTAGTCCAACTTGCCAAACAATTAAGCCCAAGTGATTCATAACAACATCAAAATCATGACAAGTTTAACTTGCAACGTTGCCATAGCAATATCCCCAAATTATAATTCAACGATAAATAATATAAACAATGGATTAGCAATAGTTCATAAATTCGGTTTCAATTCATCACATGTCCATATTGTTTTAGCGTTTTTGCCTAAAAAGTAACATAGAACTTACAATATGAAGCAATTAAAAATCCCAAATCAATTAGTCTCGAATTCGTTGTCTAAAGCGTCGTAGTTGTTGTAGCTTCTAGTTGTAGCCTTCAAGAATCGTCCTCCATCTTCTATAATTTTATTCTTTATATTTTTAATTCAGAGCTCTAGGTTTAATGGCGGCGGCCTGAGGCTAAAATGAAATAGTATGATTTAGGCTAGGTCTTAGGTCCTTTTTATAATGTTTGTGAGTTGTTTTAGACCGTCGATGGAGCTTGATTCAACAATAGCCGTTCAGTCAGGATAGAGTTATCCTATTGACTCAGCCATGAGTCAGAAATGACTCAGCGATGAGTCAGAAATGACTCAGCGTATTAAATGTTCACCAATTCAAACGTAAATACGTATTTAATAGATACATTTTCCCCTTTACCGTATTAATTACCCATATATAAATATTTATTTATATATGAATAAATATTTTCTTACCTTTAATTTGTCATAATTAAAAATTGGAGAAGGCCAAAAAAAAAAACCATCCTTGACAACCAAAAATGCGCAACGTACGCTACATGATGCGTACATGTCATATATATATATATATATATATATATATATATATATATATGCGTATATGTATATATATTATATATATATATATTCGTTTTTTTTCTCTATCTTCCCAATTACCCATTTTCACACTAAACCACTTTTTGAACTGCGTTCACACTAGGCTATTTTAAGCCATTCCCCTAAAACAAAAATAGGGCGCTGGCGGGGATCGAACTCTGTACCTCTTGTATGCAAGTCATGTGTTCCAACCAAATGAGCTACTAAGTCTTTTGCTTACAAACCCTAGAACAATGCTAAACATTATTCGTTTCCCATGCTTTTTTTTTCATGTTTTGCTGCGATATTTAAATTAAAGATATCTTCTTCACACGTTATCCGTTTTGCGTAAACTCAGACTCTATCTTAAGCAGAATTTCGAGGCGAATGCAATGGCGTAACCCGTTTCCCTTGATTCTTTGATTTGAAATTAATTATACTTTAATTTGTGAATCTCACTGTTATAGAATACACGGGGTGTTACATTCTCCCCCACTTAAAAGGATTTCGTCCCCGAAATCTTCAAGTTAGGAGGAATGTATATCCTAACATCCAAACATCCATCTACTCATCCATCAACCACGAGCATCCATTGTCCTTAAAAGACTTCTAATGCTTTATGATCATATGCGAAGTGTGTGTATATGTTGCTTAGCTAATGCTAATGATCAGGCCTGATTGATCTTCTAAATGCAAAATATGTTTAGTGAAATGAATCCAATATGTATGCAAATTTTTCCTACTATAATTCACAATTTCTACATGAGTGCTCAAACATTCAATCATATGCAACAACCAAATGATAGCACAACCAAGTTTCCAAAATAAACACTCATGCATATGCAAGATGTAAATGTGCCTGAGCCGATCTAGTGCCTAATGTGTATTCATGCATCCACGAGCAACCACTTGCGACCACTTGCAACCATTTCGCAATCATAACAGTTTCAATTTCATGTTTACATCCAAAAAGATTCTACCTATGGTTCTCAAGATAGGATCAAAGAGATAACAAAACAAACATGGATAGCAAGAGAAATGTATGTAAACCTATAGGAAAAATAGATCTAGAATGTACCCTAAAAAGAAATGGGCATAGCGCGCTTAGCTTTTCTTAAATTTCCCAAGTTGCGTCTTCTAGGGCTTCACCCCACTGTATTTTAACTAGCTTGACTTCTTGATTCCTTAGCTCCTAGATCTCCGTTCCTAAGACACGAATCATATATCGCCTCAATGTTTCCACTTTTACGCCTTCAAGGATGCTTGGCTCAATCACTCCGGAAGACTCATCCGCCTTATCTTTATCCTTATCACTCATACCTATCCTATATAACATGTTAACAAGCCTCACGAAAACTATCTCCATCATACGGGAAAACCCTCTACGAAGCTAGAAAGAAGATTAGCCGCAGGTAAAGCTACAGTGACTACAGATGGAGAAAAGAAAGGGAAAGAGATTCAAACAAGGAAACAAAGGATAGTGCTAATGGCTTTTGGGGAATAGCCTTTAAAAACCTTTTCTTGGGAAATGCTTCTTTGTAAATGGTTTTGAAAAAATATTCAAAAGGTTTTCAAAACTTTTGCCCAGTCTTGGTAACCTTCTGCTCTGATACCAAGTGTAACACCCCACCTCTGCTAGGGTCACTCACAAAGGGAATGCCCTAGTTTTGGAGAGGTATGATCGAGATAACATCACAGAATTATCACAAGACAGAACATAAATAAATAATTGAGTAAACAGCGGACGAATTTCTGAGCAAAACAGAACTTCATTTCATTCCAAATTAAACCATGTCTTTTACAAACATTTCAAGTAACCTCATTACAACTGTCTTGTAATAATAGCCAAAGAAGCAGTAATTTAAAAACAGTAAAACAGCTTATTCCCCAAGTGCAGTCAAAAGAAGCAGCCATAGCAAACCGTACAAGCTGAGCCAAAGCAAGTGATATCCAAGCTAAGAGCTAGTTATTCCTCCCTGAGAACCTGGGGGGGAACGAAAGAAAAAGAGGCGAAAGGAAAAGGGTCAGTCATAAAGACTGAGTAAGTTCTAGTGACTTTCAGTGTAAAAACGGTTAAAACAACCTGTCATGTATGAACTGGAACTAGACTTAAGAATAGTGTCAAGGTGAACAAGATAGACTAAGGTGATCAGGATAAGTCAAGACAAGTCAAGTAAAGCATCACATGTTCGAGATCCGTTGCATCGACTTCACTAGTATACTAAGCCCGTGTCACAAGTTAATCACGAAATAAATCCCACGGCCCAATATCATGAAATGACCCTGAAACGGGGTCTGACCCAAGTACGGGGTCCTACGGAGCGATTATCTAGTCGATCGGCTCCCTACAAGTTCTAGCTCGTCAAGTGTCAGTGTCATACGGCTAATCACGAATGTAGTCACCTGTGCTGGGTCCACCTTCGGGTGTATCAGCCCTAAGGTGTCAACCCCTGACACGATTCAAGATGCACAGATAAATCTACGGATACCCAGTGTCTGCCCCGGATACGTGCACGATCGTAGTCCGCCGAACCTACACTGGCGTACCCCACTGCCGCCGTTCACCTCTTACAATCAGCCCAGTAATCGTGCCCCCACCCGGCCTAGCCCCAGGGTACCTTGATACATCTAGAGGGTTACTGCTGAAAGGGGTCATGTCTAGGGTTTCGTCTAATAGATTAGGTTATGTAATTCGTGACCCAACCCGCCTAACAGATTAAGTCATGTAATTCGTGACTCAATCCTTTTCTAGTCTAGTCATGTCAAGATGGTTAAGCATGTTATTTCAGTTCGCGACTTAACCCACCTACGTGTCATGTCAAGTTGGCTAAGTGTCGTCGTTTTCAAGTTCATGACTTAGCCCTTCAAATCGTGTTCAAGTTGGTTAAGTTGTCTTTTCATGTTCATGACTTAACCCTACTTGGCATTAATTGATTCGTTAATGCACCGAACCACTCACATTGGATCCTGTTGTTCGTAGCCACTGGATTTGCCGGGCGGTTCCGGGCAGATTTACACTACGAACTCAACCCAACCTCAGGTTTCAAGCGCGATGTGACCAACTACTCACATTGGATCCTATTGTTTGTAGCAACTGGATTTGCCGGGCGGTTCCGGGCAGATTTACACTACAAACTCAACCTAACCTCGAGTTGGCCACTTTCTTGTTTTCTAAAGTCATGCCCATGTTCTTATCAGAATTTTGATATCATGTTCATATGTCAACTTCGTGCCCAACTAAGGCATGTTTAAAGTCAAGTTATGGCATGTTCAAGTCAAGTTTTTCGTGCCATATTTCATGTTCTACTTATGCCAAATTTCATAGTTTATGCTTATAATTAATTCATGTTTTGCCTATTCTACCCAATCGTATCCCCAACGTATATAAACGTACTTCGTTCACAAGTATAAACAGTTCAAGAGATAAAGGGGAATAATACCAAACATGTGATAGGCATATGTGACAGTTATAACATTACTTGCATAATAAACAGGCTATAACATGTCACATAGTTGCAATACTAGTATGGTGATAACTTTGCATAGTGATGATTCCAACTTAATTTAACATGATGTTTTCAACTTTGCATCATAGGCATAATAGTCATTGCGGCATCATAAAAATTTTATTATAAACATGAAACATTAAAGGTATAGTAATCCTAATGGGCATACTGGATTCCAATTTAGCATTTTTAACATAATGATTCTCATAGACATAATAATTCCAATTTATCATAATGATTCTCATCTAATATTATAAACATAATGGTTCCAACTTAGCATTATTAACATAATGATTCTCAACTAACATGATAGACATAATGATCCCAATTTAGCGTTTTTAACATAATTAACATGATGGACATAATGATTCCAATTTAGCGTTTTTAACATAATTAACATGATAGACATAATGATTCCAACTTAGCGTTTTTAACATATCTAACATTATAACAATTTCAACTTTTCATCATAGCCTAGCAATACCCTATTTTTCATAAATCATGATGGCTATAATAACACCACAGGCATAATTCCATCAATATTCATAGCCATGGTCTAATTACCATCATAGGCATGGTTTAATCAACATAAATATTTCAATAAACATAGCGATTTCATGGACATGTATTAGTCCAACTTGCCAAACAATTAAGCCCAAGTGATTCATAACAACATCAAAATCATGACAAGTTTAACTTGCAACGTTGCCATAGCAATATCCCCAAATTATAATTCAACGATAAATAATATAAACAATGGATTAGCAATAGTTCATAAATTCGGTTTCAATTCATCACATGTCCATATTGTTTTAGCGTTTTTGCCTAAAAAGTAACATAGAACTTACAATATGAAGCAATTAAAAATCCCAAATCAATTAGTCTCGAAATCGTTGTCTAAAGCGTCGTAGTTGTTGTAGCTTCTAGTTGTAGCCTTCAAGAATCGTCCTCCATCTTCTATAATTTTATTCTTTATATTTTTAATTCAGAGCTCTAGGTTTAATGGCGGCGGCCTGAGGCTAAAATGAAATAGTATGATTTAGGCTAGGTCTTAGGTCCTTTTTATAATGTTTGTGAGTTGTTTTAGACCGTCGATGGAGCTTGATTCAACAATAGCCGTTCAGTCAGGATAGAGTTATCCTATTGACTCAGCCATGAGTCAGAAATGACTCAGCGATGAGTCAGAAATGACTCAGCGTATTAAATGTTCACCAATTCAAACGTAAATACGTATTTAATAGATACATTTTCCCCTTTACCGTATTAATTACCCATATATAAATATTTATTTATATATGAATAAATATTTTCTTACCTTTAATTTGTCATAATTAAAAATTGGAGAAGGCCAAAAAAAAAACCATCCTTGACAACCAAAAATGCGCAACGTACGCTACATGATGCGTACATGTCATATATATTTATATATATATATATATATATATGCGTATATGTATATATATATTATATATATATTCATTTTTTTTCTCTATCTTCCCAATTACCCATTTTCACACTAAACCACTTTTTGAACTGCGTTCACACTAGGCTATTTTAAGCCATTCCCCTAAAACAAAAATAGGGCGCTGGCGGGGATCGAACTCTGTACCTCTTGTATGCAAGTCATGTGTTCCAACCAAATGAGCTACTAAGTCTTTTGCTTACAAACCCTAGAACAATGCTAAACATTATTCGTTTCCCATTCTTTTTTTTTCATGTTTTGCTGCGATATTTAAATTAAAGATATCTTCTTCACACGTTATCTGTTTTGCGTAAACTCGGACTCTATCTTAAGCAGAATTTCGAGGCGAATGCAATGGCGTAACCCGTTTCCCTTAATTCTTTGATTTGAAATTAATTATACTTTAATTTGTGAATCTCACTGTTATAGAATACACGGGGTGTTACAGTAGGCCATCCTTTAATACCTTCTTAAGGCAAGCATACTTCACACAAATATATATATATACACACACACATACACTAGACATCTCACATTAAACGGACCATTTCTAGATGCAAGATTTGTCGGGTGGTTCCGGGCAGGCATTACTACAAGTTGGACTTAACCTCGCATCTTAGTATAATAATTATAATGGTCCATGATACTTAGACCTCTCACATTAACCAGTCTTACTTGTAGATGCTGGATACGTCGGTCGATTCCAAGTAGGCTTCTATTACAAATAATGGTTAACCTCGTGTCTATGTGCCATTAATTATAATTAAAAGCCATTAACTCAGACACATATAATTTCTCATAGGGACATTCAAATCTATTACCTAATTTAAACGGATTTAGTACGCATCTAATACGCATTAATATTATGTTTAAATGTGCTATAAATATATAAATAAATATGTGTAAATTTAACGCACGTGAATAACGACCTAATACGTTTAAAATGTCAATCCCACTAACCAAAATTAAGGTATACAAGTTAATTTCCCTAATAATTAACATGGCCCACATGTATATTCTCATTCAATGATCAAAAAAGGAAATAATAACACATACAATAAAACTTGCAACCTAGGTTGAGTAATTAATTAAATAATAGAAGTATAGACAAAGTCTACAACACTCAAATCTTATGTTTTAATATACAAACATATATGAATAATTAGAATGAAAATTAAGTGGATCAGACCAAAACTAAGAATTTCACTACACCCAAAGCCTAACCTTCATTATTCCAATAACACAAATCCAAATATATCACTTTTGACTGACAAATTCCACAATAAACAAAATATAGGATTTAGAGGGTTTATAGTGTTTTATTTTCATTTTAATCCAAATCACATACATGCATAATAATCCAAATACATACTACAAAAGATAGAAAATAACAACTTATAGGGTTTCCACTCATAGTGATTTAAGACAAAAGAATAATAGGATTTGTGTAGAATCAGATCTGGATTTAGCCTTCGAAATCGAAATCCAATCCTTGTTATATATATATATATATATATATATATATATATATATATATAAGAATCAAATCTTAGAATCTCGAATATATATATATAAGAATCAAATCTTAGAATCTCATATATATATATATATATATACACACACACATATGTGTATGTGTGTATATAATTAAATTCCAAAGTCTAAATCTATATGAATCTAGATTAGAAAAAATAGAATAGAAGTTAGAGGAATATAAGAGAATACTTACCTTTTCTATGGAATTATCAATTGCAAAAGGATAGTACGAAGGCGTAGAATGAAATGACAGTAGAGTTTAGAGTGAGGCTTGGGAGCTAAATTTATAGTTGCAAATGTGTGTATAGACCGTTGGATTAGTTTGATTTAATCTAGACGACCTATTAATACAAAACTATAGGAAGCTCCTTATAAAAACACATCCTCACCACCCATCTCTCAGGAGGGCGGTTGATCCCCAAGTGACTCCCCTATAGGGGCACTCAACCCCCTTCTAGGTCGAGCTAAGAGATTTTGAATCTCCTGTGATGTTGTTTTCTATTAATTCATGAATTAGTGGCTTTGATTTCTTTCCTCATGTTGATTATCTTTATCCCCTTTGCATATGAATATATATATACACACATATATATACACAAATTCATATCCTCGTGGAATATTCTTTTATGCCAAACTATAATTAATTATATCCTGGATTTATATTTAATCGTTTGAATTTCAAATTTTGTTGTAACTATTTACACATAACTTGTTTCATTAATATCTTCTTTTTACGGACTCCGTTTTTAGTAAATAAAACATGAAAACGGATTAGAACCTCACCACGAATGCAATAATAATACTTTCGTGGTCATTCCCAATTACTTAAAATTCTATTTTCCAGCCTATTAATTTATTACTGATTATTATTATTTATCTTAGTTTAAATTATCTTATGTCTATTTTATGTTTATTTTATGGGGTGTTACAGGAAGACTATAGTAAGTGATTCAGAAAGAAGAAGAGAAGTACGTGATTTTTATCTGTTCGTGAAAAGGGGAGCAACAGAATACTAAATGCTATTTTAATAAATGGGCCCCTACAGATTCATTTCACCTATTCCGATTCTACTAGTATTAATACTAACGAGAATGTCAAGAAAGATATAGATAGGACATAGTTAATACAAGAAAAATATACACATGATAAACGCCTTCCGTTTTGCGCATTTTTACAATTACAAACGCGAATTCTGGACAAACGAAATTGAATTCTAACGAAACAAAAAATGTTGGACACTCAAAATTAAATAAAATTTCAATAAAAAATTATAAATTCAAATTTACAACTTTTAAATTTTTAGCTTGAATTCAAATTCTAACCAATTTTGACTAAAACTAGCCTTTTCGAATTTATTTATTTATTTTAGTATATGTGGTAAATTGAACTACTCATTAATTCATACATTATTTAAATTTATGTTTTTTATAATTTACTTAAATACAAATAGCACAAGTAATGTTAATTCAACAAATAAATTTTGATTTGACTGTTGTTAAATTTCATGGCTCAAATGGTACTTATTTTTGGTCATAAACAAAATCAAGTTCATTTATTTCATTTAACTCAGAATAAATTAGATGGTAAATTTAAAAATTTAAGATTCCAATTAAACCATTGACCTGAAATTGTTTTAAATATTTAGGTTGTTATGTGGAGGACGTTTGAAATGTCGTCCACTAACAGCATTTTAGATGTCGCCCACTATTTTTTCATAAAGGCGACATCTGAGACGTTACCCAGTATAAAGTAAAAGAAGAAACACTGACGGCATCCGAGATGTCGTCAGTATCTGACGTGGCCAAAAGCGGTCTATTTTGTAATTAGTTTTAAAGTTCTGTGTTTTTGTTGTAAGTCTGTAAATTCCGCCCAAATGAAAAAACAATCAGTATTAAAAATTTGATAAAGTATTCGAAGCGGGGAAGGAGAAAATCAAGTGCGAATTGAGCAGGTCTTTAGCATTTCTAATTATCTCTTTATCGGTTTTTCCAATAGGCATTGGTCTTGTATTTCTTCTTTTACTTTATAGTGGGAAACGTCCCAAATGTCTCACTTACGAAAAAAAATAGTGGGCGGCATCTGAGATGCCATTAGTATCTGACGTGACCAAAAGCGGCCTATTTTGTAATTTGTTTTAAAAGTGGTGTGTTTTTGTTATAAGTCCGTAAAATCCGCCGAAATGAAAAAAAATAGTATTAAAAAGGTATTGTTAATGAGACTGCAATTTTGGTTAAGGAGAGTTACGATTTTAATTTCTTTTGAAATTGTTATGGGAGGGCAACATAAATTAGCCTCCTCTTAAAACAATAAATAAAAATTCCAATAATAACCTTATAATTCTAACATTTTTTTCATCAGTATACACCGCAACCCTCCACCGGTTTCCTATTCTTCACCAATACAGTCGATTTCAAAAAAGAAAAAAAAACGATTGAACTAACCTTTCTAAAATTTGTGCCATTGCAATAGGATTTGATTGGTTTCTCTTCTTCATCTTTGTTGAACCATGGTAAATGAACTAATGTTAGATATGCGATTTAATTAGCTTTTTAAAGCACTGCGGTTTTCTGTCGATCGATTTTTGAAGAATTAAAAAATTAGGTTTATCAGCAAGTGATACGTAGGATATGGTAGTTTGGTTTCTGTTTATTTTTTTATGTCAACGTCCTTAACAAATAGGATTTATTTATTTACTTAGGCCACTTTAGTAAAGTAATAACAGGAATATACATGTTTCAAAACTAATTACAAAAATAGACCACTTTTTTTGAACTGGAGTTATCCCAGATCACGCCTGTACAAAATTTATTTTTAACGACGGCGTTATCTCAAATTACACCTCCATTGTTTTAATTTTGTACTGGCGTAATCCTAGATAACTCCCAGAGGACAATAACCTTTCAACCGCTTTATTCCTCTCTTATTTCCTCATTCCATTCTTATTTCACAAGGTCACTTTTGGAAAAAAGATTTCCCCTTTTTATTAAACTTGAATAGTATTAGAACCAAAATTGTTTTAGAAGATCTACTTATCACTCAACAAATTATAGATCTCGTTTTGTGTTCAAGGTATGACTATTGACCTTTGAATTTTATAATATCTGATTTTAGGTTGATTGTGAAAGTTAGTTCATTGTAGATAGTTAAATTGTTGTTTTGTAAATAGAATGGCTCCTAAATGTATTCCTAGCATTTGTTATTTTGATGGTGAATTAGTGGTAGATGATGATAACTTTAGCAAATATGTAGGGTCGTATAAACCGGCAAAAGTAGTTTGTTTGCTTGGTTGTCATGTTGATTGCTTAGTCGTTTTGTAGTTAGATTTGTTAGTGCCCTATATAGCCGCTGCCTGAATATGCTCACTGCCACGTTAGGAAGTTTTGAATAAGTATCAAAGCATTATCTGGAATAATGCTAGTTAGCATTATCCTAGATAACACTATTTTAAACATCCACTGCCTCAAGAGGAGGCAGTGAACATTTATCATAGCGTTATCTTGGATAACGCTAACTAACGTTATTCCAGATGACTCTATTAAAAAGGCTCACTACCTCAAAAGGAGGCAATGAACATTCTTCACACCTATTTAGGCAGCCGCAACAAATGACGCTGACAAAGCTTAATATGAAACGACTACGCAATCAACAACATGACAACCACATAATCATAGCAACAACATACAAGAATTACATAACAATAGCATATCTGAATTACATAACAATAAAATACCCAAATTACATAACGATAACATATCCGAATTAATTATCAATAACATACCCGGATTACATAATGATAACTTATCCGAATTACATAACAATAACATACCTGAATTACATAACGAACATAACAACAATATATCACACATTACACGACCAAGCTGAAGGTTTTAACATAATTTCTTGTTATAAATTTAGTCGGCTGTCCACCAGGTGGATGCATTTTAGCACACTGACCTAGTCGGGCTTTCATGCTTGTTAGGTTTATTCAAGTTACAAATACTGCTTCACTTATCGTAATGAAGTTTGCAACTCTTTATAATTCAACAATTTATTTTGAAGCACCTTTTACTATATTTGAAGCAAACTTTATTGTGTAAGTAATATACATTTGTGTTGTTGTACATAGGAAATGTTTTCGTGGGATTATCTGTTTTTCTATTGTCTAAAAAGTGAAAGAGATAACCTCAGAAAACACTTTCCTACAACAACACAAATGTATTGCACAACACAGTTTGCTTCAAATATAGTAAAAGTTGTTTCAAAAGAAATTATTGAACTACAAGGAGTTGCAAAATTTCATTACGTTAAGAGAAGCAGCATTTATCACTTGAATAAACCTAATAAAGCATCAAAGCCCGACTAGGTCCGAGTCCTAAAATGCACCATCTGGTGGATAGCCGACTAAATTCTTAACAAGAAATTATGTAAAAACCACTACGCCACAGAATGCATATTGCAACACCAGAGAAGTGATGCAGAAAGTGCCAAAAAATGTTGTTATAGACCAAAAATTATCTATGGTAATACTTTCTTGGCGTTGCATTTTGTCACGTTGCCTTAGAGTCAAAGGCAACATCTTTGCGACCTTAAGGCAACATCGGTACAGGTGCTGCCACATGTACTAAATTTACAAAAATGTGGGACCCACTAAAATCTGCATCTTAGGTTCACAGAATCCTATTGTACCACTAAAATATGTAACCGGGTTCATAGAATCCTGTTGTGGGGCCCACATGCCTTAATCTATTGCAGCATTTTTACCATCCAATGACAACACTATATCATAGCTACGACAACATTTAACATCAAATACTGTAACATTGTTTCATAGCTATGACAACATTATATAACATACTTCAACATAACAATAATTAACATCACACACTGAAATAATAAAGAACTTTTTATTTCAATTTAACCAGTAATACAAGTACTATTCAGTCAACTACAAAATAACTAAACATAGCCAACAAATTAAGTTTTACAGAGTATTTACAAACACAACTAGTACTAAATTCATGTTTACATCAAATTAAAACAGTTTCAAAATATAGCCTGAGCTTCCAGTGCATTCAGTGCCTCTACTGCCTCTAATACCTCTAGTGCCTTTAGTAAGAAGTTCTTGAACAACTTCAACACTGCCCCCTTCACCTGCAAAATAAAGCAGTTTCAAAAGTCATGCATTTCAGCAAAGCCTTTAGTATAACTAATGCATCTCAGCAGAACCAAAGTCATGCATGCCTTAATTACAAACTAATGCAATGCCTCATTTACATTGCAACACAAAATGAGAGGCATGCATGCCTCAGTCGCATTTCAGCACAAACTATGATCATAGTATAACTGAGTTGCATTTCAGCACAAAGACATTTCAGAACAATCTATGGCCTGCGTACCTCAGTTACATAACTAAGTTGCATTTTAGCACAGAGTTGCATTTCAGCACAATCTATGGCCTGCATACCTCAGTTGCAAATTGATGCAATGACTTGATTTGTTCAAAGCACAAACAATATCAAGGAATACAATAGTATGCCTAGGGCATTGCTTCAGTGTGATACAATTTGAGGCAATGTCTCTTTTTGCTTCAGAAAAAATTTAGACATGCCACGACTCGCTCAAGTACAAACTCAACCATTGCTTCAATTACGAACTGACATGATCGTTACTAATTGAAAAAAATCTTAAAATTCTGTAGTTCATTACTGAAGCATCTGTCTTGTATATGATCGGTTACATACCAGCATTGAACTACAAAATTGTAAGAATTAGACTGATGCTTCCACAAGCAGAAATTGTAAGAATTCTATAGTACATTATTGAAGCATCAGTCTTGTACACCATCAGTTACATACCAACATTGAACTACATAATTGTAAGAATTAGATTGATGCTTCAATAAATGGAAATTGTAAGAATTCTGTAGTTCATTATTGAACAATACCTCCAGCCAAACATAAAAATAAGCAAAAAAAATACATACCAGCAGTGTGTGTCTGTATACGGTCTCCGATTTGCAGAATTTTTAAGGGCCTCGGACTAAAAAAGCCTGAAATAAAGATGTTTATTTGCCTTATTTGAATGTGATAAAACTTAAAATTATACCTGAATTTTGTCATCTCCCCAAAACATCAAGAGTACTTTGAAATCCTCAAATGAAATTTTGTTCGGCCTACACAAAATGGAGGAATTAATGTTAGAATGACATCGGTTACAAAAAGAAGCCACGAATATGATACATCAGTTACTTGTAAAATAAAATAGTCACTTAACTAAAATGTAATCAAGGTAGAAACAACATTTTCTTACTTAAATTTGGTACATCGGTTACTTAAATAAATATGATAGTGATACACAGAAATTAAGAAACATTGTCTTTCACTTTGTTAGGTGGAATATAGATTCGTCTTATTGGGACATCATCTCTACACCAACGAACATCAAAATCTTGATTTACCATTCCATAAGCAGGCTGGATATCATTCAAATCTCCATTTTCATATTCTCTTTCGATTTCACACCAGTCTCTCGGTGATTTCTTGATAACATTATGACACATCTTATCAATTGGATCTTCTATATAAAACACCTGTTGTACTTGTGAAGCCATAACATAAGGATCAGATTTCTGGCACAATCGATTAAAATTGACACGAGTCAGCCCATACAAATATTTTTCTTCTTGGTACCAACAACATTTAAATAAAATCACACTAAATTCTCCCCAATAATCTAGTTCTAATATTTCTTCAGTTGATCCATAGTAATTAACTTCACCAACTAATGAATTTTGTTCTTTCAAACTTGCAAAGCAAGCAGTTAAGGCTGTCAAAAATACATCACTGTTTTGTGTTGTACATTCGGCATCTCTGAACCTTGTATAAAATCTATATCCGTTGATAACATTTCCAGTAATTAACAAATATCATTTAGTCATGACAATAAGGACAAAGACAAACACAATAATAAAATCAGGAATATGATTACACCTAAACGCACAAGTAAATCAGTTAAGTAGGCAACACAACAATAAATCAGAAAAAGTTGAAATATACATTGAGTGATACCTTAAACAGCATATTAAATCGAAGCCCTAACTGAAATTTGAAACCCAAATAACAAACCCCAATTGAAGACCTAATTGCAACACCGAAGCCTTAATTGAACTTTCCCTAATCGAACCCCAATTAAGCCTATAAACTTGAACTTTTAGCCCTAATTGAACCTGAGAGTGAGTGTTTGAGAGATTGAGCGGTGGAGTATTTTTTTTTTTTTTTTGAGAGTGAGTGTTTGAAAGGTTGTGTAACACCCCCGTAATTTTAAAACGGGACATAAGAGATAATTAAAGAATAATTAATTATTAAAAAAAGAATTAGATAAAACAGGTTATGCCATTGCGTTCGTCTCGTAATTCTGCTTGAGATAGAGTTCGATTTTGCGTAAAACGGATACTGTATGAAGAAGATATGGATGAACGAAGTTAGGCAGAAAAACCGGAAGTCGACCAGAATGCACTGGCGCACTTCACAAGTGCGCCAATACAAAAATGCACTGGCGCACCTGCCAAGTGCTCCCATACCAATCCAGCACAGAATTCTGGAGTGTTCTGTGATGGTATGTCTTCTTCTGAGTGGCCGGATGATGTGTATTTGAGCTGGGTGGTTCTGATGGACTCCTAGTTCATCTAAACGCTCTAAATAATCATAGACATCTATATATACGTAGCTAAACCTAAACCCTAACATCATAACCCTAAAACTATGGTGCCGTCATGATGTTCGTCTACAAGCAAGTCTAGCCTCCTTCATCCTCTCCAAACTAGAAAATCAAATCCAAACTAGTAATCGATTAAGAAGAACATCAAATCAAACGTCTACATCAAAGGATAGCTTTTCAAATTCAAAAACCAGATCCTAGAAATCAAGATCCGTCCTTTTTCCGTAAGTTCAGTTATTGTTCCGATTTAAATACCTAATAATAAATCATGACTGTAATAGCTGGATCTAGAACTATGCCTACTTCTATTCGTGCCTATCCTTTTGTGAATTCTGAATTTCTTATGCCTATTGGACTGTTGTGACTGACATAGAAAAGCCTATCATGCCTATTGGACTGTTGTGACTGACATAGAAAAACCTATCATACCTATTGGACAGTTGAGACTAACATAGAAAAACCTATCATAACTATTGGACTATTGAGACTGACATAGAAAATCCTATCATGCCTATTGGACTGTTGTGACTGACATAGAAAATCTATCATGCCTATTGGACCGTTATGACTTATATGATGAAACCTATCTTGTTATACATCATATGCCTTTGAGACTATTGGGACTGATACATTTGAACGTATCATGTTGTATTAAATTTTGTGATTCTTTTATGTACATTGAATTACATGCTAAGTTATGTTCATACGTGTTATATGTTAGATCCAAGCTAGTACCCATGTTTAAGATCTATATAAGTTCATGCTTATACAATTGGTCCTATGCCAGTTCGCATGTTAATTGGATCTAATTTAAATGCAAGATTACGTTCATGTGCTTGATTAAGTTTATGTCGTTCTATCCCAAATTTATACTACGCATGTTGATCTATATTGTTTATGCCTGTTGAAATATTACATGTCCCTTTCTTTTCCCTTTTGTTTATAAGTTAGGCTAATTTGCGAGCCTAACATTCTATGTGAATTATGCGAATGAACAACAGGGGATACGTTGGGGAAAAATATTTAACTACATGCTATTGGCATAGATTGACCCATAATCATGTAATGATTAGTAGCATGAAATGGTAGAATTTGTATACCTAGAATTATAGACATAATTTAGAGGGTAAATCGGGCGTGATTCGAATTGACAATACTGGTGGATAATTTACATATAAACGTAAATATCTAAATTAATTAAAATATGAATATGCCTAACCCGAGGTTTGATTGAGTTACGATGTAAGACTGCCCGGAACCGCCAGGCACATCCAGCAACCGTAACTATATAGATCTAATGTGAGAGGTTAGCGCATTAAGCCCAAAAACCCGAGGTTAGATTGAGTTGCGGTGTAAGACTGCCCGGAACAGCCCGGCACATCCAGCGACTGCAACAATATTGATCTAATGTGAGAGGTTGTTGCTTTAATGAATAAACTAAAGCTAAGAAATAGACAGGCTAAGAGTTGTGGGGCTAAATTAATCAAAGCAGCACTTAACCAATGTAACATGAAAAGTGGTAGGGTTAAATAACACAAGAAGGCAACACTTAACCAATGTAACATGACAAGTGGGTAGGTTAAGTTAACTCGACTAGATTGATGACACTTAATCAATATAACATGATGAATGAGTGGGGTTAAGTTAATGGGTAATACTTAACCAATATAATATGATGAATGAACAGGGTTAAGTTAATAGAAAGCACTTAGCCAATTATAGCATGATGAATGAGAAGGGTTAAGTTAATAAGAAACACTTAACCAACATGACAAGGCATGTGCAGGGTTTAAGTTAACTTGAATGGATGGATAAAACTTAGCCAATTTGGGGGGTATACGAATAGACCCTAGAAAACCCTAGTAATGGGGACCCATTTCAGCAGTAACCCACATAGATGTATCATGGTACCCTGAACTAGGCAGGGTGGGGCACGATTACTGGGCTGATTATAAGCGGTCAAAATAGAGGCAAGGGGTGCAACAGTGTAGTTCCGACGGAGTATGGGCGTGCATGTACTCCGGAGTGGAAAAGCAGGCATTGGGGATCAGTAGTATACATTGTGCATCTAGAATTTGTGTCGGGTTGCTATCATAGGGATTGATACACCTTATGGTGGGACCAGCATAGGGTATCTATACGGAAGAGAGGGCCGATTGAAAAAGACACAAGGAAAAATTAATACAAGTAAGGAGCCGCTCGATAGGGTAGTAAGGGTACATCTAACATCTTCATGGCAATTAGGTTGATTGAGGTAAGACCCTCATACTAGATGTACACCTGAAGGCTACCACAATTTCGGGGTTGATCACCTTATTTTATAACACAGGATACTAGTTGGGACACTAGTAGGGAATACGGATCCTTTTTCACAGGATACTAGTTGGGACACTAGTACGGGATATGGATCGTTCCATAAAGACACTAGTTAGGATGCTAGTTGGGTGGTGCCGAGAAAATAGGAAATCAGAGAAAGAACCGAAGCGCATTCATTGTATCTTACCTTTTCATATCTAATGATCATCATTTGTTGTCTTGCTATGCTTATAATCATGGTCATGTCTGGTATTCAGTTTATTCATGTCATGATCCTTTTACTTGTTTACATGCTGAATAGTCACTGGACTTACCAGACTTATGTCTAACCCGTTTTCTTTCGCCTTCTTTTCTTCCGTTTCCCCCTCAGGTTTACAGGGAGGGAATATCACCACTTAGCTCAGTCTGCTTTCCAAGCTCGAAGATAGACAATGTATTGCTTTGGACTCCCTTTTCCACTGCTACGGCTGGCTCATGCTTTATAGGGGATTATCATTGTCATTTTATGCTTCTTTATTTTGTTAAACAAGACAGATGCTTTGTTGTAATGGGTAAGGGTGTTTTGGTGTTGGAAAACAATCTTTGCACAAGCTGTTTTACCAAGCTTCTGTTTTATCAATAAAGTAAAGTTTTATTTATTTCCGCTGTTTAAATTTTGTTTATTTTGTAATTTATCTTTTCTATACACTTATGACGCTCCACTGAAGTTAATGCATTCCCTTTGTGAGTGACCTTAATGGAGGTGGGGTGATACACGTGGTATCAGAGCTGATGGTTACCAGATCAGATAAAAATATTTGAAAACTATTTTTCAAAAAGAAGTTTTAAAGAAGCATTTTCAAAAGGAAAGTTTTGTTTTAAAGGCATATTCCCCAAATCCATATGCACTATCTTTTGATTCTTTGTTTGAACCCTTGTTTCCTTCTTTCATGAGTCTCCGGGCATCCTGGCTTTCTGGGAGGTAACCTCATCGCGGCATGGTCCCGTAGGCTTGATGAGACTACGACACCTGTCAAAGGGCGAAGAAGTGCCCAACTTCCATCTATAGCCGCAGCAGTTGCACCTGCGGCTAATTTTTCTTTCAAAGCTTTGTTGGTTGTCATGCTATGGAGGTAGTTTCGAGAAACTTGTCAATAAGCTACACAAGGATAGTAAAGATAAGAATAAGGGAGTTTGGGCTAAGGAGCACAAGACCAAAGATAAGAAGCTTGTCGATAAGGCTTAATCCTCGCAGAAGGGGAAAGGTGAAAGGAAAGAGGCCAAAGTGGAAGAATCACAAACAAGGATTGGAATGTAAGAAGGGTGGAAGAAATAATAGATTCCGCGACAAGAGGAAGTGTCTTTTCTGTGGTATAGCGGGTTATTTAATTATAGGAAGAAGAAGACAGGTGGTTGTTTTTAGTATGGTGAAGTAGGGCATCTTATCAAGGATTGCCAAAGGACAAGGGAAAAGGATATAATCTTCTAGCAGGCAATTGCATGCTCTCACTGCTAGTGTACCTAAGAGAGGTCAGAACGTTTCTGTTGAGAGTTTAGTTTTTCTTTTCAATCATCCTGTTAGAACTTTGTTTGATTCTGGCGCTTCACATTCTTTTCTATCTGCTTCCATAGTTGAGTCTCTACACCTTAGTACTTATATAGTAGAGGATCCCATTATTGTCTCAAATCCAATTGGTGGTTCGGCTCGTTCATCTATGATTTATTTGGATTTGGGAATATCTATACTAAGTGTTGAGTTTAGATGTAATGCTTACGTTTTTGGTTTCATGGGCTATGGGTTGATTCTAGGGATGGATTGGTTATCCAGTAATGGCGACGTTCTCAATTGTGAAAGGAGGGTAGTTAGATTTTTGACTCCCCTCGGTAATACCCTCGAAATCTCGTGTAATCCTAAGGGTACTGTCATGCTTAGTTACCTAGAATCTCTTGATACATCTGTTGATAATTTGCAGTCTATTCAAGTAGTCCATGAGTATCCCGATGTCTTTGATGAAGTGAAGGGTTTACCCCCAAAATGTGAAATAGATTTCAGCATATACTTGGTTGATAACGCCAACCCAGTCGCAATACCCGTACAACACACGGCTCCTAGGGAGAGGAAAGAGCTCAGCAAGCAAGTTAAAGAGTTGCTTGAGAAGGAGCTTATTTGGCGAAGTATTTTTGAATGGGTGCTCCAGTAGTGTTCTCTACTAAGGCGGATGGTTCACTTCGCTTATGCGTGGATTATAGAGAATTAAACAAGCTGACTAAAGAAAAAATAGGCACCCACTTCCAAGAATAGACAATTTGTTTGACCAGCTTGCAGGTTCGTCTATTTTCTCCCAACTAGATTTGGTTATAGGGTTTCATCAGCTAAGAGTAGCTGAGTACAGTATAGACAAGACTGCTTTAAGGACCCCTGACGGTTTCTTTGAGTAGCTCGTCATGCCTTTCGGTTTGACGAATGCACCCGCTTATTTTGTTGACTTGATGAGTAGGGTGTTTAGGGAGTTCCTTAATAAGTTTGTAGTAGTCTTCGTAGGCGATATCTTGATTTTCTCAAAGAACGAGGAAGAACATGCTTTGCATTTAAGAGAAGTCATGGATACACTTCGAGCACATCAACTTAAGGCGAAGTTCTCCAAAATGTCATTTTTGGAGAGAAGAAGTAAGGTTTCTAGGACATGTGGCGTCCAAAGAAGGGATAGCAGTAAATTCCGCAAAAGTAGTTGCGATGTAAGAATGAAAGGTCCCAAGGAATGCAACAAAAGTAAGAAGCTTTCTTGGACTAGCGGGTTAATATAGGAAGTTCATTAAAAACTTTGCAAAAATATTAGCCCCACTTACTGGATTAACGAAGAAGATTCTATCCTTTGCTCGAGATATTGATTGTGATGTCCAACGATCGAAGAGGGCTCTTACAACGGCCCCAGTTTTGACTTTTACCTTACGGTAGTAAAAGGTTTACGGTATACACAGATGCATACAACATGGGACTAGGCGCTATTTTGATGTTAAAAGGAAGGGTAAGGTCATAGCGGATGCCTTAAGAAGAAAAAGGTTGACTTCAAGTCCTCTTTATGTGAAAAGGAAAAGTTCAGAATACATATCAACCTTTGATTTTAAAACCTTCGGTTAAGTTAGTAGTTGACATCTCTAGGAGTAAGACCTATGCTTTTGGATCAAATAGGGACTTCACAAAGAAAAAACTCTCAGATAGTTAACGCAATGAATAAGTTAAGTAGAGAAGAGACCTCTAATCACCTTAATAAATGCACTTGGTAGCATGGTTACCATCTGTTTATTTTCAAGAGATAGTTCTTCTACATGAAATACCCTCTAGTGAATTTTGAAGGCCCTTTTGAGGAAATGTTAGCATGACATAGCAGAAGTTGTAGTGCCGAGTATATTAGAAGGAGAAGGGGTGGAACGAGAGGCGACAGTGTAATGAGTTCCATCTCATATTTTGAAAACAGAAACTAAGAATCTACGCAATCATGAAGTTAAGACAGTCAGAGCACAATGGGGTGAAGCTCAAGAAGATGCGACTTAGAAGGATGAAGACTAGATATGCGCATCATACCCTTTTTAAGGGTATATCCTTGATCTCTCTTTTTTTCTATAAAGTTTATCTGCATGCTAGTCTTTATCTTTTAAGTATATCCTCTCGGTCCTATCCTCGATCCTTAGGTAAAACCAAATGGATGTAAACATGTGTTTGGGACATGTTATATTTGGTGGATGCAAGTGGATGTAAGTGTTTGCTAGTGGTTGCTCGTGGATGCATATACACACACATTAAGCACTAGATCGGCTCCATCACTTCCATATTGCATATGCATGAGTGGATTTTTATATATGTGGATTGAAACTTGAGGTGATATCATATGGATGATGCATTTGAATGTATGGTTGTGCACTCATATAGAAATGATATGTATCAATAGGGTTCTTTTACATACATAATGGACGCATGACACTATCATGAATTGCATAAAGGAGGTCAACTGAATCAATAGACCGCCTGGTTTTGCATTTGGGTAAGGACATATACGCACACTTTGCATATGTTCATGAAAAACATTAGAAACCTTTTTAAGGACAATGGATTCCTGTGATTGAATGGTTGAGTAGATGGATGTGGGATGGTAGGATATACATTCTTCTTAACTTGAAGATTTCGGGGACGAAATCCTTTAAGTAGGGGGAATGTAACACCCCTTAATTTTAAAATGGGACATAAGAGATAATTAAAGAATAATTAATTATTAAAAGAAGAATTAGATAAAATGGGTTACGTCATTGCGTTCGTCTCGTAATTCTGCTTGAGATAGAGCCCAACTTTGCATAAAACAGATATCGTATGAAGAAGATATGGATGAACGAAGTTAGGCAGAAAAACTGGAAGTTGACCAGAATGCACTGGCACACTTCACAAGTGCGCCAGTACAAAAATACACTGGCGCACCTGCCAAGTGTGCCCATACCGATCCAGCATAGAATTCTGGAGTGTTCTGTGATGATTTGTCTTCTTCTGAGTGGTCGGATGACGTGTATTTGAGATGGGTAGTTCTGATGGATTCCTAGTTCATCTAAGGGCTCTAAATAATCATAGACATCTATATATACGTAGCTAAACCTAAACCCTAACATCATAACCCTAAAACTATGGTGTCTCATGATGTTCGTCTACAAGCTAGCCTAGCCTCCTTCATCCTTTCCAAACTGGAAAATCAAATCCAAACTAGTAATCGATTAAGAAGAACATCAAATCAAATGTCTACATCAAAGGATAGCTTTTCAAATTCAGAAATCAAATCCCAGAAATCAAGATCCGTCCTTTTTCTATAAGTTCAGTTATTGTTCTGATTTAAACACTTAATAAGAAATCATGACTGTAATAATTGGATCTAGAACTACTTCTATTCGTGCCTATCCTTTTGTGAAATCTGAATTTCTTATGCCTATTGGACTGTTGTGACTGACATAGAAAAGCCTATCATGCCTATTGGACAGTTGTGACTGGCATAGAAAAACCTATCATACCTATTGGACTGTTGATGTAACAACGCAAAAATCTGGGCCAGTTTAAAATTTTTATTTTGGCAATTTTAGCGAATTTTGAACATTTAAAATAGATTATTTTAAATAATATCGACGAGAAATTTATTTTGAATATAATTCGAACGTATATATTATATACGTCGTCGTTAGAATATAAATAATTATATTTAATTATAAATAGAATTGAAAATGGCGCGGTAGTTCGATAATTCGATTTCAAACTTCAATTGAATGTACCGGGTGCAAAACAATCCGGATTTTAGTGAAACCAAAAACATTAGGATCTATTTTAGAATATCTTTCCAACGAATCTGAAGAATCGAGATTTCATAGCGGGAATCAAAAGATATGTCCAGTTGAAAATTCTGAATAGTCGCTATGGAATTCAGGCCCTTAAAAATAGCCATTTTGCAAACGACCTTGGATTTCGACGAAACCACTTTTGTTGGATCCGCAGTGTCAGGTTATTGCTAGGTTTCAAATTTCATAATTTTTCGAATCAATATGTGAGCGTGGCAAAGGAAAACGCGTTTGACCAGTTTCAGTTGATTTTAATCGACTGGAAAATGGCCATTTTTCCAACGGTCTCAGAATTCGACGAAACTAGTTTTGTTAGGACCGTATCGTCAATACGAAGCTAGGAAATATTTTTCTGGGATTTATAGAGTTCGTATGTAACCCCGGTAAATTGAAATGCGCGTTCAAATTCAATATATGGAGTTATATGTTGATTTTAAAGAAAACTGATCGAAACGATTGAATCAGCCTACGATACATATCCCATTGTGTTCGGAATGGGGGTAATTAGCTATGGACGACAGGCGGTGGACCTCGTTTCGAGGTCGAAAATAAAAGTACCTTTTTAGAATTAAAAAACTAAATAAATTAAATAAAAAAATTTCCCCCTTTCTCTCCGACATCCTCTCTGCCCCCCCCCCCCCCGTTCAGTTTCCTATTCAACAGAGAAAAAAATGGAGGGAGGACGGAGGTGGAAGAACCGCCATCGCGCCCCCCCTAGGGCAGCGCCGCCCACCGTCGTGCCCCAGGTGGCGACGCACTCCCATCGCGACCCCCTCCCCCTGTTCGCACCCCCCCTCTGCCTTGACCGACGCAACCTACCCCCCCCCCCCCCTCTGCCTCGACCGACGCGAGCTAGCCCCCCACCCCCCCGGGCCACCAGCAAGTCCCTCCACTCCCTCTATCAAATAAAGGTGAGTTTTTACTGATTTTATTTTATGTTAAAACTGATTTTATTTTTTTTATGTTATAAAACTGATTTTTCTTATTTGAACAAATAGAAATAGATTTGATTTTTCATATGTGAACACATAGAAAAAGATTTGAATTTCAAAACAAAAGGTGTGATTTTCCTTTGTGAAATTATGATTTTATCATATATGAAGATTAAAATTATGATTTTTATTATATATGAAGATGTTATAAAAGTAGAGATTTTTAACATTAAAAGGAAGTTATAAAAATACGATTTTTATGTCTATAAAGTTATGATTTTCATTTCAATAAAGTTATGATTTTGATTTCAGTAAAGTAAAGATTTTTAAACGTGAAAGAAGAGATTTTTATAGAAGTAAAGAATAGATTTTTGTTAATAAAAAGGTTTGACTTTGAACTTCGTAGAGATTTGATTTTTAACATCGTAAAGAAAAGATTTTTATATAGAAGGAGGCGTGATTTCTATATAGAAGTGAAAATAAAAATATGATTTTTATATAGTAGAAATTATAAAAATATAATTTTTATAAGGTAGAGGATGGTATCGATTTTTATATATTGAATAGCAAAGTAAAAATTAGATTTTTATATATTGAATAGCGAAGTAAAAATTCGATTTTTATATATTGAATAGCGAAGTAAAAATTCGATTTTTATATATTGAATAGCGAAGTAAAAATTCGATTTTTATATATTGAATAGCGAAGTAAAAATGTGATTTTTTTTTTATATATGTAGTGGCTACGGGCAACGAAGGTGACAAAAAGGCGAGAACGACAAAGATTTCTGTAAATGAAGTGTCGTGGAATTGGATAGCTATTGGTGAGAACTTCTCACTCTTCAATTTCTTTTTCTAGTTATATATATACTAGGATGCAGACGGTGCTTAGCAGCACCCGACACCCGTCATCCACAGACCATGGATGGCTTGTTTGTTAAATTGTTTGGTTGTGTAGTTGGTTAGTTTATTTGGTTTAAATTGAATTGTTTGGTGAAATGGAATGGATTCGAATGACGTGTGAATGGCGTGGGCCTTCACTAGACCGGGGATAAGGCTAGGCCTTGTCCCGTTTCTAGTATCGTGCCGTTATGCCGCCGAAATTTTCTAAAACAAGTTAGAAAAATAAAGATATCATTTTATTTGATAAATGAACTGAATAAAAATTCATGTGTTGAAATAAAATATTTTATCGTTAAAAATATAATTTTTAACGTGAAAGTGAATATATAAATATCTATAAACAAATCGACCGATTTGTTTATATGCACTGATTTGACTGATATTGATTGGGTCGATAAATTTTACACATCGCCCAACTGCACAAATAAAATCTGTGTTTGTTGATTTGAAACCCCACACGGGTGTTGGGATGAAATTTGAAGTTCACTCATCCTAATTGATTAAATATGTCGATCGATGGATCGACAGGCTGTTATAAGCGTTAGATATCTATATTTGATGCTTATACAGTGTAGTGCACTTTGGATGATGGATGATTATTTATCGTTGCTATTATATACATGTGTTGTATGGAATCCATATAATTAACTTTATATGGTAATTGATTGGGCCTCATTCCAATCGAGAAAATAAAGAATATCATAAAATAAAGGTTCATTTGTTGACTGTACTCATCCGTTGAGATTAGTCATGTGTTGAACGAAATATTTTTAACAATAAAATTTACATCTTTACTATTATAAAATAAAGGTTCATGTGTTGACTGTACTCATCCGTTGAGATTAGTCATGTGTTGAACGAAATATTTTTAACAATAAAATTTACATCTTAACTATTATAAAATAAAGGTTCATGTGTTGACAGTACTCATCCGTTGAGATTGGTCATGTGTTGAACGAAAGATTTTAACAATAAAATTAATATTCATTTGTTGAATAGAATAACGGAATTATTGAAATATATAAAGCCGTATTGATTAGAGATGCGCTATTTTGACGCGAACAATATTTATATCGATTATATTCGTTTTTATGAAACGAATTTGATTTGATTAGAAAACGAAACGAATTTGATTTGATTAGAAAACGAAATGAATTTGATTTGATTAGAAAACGAATTGAATTTGAATAGAAAACGAATTGAATTTGATTCGAATAGAAAACCAATTTGAATTGAATCGAATAGAAAACCAATTTGAATTGAATCGAATAGAAAACCAATTTGAATTGAATCGAATAGAAAACCAATTTGAATTGAATCAAATAGAAAACCAATTTGAATTGAATGGAATAGAAAACCAATTCGAAATGAACTGAATATAAAACGAATTCGAAATGAACTGAATATAAAACGAATTCGAAATGAATTGAATATAAAACGAATTCAAAATGAATTGAATATAAAACAAATTCGAACTGAATTGAAAATGAATTGAAATAAATTCAAATTGAATTGAAATTTGAATTGAATAGAAATGAATTTTAAAACAAATTTATAAAAAAAAATTCAATTTTGATTTGAATTGAAATGGAAGTTGAAATTGTTTTTGAAACAAAATGAAAACGATTTATAAAATTCGTTTTAAAAGGAAATCGACGAAATATATATTATATATATAATATAATGGCCTGAATAGAACGCGCCGCGCCGCGGCAGTTCGTGAATTTCGACCATTTATTTCAAACGGACATTACGGGAGATCCGACCGTCGGATTCTCCTAAAACCGGAACCGTTGGGTTCGTATCGAAAAGAGCTTTCTAACGAATATTAGAAATTTGAAATCTAACGGTTGGATTTGGAAATAGGTCCAAATCAAATTTGGAAAAGGTAGCTATAAGTGCAGTTCGATGGCCGTTGATGGAAATCGACTGTACGGGCCTTGATAAAATTATTAAAAATATCAATAATTTGTGTAAAATCATAAGAAATGATTTGGGAAAAATTGGGATGAAAAACTCCATATTTGAAAAGATAAAAATAGATTTTTATCGACATGAACTAGTTTTGAACTAAAATTAAACCCGTTTATTTTTAAATAAATAAACTGGATTTGAAATGGGTTTTAAACGGAATTGATTTGTGGGTTTATCGTGAACGGTGTTTTCAATAACATTTGTTCTTTAACCCGATAATAAATAGAATGTGATTTGCGTTTGTCGTGAACTGTGTTTTAAATGACATTAGTTCTTTAACCCAGTAAAGGGAGTTTTGATGAATCTGTAATTAGATCGAAATGTGAATTGATAATTTAAATCATCAAATTTAGAAAGTGAGCGAGAATGGAGTACCACCAGTTTTGCTCCAAAGCGATAGTTAAATCTTTAATTATATTTGAACGTGAAATGGTAATTAATTTTACCGATAACACTGTGGTGTTAGATGTGGAGTATTACCAGTTTTGCTTCATGGGATGAATAGGTTGGGATTGGGAAATAAAATAAATAATTACTTCGGTGTGGTTCGCTAATCTCGACTAGTTTAGAAAACCATAATTTGGTTTGAAACGGCATCCAAAGGAAGATTAAAGGATAAATTTTAAAGAATTTATCTTGGATAAAATTAATGGGAACCTTTCCCTAAAAATGTGATTTTGTGAATAAAAGAATATTCTGAATTGGAATGAGGCGTATGTTGTGTTTGTGTAACATTTGTTTTTAATATACGCAGGTTGTTCGGAAAGTCCGGGTTTATACCCATTCTGAATAACCGATTCGACGAAATGTCGAAGATGAAGACGGTGGTTGAAGACCTGAAGTCTTCACATCGTTTGGGTGATTACTGATGATCTTGATTGGGCTGTACACCCAAGATGAGGGAATCAGTTGGTGGTCGTCCAGACGTACTTGGAGATCGATGGATATGCGAGGAAAGAGCCTCCGGTTTCGTTCAGACCCAGAACGAACTTGTAAATGGATTGTGTGTCTGACATTGGATTTTATTCTGTGTTGATTGATTTCTGTTAAATATATATCTGTTTGGCGGCGGAGAATTTATTCTTTTGCTTAACGCCCTTCTCTGAGACGTACGAGCTTAGAGGTTATATATCGATAGATATCAATCGCATGACATGAATTGCCTATGTGGCACGCTGAGTTGCATAGATCAAGGCTTCTGTTGAAAAGAAAAGTCTTGTGGTTGATGATCAAAGCACGGCCTACGTGGCAGCTTTGTGTATAGCGTGGATTCGCGAGCCTCACACCTCGGTATGAGTTTAAAACGGGATACGGACCGTTGGGAGAACACGACTTTTCTTTCTAGCTTTGGTGGTGTCGGTGACTTACCAGCCCTGACATTTATATACTTTTCACCTTTGTGGTTGTTGGAATGAGGTGCCTCGATTATAGGTCTGTAAGGACCGGGAAACGTGTGTTTAGGAATTGCCAATCCTCAAACGTAAGACAGGACCGGCCCAACCGATCCAAGGGTTACCCAGTGTGCGTAGTCCTGAGCATTTGCTAGAGTGTCTCGAAGCAGAGAGGAGCTTGCCCCTTGCCTCGACTCATGACGGAAATCCAATTTCCAATACGAGATATTTCGGCTTTATTTGTAGAGCCTAGTATGGCGACATAGTAGCATGGGATGCTATGCCGTCTATGATTTATATTTATGATTGAAATTGTTTTGACACTATACACTTATTATATTATCAAATGATTTGTTTTAAATGTATCAAGCATGTTTGGCTATTATAAGGGAAAACGCTATCCTCCGGCTTGCGTTGCATTGTGTGATGGGACCTGCGTCTTATAATAGCTTCATTTTTCGAAAAAGCATTGCGTTGTTTATTCTATGCACTGGTATTCTTGGGAGGAAACCCGTTCCGTGTTATACGGCGTGGTCCCTTGAATTACTCACTTTTAAAGTAAAGTTCTAAATAACTGTTTTAGTTCTCACACCAGTCACATGACTGACCTGGAGTTTATTGTTTTAACCTAAACTCTGGGTGCCCCTATTTTCGACACAGGCAGCTAGTAGTTTTGGTTTTGCAGATTTATATTCACAGGATCCTGATTTACAGCTGGAACGATGCTCGGAAAGCTCTGTATCCGTGTATTACTTTCAGTTGTGTTTTGTATTATTTTTCCGCTGCAATACTGTATTTAAATCTCTGATATTCTTTGTTGTATAATATTTATTCATACTCTGTATATTCTTGTATCTGATGGAATTGTTGTAATAACAATGAAATGTTCTCCTGTTTGTGTTATGATTTGTCCTGTTCTCTCAAACGATCAGGGGTTTCGAACGGTCTAGGTCGATTTAACGACTGATTGGGATCGAGCGAAATTCTAGGCCGTCACAGTTGAGACTGACATAGAAAAACCTATCATACCTATTGGACTGTTGAGACTGACATAGAAAAGCCTATCATGCTTATTGGACTGTTGTGACTGACATAGAAAACCTATCATGCCTATTGGACTGTTGTGACTTATATGATGAAACCTATCATGTTATACATCCTATGCCTTTGAGACTATTGGGACTGATACATTGAACCCATCATGTTGTATTAAATTTTGTGGTACTTTTATGTACATTGAATTACATACTAAGTTATGTTCATACATGTTATATGTTAGATCCAAGCTAGTACCCATGTTTAAGATCTATATAAGTTCATGCTTATACATTTAGGCATATGTTAGTTCACATGTTAATTGGATCTAATTTAAATGCAATATTACGTTCATGTGCTTGATTAAGTTTATGTCGTTCTATCCTAAATTTATACTACGCATGTTGTTCTATATTGTTTATGCCTGTTGAAATACTACATGTCCCTTTCTTTTCCCTTTTGTTTATAAGTTAGGCTAATTTGCGAGCCTAACGTTCTATGTGAATTATGCGAACGAATAACAGGGGAGACGTTGGGGAAAAAATATTTAACTACATGCTATTGGCATAGATTGACTCATAATCATGTAAACGATTAGTAGCATGAAATGGTAGAATTTGTATACCTAGAATTAAAGACATAATTTAGAGGGTAAATGAGGCATGACTCGAATTGACAACACTAGTGGCTAATTTACATATAAACAGTAAATATGTAAATTAATTAAAATATGAATATGCCTAACCCGAGGTTAGATTGAGTTACGGTGTAAGACTGCCCGGAACCGCCCGACACATCTAGCAACCGTAACAATATAGATCTAATGTGAGAGGTTAGCGCATTAAGCCCAAAAACCCGAGGTTAGATTGAGTTGCGGTGTAAGACTGCCCGGAACCGCCCGGCACATCCAACAACCGCAACAATATAGATCTAATGTGAGATGTTGCTACTTTAATGAATAAATTAAAACTAAGAAATAGACAGGCTAAGAGTGGTGGAGCTAAGTTAATCAAAGCAACACTTAACCAATGTAACATGACAAGTGGTAGGGTTAAGTAACACAAGAAGACAACACTTAACCAATGTAACACAACAAGTGGGTAGGTTAAGTTAACTCAACTAGATTGATGACACTTAACCAATATAACATGGCGAACGAGTGGGGTTAAGTTAATGGGTAACACTTAACTAGTATAATATGATGAATGAACATGGTTAAGTTAATAGAAAACACTTAACCAATTACAATATGATGAATGAGAAGGGTTAAGTTAATAAGAAACACTTAACCAACATGACATGGCGTGTGCAGGGGTTAAGCTAACTTGAATGGATGGATAACACTTAGCCAATTTGGGGGGTATACGAATAGACCCTAGAAAACCCTAGTAACGGGGACCCATTTCAGCAGTAACCCACATAGATGTATCACGGTACCCTGAACTAGGCAGCGTGGGGCACGATTACTGGGCTGATTATAAGCGGTCAAAATAGCGGCATGGAGTGCAGCAGTGTAATTCCGACGGAGTATGGGCGTGCATGTGCTCCGGAGTGGAAAAGCTGGCACTGGGCATCAGTAGTATACAATGTGCATCTAGAATTTGTGTCGGGTTGCTATCATAGGAATTGATACACCTTATGATGGGACCAGCACATGGTATCTACACGCAAGAGAGGGCCGATTGACACAGACACAAGGAAAAATTAATACAAGTAGGGAGCCGATCAATAGAGTAGTAAGGGTACATCTAACATCTTTATAGCAATTAGGCTGATTGAGGTAAGACCCTCATACTAGATGTACACCTGAAGGCTACCACAATTGCGGGGTTGGGATCACCTTATTTTATAACACAGGATATTAGTTGGGACACTAGTAGGGAATACAGATCCTTTTTCACAGGATACTAGTTGAGACACTGGTAGGGGATACGGATCGTTCCATAAAAGACACTAGTTAGGATGCTAGTTGGGTGGTGTAGAGAAAATTGGAAATCAGAGAAAGAACCGAAGCGCATTCATTGTGTTTTACCTTGTCATATCTAACGATCATTATTTGTTGTCTTGTTATGCTTATTATCATGGTTATGTGTGGTATTCAGTTTATTCATGTCATGATCCTTTTATCTGTTTACATGCTGAATAATCACTGGACTTAACAGACTTATGTTTGACCCGTTTTCTTTCGCCTTCTTTTCTTCCGTTTCCCCCCAGGTTCACAGGGAGGGAATATCACCACTTAGCTCAGTCTTCTTTCCAAGCTCGAAGATAGACGATGTATTGCTTTGGACTCTCTTTTCCACTGCTATGGCTGGCTCATGCTTTATAGGGGAATATCATTGTCATTTTATGTTTGTTAAACAAGATAAATGCTTTGTTGTAATGGGTAAGGGTATTTTGGTGTTGGAAAACAATCTTTGTACAAGCTGTTTTACCAAGCTGCTGTTTTATCAATGAAGTAAAGTTTTATTTATTTTCCGCTGTTTAAATTTTGTCTATTTTGTAATTTATCTATTATATACACTTATGACACTCTATTGACCTTTACGAAGGTGGGGTGTTACAAGTTGAGTGAATATTTTATTAAGTGTTTTGCCGCTTTTCTTTTGTTTCCCGCCTTAAACATTATTTCTCGTGGATCGCTAACGTGCACGTTGGATCATGTTGACGCAGATTGATAATTTTATTCACGCGGTTACTGCAACACATTGTTGATATCTATGCTAACACATTGAAGTATGTGTTGCAATAGACAAAAAACAACATAGCTATGGCAACATTGTAGCTAGCAACAACATAGATTTTCGTTGTAGTAGGCCATCTATGGCATAGTAAACCTTCATCTTGGTCACGCTTCGTCTACTTCGTACGCCTTGGATGAATACATATATGTTCTATGTTCCATCTCTTCATAGTCTGTAAACAGTTAAGACACATGTGTTAGTACATCACTAAATCAACAAATACGCAACTAAATATAGATAATTTGAACTTTAATCACAAATTTAACTTTAAACATACGCATACTAAATATGGTTAATTGAAACTTTACTCACTAATGTATATACATGAACATGAACATGCACATGCACAAAAACAAACAAATACACAACTAAATATAGATAATTTGAACTTTAATCCTTAATTTTACTTTGAACATACACATACAAAACCAAAAATTATGAAATTGTTGATGTAAACTATAACTTTTACACCAAATGAACTTAAAAACACATCTATTCCACAAAAGAAAGAATTATAGTAGAAATCCCTAAACATTAAAACCCTATATTTCAGAAATTACAAACTTTAAACAACAAAAATAGGTGAACTTACTAATAGGAGGCGCTTTGACAATAAGAGGAGACCATTAAAGTTATTTATGGAGAATAAATTTGAATTTTAGCCTAGAAATGATAGGGAGCGAAAGTTTTCTTATTTTGCTGAAAACAGAAAGGAAGTGGAAATGAGAAAAGGAAGAAAGATCCATAAATTCTGTTTTGACACATAGACCGGCAGATTTTCCTAACAAATAATAAACAAGAAAAGCAACTTTAATTTCTGCTTAGAGCATACCCAGTAGCGAAGGGATTCAGGCGTGAGTAGAAGTGAAATGGAGCATGGATCCGCGATGTGTTTCCAGCAGTGAAGTGGGAGTTTTGCATTCTTTTTTATTTATTTAAAAAGCGGGTACTAAACGGAGAAAAGAAAACCATTTAGTACTAAACGGATTTCTGTTCTCCGATTAGTACTCGATTTTTTTTTATATGTACTGAATGAACCGAGGCTTGTATCCAACAGAAGCTTCAGTAAATAAAGAATGGCGGCCAGGGTTTTTACCTTACTTTTCTAAAATTCAAAATTGAAAGAAATTATACTCAAATTCTTACAATCCTCTCTACTTTCTAACCTCACACAACTCCACCAAACTTTTCTATCACTTCCTATCCTCACACAATTTCAAACCAAATCAAACAAAACAAAGAAGTGTTGAAGAGGTAATTGGGTTTGCTAAAGCGAATATTTTGTTGAAGATGGAAGAAGGGGCTAGCTCGGTAGTTCGTAGACGGAAAATTGGGAGGAGGAATCGAAAATCCTTCGTAGGCGATGAGGGTGGGAGTGGTGTTGGTGTCGACGAGATGATTTCACCTAATTTTCCATTTAGGTCCGTCACACGGCTACAAGAAGGCATCCACCACATTTACAACGAAGGGAAAGAGCAAACGGTAATTGATTTTTATTGTTAAACTACATGTTGAATCTTCATATTATGAAAACGTTTAACTAATCAAAATAAATTCGCATTTATTAATAGAATCATGATAAGATGAGATGTCACGGTGCTTTCACAACCGTGTTGAAATGGTGGAAAAAAATTAACGTTCATCCTCAAATTAGAGACCCGGTAGTTCAAATTTTTGGTAGATTCATGGATGTTGAGTTGAAAAACTCTGATAATAGATGTATTCATGCTATAGTCGAGCGATGGTGGCCGACAACTCATACCTTTTTATTTCCAAATGCTGAGATTGGTTTGACGCCATTGGATTTTACTATGTTAACATCCATATCCATTGGAATGAATACACGTAGTATACCATATAACGAGAATTGGAGTGTGTTCGCTAATGCAATCCAACTTTTACCGCTTCTTGTGGAGAAAGATATTAAAAGGGGTAATGTTGCTATATCTCATCTGGAGAAATATTTTGATGTCGCTTACATTGCCGCTAATTTGAATAATCTTGATCATGTTGCTCGTATATTTGTGTTGTATATGATGGGAACTTTGTTTTTTACGACTACCGATGATACTATAAGCCTTGGATACTTGGAAGCTGTACAAGATTTGGAGCTTGCTCAGCAATATGATTGGGGTTCCGCCATTATGGGATACTTATACCAGAGTTTAGATTTGGTCGTGTTGAGTGGGGGGCATCTAATCGGATTTATCGAGCTCTTGCAAGTATATTAACTCATTGTGTAATTCAGTAGTATATTTTAATTGCTTGCTTTTTCAACTGTATAATGATATAATGTTTAATTTTGTAGTATTGGTTTTTTCAATATACGACCGTCTGTGGCTATATCATTAAAGAGTCTGTGAAGCAAGCTGCATACCCCAGATTGAAAGCGTGGGAGAAAGGAAATAGAGTCAAGACCTATGACACATCAGGGCATCTCTTCTCTAGCACCCGTTATCATATAGATCATCGAAAAGCATGTCACATAAACTGGAATCCATGGAACAACTCAGTTGCACTTGACTTTGATGAAGTTTTACATGCACGTAACCTGTCTATGAAACGTTTGCCACTTCTTGTTCCTCCAGGAGAAATTTATGAGTTGTTTCTAGGTGATAGGTGCTTACGACAGTTGTCTGGTATTGAGGTTATACCTTTAGATCCTCCTCTGCATATGACTGTAAGAAAGACTCATGGTTCATACCAGGAAATGCAACAAGAGCTATACCAAAATGATTGCCAACAATACATCTATCAAGGGCAGGATATAGACTACAAAACGCATTGGAAGGAAATTTCTAAAGATGTCGGGCCTTTACTAGATGCCGCAGTTCGTGTCGGTAATGTTGACTACTTTGGGCCATCAGCGTTGAAGACAGGTATTCAAGCCCCCGTTGTTCTTTCCTCAGAAGTCACTATGCTTCACAGTATTTTCCACCCCCTCAACAAGGAGATTGGGCTGATGATCCTGGATGGCATATGCATTGGACCGGTAAAGAACCGGTACCAATCCCGCATTTACCTGACCTACCTCCTGTTCCGTCTCACTACTCGGTTGATAGCCTATGGGAGATGAATATGGGTATGCGACAATTGGCTCTGGATCAATCAAAGTATTACGAAGAAGGATTGGATAGAATAAATTCGGCTGCGCAGACTTTTGTAAGTTCTCGGTTTATTATTCAATACCTTTTTTACATGGATAGTATACTGAAGTTAATTCATTTTTATTTTGTTATTGTAAAGAATATGGAGATTTTTTGGGAACCCGTGTTAGGACTGCATTCCAAAAAAACATGTCGATCAAAATCAAACAAAAAGCGGAAAACAATAACCCAATTGCAGAATGAAGAAGAAGATGAAGACGATGACGAAGACCAGAATGAAGACGAAGACGACGACGAAGACGAAGGAGATGGCGAAGACGAAGACGAAGACGAGGACGAAGAAGAGGAAGAGGAGCATGATGAAGATGATGAAGAAGACGAAGATGAAGAGGAAGGGGATGACGAAAATGAAGGCGACAATGAAGATGATGATAGCTCCGATGGAGACCGAGGGGATACCAGAGAAGTGATTAGAAATAAATATGGGGTTAAATTTAAAGTACCAACAAGTTCTTCTTCTACTCCAGGTATGCATTCGAACTTAAACTTAAACTTGAAGTGCAACTTGAACTTGAAATCATTTTTAAATTTGAACTTAAACTTGAAATTGAAATCAATTGTAATTTAAACTTGAAATTGAAATCAATTTTAATTTAAACTTGTAATTGAAATCAATTTTACCCTTAAACTTAAACTTAAAATTAAACTTAAACTTGAAATTGAAATCAATTTTAATTTAAACTTGTAATTGAAATCAATTTTACACTTAAACTTAAACTCAAACTTAAACTTGTAGTGCTACTTGAAGTGCAACGTGAACTTAAACTTTAAACCATCAACTTGAACTTGAACTTGTTTATATTATTAAACTTAAACGTAAAATTAAACTTAAACCTGAAGTGCAACTTGAACTTAAACTTTAAACCATTAACCTGAACTTGAACTTAAACTTGAACTTCAAATTCAATTGCAACTTAAACTACATATCACTTAAACTTAAACTTGGATTTATGAAGTGCAACTTGAAGTGCAACTTAAACTTAAGCTTGCGGCACTTTAACGAGGATTGGAGTGGGTGAAGTGCAACTTGAAGTGCAACCACTACCATTACATATCACTTAAACTTGCGGCAACTTAAACTTAAACTTGCGGCACTTTAAACTTATACTTTAAACCATGAAGTGCAACTTGAAGCGCAACCACTAGCACTACGGATTATTAAACTTAAACTTGAACTAAAACTTTAAACTTAAACTTAAAATTTAAACCATGAAGTGCAAGTTGAAGTGCAACCACTAGCACTACATATCACTTTAACTAAAACTAGTTTATGTTGAAAATGCGAACTACCACTACATACACGTAAACTTGTTTATGTTAAAAATGCGAACAATTGATAATACATGTTTATGGTTATGTATACATATAGGTTTGGACCGCGGAAAGGGCATCGGTGGAACCGAAAAAAAGAGTTCGGGGTTTGTAAGCAAGATGAAGTCCCTAATTACCGGCAAAGGGAAACAGAAAAAAGGTAGAAAAGGGTTCATTCCGGGCTTGGAGGATATCTAGTGGTATTGAATGCAAGACTTCATAAATCCGAGTGTGTTGTGTATTTAATCTTTGTAAATTATAGAATGCTTTTATGAATTTTGTATGGTTCATGTACTGGTTTGTATGATGCAATAGATGGAGTGGTTTGTATGAAATTTGTATGGTTCATGTAGTGGTTCATGTATGAACTTTGTATGTTTCATGTAGTGGTTTGTATGATGGAATAGATGGAGTGATTTGTATGAATTTTGTATGGTTTATGTAGTGGTTCATGTATGAATTTTGTATGGATCATGTACTTGGTTTATGTAGTTCATATGGTTTGTTTGAAAACCTGCAGTGGGACTTTGGTTCCAAGTTCTGTCTACAGCCTTTTCATTTAAAAAAAAAATGGCATAAACGGCAAAATGATTGCCGTTTACGGCAAAAGGGATTTCTAAATCTCGTTTTGTATTAAAAATAATAATTAAAACTAACTTAATAAATCACATTTTGTGTTAAAAAAATAATAATTATTAAAACTAACTTAACTAATATATAATGAACTATATTTTAACTAATATATAATGAACTATATGCATAATGAACTATAAAATATATAATGAACTATTTTTTTTTAACTAATATATAATGAACTATAAAATATAATGAACTATATTTTGTATGAACTATATAATTAACTAATATATAATGAACTATATGTTAAAAAAAAAATTAAAACTAACTTAACTAATAACGGTTATAACATAACGACCATATGCATAAAGAGGTTTTCCAGGAATGTTGGGTAGTCTCGACTGTATGCACTGGGAATGGAAAAATTGTCCAACGGCATGGCATGGACAATTTATCGGCCATTATCCCAAAGCGACAATGATACTTGAGGCTGTTGCCTCACATGATCTCTGGTTTTGGCATGCTTTCTTTGGCTGTCCTGGTTCTATGAACGATATAAATGTGTTACACCAATCATATTTGTTTAAAAATCTCGCACATGGAAAGGCACCGGCTTGTAATTTCACAGTTCGAGGAAAAACATATGACATGGGGTATTATTTAGCAGATGGTATATATCCGTCTTGGGGTACCCTAGTCCAAACAATTTCAGATCCAAAAACAGAGAATGAAAAATATTTTGTAAAAAGACAAGAGGCAGCAAGAAAGGATGTCGAGCGTGCTTTCGGGTTGCTACAAGCCAGGTTTTCCATTGTAAAAAACCCCATTAAACTGTTTAAACCCCAAGTATTAAGTAATGTGATGCGAGCATGTATTATTTTACACAATATGATCACCGAAGAAGAACGGGGTTCTTTTCCATCGTATTTAGGGTATGATCCGGATAATACTGCTACAGTTGTTGCTGATAGAAATCCAGCAACTATTAAGTTTTTCTTGAGTAGGCTGCGGAAGATAAGATCCAGGGAGATACATCAAAATCTCCAGGACGACCTGGTTGAGCATTTATGGCATTTGAAGGGCAATCAATGATGTATTCCACTGTTGTGTTTTAATTATGGTAGTTTCTTTTATGTACGTTGTTTTGTTGTCAAGTAGCGTTGGGTTGCCTTGTGAAGTGTGTATCACTGTATCCTGCTTGTCACTGTACCCTACTGTTCACTGTAGGTTACAGTGCACTCTGTTCCTTATTAAAAGCTGCTATGTATTGTCCTATCAGTTGGTAATGAAGTGCTTGCATTTGTTGTTTGTGTAGTACTCGGCTATTGTCTATATAAAGTACCTTCCTTTCACTGATTTTTTACACCATCATAAATATATATATACACTCAAGCAACCATACAGCTTATCCAACAATGGAGTATCACAGTCACCTTTCACTTCCATCATCCTATGACTATGAAAATCCAATGGATCACCCTAGGCCTTCCAACCCACCTTCACCTGAAACTGATATAGATTTCTACATTGAAATGCAAGAAAGGCACTACGAGGATCTGAGAGAGCATGAACGAGAACAAGAAGAACTTCAAAGGCAAGAGAGGGTACAAAGAAGACGTGCAGAAAGGAATAGTCGACATCATAGACGTGTTCCAGAACGCCAACAAAACGTAAGTACTGAACAAGATTTTGAACAGGAAGTTAATTCGCCAATGAAAATATGTGAGTGCGGATATGCAGCTGATGAAGATGTAATAATTAGAGGAAATCATATTGGTCGACGTTATTTCAGATGCCATACCTACCCTAGTGAGTGTCCCTATTGGGAGTGGATTGACGAACCTTTTCCACAAAGAGCGGCTAACTACGCAAATGAATTGCAATACCAGCTAACAACCTTGCAAACTCAATCTGTTGGTTGGCAAACTGAAGTTAGTAGACTGCAAGATCAACTTAGTGGTTTGAATTTTGGCAGACCAAACTAGGATTATTATATCTCCTTGCATTTGGATTTCCCTTTATATTTTGGTATTTGTTAATGTTGTATGTTATTGTATCAGTTAGGCCTTTAGATTGGGTAGATGTTCTTTTGTATGCACTCGTAATGGTTTTTATAAATGCTCCTTGTTTTCCATATTCCAGAACAATAATTCCTTACTCAAATTGAATACAAAGAAACACTACAGAATACAAACACACACTAGCTGAGACCATAAGATAATTCCTTACTCAGATTCAAACATACACTACAAAATACAAAGAAGAAGGTAACCAAACACTAGCTTAGACTTCTTACTCAAATTGAAGCATATAGTTGTACCATAAATCGAAAGCTTCATGCCCTTTGAAATTTGAACGGTACTCGTGGACATACCGAGAGTCATACGTTGCTCGCGTCAGCGTGAAAATGTTCTCCTCCTTCAAAGTGTCCATTATTTTACGATATCTCTTGCAATCTCCAATGAACAAGGTGAATGCACTTCTCGTTGCTAGTACACTTTGCCTTACTCTGCAGTCTGAATGATTGTTGTACGCTTCATTGAGAGTCACCCACATATCTTGCTCAATTTCTTCTTCCATGTGAAGTGTATCTGTCTTAATGTAAGCTTTGATCAATACAAGAAAATCCGACGATGTCCATGTTTCATAAGTCATCATGAAATAAATAGCTCAGAAAATATATACGAGGTTATATAAGCGCAATAAAAGTTAATACACACATCATCAAATTCAAAAAATTGTTATTGCACCAATAAAGGGAAGAATCTTTTCACCCTTATCGATAAAGTTGTGTCAGGCCTTCACATGGACCGATAAAACTGTATCATTCAATCACAAAACCCGATAAAGCTGGGTCTTGCTTTCGCAAAACCCGATAAAGCTGTGTAATGCTTTCACAAAAACCTATATAGTCGTGTCATGCATTTAGCTAAACTGACAAAGCTTTGCCATTCCATGCCTACACTATCACAACATCCAATAAATGAGACAACTATAACTCATAAGTTGAAAAAGCTGTGCCATGCCTACAGTAGCCAACTATTTCTTGAAAGTCGTTAAAGTGGGCAACTGTTTTCACGTAAATCAATGACAAGCCAACTGTTTACAAGCATGCCTACACTAAACTATTCCACCGCATTGGAGATAAAACCATTGAACAATTTCTGAGAAATTGACAAGTGACTAGACTAGACAATACAGTCATAGCATGAGACTACTCAGTTTCCGAAATAAAAATATGGGACAAGGTTGTTTATATATATCATGTGTAGTATATGCATCATTCATCACTTACAAAAAACTATCTGCACTAAATACAAAAACAACTTCTAATGGGAGACTCGAGCAACAACAATAATGTTGGCTTGTATGACGATAGTCTTACAAACTTTACAAATTTGCTATCACAATCGGAAGCTCAACAGTCAAACCCAATGCAATTTGCTCCACAATCAAATCCAATGCAGTTTCTCACTCCACAGCAAAGCCAATTCCTTAACCAAATGAATTTCGCACAACAGTTTGGTAACATGTACAACCCAAATCAATTTCCTTCAACCCCTAACATTTTTAATTCGCAGGCAACACTTCCTACTGAAACAACACAAGATACAAATCCTGTTTCAAACGAGAGAATTAGAGGGAAGACAAAAAAGGTAACCAAACGAAAGCCTAGAGATTCTCAAACTGGGGATTCTGTGGATGCAAGCTCACATGGTGGCAAGACGTGGAAAGCCCATGACTATAAGGTGTTAGCAAATGCGTATGTAACAGCATCCGTCAATCCCTCAGGTCGGTCTACTGGGAAGTTATTCTTCAATCGAGTTAACGAGCTATACAATGGGGACCCTGAATGCATCACCAAACGATCATTTGATAGCACAAAGACGGCATGGTATAATTTGAATACTATGTGCAACAAGTACAAAGGTATAATAGCACAAAGAGGAGACAGACTGAGGAGTGGGAAAACCCACAGAGATTTGACAGAAGATTACAATAAAATTTATCGTGATACATTTAATACGGAATTTATTGCTCATGAAGCTTTGCAGGCTCTTTCCTTACTGCCTCGATGGGAAAATCTATCTGAACCAAGTGAGGTTGACCAGGATGAAACTGAAGCATCAAACTTGAGAAATGTAGCTTCAAGACTATGCATGGATTCATCCCCAGCCAATTCAGTAGGATCTCCCATTTCGGTGGAAGGTGATGGAAATAATAGTAGTCCACTGTCTCACAATTCGGGGATGATGTACGAGGAGTTGATAGTCGTCCCGAAGGAATAAAAGCCAGTAAGCGTTCATTGTTGAAAAACAAGGAAGTAAACGATTTGATTGTCCAAGGTGAAAGGATAACTTCACTACTTAGTGATTTTTCATTGTCATCCACATCAAGAACAGATGAAAGAATGAGGCTGAAGGAGCACAAAATAAGAGTCTTAGAATTACAAGTTCAGCAAGATGTAGAAAGAACACAAGCTCTTCAAAAGAGATCTGAATTGAAACTTCAACAGGATGCAGAACGAACCCAAGCTCTCCGAGAGAGAAACAAATTGAAAAAGGCATGTGAAAGACGTTTACGTGAAAAAGAAGATAACGAGTTTCCAGCGAGAGATGTTTCTCATCTTTCTGGAGAGGTTTTGGAGTATGTTTTAGCTCAAAAACATAAAATTATGAAAGCTCGAGACCAAAGGGATCAAGACGAAGAGGGAAGTTCTAGAATGTAGAACAATTCATTGGGTTCCTTTATGAAGTATTTGTTTCAGAGTCTAATTTGCTAGGTTGTTTTCAGTTTGCATGATTATGTGTGTTTTCTAGTTTGTTTTGAATTCCGTTTGTAGGCATGTTTTTATTTTCGAAGTCGAACAAACGTATTTTCTTTTTCATTTCTACTTCATGTATACCTAAAGTAAGCAACTTATTTAACTAGTTTGGAGATGTCTAAATGATCAACTAAGAAAGTGTCGAAATAAAGCCTAATATAATACAAGACTAAGCTAGTACAAAAATACTTCATATAAATTTAACAAATCGAATATTTAATTTTTACGTACCAATAAACATATTTAATGTTTTTAATTTCCAAACAATGTATTGTATTTAATTTCAAGATAATATAAGGTAATTAATTTAATATACATATAACGTATTTAAAGACCAAATAATCTAATCCATTCATTTCCCATAAATTCCTTTAATTTTTTACTTGTTTTCCAAATTAATAAAAAATTAAAATAAAATTTCATTTAACTTTTTAAACCATTTTATACTTCCTTTAATTTACCACATATAAATGTTTGCATCTGGGAGATTTTTTTATTGTAAAAAATTAATTCAATGTATTTATGAAGTCTGGATTTTGTTATTGTAAAAAATCAATGCAAACATTTATTAAAAAATAATTAATGCAACCATTCATTAAATAATGCAATAACAAAATCTCATCGTCACCATTCATTAAATAATGCAAACATTTAATTAATGCAAACATTCATTAAATACCATTTTTAGACCATTTATGAAAACTTCACAAATATTAATGCAAACATTTATAAACAATTTGTAAAACATAGTCTCAACAAAGCAAATAATGATAAACAATTTGCAAAATTAAACTTCTGAACAAAGCAAAGAATGACAAAAACTATGGTAAAGAAATTAAAAAAAAAAAAAAGAAAGTTAAACCGTGATATGAAATAACCTTAAACGGCAATCTGTTTCCGTTTTACAATCACCACTTAAAAAAAAAAGTGGGGATGATTCCCACTTTAGCGTTGAACTCACACTCCAACTCATACTGCTGGAGCGCGAGTTCATCGCTTCCAGCGGGGATAACAGCATTCCCGGGAATGCACTTATTTGGCCGAAATTGGAACTCCATTTACAACCGACGTTACAAATTTGATAAAGCATTCGGAGCGGGGAAAGGAGGAAATCAGGTGCGAATGGAACAGGTCTTTATCATTTATAATTATCTCTTTATCGGGTTTTCGAGTGGGCATTGGTCTCAATCCGTGTATTCTTGACGATTCCCTTTGAATTCGGCGAATGCTAATATAGAACTCTTCTCTATGTTGTACTGTATTGATAAGTGATACAATTATTGTCATTGCGGAGTGTTACGGGAAAATTCTAATATCTTGGTTGTATGATCACTATTTTACTCGCATATTCGTATTGCAAGTGTATTGTTGATTCACTGAACTCCTTCTATCGTACCACTGTGTTTATGCGGAATATAGGATGTAAAAGTCAATATTTTCCGACTAAAAGTCTGTCAAGATGTGAAACCTTTAGGTTGAAAGTTGCTGAAAACAGAATAAGAATGTCCCTTTTATGTTGCGTACACACTTAACCTTAAAGAGTCACATAATTCCAACAGAATATCATAGTTAACATATTAATGTAGTTTATTATATTTATATTTATGTAAACATATACGAAATTTGAATGACCAAGGTTATATGTTTGGTGAAATGCCTAGGAGGGTTTGTAACTTTGCTATGATAACTTAACAAGAGTTATATGCATGCCATTCATAAAGCACATCACTAAGGAAGCTTGTGATGCATGCTATGTAACAAATTATATACTTTATGTTTTGAGAACAAACTCACAAATGTTAAATTTGACCGTCGTTGGTTTGTTGCATGTATTATTTTTGGCGTCTAGACCAATGAGGTAAATCACTTGATTTACTTAATCTGCTGGTTTCCAGAAATTTTGTTCTTCTTGTGTTTGATGAAATGATTATGCCAGTGTTTGTGATGCAGTAAAATCAGTCATTGTAGAGTAAGGCTGTTGGCATGAGATGGCGATTCTACTAGCAATCTATCATGGTAATTAAATGGTTCTTTACTCCACCTATTATAATCATTTCGTACTATTAAAAACATCATATTGATAATGTTATATGCAGAAGCTTTGCTTTTCGACATGATACTTAAAAATTGAAATCAGCTTCTGCATGAACTTAACTGGAAACTAGACATTGCTGGTGCTTGAATAGACAACAAATAGATGACAGTTACAACGATACATTTCCATATAAAAATAGGTTAAGAATATACGCATGACTATTAGCAAATTAGATTAATGGGGGGAACTGAACGGGTAGAATACAGGTCCTAATATTCTAGATGGACCATTTGAAGTCTTCGTAGACTAGTATCAGAGCCAGCCACTTCCTGGTCTGTACCTGTAAATCACCAGATAATAAGTTATAGATATATCTCAGCAAAAATATCTAGTAAGTTATATCCTATGTTATATGCTTTCGTACCCAGGTTTGGGGGAACATTGCTTTAGGCAATAGTTCGAGGAGAAGATGCATTGATCAAGTGCAAAAGTTTTTATTCTATATAAGTAGTATATACTTTTCTTGACCTATCTTTTTTATAATTGTTTATGACATTGGATGCATCTACTGGTTAATTGGTTCCATTCTAGGCTTGCTTTTGATTTAAAACATAAGATGGAAAATTACGTCATGTCAGCCAAATTTCCTTTGGTATTATTTCCCAATGGTTACAAAAACCTTAAAATTTTACAATTTGAATTCCGTTCCGAACTGAACCTCTCCACCTGCAATTCAAAATAAATAAAAGCAACGTTGAACATAAAAGAAATTAATTTATTCCAAATAAAAATAGTTAGACGTTTATCTGAATATACATTTCATACTTTATTGTTTTGAAAACAGAATAAGTACGGAACAAGGGAAAGAAATGTTTAGAAGCTTAATCAATAAAATCAATTTTGGAAAACATAAATTATAGATCGGATATAGAATTGATGTTTTTTTATACATAATTAAAATTCATTTAATCACCTATATAAGACTAAAATTTCAGCATAAGACTATATACTGGGACCAAAACATGAGTTTGTTGGTTCACGATAATTCCAGTTTCAATTTAAAATTTAAACTTTAGGATTTACAACTTGAGTTCCACTTTGATATCCTTGTGTTTTCCTTTTCATCATTTTGGATCTTACATTTTTCTTCTTCTTAAAATCTGCGATTAAAGATCAATGCAAGCTAAAATTACCTTCTTCCACCACATCCATTTTCTCTCTGGCAATTAAAATAAACAGCAGCAACAGGCGACCCAAAGCTATAGTATGCTGCAAAATCTCTTGAGTTGAAATTTTGGCGCCACCCTGGTGCGTATATAGTTTGTTTGACTGTCTGCTTGAATAACACAAACACAAATCGATGAATCCCAGCCGTCGGTTGTGGGCTTTCATATGGCACTATTTCATTTCCTAAAATGATTTAGTCATGGTTAATAACTAACTTTAGTTATACACATTTCTAAATCTGATTTCTTTTCTGCTGAAAACAAACTTTATTGTCACAACTTACCTAAACTTGCATCTTTTGATTCTGGTATATCAGTCACCATCCTAAAGTAAGATCGTAAGATTGTTAGTTCTCCTATTCTATGATAAAAATATGTCAAATAGCATTGGTGAACAGTTGGCCGTTTCTGTCATATAAATATTGTTACTTTAAATGTAAAAATTATGTTACACTATTTTTTTAAATCTTTATACATTAGCATAAAGGATAAAGTTATTACTAATTCTTTATGCAACATCACGTTCTTATTTTTTTGGGCATATGGCATATATTTTCACCTTTATGGAGTATTGGCTGGTATTTTTTGTTGAAGTGCATGCACATAAAGCTTCTTTTGATTCTAAATTCTATTTTAGACCTTTGTAGTAGTCATATTTGATTGCTCCATGATAAATTATTAGTCTATGTGTTACTCTGTTATTGGCTTTTGTGACAGTTACATGTACAACTGTAGCATGGATAATTGGTGGTATATGAATTGCGTCAACGGTATATGTTCTTTAAAAATATATATCAGTGCAAAAAAACTATATTGGACCTCCAATGAACATTATCGAATTTTTATTAGAAATATTAGCACATTCAAAAAGCAACCATTTTTTTCTGCATATATGGACAGTTTAGGTGAAAGCAAGTAAAAAGGTAAAAAAAATCATGATTCTCACCAGTGCAAGTATTCCCTCTTTGTTGGATTGCTTGGGCTAGGCGAATCTGGGTCTATCATGACCTTTTAGGGAATTAAAATTTTCCGCAGTTAATATTTGAATTTGATAGCATCAAATAGAGGGGAAAACCTTGGCTAGTATATATGAACTTGCATCAAAAAATGAAGCTATAACCGAAAGAGATAGTACTATTTCATGGTGCATCAAACATAAGCTTGTTTTTGCCACGATGACATTGAGTCAGTGCTAATTCATGATGTATTTTGAAAATGCACCATGGAAGTTATTTTAAAATTGCTATTGGACCATTTCTAAATAGAGCCAATTGGTATTGATGGATTTTTTTTCCTGATGGCTTCATTTGAAAATGCGTATGTAGAAAACTTTTTTAAAAAAAGAAAATCCCATGGTGCATTTTCAAAATGCACTGTGAAATTGTACCAAATCAGTGGCAACATGACAAAAACAAGCTTATGTTTGTAATAAGTTTCAAAAGTGGGTCTAAGTATGTCATTATTTTGAAACTGGGCAAAATTTATAAAATTCTCTAGAATAAATTAGGTACATCCAAAGCTGGTTTGATTTTATCTTTTTCTTTATAACACAGTAGTTTAGCATTCTAATACATCTACTGGACTTGTAATATCTGATAACATAAAATAATACAATAAAATAATAGTAGATTCGAAAACTTACAATGGTGTATAGCGTCCTAGAGTCGCGTCCTCCAGTTTCAATCCTTGGCTCATTCATCACTATTGATGGTTTAAGCTCTGATCCATTAGTAACTTCCTTGTTATTGTATGTAATTCTCAGTGAAGCGGATTTGTGAAATGGGTCTAGAACATCGCCTACAACATTTCCTACAACAAGAGGATCTCTTGACATGTTCTAATAAGTAGTAGTGTTTCAAACTAACCAACTCTGCTAGTTCGAGTGCAATGACATTAGACAAGTGGATATATATAGTGGAAATTCAGAATCTACTTTTGGAGTATAAAGAATGTTTAAGAGTGATTATACATCATAAGAAGTACAATAGAACCTCACTACATACAGTGAGCCCACACACAAGACATTTGAATTCGTGACATTTGAATTCATGACACTTGAATTCGTGACACGAGTATTAGTGAATATAAATCTTGGGTATTTTCTTCTCTTCCCCAATCTTAATATTCTTGTGATATCTTGTAGGATATGGTGAAAAGTAAGACAACTTTTGACCTGTTATTCTCTGAGGCCTAGCACGGGTCATGGCCCTACGTATCTCTTGCTCTTTAAGAATCATGCAGTGGAAGAACAAGATTTATTTTCTTACGTATGAGGATTATGCAAAGCAATTTTTCTTTAGGAGAAGAACAATCTCAAATAATGTGATTTGGTAATGACATCAGAGATATGACAGTTGAAGAAGCATATATGTGAGTCTCCTTTAATCGATTAGTTTAATTTTAGACCAATAGTTGGAACCAGATACTCATGGCTAAAATTTTGTTATAGTCATAGGTACTCCTGCCTATGAGTGCATATATACTTCAGTTTTTTTTACATCATTAATGAAAAGGAGCAAGACTAGAAATGTGAAAACAAGTAGCAAAGTTTCATGCCAAGGGTTTCAAAGTTTCATGCTTTCTTCATCATAAGTTGCTCTTGGTCACATCATTCATTGAATGGATATATCACATTCAATTACTTTTCATAACCTGTATCCATCCTCATTTTTTAGTGTACTTGGGTAAAGTTACCTCAGATTTGCCTTCATGACTCTATTCACAGATGTTTTTCTTTTCTATGATCAAGAAAGCAAACATTTCAAGTTATTGACAATTCAATATTTTTTTTTTGGCTTCGAAATTGTATTCCTTCAAATTCATATGGAAACATCCAAAGTTTAAAAGAGACGTGGAATCTTGCAATTCCGCTGTCTTCTACGTCCACTTGTTTATCTTTTCTTCCAAATTTGTTGTGGATAGACTGCCCATATCCATACCTTTAATTAAGTTCTTTTACACATGTGTGTGTTCATTACTTCTTGGGAGGTTCTCTGTAACATCAATGAAACAACTTTGAATATCTATAGCTGTTACATAATAGGCTACGGTAGCGGTCACATACATACATGCGAATAGTATAACTTATCTTATATTGAACATGAGTAACTTATTCTATTCTATATCTTCAATGTTCCAACAAGACAGCATTTTTCTGTCACCTCTATTAAGAACTTGAAATTATCAACTTCAATTATTACGATTTTGTGGGATAAGATGCATGGAGCTTGTGAAGACTAAAGGAC